>CM024674.1:41767543-42383678 GCA_014182725.1 Eucalyptus brandiana
TGCAGGATCAGCACTGGAAAAAAACTTCAATGATCTTTCATCTCTTTGATTGTGGGAAATTAAGCATATTTACTTGTAACAATATGACTCTTCTTTTTACTATTACTTGGGGATAGGGGCAATTTTGAGGTAAATGTGCAATACATCAAGTGGAAGGACCAGGGCCATATGAATCGACACATATTTTGTGGAGTCTCTGGAGCCTTTTTGTGAACATTCTTGTAGGATAACTGGTCACCATCGTGCTCAAATAAACCCAGAAGAAAATAAGAACAGCAGTTGATGAAAGAATGAGTTGCTTATTAGCCTAGCAGGACCTTAATTGTCATGTCTGTTGAATCGTCGAGAACTTGTATTATGATCCGATCAGCCGGCCATGAAAGCCCGCATGCAGCGCCAATGGATAGCTGGTAAACCTGTCAAGAAAACCAACTATTAATCATTAAAATAAACCATTTAAACCAGACACTAATTTTTTTGCAGAGCAAGCATTAATCATGTATGCATGGAGAGATTGGAAAGTAGCGACAAGGCTTCAAGGCCTTAAATTCGCATGAAAAAGAACTTCTCTTTATGGACACACATCAGAAAATTTGAGGGAAGGTTGAATCATTACAAGAAGAAAATAAAGAGATCCAACGAAAAGGAATTTGTCGCATACCTCTTTCTCGTTGTACATGGGGATTTGCACTAGCACCATGGGATAAGCCAAGCTCCCAGCCTCGATGTCCTCCCCCATCGCCTCCCACTTGTACTGCTTCTCGGGTTGCCGCCGAAGCAGCTTGATGAAGAAGATAACGATCCCCATGTAAACTCTCTCCACAAACAGCATTGTCGACATCACCAAGCACACCGCCACCAAGACCTTCAGCAATGGAACTATCAGAGGTTCTCTAGCCTGTTGCCAGACCAGCCTGATTAGGCCCGACATCTCTTCCGGGACTGAAAATATCGGCGGTGATGAGAGGCGGTCCATCACAATATATATGAGCTGCTCAGGGGAGAGAGCGCAAAGAAGCGGGATATACTTTGATGGACAAAGAGAATGGTGAGGTATGTCAGCACTTATATAATGAAGTGCTGGATTCTGTACACCCGAAAACATTGCTGTTTTTCTATTTTCTCCTCCTCCTTTTTTGGCTTTGTGGTGGTATAGCTGGAGTGATTTTTGCTTCTGAGTTACGTTTGGACAAATGGCCAAGAGCTGGACTGGTAGAGTGAGGGGAATAAGCAAGAACAAAAGCAAAGAAAGTAAACGCAAGGCCTTATGGAAGAAGTATACGTGAATTTTGCATGATAACTCGGGATTGCCAAAAAATGTAAAAAGCTGAGAGCCACATGATGTCTGATCACAACAACACCCACTAGAACAGAAACCCAACTTGAGATCCAGAGAGACAGAGAGAAAGGGGGAGTTTGTACATCCCAGTTTGTACATCCGTCTCGGTCTAGCTAGGCGCTTGAATGATCGTCGTCGTGAGCCGATCGAAGGTTGGACTGAAAGCAAATAGCCCTCGTATGGTCTCATCGGGTCTTCGTTATTGTTCATCTTCGAGTGAAGTGATCCGACATCGCTGGTTTTTCGTTGATCTTACATATTGGAATAGAGTTTTCAAGTGTCAGACAGAATGAGTATTCGATAGTCAATTTTCGACTGAAATATGCATGAGACGATTTTCCGAATGGTCATGCAAATGCAAGCGAGAGCGGGAATGGCTATATAGGGCGCGTTTGGTAACGTTTATGTCAAAAATTGTTAGGGAACGAAATAGAAAAAACTATTTACATTCCCTAACAATTTTGACAGCTTAAAACACGCGTTTAGTAAACTTGTTAGAGAATAAAAAATGAATAAAAACACGTTTGATAGATTTATATTCTTTTTTTGTTTCTTTTAATTTTTTAATATTTTTTTTTTTTTTTCCTTTTTTTTTTTTCTTTTTTCTTTTTTTCTTCTTTTGGCCGGTCGCCGGCTTTCGCGACGACCGGTTGACGGGGCCGACGGCCTCGCCCGGATCTGGCGAGGCCGAGCGTCGCCGGCCCCTAACGAGGCTTGGCCTCGCCGGATCTAGGCGAGCTCGAGCCTTGCCGGGGGCCGACGATGCTCCGACGAGGTCGCCAACCCTCGACGGCGTCGCCGGCCCTCGACGGCCGGTCGCTGGCCATGGCCGAGGCCGGCGACCGGCCAAAGAAAAAAGAAGAAGAAAAGTGTTTCTTCATAAGTGTTTCTGGAACAAAAAACAACTTCTTTTTGTTTCTCATTTCCGTTTTTTTTTTGTTCTGGGAACAAAAGAACAGATTTTGAACAAAAACGCAAACAAACGCATTTATGTTCTTTTTTTGTTCCCGGGAACAAAAAAACAAAATTTCTGTTCATAAACAAAAAAAAAGAACATTACCATGCAGCCCCATAGGCATCAAAGGCGTTGTAATTTGGGCAGCAAGCAAGAGGACCATTTGAGCCAACCGTTAAAATTCAATTTTGCAATGGAGTGTTAGATGGAGAATGGGGTGGAATGTCTTGCTCAGAAAAATGTGGAATGATTGTGCCACATCCTCAAATTAACTCATTTGAGATATTGTCCACTTTGACCAATCTCATATGAAACTTCACGGTTTTGTCATTTGGCATTAAGGCAAACACTTTTCTAAGAGGTCACCAATCTTTAATAGTGCCTTAACTTGTGCTCACTTAACTTTGGCGTTCCAAAGCAAAGTTTGCCGTTACATCAAAAGACACCTTCGTAAGTTGATTTGAGTTTTCACATATATATTCTAAAATCGCTCTTCCCTTATTCGCTACGCAATTCGATTCATTCTTACCCTCTTTGCTATCCTAGAAGCTCACCCGGAATCGCTCCTTATCTAGATCCTCTAGCCCCAGCACCCATTCCCTACCCTTGTCAAACCATGTCGTTACAGAGTGGGATCAAATTCATGCAAAACACTCTTCACGATACTTTTGCTAGGCAAATTTTCGTTCATAATTCAATTACTCTAGATACATTTTCCCTAATGAAGAGAAAGGACAAATCATCTGAATGCTCTTGAATTTTCATTAAAGACGTTTATTCTGTGGGCTAAGATGCTTACTCTAAGTCAAAATCTACTGGATCTGGTCATTTTTTGGTACTTGGAATCCACACGTTCCCACGGGTTCCAACTGAAGAATGTGTTGCCACAAATTTCTTGATACTTCCTCATAACAAAAAAAACTGCAAATTGGGAAGAGATACGCCGAGCCTCTATAGAACTCGATGACATGAACGGCTCAACTGTAAGGGCAGGCCGTTTAGAACAGGCGAGGTGTGTCTCCCCCGTCCTTCCACAATGGAGAAAGAATGAGGGGCTTTTGATTATATCTGGTCACACCATACGCGATCAAGACAGCCTTTTTAAGGTGCGCTTCGAGGGTTATAAAGGCTAAGATTCATCATTCATGTCGACTTTCAGGGCACTTCACCAAACTATCCAAGCTCCTTTTATTAGCTCATATTCATTCATGTGGTTCACTTCTCAATTTACGGGCCCAATTCAGTGTTATCGCCTCGGTTGTCGTCTCTCTTCTTCTCTTTTCACTCGCTCGTCCAATGCGGCCACTAGAACAAAGGCCGAACCGTTTCAAGAAATACAATGCAAGAATCCAAGGATAAGTATTTCCTGCAAGAACACATTTCACCAGCTTGGTGTCAAGTTCAATCAGAACACGCTTCAATAAATAGTAAAAGTAAAATCGAACGAATTGGTCGTATGGTTTACAGTTAATAAAAAAAAAACTAATTTGATGTGTGCTTCTCAATTCATCAAGCTGCATATGAAAATCAAGATATGACAGTACATAAAGGTTTGAAGGTTGGAACTGACTCTACTCATCCATTCTTGAAGACAATAGAGCCAAGTCTCTCAAGGTTTCGGGTACAACTTGACGAAACTGCTCAAGCATTTTGATCGATGGTTCCAAGAGTCAGTGCATTTTCTTCCATGAGGAAACTGTGAAACATCCCGTTGACAGAAGTTAGAGCCATTCTCGTCAAAACACTGACAAAAGTATCAATCAATGGCACAACGTCCGGCAATACTACCACCTCAAAGTGTCCTGCATCAACAGTCACGAGTTGCTCAATTGAGACAACAGGAATTACGGGCTTACTCTTGCTGCCAGAATTCACATAAAGCCAAACTAAGAAAAGATCCATAGAACTCTAAAAAAGAGTCCATACATAAATTGACATGCGAAAATTACTTAAATGAAAAAATTGAGTTTAGTTATAAACCCGGCTTCATATGTTTACACATTAGTCAGTTGTTAGCGTGGAAATCATTAGTCTCCATCCGCACGATGGAAGACACTCATGCCATAGAAGTATACTCTCAAGGGCAATTAGCCAAAGGGCATGTCAACTTACCTTTCTTCAAATTATGATGTTACACATATTAGATGGCTTGAGATCATAAAAATTTTCACTTCAAGTTGTTCCAACTAATTTTTCAAGCTTGTTATCAGTCCCAACAGCATACAATACTTTTCTAAGCTGAAACTCAAGGTAAAGGTGCCGACATAATGGATCAGTGAAGAAAACTAACCTATAGCCCATTTCTAGATGAAAACCATAAGAGCAAAAGCTCCGCATTTCCTTCTATAGATAGCCAAAAGATTAAATTCTTCAGAATAAATGGGAAAAGGAAAGATGACACGGATGACATTTAGTAGCCAATATTTTGCCATCATATGGAAATTTGAGCAACTAAATTAGTACAAAATGTTTCAGAGGATCTCAAACTTTGATCTTGAAAGTCCTCTCTTCTTTTGTCTTCCTTTTCCTAGCAAAGATCAACTCCTAATTTGAGAACTACCTGTAAACAGGCTATCATTATTATCAACACTCCACCCTTAGGCGTAGCACTCCTTTACGATAGTAATTTCAGTTGAAAAGGTACACCATAAAAGCGACCATGAAATGGACCATTATCATTGGCATATATCAAATGTACACAACACATTAGTATGACTTCCTAACACAATCACTTCACAAGTCCTAGAGAAAAGCAGCATCTCATGCAAAAGATGTTCAAACTTCAAGCTGCACAAACCTTTAATGGCTTTTCTCCTTCTGAGGTGCAGATGTTTGCAGACTGGACAATGCACGGAGTGATGGTATCATTAAGAGACAATCTTTCAATAGGTCCATTCATAAGATTTTGCAAAGTTGCAGTGCATGGACCATCAAGGCAATCATTGAAAACCACTGTCCGAGGATTTCCAGAAATGAATTGTCTCACAGATTTGATCACATCAAGATAAGCACCTTCGGAAAGAGTTTTGACCCCGTCAACAACCTGCTCAAAAGGTAAGAGAGTAATTTCTGTTAAAAAAAAAAATGTAACAAGAAAATTAAGGCAACTTGTAGTTGAAGGACTACAGGGATATATTCAAGTTCCATGAAAAGGAAGCAACAGAAAATACACATATACCAGAGATCAAGCAGCTAAAACTTGTGTGAAGGCATAATAACCAAGAAGATCAGAAAGTTCCTCACAACATGCAACATAAAAGCTTTTATGAGAGGAACCACCAAAAGCAAAATTTTGTTCCTTGTTTATTCTTCTTCTTTTATTTGGGGGTTGGTTTGGGGGTAGGGAATGATAGAAGTGGACTTTGTACCAGCAAGGAGGTTTGAGATATATCAATGGCCTTCAAGGTAATAAGCTCCAAAAGTCTCTCAGGTGTCGACACAAGAAACTCAGGCTCACAGCTTGTCAACCTGTTAAAAAAAGTTACTTTCAGTAGAGAAATGGAAGAACAGAACTCTTCTTCACAACACACGTATATCAACCATCCATTTCATACATCACATTGGATTTTGTGATACAGCATAACTTTCAAATAGGACTAGTAATTTCAAAACCATGTTAAGAGAAAAAAGTACCCGTGAATTTGATGATCTATAGAGGTGCCGCAATGTATACTCACAGTATGTATACCAAGAGCCTTTAAGGGCTTGCAAATAGCACGTACCTAACCATGAAGGAATAGTCAACATCAGGAAATGAGAATTGGTGTAATCTGCAGCTTCTAATTTTCTAACAATTAACCAGTGAAGTTTAATCATAGAAAATAAGAAGATATTTGATATGACCATTCGAGAAAAACCTGATTTTTCAGGTTTACGAACGGACAGTTAAAAACATTAGCTTGTCTGTTGTCATTTCAAGCAGGGAAAAGAAAGTAAATTAAACTTGAGCAGAAGTAAATGAAAGAAAAAACACTCACCTCAGCAGCTTTCTCAGCTGTTGGCACAAGATATAAAAGGAAAGGACTGGTTAAGGATAGACCTTCTTTCTCCTTCCTTGCAAAAGTATCAGCAGCAATGGACACAATCCAGGCAATTTGTTCAGCCGAAGAACAAACACCACTCGTCTCTAGAATATCTTTGCCAGATGCATAAAGTTTCCAGAATTCAATTCCCCAGGCATTAACAAACAAAGGGTTGATTGTGTCACCACTCTGAGCATTTTCATGGCACAACGCATCCTCCAACGTCTTCAGGCACAGCGTAAGAAACTTAGACGAGCAAGAGTTCTGCCAAGCATGACCTTGTTGGCCTTGAGAATCGTTCTTCTTAATCACCTTGCCGTCTGTATTACATCTTTTCATAGGCTTACCATCAGAAGTTAGGTCTCTCTCCTGCTCTTTCTTGAGACGTTTTGTGTCATTTCCCGTATTTAGTACAGGATCAGCACCATTATCATTCCTTTCCGAAGCTGCTTTCCTTGATTTAGCGCTCTTTCCATTTTTGATATCTTTACTGAAACCGTCCTTACCATGTTGGTCATTGAATGGATTATCTGGAGTAGGAAGACTGAAACACATACCCTGTCTCAACGTGACGGCACAACAAAACAAATTTTACCAGTTCAGGAATCAATCAACATTACCAACGCAACACTAAGCATGAACAGCAACATTACAAAAGAAAAAGTTGCTCAGTCACGAGAATTTAAAACGAAAAGCGCCAACATATTTTCATATTCCTCATGGCTTACCGAGTTTTATCAAACGAGGATTACATGACTCGGAAGTCAATATGCATCGGTGGGAAAAAGCTCGATAAATGAGGTCAAATCATTCTCGAGTCTCAAAGAAAAAGCACATGATAGTAGAAACAAACTGAAACTTTGTAAAAGCCCCCAACATTTCGCGCACTGCCTTTTCGACTGCAGCTAGAAGAGCACAGCAGCTCAGAAAACCTAGATATCCAAATCGAATCGAACTCATTAACAACCATCAGAATCATCACCTAGCTCTTCTGAATACTACGCTAAATTCACAATTTCCGCAGCGAAACCAACGCAAGCGCAGTCATCCATTCGCCGCGGTATCGACACTCGCATCTAATAACCGCGAAGCATCCTCGAGCAACAAAACTCGCTCCCATAAGAAAAAGAGAAACAACGTTTCGAGGAATCAAGTTCGAGCGCTCCGAAAGCAAACAAGTTCGGCGCTCGAATACGCGCTCGAATACTTCGAAGTATTCGAGCGCCGCGGGATCGTGAGAAATCGAGTTTTCTACCTGGCAGATGCGGCGCTTGCCAGACTTGCGCCGCTTCTTGGCGGCGATGATGGCGGCGACGCGGGCGGAGACGGTCGACGAGTCCTGCTTCTTCAGCAGCTTCTTCCGGTTGGTCTTGTTCTTCTTCCTCTGGACCGCGTCGTCGCCTTTCGCCATTGCAGCGCAGGCTCGAAGTTCGGGGCGGACGAGCGAGAGAGGAAGGGGCGGCGGCGGCGGCGGCGGCGGCGGCGGCTCCGGCTCGGGGCTGCTGGGCGCAAGCGCAAGCGCAAGTCGGCGGTTTTTAAGTTGGTGCCTCCTGCGATACAGTGGCGGAGCGGGGCGGGTTGGGAATATAACGTGGACCCGGGGGTAATTCCGTCGACTCGCCACGGGAGTCGTCGATTGAAGTTGGGCTGGGCTTTGTGTCGACTCTCTTTTTATCTAATCGGGCCTGGGCAAGTCGGGCCTAAGAAAGGAAAGGGCGGAGGCCCATTCGTTTCGAGTTTTGGTTTTGCGATGGGTAGAAAATCCCACTTTGGGTCCATGAATTTGTGCGATTTTTCCAATCAAGTCCTCATACTTTTAATCTGTGTAATCAAATCCTCACACTTGCAAAACCTCTCTAACCAAGTCCCTCTCGCTCCAAATCCAGGTATCTGGAGTCAACTAATCCACTGAGCTCGGAAAAATTTTTTGACTTTGGGAAGCTCAAGTGTGATGTTTGTAGTGAGAAATTCCGTTGCTTGAGTTTTGATTATCGTAACTACTAATCATCATAAATTCACGCACTGTGTGCCTCCAAATCTTATTAGATCATCATGCGACACGGTACATAACTTATAATTGCTTAATAAATAATGGGGTCAACACTCAAAAACTTAGAAAAAACAAAGCCATGCGAGCGTAGATGGCAAGTTGTTGTTGGTGGTCACCCTGCATACTAACCAATGACGCGGTGCGTGATGCTCATATGTCATGGACAATATTGTATGACTGGCCTTGAAAAATTCATAGAGGAATGGCCAAGCCAAAACCCAGAGGAAGAAGCATCATCAAGAAGGAAGCACGTTGACATCGTCTTCTAGACTCATAGTAGATGCAAAATAAACCAATATAAAAATCCGAGAGTCGCCCGCCGACGCAAAAGGAGAGTTTCGGTGGAAATGAAACCAAAGGAAAAAATCAAGCACAAAACGTTTTATTATGCACGAGACATATATCAGCAATGCATTTCCAGTCAAAATCACGTGCGATGTATGGAAAAACGATATGGAACGTTGACCAAAGCACACTGGACAGCAGCAGGTGGGTAGTTGAACAGGTTGGCCAAATCCAAACACTCCGATTGATCTTCTCGCCAGGACTCCACGCGGCGCTCGGGGGCGAGCCCGCAGAGACATATCGACCTGAGTTGTTGGACATATGATTTGAAGTACAATATTCCTTTCGGGGATCACGAGTTCTCATTACGTCATTTGCTGTTTTTTTCCAACCAACCATAATAAGGATCTCACGAATACATATAACGCTTTAACAATTATATTAGAACGGAGTATTTAGTGCTTGTACCCAACACCTGATCACGTGCATCAGATCATCTAATGATGTTCTATCATCAATGGCTCAATCCCAATGAAGATCACACATTTGTGCCTTCAGACAAGGTTAACCTTACTTCTCAAATATCTTAAAGAAAGCGCAGACTCTTATTAAGGGGACAACCACGACCACTGGTCATCTTTCGAGAAGGAACGGCCGACGCATGGCTACCGTGATTGATACATAAAATCTTAGGTAAGTTGGACCTAAGAAAGGAGCAGCAGAGGCCTATTCCTTTCAAGTTTTGGGTTTACGATGGGTAAAATCTCACTTTTGGTCCATGAAGTTATGCAATTTTTCCAAGCAAGTCCTCAAACTTTTAACATGTCTAATCAAATCCTTAAATTTGCATAACTCCTCTAATCAGGTCCCTTTCGCTGCAAATCCGGTTAACTGGAGTTATCGATTTGTTAAATCCAAGGAGGATTTTGACGTGGGAAGCTCGATTGTAGCGTTTGTATTTGGCAAAAGTTAATCCTCATCAAACTCTCACGACACATTAACGAAAGGCATGTTTGTTTATTTTTGTTTCTGTTTCCTGCAACACAAATTTCTTTTTTTTTGTTTCAGGGAAGAAAAAAATAACAGAAATACGTTTGTTTACACTTTTGTTCTCGGGAACAAAAAACTATATTTTTGTTCCCGAGAACAAATTTGGAACAGAAACAAGAAATAAGAAAAATTTATTTCTTGTTCTCGAGAACACTTTTTGAAGAAACAAAAGAACAAAAACACAAAACTTGTTTCTTTTTATTTTTCTCCTTTTTCTTCTTCTTTTTTCTTTGGCCGGCGACCTTGTCGGAATTGCTGGGCAACGCCGACCTGGCGGTGGCCCGGCGAGGCCAAACCTCGTTGGTGGCTAGGCGAGGTCGGCCTCACCCAACCCAGGCAAGGCCGAGCCTCGCGTGGCCATGGCGAGACTCGGCCTCCCGGACGGCGTGAGGTCGGGCCTCACTAGGCTAGGGCAAGGTTGACCTTGCACCGCTTGGGCAAGACCGAGCCTCGCCGGACATCGCCCAACCGGCCGCCGCAACGCGGTGGTGGCCGGCGACTAGCCAAAGAGAAAAAGAAAAAAGAAAAATATAATAAAAATGTTTACAAATTAAAAGAAATGAAAAAAATTATGCAAGTTTACCAATCGTGTTTTTATTCTTTTTCTATTCCAGAAATATAAATTTTGTGCAATTATTAAATACGTTCTTCTGTTCAAAAATTGATCTTGGGAACAGAAATAGTTTTTCTATTTCTGTTCCTAAGATCAATTTTGAATAAAAACGTTACCAAACGGGGCCGAATATGTCGAGCTCCAATTAAGTCATAAGTTGGATCATGAGATGAGAGAAGTTGTAAAACTTCAAGGATTTGTTTATGCAAATTGAAATTTCAACGACTTAATTGGAAAAAAAGCATGAGCTATAAGGGATTAAAAGTGGATTTTTACTTTTATGATCGTATATGTAAAATAACCTCACGTAATTCAAAGCTTTAATTATCATAAGCTCACGCACTGTGCACCTCTAAACCTCACTAGATCATCACCAGACATGACACATTGTATAACGATTAATCATAATCCACAATCGTTTAACAAAGCCAACGAATAGTCGAGCATAGATGGCGAACTTTGATCGGTAGTCGCATGACGCATTAATCAATGACACGGTTTGTGATGCTCGCATGACCTGTTACAAAATGGACTCGATCCTTCCAAAAACGAATATGTCCCTCAGGCTAGTCAGCTTTGCAGATTGGTCTTGGATATTTTTAGTAGAGGAATCGGCCAAGTCAAAGATGCGTTTTGACCAACGCAAAGAAGGGAAGCAAATTGGCGTTGTCGTCTAGAACTAAAATAGATGCCAAATAAAAAAAAAAAAAACCTAAAATAAAATCCCGACTGTCGTTTGCCGGCGCTAAAGACAATTTTGTATCGAGATGAAAAATCAAAGAGGAAATCTAGTCAAAATCCCCAACTGACATCCGAGAAAAAGAAGAAGAAGATAGTCAATGGAATCCTCGTTGAGAAAATACGTCGGGATATCACGGTCGCGTGCACATAAACAACGCATTTCCCAGTCAAAATCCCGGGTGATGTATGGAAAAAGAAAGGGATAATTTCATTGACCAAGGCACGCTGAACAACAGGTGGGTCGTTGGACAGTTTGGCCAAATCCAAGCATCCTGATTGATCTTCTCACCGATTCTCGGGTTGGACCCATGAATGCATACCGAACCCAAGCGGTTGGCCAAATAATTTGAAATGCCATCTTTCTTTTGACGAGCACGAGTTCGCCCTTCGCCACTCGCCGCTTTTCTCACCGAGAATTAAAAGAGCCCATGAGCATGTCAACGGTTGTATGGAAACAGAGAACTTAGTGCATGTGGCCGGCATCATCTGACCAAGGCACGTCTCATCGAATGATCGATGTGGAATTGAGTTCGCATGCATCAGATTATCTGACGATGTTCTATTGTCACCGGCCCAATCCCAATGAAAATCACATAGTTATACCTTCTAGACAAGGTTAATCCTGCTTTCCAGATGTCTTAACAAGAAAGCGCAAACTCTTATTTGAAAGATGAACATGACCACCGATCATCTTTTGAGGAGGAATAGGCCAATGCAGCAAATGATATCACTAACGTGACCAGTACATACAATAACTTTTAACCACTTTGAAGGATTCATTATTTTTTTTCGCAAAATCATCGAAGGATCTAAAGTGGCATCGAATAAAAGATGAAAGAAACGAAGCAGCCCGCCCAAGTCAAAACCTTAATGCACCAACAACCGAGCGCAGCATCATAACGCCTAACACGTTCTTCCTCTTCTAGAAGAGCGCAAAGCGGAATTCAGCACTAGCTGTTAGAAGTCACCATCTCAAGCTGGAAGTGGAAGACATCCGGCGGCATCCACATTTGACTTTTTGCCTTTTGGATTTATTCGATCAAGTCTTGAGATTCGCATGCTCCAACTTTTTTTATCCAAAACACTTAACACCTTCGCCGAATAATTATAAAAATAAATAAAAAAAATTCACGAAATATAAATATTGAAAGCATATGAATTCACATGATCTTCTCGTAATCTTTTGTATATTTTAAAATTTTCTAAACAACCAGCAAAAGGGTGTCTTTTTTCCTTTCCTTTTCTTTTAATCTGAATTTAACCCGACCTAAAGTAATCTGGAGAGCTTGATTGACCTTAGGGCTCGAGTCGAGGTCATTGCACATCCACATGTCCGTGACCACTCTCAAAATCAAGGGCCTTTTAACATTAACACGGGATGGGGGACCATCACATCCGAGTGGAAAGTAATTATTTTGATTGGGAAACTCACCGTCCTCTACCGGCTTGCGCACAGCATTTTGGTCCAAGATCTCTAACGCAAAAAATTGATAGGTTTTCGGTTAATGGCGACAGAGGACCCCATGGAAAGCGGTGGCGATCTACTTTTTAAGACTATTTAAATTCGTCGTGTAGTCGCTCTTTGATGCTTTTCTAATCGTGGGATGATGCACGAGGTTTGAATGATGTGAATCTGGAGCAGTCGGAGGCGACCAGTTGACCAGAGCCACACATACATATGATGATCCCTTTATTATTATTGTTATCCCGTCGTCGTGCTCTTCTTCTTCAGTCATCTCCATCCATAATCGTCAGTTCTCTCTGCTTTTTGCCTCCCCCTCCTTTTGCTTTCTGATGGTGTGGCGTGCCGTGTTCTTGGAAGGAAACCTGGGTGCTTATGATGTTCTTCCGGGTACTCATGTAAGAATCCTGTTTGTCTGAGAGAGAGAGAGAGAGAGAATGGGGACAGCGGTGGTTCCAAGCTCCATGGAAGTCTCAATCCCGCTGGGTGATCAGAAAGACGGCAGCTTCGTCGGCCGCCCGAACGCCAAAGGCTTGGACGCCGGAGCTCTCTTTGTTCTCAAATCACAAGGTCAGTGCACTCGTCCCTTTCTGTGGACTAGCTTGTAACACAGACTCTCTCTCTCTCTCTAGTAGTGAAGCAAGAAGACATTGTTGTAGGGAAAGCAAATGAGTCCGAAGCTTGTCATTTCGCTCTTAATGTTCACTGGGTTGTGAGCTTAGAACGAGCTCGTGGAACGATCCATTGCTTGATCAGACAACTGGCCTGCCAATCTAGAAGAGGCAACTCAAATAAACAGTCAAAACCCTAAAGAAAAAGCGCATGATTTTCATCAGCAGTGTAATTCTTCATACAAGCATTTGCTAATTCATCGTGTAACACGTTGTCCAGTCGGGTCTGTACAATTTTGCATGATTTATCTCTTGATTTTTCAAACTATGATCCTAATCAAGAGGCCAATAGAATAGTAGCGAAAAGGAAAACAAGGATGAAGAGATTTTCGTGGACAAATATGTGAATGATCTTTCTTTTGCACATGATCTACACATGTCGACATGCACAAACTGTTTCGGATACAATATACATGTCTTCTTAAATTAGAATTGAGTATATATGGTTATTTCTAGAAGTAACAGGTGTATGATCACATTCACAGGATCGTGGTGGCACTGTGGGTACCACTTGACCACGTCGATAGTGGCACCAGTGCTATTGAGCATACCCTTTGCAATGAGCCTATTGGGTTGGGTGGCTGGGACCGTGTGCCTGGCTCTTGGGGCCGTGGTCACGTTTTACTCTTACAACCTCCTCTCACTTGTCTTGGAGCAACAAGCTCATCTTGGTCAACGCCAGCTCCGATTCCGTGACATGGCCCACGATATTCTAGGTTACTTTCCTTGATCAATAAATCTATCGATTTGGCTACTAGTTAACCTCATCGTACAACTAAGTTCTTGTATGAATCGGTGAATTCCCAACTCTAACTTATATGTTACGGCTTGTCATTTAACAGGACCCGCATGGGGAAAGTATTTTGTGGGACCTCTACAGCTCGCCATATGTTATGGTGCTGTTGTTGCCTGCACTCTTTTAGGTGGACAGAGTCTCAAGGTCAGTAACTTTTCGGTTCTAATTGTAGACTTGTATTCACTAATCAAACAATTTGATTTTTTTTTTTTTTTAATGTGGCTTCTCTCTATTAATTTTATTCAGAGTTATTTTCCCTTTGCTATGCTCGCCTGTGCAGTTCATATACTTGCTGTATAGACCAGATGGAAAAATGCAGCTCTACCAATTCATCTCCATGTTTGGTGGCCTAACTCTCTTCCTGGCACAACTCCCCTCCTTCCACTCCCTCAGGCACATCAATCTCGTCTCCCTCGTCCTCTGCCTCGCCTACAGCGCTTGCGCCTTGGGCGGCTCCATCACCGTCGGTAAGAAAGTCGCATAGCGTGTCTCGATAATGTCGATCTCATAATCACATCACATCATGATTAATAACAGTTAAAGATGAGAATCGAGGTTGACCATTATGCAATTGTTTTGACAACCCTCAGGAAACTCGGCGAACGCACCGCCAAAGGACTACTCCTTGGTCGGTAGCCGGGTTGACCGCCTTCTCGGTGCCTTCAACGGGATCTCCATCATCTCCACCACTTACGCCAGCGGAATTATCCCCGAGATCCAGGTGTTCCAGAGTGCCGCTCGTTTTAACCATCTCTTAGGCTTGCCTTTTCGAATTTCGCCTTTACCTAGATCGATCAATAATGTCAAATTTTTACTATGGATTTTAGGCGACACTAGCTCCTCCGGTGAAGGGCAAGATGTTCAAGGGCCTGTCCGTATGTTATTCGGTCATAGTGACCACATATTTCAGCGTTGGAATCTCTGGGTATTGGGCGTTTGGGAATCAATCCAAAGGAACTGTTCTCACCAATTTCATGGGTGAGACCAAGCCACTCCTTCCCACTTGGTTCCTCTTGATGATCAACATTTTCTGCCTCCTCCAATTATCAGCCGTCGCTGTGGTAAGAATTTATTCATCTTTCTGGCTAATATTTCAACTAATTACAAGTTCATCAATTTGGATCTCTAATGAAATGTGTATAGGTGTATATGCAACCGACCAACGAAAGGTTTGAGAAGAAACTGGCGGACCCGAAGATGGACCAGTTCTCGGCGCGCAACGTCGTGCCCAGGCTGATCGCTCGGTCACTGTCGGTGGTGATCGCAACCACGATGGCCACGATGTTGCCCTTCTTCGGGGACATCATGGCGCTGTTCGGCGCATTCGGGTGCATCCCCATAGACTTCATATTGCCCATGGTTCTCTATAACGTGGCCTTCAAGCCCTCCAAGAGGAGCTTGATATTCTGGGTGAACACGACGATCATCGCCGTGTCCTCGGTGCTGGTGGTCATCGGCGGAGTGGCATCGGTTAGGCAGATAGCTCTCGATGCCAAGGCTTATCGCTTGTTTGCTAACGTGTAATGATATGCGCAATTAGGGTGTTTTGACATTTCCTTATCAAGTGTGTTTAGCAAGTCCATCTACTATTACTTTCTCCGGCTTTTTTTCCTTGCATATTCGGTTATACAAACATATCTTATTTATTTCTAGATATATAATGAAGCATTGGGTCATCTAAAAATGGCGCGTATGCCGTATGATACGGTATCATGTCAAATAGAGTTGAATTTCAAATGAATCAAAGGGAATGGACTTGGAAAGGGACTGGTATGGTTAGGCGGACTTGAGAGAATCAACGTCTAAATCTTCTAACCTGTCTAATCAAGACCTTACACTCGCAAAATCTCTGTAATCAAGTCCCTCCCGCTCCAAATCCGGGTATCTAGAGTTAACTAGTCCGCTGAACTCTGCAAAATTTTTGACTTGGGAAGCTCGGGTGGAATGTTTGTATTGAGAAATCTCGTTGCTCGAGTTTTGAACATCGTCTCCATCTTCGACATTTTCGAATTGGAATCATGAGAGGCTTGAGAAGAAAAGTCTTGTAAGTTTTAAATTTTGTTTATATATTTTAAATGCCAGGAAATTTATTAGTAAAAACGCACTAGCTCGAGCATAAAAAGTTGGACTCCTAATTTTATAATGAGATAAGAATATACCGGAGATTATTATAACTCCACGCTTCACGCCCCTCTAAACCTCGTTAGATCATCACGTGACACTATACATATCTACTAATTACAACTTATGATTTCTTAATAAATAATGGAGTCAACACTCAACACTTAAATTGAACGAAGTCGGGCGGGTAGTCGAGCGGCGTGGCGCGTGATCCTCGTATGATGTGGTAGATGAAATTGTCTTTGATTCGTCCCGAATGAGTGTCTTGCTCAGTCGGTTGGATTTGCATGACCGGCCTTGAAAAATTCGTAATAGGAATAGCCAAGTCAAAACCCAGAGGAGGAAGCATCAAGGAGGAAGCGAATTGACATCGTCGTCTAGACTTATAGCAAATGCAAAAGAGACCAATAGAAAATCCGAGAGTTGCTAGCCGACGCAAAGGGAGAGTTTCGTATGCAAACGAGACCAAAGAAGAAATCAGCGTTTAGTATGCACAAGACATGTATAACAATGCATTTCTAGTCAAAATCCACTGTGATGTGTGGAAAAACGAAAGGAAAAACCTATAGAGCATTGACCTTTCTGTGGTTCTCCGATCTAAACAATTTCATTGACTAAGACATGCAAGACAACTAAGTAGTACTATCACTAACACGTGACACAGGATATAACATGACATGCCAACACGTCATTTCTCAAAAAATAAAATTTCCAACACTTTGGAACACGTTGTGTATTAAATGTATATATATATATGTGTGTGATAAAAATTATTTTAATCAAATTAATTTGATTCAAATTTACAAATAAATAAATAATAAAAAAGAGCCTATAACGAATTTACACTAAAAAAATTAATCCAACATTTTTTGATATCATTCATCGTTTCAATTTGACAACTTCAACTACATTCCATTCTAATAATCCATAGAACTCGAATGGAAAAAAAAAAAAAAAAAAAAAACAAGCGATAAACGTTCCACTATTAAATTTAAATTTAACAAGAAGTTGAAAAAATCCATATTTCATCATCAAATATAACAAGAAGTCTTTATTTCCCCTTTATTATTTTTATTTATTTACACTTTGATCCATCATTTATTGAAATTTTTTAAAATTAATCCCATGCATGTTGGAATGGCATGTCGAAATTTTGGACTAGCATGTCAGAAGAGTTGACCACATGTCGAATTTTCCAATACCTATTAATCTCGTGTCGCACATGTATCAAAGTATTTGACACTACACGTAAGCTCTCAAAGAGTGTTGTAATTTCTTAGCAAGACAATAGGTGGGTAGTTGAACAATTTGGCCAAATCTAGCATTTTGATTGATCTTCTCACCAAGACACGCGTGGCACTCAAGTTGGACTCATGAATACATATCAACCTAAGCGGGTGGTCAAATGATTTGAATTGTTGTCTTTCTTTAAGGGGATCACGAGTTTGCCACTCGCTACTTTTCTCACCGAGAATAAGAAACCCATGAACATATATACCACTTCCAAGGTTGTACCAAATGGAGAACTCAATGAGCAATCAGATAAGGGCACGTCTCATCAAACAATTGATGTGGAATTGAATTCACATGCATCGGATCATCTAATCATGTTCAATCATTACTGCCCAATCCCAATGAAAATCACATATTTATGCCCTCAAGACAAGGTTAGCCTTGCTTTTCAAACATCTTAAAAGAAAGCCCTCTTGAAATAGTTTATTATCATAAAAAAGATGTCTCTTGGTTAAGAGTATACGTGACTATTGGTTAAGATAAGATGTGACTCTTGATCAAAAGAAGACGTGACTCTTGGTTATGAAAAGAGGCGACCTTTCGTCCAAAAAAAAGGTTATCGGTAGTTATGAAAGGAAGTTATTCTTGATATGAAGTGGTGATGGTTGGGGATAAGATACCTATTCCCAAGAGATGTGTTGATGGGTTGTCTATGAAAGAGATCAATTTGCATATTATTTATAATAATCACAACTATTCATAAATGTTTTTTTCACGAGAACTCTCTCTCCTTTTCTTTTCATACATGCAACTTTTAACACATTCAAGGTGAAATTCCAAGAGTGAATTGAGTAATTGTTAAACTTGTTTTTCTGTAGTTTTGGTATATATCCTAAAGGTGTATTTGTTCTAAATCTGACAACAATAATAGTGGGGGCAAATTATACCTTAAAGATAGTGATCATCATCACACATCAAAGCTTTAAGGATTTATTACTACTTCTCTATATTTATTAGCAATCAAATTTCCCTAACAAGTGCAAACTCTTATTTGAGGGACAAACATGACCACCGGTTATATTTTGAGGAGGAAAGGACCAACACGGCAACTGATATGGCTAATGTGACTAGTACATAGAACATTCTTTCCCACTTTGAAGGACTCATGAGATTCACATGCTCTAACTTTTTTTTAATCCAAAACACTTAAAACCTTCATGAAATAATTATAAAAAGCATCCTTCACGAATGATAAATATTGATAGCATATGAATTCACATGATCTTCTCACAATCTTTATGTATATTTTAAAAAAGTTTAGATGACCAGCAAAATGGTATATGTTGTTGGCATGAGTTGTCAATTAGAGATAATATGAGAATTCAAGTCAATCTTTAATATGTGTTGTCAATTAGAGATAATATAGAAATCCAAGTGAATCTACTTCCTATTTTGTCTCCCGATTATGAGCACTGATAGGATTGACTCTTTTTCTTTGTATATATATACTCAAAAGTATTGTAAAACAAGCAGTGTACAAAATACAAAGAATATAAAAACTTTCTCTAGAAAACTATATGTGTTTTTTTATGGTATCAGAGCAACTCAACCCTAGGAGTTGATCTCACCATGGCTGAATGCATTGATTTACAATCAACCAGTGAGGGCTCTTTGGCAATGGCGATACTTGAAGATCTAACAACAGCAATGAAGCAACTTCTGACCTAGCATCGTGCGCCACCTTCCCAAGTTGAGGCACCGGCTCCACCTATTGCTATCAAGTTGGATGGCAACAACTATGGTCTTTGGTCCCAAATTGTCAAGATGTACATCTCAGGCAAAGACAAGTTGGGATATATTAATTGGGATCTTCCCCAACCTCATTCGACCGATCCTAGCTTTCGGAAGTGGAAAACCAAGGATCCCACAGTGAAAGGATGGATAATCAACTTCATGGACTCAGCGTTAATTGGCAATTTTATACGATTCCTAACTGTAAAAGTAGTTTGGGATTCTGTGGCTACTGCATTTTTTGACGACAATGATGTCTTTCGGGTGTATGATTTGAAGCATTGAGTTACTTGG
Source organism: Eucalyptus brandiana (assembly GCA_014182725.1). NCBI lineage: Eukaryota > Viridiplantae > Streptophyta > Magnoliopsida > Myrtales > Myrtaceae > Eucalyptus > Eucalyptus brandiana. The sequence continues at coordinate 41,786,967 of CM024674.1, forward strand.
TTAAAGCAGGCAAGAGGCCCTATCAAAAAATACTACAATAATCTTCAAGGACTTTGGCAAGAGATTGATTTTTACCATCCTAACCCCATGGTGTGTCCCAATGATATCGGACACTATAATACGGCCGTTCAAAAAGATCGTGTCTACACATTCCGTAGTGGTCTTGATAATCGACTTGATAAGGTCTTGGCGGATGTTTTATAGATGCAACTGTTTCCTATAGTTAAACAAGCTTACGCACGGGTCTGGCAAGAGGGCGTGCATCAAGTTGTGGTATTGACTAATATGGACACTCCCACTGCTATTGCAATGATGCCACGTGGGGAGAAGATGGGCTCGCGATTTCTTAAGGGCGGTCCAGAACCCCATACTCTACATATGGCCTCCACAAGTGCTACGATAGGAGGGGGCAAGTCCAACGCAGGTTCAAAGTACAAGCCACAACCAGCAAATGATGCATCCATCGTGGGAATCTTAAATATTCCAAAGAGACCTGTTTTAAGTTACATGGGTACCCCGATTAATGGAAAGATTTTCAAGCCAAGAAAAAGACTAAGACTGAGACTGCAACAAGTAAGGGTAAAGGATAGGCGTCGTTGGCAACTAGGGACTCACCTCTCTCTTTGGTTCCGTAGGTAGACTCCACTAGTATTTTCCATCTCAACTTCTAAAGGTAAATACAGTTGTGCTTTTGTTAGTATTCATTAGGGTAAAGGCAGTTGGTGGATTGTTAATTATGGCGCTATTGATCACATGACACCCACTCTCAATGACCTCACGTGCCATACCACTCTATGTCAACAAAGTATCTAAAATGCAAATAGCCATAGCTATCCAGTGACCAGGGCTGGAAGTGTTGTTCTCATGCCTTTCCTCTCCTTATTGCACACTTTGCTCATGCCCTATTTATCTAACCGATTGTTGTCTGTTGGGCAAATTACTGATGAATTAAATTGTAGTGTTCTTATATATCCCAATTTTTGTTTATTTTAGGATATCCTCACGAAGGAGATTACTAAACATGGTACTAAGAGGGAGAGGCTGTACTACATAAATGATTTTAATACTAGTAGAGTGAACCACACCCAAGGTCAATCTACTAGTAAAGAGAAAGACATCTAGCCATGACACTGTCTATTAGGACACCCACCTTTTAGATATTTGAAGCATTTATTTCCTGGGTTGTTCAGTAGTTTATTAGATTTTGTATTCTAGTGTAAAACATGCATCTTGGCAAAGTCATTGTGTTTATTTTCCATTGAGTTTCAATAAAAGTGCAACATCTTTTTCATTAATTTACTCTGATATGTGGGGTGCTCACCCATTATCACCCTTTCGAGAATTCGCTGGTTTGTGACTTTTGTGGATGACTATATACATATGACATGATTGTATTTGATGAAGCACAAAAATTAGGTTTCTACCACATGGTTGCAACAAAATTTGGGTCGCAACTCCACGTCCTTCGTATTGATAATTGAGGCGAATATGTTAATCAATATCTCATAGCTTACTTTAAAAAATACGGCCTTATCCATGAGACGTCGTGTACCTAGAACCCCTAACAAAATTGCGTTATAGAAAATGAACCATATTCTTCAGATAGCGCAGGCTCTCTTAGTGGGTGGTCATGTTCCCAATCGTTTTTGGGATGCTGCCGTTGTTGCTACAGTCCACTTGATGAACCGAATATCCTCTTGTGTGCTAAAATTTCAAATCTTGTTGCAAGTTCTTTCAGAACAAGTTTCTCTTCCCTGGTCTTGATGCTGTCTCCTAAAGTATTCGGGTGTGTAGCTTATGTTTATCTTCACAAGAACCAACGGACCAAACTTGATCCTTGTGCTGTGCGATGTGCTTTTATTGGCTATAGAACCCATCAAAAGAGCTATTGCTGTTATGACCCAATCATTAAGATGACGCATATTACTATGGATGTGAGATTTGTTGAGTTTGAATTATTCTACCTTGAAACCAATTATCCCTTTCAGGGGGAGATACATCGAGAAATGGAAAATTGATGGGAGGGTGGTGTTTTAGCAGGGGCTAGGACTGGGGTTGATTCATGATATGCCCCAACAGTGGTGCCGTCAATAGAAAATCTAGCAGATCAGGCTGTGACAAGGTCAATGACGAGAGTTGCGCGAGATGATATTCACATTCTAATAGAAGATAGTTAGCAGTTTGTACTAGTATAGGGTGCACATAAACGGTCTCAAGAACAACCTTCTCTTGAAATTATCCCTTCTTCAGTACTTGACCATTCTCTCGAGAATACTTCTAAGGTAATATCTCCTACCACACGTGACTCTTGTAATGATTTTGATGTGGTTGTTGGATATAAATTACTTGACGGCATAATCATGGCAAGCCCCCTAGTCGGTACTCACCGGACATGGAGGAACAGAAATCAAAGTACCCTATTGCAAATTATGTTTCAATAGGGAGATTGTCAGAACCATTGAAGGCATTCGTATCAAATGTTTCTGCAACCCGAATTCCTAATGGGGTGCAAGAGGCTTTAAGGGATCCCATGTGGGTTCAGACAATGAAAGAGGAGATGGAAGCATTACATAAATATAAAAATACAAAAGGACTTGGAAACTTGTAAAGTTACCAAAGGGGAAGATAGCAGAGGGTTATAAGTGGGTTTTTACTATCGAATATAAAGCATATGGCTCTATTGAGATATACAAGGCGTGGTTGGTAGCAAAAATATATACACAGACTTATGGTGTAGACTACTAAGAAACGCTTTCTCCCGTGGCAAAGCTTAATACTGTGACTATTTTGTTGTCTCTTGCAATGAATTTGGACTAGTCGTTGCATCATTTTGATGTGAAAAGTGTGTTTCTTCATGAGGATTTGAATGAAGAAATCTATATGGAAGTTCCACCCAAGTATTATTATGCCACTCAAAACCCAACATAGTGTGCAAGCTAAAATGTTCATTATATGGGTTAAAGCAATCACCCCGTGATTGGTTTGGTCATTTTAGCTTAACAATGAGAAGATATGAATATTTTCAAAGCAACTCAGATCATACATTGTTCCTAAGGCGACATCAAGGAAAGGTAACGGCTTTAATCATATATATGGATAATATGATTATCAAAGGAGATGATCGGGAAGAGATTTTGAAACCCCAAGAGAAGCTAGCATAAGAGTTTGAGATAAAGAATCTAGGAGGGTTGAAGTATTTCTTAGGCATTGAAGCGGCTAGATCGAAAGGAGGTATTTTTTTTGTCTTAAAGAAATTATATGCTAGACTTGTTAGCCGAAATTGGAATGTTAGAGTGTAAGCTTGCTGACACCCCTGTAGTTCAAAATCATAGATTTTGGGAGTATTCAGGTTAGATGCCGACCAATAAGGATAGATATCAAAGGTTAATAGGGAAACTGATCTATTTGTCACATTTTCGCCTTGATATGCATATGTTGTAAGCATCGTGAGTTAATTTATGCATGCTCCAAGTAAAGATCATACGAATGCGGTGAGTCAAATTTTATGCTACTTGAAGTCGACTCTAGGAAAATGTCAGTTTTTTTTGTGAAGAATAGTCATCTTGAGGTGGAGGGATTTATGGATGTGGATTAGGCAGATAGCATCTCGGATAGGAGGTCTACGTCGGGGTATTTCACATTTGTGAGAAGAACCTTGGTTATATCGAGGAGTAAGAAGCAGAAGGTAGTAGTATTATCTAGTACTGAGGCAGAGTTTCGAGGGGTGACTAAAGGGTTATGTGAGCTACCATACTAGGTTTCCCACCAAAGTTTGATATGAGATTATTCAGTAATAATAAATCAGCAATTGATATTTTCCACAATCAAGTTCAGCATGATCAAACCAAACACATTTAGGTTGACACACATCTTGTTAAGCAAAATTTAGAGGCTAGGGTGGTTCGGTTTTCTTTTGTCAGGTCTGAAGATTAGTTGGTGGACATAATTACTAAGGTTGTGTCAAGCAGGGTCTTTCACAGCTCATCTGTTAAGTTGGGTATCAAAGATATCTTTCCACCCACTTGAGGGGCAGTGTTGGCATGAGCAGTTAATTACAAATAATATGGGAATCCAAGTCAATCTTTGGATTGAATCTAAGTCAATTAGAGATAATATATGAATCTAAGTCAATCAACTTCCTAGTTTGTCTCATGATTAGAAGGACTATTAGAATTGATTCTCCTCCTTGTATATATGCAAAAGCATTGTAAACCAAACAATGTATAAAATACAAAGAATATAAAAACTTTCTTCAAAAAGCTATATGTGTTTCTTTAAATGTTTTCTTTCTTTCCTTTTTTTTTCCTTTTAAGTAGAATTGAACCCAACCTAAGTTAATCTAGAGAGCTTGGTCAAGGTCAGGGTCGAGACGAGATTCGTTGTACATCTACATTTCCATTGTTACTCTCAAAATCAGGGTCCTTCCGAACACGTGACGGAGGGACTACCACATTTAAGCGGGAATAGTCATTTTGATTATGAAACTCACCGTCCTCTATGGGCTTGCACGCGGCACTTTGGTCAAAGACCTCCAACGCAAAATATTGATAGGCTTTTAGTCAACGATGACGAATGACCCCATAAAAAGTGGTGGTATGTACTTTTTATAACACTATGGAACTCGCCACGTCAAACAAAATTAGAGGCTGACAAACATCTTGTCAAGCAAAATTTAGAGGCTAAGGTGCTTCGGATTTCTTTTGTCAGGTATGAAGATTAGTTGGTAGACATAATTACTAAGGTTGTGTCAAGCAGGGCCTTTCGCAGCTCATTTATTAAGTTGGGTATCAAAGGTATCTTTCCACCCACTTGAGAGGTAGCGTTAGCATGAGCTGTCAATTACAAAAAATATGGAAATCCAAATGAATCTTTGGTATAAGCTATCAATTAGAGATAATATATGAATCTAAGTCAATCAACTTCATAGTTTGTCTCTTGATTAGAAGGATTGTTAGGACTGATTCTCTTCTTTGTATATATATATATATATATGCAAAAGCATTGTAAAACAAACGATGTATAAAATATAGAGAATATAAAAATTTTCTTCAAAAAGCTATATGCGTTTCTTTAGATGTTTTCTTTCTTTCTTTCTTTCTTTTTTTCTTTTTTCTTTTAAGTTCCATTAAACCCAACCTAATTTAATTTGGAGAGCTTGGTCAAAGTCATGGTCGAGACGAGATTCATTGCACATCCACATTTCCATTGCCACTCTCAAAATTAGGGTCCTTCCGAACACGTAACAGAGGGACTATCACATTTAAGCGAGAATAGTCATTTTGATTGCGAAACTCACCATTGTCTACGGGTTCGCACGCAGCACTTTGGTCAAAAACCTCCGACGCAAAAGATTGATAGGCTTTCGGTTGACGGTGACAAATGACCCCATAAAAAGCGGTGGGATGTACTCTTTATAACATTATGGAAACTTGCCGTGTCAAGCAAAATTTAGAGGCTGACGACATCTTATCAAGCAAAATTTAGAGGCTAAACTAATTCAATTTCCTTTTGTCAGGTCTGAAGATTAGTTGGTGGACATAATTACTAAGGTTGTGTCAAGCGAGGTCTTTCACAGCTCAAAGATATCTTTCCACCCACGTGAGGGGCAGTGTTGGCATGAGCTATCAATTACAAATAATATGGGAAGCCAAGTCAATATTTGGTATAAGCTGTCAATTAAAGATAATATATGAATCTAGGTCAATCAACTTCCTAGTTTGTCTCTTGATTAGAAGGATTGTTAGGATTGATTCTCTTCTTTATATATATGCAAAAGCATTGTAAAACAGAAGATGTATAAAAAAATACAGAGAATATAAAAACTTTCTTCGCAAAGGTATATGCGTTTATTTAAAAGTTTTCTTTCTTCTTCTTCTTTTTTATTCTTTTAAGTTGAATTAAACCTAACCTAAGTATATTTGGAGAGCATGGTCGAGGTTGGGGTCAAGACGAGATTCATTGCACATCCACATTTCCATTGTCACTCTCAAAATCAGGGTCCTTCCATACACGTGACGGAGGGACTACCACATTTAAGTGGAAATAGTCATTTTGATTGCGAAACTTACCATCCTCTACAAGCTCGCACACGGAACTTTGGTCAAAAGCCTCCTACGCAAAAGATTGATAGGCTTTCGGTCAACAGTGACGGATGACCCCATAAAAAGCGATTGGATGTACTTTTTATAACACTATGGAAAATTGTCATATCAAGCAAAATTTAGAGGCTGACAAATGTCTTGTCATGCAAAATTTAGAGGCTAAGGTGGTTTGGTTTCCTTTTGTCAAGTTTGAAGATTAGTTGGTAGACATAATTAATAAGACTGTGTCAAGCAGAGCTTTTCACAGCTCATTTGTTAAGTTGGGTATTAAAGATATCTTACCACCCACTTAAGGGGCAGTGTTGACATGAGCTGTCAATTACAAATAATATGGGAAGCCAAGTCAATCTTTGGTATAAGCTGTCAATTAGAGATAATAAATAAATCTAAATCAATCAACTTCCTAGTTTGTCTCTTGATTAGAAGAATTGTTAGGATTGATTCTCTCCTTTGTATATATATATACGCAAAAGCATTGTAAAACGAACAATGCATAAAATAAGACTATAAAAACTTTCTTCAAAAAGTTATATGTGTTTCTTTAGATGTATTCTTTGTTCTTTTTTTTTTCTTTTAGGTTGAATTAAACCCAACCTAAGTTAATTTGGAGAGCTTGGTCAAGGTCGGGGTCGAGACAAGATTCATTGCACATCCATTTTTCTATTACTACTATCAAAATCAGGGTCTTTCCGAACACATGACGGAGGGACTACCACTTTTAAGCGGGAATAATCATTTTGATTGCAAAACTCACCGTCCTCTACGGGCTCGCACGCAACACTTTGGTCAAAGGCCTCCTATGCAAAATATTGATAGGCTTTCAGTCAACAGCCACGGATGACCCCATAAAAAGCGGTGGGTTGTACTTTTTATAACATTATGGAAATTCGTCGTGTAGTCGCTCTTGTAAAAAATTATTCACGTAAATAATTAATTAATCAAGAAGAATCGGATTCATATATGACTGCAAAACATTGAGATCATTAAGCACAGCGGAATTAAAACATACACGTTTGAGCCGATACTTCGCTTGAAGAAAAATAGATCAACTTAATAATCAGAGATCTATTGGAATGCTATATATCCATTTTTATGACATATTTCAGTATAGCAGTTTTTAATGGGATTAAGCAACTGATAGATATAACCTACCCTTTTATAGGCTAGAGAGAGGACCTAACAAATCTTAATTAATAACGTATCAATTGGGCCCCTCCCATTATGGGTTTAAGTTAAACACAATTACCTACACTTTGCTATTCAACTAGCCCGTTATTAATAAATGTCAAAACCAAGTTAAATAAAATTATTTAAGAGTTTAACAAATATTGAAATATTCATTAATTCGATTAGAGGAAATTTGCAACAGCTGTTTGGTGCTTTTCGAATCTTGGGATTGCGAACGAGGGTTGAATTCTTTGAGCCTGGACTAGTCGGAGGCGACGGGGTTGACCAGAGCCAAAGCCGCCCTCATACTCATGTATATATATGATGATCCCATTATTGTTATCCCCGTCGTCGTGCTCTTCTTCTTCTTCAGTCATCTCTATCCTTAATCGTCAGTTCTCCCTGCTTTTTTTGCCCTCTTTCTCTGTTCTGATGGTATGGCGTGCCGTGTTCTTGGAAGGAAACCTGGGAGTTTATGATGTTCTTCTGGGTACTTACGTAAGAACTACGTTTGTCTGAGGGAGAGAGAGAGAGAATGGGGACAACGGTGGTTCCAAGCTCCATGAAAGTCTCCATCCCGCAGGGTGATCAGAAAGACGACGGCTTCATTCTTCGCCCGAACCCGAAAGACTTGGACGCTGGAGCTCTCTTCGTCCTCAAATCACGGGGTCAGTGCACTCGTCCCTTTCTGTGGACTAGCTTGTAACACGGACTCTCTCTCTCTCTCTCTCTCTCTCTCTCTCTCTTACACTCCCTCTCTAGTAGTGATGCAAGAAGACATTGTTGTAGGGAAAGCAAATGAGTCCGAAGCCTGTCATAACACTCTCCGATGTCCATTGGGGGTAAGTTTAGAATGAGCTCGTGAAACTGTCCATTGCTTGATCAAACAATTGGCCTGCCGAACTAGAAGAGGCAACTGAAATAAATAGTCAAACCCTAAAGAAACAGTCAATGATTTTCATCTGCAGTGTAACTTTTCATACAAGCATTTTCTAATTCATCGCGTAACATGCTGTCCAGTCAGGTCTGTACAATTTTGCATGATCTATCTCTTGATTATCTAGGATCCTAATCAAGAGGCCTATAGAATATTAGCGAAAGGAGAAACAAGGAAGAACAGATTTTCGTGGAGAAATACGTGAACAATCTTTCTTTCGCACATGATCTACACATGTCGATGTGCACAAACCATTTCAGATGTAATATGCATGTCTTCTTAAATTAAAAGAGAGTATATATCCTTATTTCTAAAAGTAACGGGTTTTGCAATCACATTAACAGGGTCATGGTGGCACTGTGGTTATCACTTAACCACATCAATTGTAGCACCAGCGTTGTTGAGCTTGCCCTTTGCGATGAGCCTGTTGGGTTGGGCAGGCGGGATCGTGTGCCTGACTCTTGGGGTCACGGTCACGTTTTACTCTAGCAACCTCCTCTCACTCGTCCTAGAGCAGCAAGCCCATTTCGGCCAACGCCAGCTCCGATACCGTGACATGGCCCACGATATTCTAGGTTACTCTCCCTGATCAATTAATCTACCGATTTGGCTACTAATTAACCTCATTGTACGACTAAATTCTTGTATGAATTAGTGAGTTCCCAGCTCAACTTATATGCTATGGCTTGTTATTTAACAGGACCCGCATGGGGAAAGTATCTTGTGGGACCCCTACAGTTTGCTCTCTGCTATGGTGCTGTCATTGCCGGCATTCTTTTAGGTGGACAGAGTCTCAAGGTCGGTAACTCTTCTCCCCTTAATTAACATAGAAAAAATGGTTCTAATTATAGACTTGTATTCACTAACCAAACAATTTGATTTTTTTTTTTTTTTAATGTGGCTTCTCTCAATTAATTTTATTTACAGTTCTTCTCTCTTTGCCATGCTTGCTTGTGCAGTTCATATACTTGCTTCATAAACCAGATGGGAAAATGCAGCTCTACCAATTCATCTCCATGTTCGGCGGCCTAACCCTGTTCTTAGTACAAGTCCCCTCCTTCCACTCCCTCAGGCACATCAATCTCGTCTCTCTCGTCCTCTGCCTCGCTTACAGCGCTTGTGTCTTGGGCGGCTCCATCGACGTCGGTAAGAAAATCGCGTAGCACGTATCGATGAATCGCAATTTCATAGTCATATCACATCATGATTTGGAACACTTAAGATGAGAATTGAGGTTGACCATCGTGCAACTGTTTCGACAACCCCTCAGGAAACTCGGCGAGTGCACCGCCGAAGGACTACTCCTTAGTTGGTAGCCGGGTTGACCGCCTTTTCGGCGTCTTCAATGGTATCTCCATCATTGTCACCATTTACGCCAGTGGAATTGTCCCCGAGATCCAGGTCTTCTAGAGCACCGCTCGATTTAATCATCTCTTAGGTTCGTCTTTTCGAATTTCGCCTTCACCTAGATGGATCGATAATGTAAAATTTGTACTATGGTTTGTAGGCAACTCTAGCTCCTCCGGTGAAGGGCAAGATGTTCAAGGGCCTGTGCGTATGTTATTCGGTCGCAGTGACCACATATTTCAGCGTTGGAATCTCTGGGTATTGGGCGTTTGGGAATCAATCCAAACCCACGGTTCTCACCAATTTCATGGGTGAGACCAAGCCACTCCTTCCCACTTGGCTCCTCTTGATGACCAATATTTTCTGCTTCCTCCAATTATCAGCTGTCGCTGTGGTGAGCATTAGAATTTGTTATCTTCCTATCTCATTCTTCAACTAATTACAAGTTCATCATGGTCTCTACTGAAATGTATATAGGAATATCTGCAACCGACCAACGAAGTTTTCGAGAAGAAATTGGCAGACCCGAAGATGGACCAGTTCTCGGCACGCAATGTCGTGCCCAGGCTGATCGCACGGTCGCTGTCGGTGGTGGTGGCGACCACGATCGCCGCGATGCTGCCCTTCTTCGGGGACATCTTGGCGCTGATCGGCGTGTTTGGAGCCATCCCCCTGGACCTCATATTGCCCATGATTTTCTATAACGTGGCCTTCAAGCCTTCCAGGAGGCGCTTTGTGTTTTGGGTGAACACGATGATCATTGCCGCGTCCTCGGTGTTGGTGGCCATCGGCGCGGTTGCGGCGGTCAGGCAGATGGCTCTTGATGCCAAGACTTTTCACTTGTTTGCTAACGTGTAGCGACTGTAATTGATGCATTGGCTGTGGCTGCTCCGATGATATGCGCAGTGAATACTTTGAAATTTCCTTATTATGTGTTTTTAACAAGTCCATCGACTAGAAACCCACGTTTACACGACCCCATTTTAAGTAAAGTCATAGACATTTATGGAAGGATTTTTTTTTTGTCTTTTTTTTTTTTGTTTAATTTTCCTGGTTTTTTTTATCGTTGCTAATCTCCGCAACTACATACTTTCTTTGTCTTTTCCTCGAATACTCATCTATGTAAACAAGTTCTTTTTTATTTCTTGAAAGTTAGTGAAGCATTCGCGTATCTAAACATGGCATTTACGTTGTATGATGCGGTATCATGTCGAGTTGCTTTGAATTTCAAATTAATAATACCATGAAAAATTCTAAATTTGCAGACATCCGTGACAAATTTATTACAAATAAATTTTTTTACCAAAAAAAAAAACCTCTCAAATTAATACATTTCTAACAAATTTATCCATCAATTTATTTTCGTTTGTAGATTAATATCACAAAAATCTCAATCAAGACATCTCAGTAACAAATGGAGAGTAAAACTCCAAATTAACATATCGTCAACTTAGGACGCATTTGGTAACGTTTCTGTTCAAAAATTGTTTTTTTTTTGGTAAAGGTAAGAATCTTGCTCAAAAATTGTTCTGGGAATGAAATAGAAAAAACTATTTCTATTCCGAGAAACAATTTTTGACCGAAAAAAGACGCGTTTGGTAAACTTGTTCCGAGAATAAAAAATGAATAGAAACATGTTTAGTAAATTTATATTCTTTTTTTTTTTTTTTTTTTTATTTTTTAATATTTTTTTTCCTTTTTTCATTTCTTTTTTTTTTTTTTTTCTTCTTTTGGCCGTCGCGGCCTCCAACGACTAGCCGACGGGGCTAGCGGCCTCGCCCGGCCACGGCGAGGCTCGGCCTTGCCTTGGCCGGGCGAGCTCGAGCTCGCCCCAGATCCGACGGGGGGGCCGGCGACGCTCCGGTGAGGTCGCCGACCCTCGATGGCGTCGTCGGCCCTTGACGGTCGGTCGCCGGCCATGGCCGAGGCGGCGGCCGGCCAAAGAAAGAAGAAGAAGAAAAGAGAAAGAGAGAGAAAATGTGTTTTTTCAAAGTGTTTCAAAACAAAAAAATAACATTTTTTTGTTTCTAATTTCCATTCTTTTTTTTGTTAGGAAACAAAAAAATAGATTTTGAAAACAAAAATGCAAACAAACACATTTCGTTCTTTTTTTGTTCGGAAAAAAAAACAAAATTTTTGTTTATAAACAAAAAAAAAAAAAGAACATTATCATGCAGGGCCTTAATGTTATATGTTATTCAATTGAATAATTTGACTGTAAAATTTAACAAAAAGTAATGGAAGGTAAATTTGTTATGGATGCACTAATTTGAGATTTTCTATAATCAAAAAATTAATTTGAAATAAATTTATTATAAAATTTATTAATTTAGAGTTTCTTGTAATATTAACTGTTAAAAAAAAAAAGCAGCTTGGAAAGTGAATAGGAATGTAGTATGATTAAGGCGGACTGTTTGAGTGAGCAGCTGTCTAAATCTTGTCGTGCAAGGACGACATGGCACGTGGAAATGGACCACCGTTTTCGGCCCCCCTCAAAAGCGGAGCCACAAATCCCTGGGCCGGTCCGATGATCCAACCGATTTCCGGACATGGTTTTCCAGCACACAAGTGGGAAAATGCACCTTTTACCCGCGCTCTCCGGATAATCCCTGGAATAAACCATGAAATGATTGAAAATGGATGCTTAATCCACCTTTCAAAAGGACCTTGTTCAACTATCATTCATAATCAGTACGAATCCTCTCCATTTTACCCTTTCTTAACTTGACTTTGGACATTAATCGAGAGGAATAAACCTTCCTGTTGTATTTTAATTTGGTCGTCGACTAATCATGATAAAATAAAAAGAATTTTATTAATGAATTTTTGGTCAAATATTTTTAAAATATATATATATATATATATATATATATATATATATATATATATATATTTTTTTTTTTTTTTTTTTTTTTCATTTTCAGTGTGCTGGTAAGTGGGATGGTGGGTTAGAAATGGCAAACTAAGTACTTCGAAAAAAAAATTGAATGGTGATTACGCACAAAGTATCTTTTCTAGCAATGGGCGAGGGATGGAACCAAATCATGGGTAGAGTTACGCTTGTGTTCTAGAAGACCCATATAGCATCTTTACAAAATACATCTAGAAAAGTTAGGAGCTTTATCATCCTAGGAGGAACATGTAATTTCCGTGCTAGAAACATTTGTTCTTTTTCGTTTCATCATGTTCGGAATGTCTTTTACCTCAATTTGAGAAAATATCTAATTACCTTAAATTTTTATTTGGATCATTACTACAAAAAATTTCAAAATATGCCCATTATAACACAAATTCCCAAGACTTTTCTTTTGTTATCAAAAATCCTAAATTTATCTACCGTGATATGACTACCCTCAACTTTTTTTGTGTCACCTAAACCTGTACATACGTAACATATATACACTAGATGAAATTAAAAAAAAAAAGGTATATATGTCTTGTGTAAATAAAGTTGAGGTATTTGTATCGATAAGCAAGTTTAGGGTTTGAAAAGTTTTTGGAATTTGTATTGCAGTGGACATGATTTGAAATTTTTCGTGATATTTGTTTTTGTTTTTTTTTTTTGTTCATTTCGTAGAGTACCCCGTTCTTCTCGACGGGTTCTTTATGTTCGGTCCTATTCCCAGGGCGGAAAACATCGAAAGCTGTCCTATTCTTCTCGGACAAGAATAAAGCGAGAATCCAGCACTCGTCATCGTCGGAAGACTCGAAACTGTTTCTTCGAGCAATAGAAAACCAAACCCGCCAAATTCCAAAAACCAGCCACCGTTTGCGTACCGGTGGGCTCCGCTTCCACGGTCAGGATTCAAACCCGTCAAAGCCGCATCGGACGGCGAGCAGGGCGCCATCGGTAAAAAGCCAGCGGCGCAGCCCCACGATTTCCCAACCCCCTACTCACGGCACGACGCGTGTCGCCCCGGGAGACGTCGATCCGCACGTGCCCTCCCCTCCACCGCCACTTGCCATTAACAAATCGACGATATATCGTACGCCAAAAATAATAAAATAATAAAAATAATTGATGAGCCTACCTTTTATAACGTACGCGATCGGCGATCATGGTGGCAGTTCCATTCGAAGAGTGCGCGCGATCACAAGCGAACAAAGCTTCAGGTTCATCTCCGATCATCCTCCGCCACCTCGCCGCTGCCGATCCCCCTTGCCGCCACCGGAGAAGACAGCCGGGGAGAAAATGCAGGCCAACAACTTGCTTCTCGAGGAGCCTATCCGGATGGCTTCGATCCTGGAGCCGTCGAAGCCGGTGAGTATACTCGCCGGACTGAGAGAGTAGACTGTGGAGCGTTTTCCGATAGTTTTGTTGCATCCGAGCTGCGTCCGCTTCGCGTTTTCTTGCTTGTTTTCCGAGAGAGGGAGCGGCTGTCTTTCCGTCTCGAGCTCCGATTGCGTTTTGGCTTGGCGGTTTCGGAGCCGCATTGGCGGGGTTGTAGGGCCTGGTTTTTTAGATTTTTAATTTTTTTTTGTTGCTACTGTTTTTGACTGTGGGGGAGGTTTGGATTCGACATGAGGCGCATCAGAAATTTCATGCGCCGGTAGAAAAGGTGGCGGTTTGGATTTTTTGCGAGATCGATTCTCTGACTTTGATTTATGGTTTAGTTATACGGTCTGCTGCAGTTTTTGTGATTGGTTTGAGGTGTTGATTGCTGTTGGGAGAAAAACAGAACGGAGGCGACGGTGTATATAGAGGTGGATGCGTTGTTTGGAAAGATTTCATGCACTTATATGCTAGTAACGAGGGGGCTCGATCGAGATGCATGATTTCATGTTGGGGCAGATTTCTGTTATTTAGACTAGTTGAGTGGAATCTTTGAGAAAAGTTAATGGGTGTGAAGTTGGTTTATGTGGAAGTACTTGCGATTCTGAGGATTTTTATCGAGGTGTTTATAGAAATGAATAACTAGAGTTCTCATGTTAATTTAATGTGGTCTTGAATGTGGCAGACATTCTTTCCTGCAATGACGAAGATAGTGGGGACTCTCGGTCCAAAATCACGATCAGCTGATACAATCGCTAGCTGCTTGAATGCTGGAATGTCTGGTATTTTCCGATCCATCATGCTTTGAGTAATTTTACTGCATATTTATTTTTTTATTTTTGTATAGAGAGGAACACTTTGGCCATCTGCCAATGATTTTCAAAATTTAGGTTGTATATATGTATGAGTTACCCAAAGCCTTATGGCGTATGATGTTTAGCACACTATGGAAGGGATAGATTGGGAATATTACTAAGAGGTTTAGTATCAAGTCTGATTCTGACAAACAACATATTCACAGAAGTTCTTTTGATAGGAACCTCTATGCAGTCATCAGCATATGTAAGATAACTTGATAATCTAATTACATCACTTTATTTGGGCCTTGATTCTCGATTATCTTTAATGAGGGAGTTCTGCCTTTGATTCTGTTAGGTTTATATAACAAGGCTTTTTAGGGAAACAATTGTGTGTTTAATATAATGGATTCCAACTCAATCAAGTAAATAAATACCCTACATGCAGTTCTATTTAATTAGTGTCGTAATCTGGAACAGTGGCACGATTTGATTTCTCCTGGGGCGATGCTGAATTCCACCAAGAAACATTGGAAAATATGAGGGCAGCTGTTAAAAGCACGAAAAAGCTATGTGCAGTAAGTTATCATCTATCTCACTCAAAGCTGAATCAGTGAAGTTCTTAGAAGGTTGACATTGACCGTGCGCTTGATGTGAGGGCTTTCTTGTTCATCCACATGCAGTGCTTTAATGAATAGGCATGAACATGTTGAGTGCTTTCTGATTCCTGGAAAATTTAGAGCTTAATTTGTCAGTTGGTCTTGTTCTCGGTCATAGGTTATGCTCGATACAATTGGCCCAGAGTTGCAGGTAGTGAATAAAACAGAGGGTCCCATTCCCCTTGAGGCAGATACATTACTCGTCCTAACACCGGATCAAGGCAAAGAGGCCACTTCAAATCTATTACCAATCAACTTCAGTGGACTCTCAAAGGTTAGCAGCTTTCTTCATGTGCTTTCTGTGTGGCTTGGTTGGAGAGAATTGTAGCCATTCATGTAACTTGACTCCTGCAAACCTGATCCAATCGTGATCCATAATGCATATTGAGATTGTTATGACAAAATTAACTTTTTCCTCAGTGGATCATAATTTCAGATCCATGTACCGATCCCACCTAGAAAAAGAAGGCTTAATTCTATCTCCATTGTAACTCACTTTAGCTATCATCCATTCAGTCTCTTATCTACGGATGTAATGCTGGTTGCTGTATTTCTTTATTAGTGGAAGTGATAGTGCTTTAATTTTACCACATCGAGTGCTTTTATCCCATTGAATAAAGATAGCCTACTGCTTTGTCCATCGATAAACACGATATACCCTGATATTCTCATTATACTACTGTTGACTTCTGGCAAAGGTACTTTTATTTGTCATCACCTTGCTAAACTGAACTTGTATCATTTCAGGCAGTGAAGAAGGGAGACACTATATTTATTGGCCAGTATCTATTCACAGGAAGTGAAACCACTTCTGTGTGGTTAGAGGTAAAGTGGTGGTTGAGTGCAGTGCTTTATTGTGGCTAAGAATAATTCCATTTTCCCAGTTCGTAGATATGTTATGACATAATCAACAATTAGGGGTCTCACATTACCTGTATTTCAGATCTCACTGTTTATCTTGCCTTAACTAAACTAACCGTTATTACCTACTTAAAATATTTTATCTTACTACACAGGTCACAGAGGTCAATGGTGAAGATGTGGTTTGCCTCGTGAAGAACTCTGCTGTGTTGTCAGGGTCTCTATACACTCTCCATGTCTCTCAAATTCGCATAGATTTGCCTACACTTACTGATGATGATAAGAAGGTAAATTATTCTTGTTGAAGTTAGAAGATCAATGTCATCTTTTGAGTGTACTGCCAACACTACTTGGAGCAAAATGACTTTTTGGTGAAGAAAAAATAATAATCAGTACTTGTCATGCATTTTAGGGAAATAGGCAATTGCTTCTCTGCATTTATTTGACTTCCGTGGCAATTATCCCATGCTTATGTACATAGTTTTCAGTGTTGCATTTCTCTTCCTCATGGCTCTCAAGAAGAGATGTGCATGCTAGAGGCCATTCTCACATAAGTCCGGATTTATCATTTGTACTTCTTATTTATCTGTCTATTAGTGAATTTTATATTCCTCTCCTCCTTCCCTACCTCCATCCCTGGCTGCCCCAAATCCAGGGAAGGTATTGTTTAGCCTGATGCTTTATTTAGGGCCAACCAAGCAGATGTCTTCATGGTATTGCTCTTATAGTGTCTTGTGAAATTGCTCTGCTGGTTTCTCATTGAAAAATTTCAGGTTATTAGCACATGGGGTGTCCGGAACAACATAGACTTTCTCTCGCTTTCATATACTCGACATGCTGAAGATATTCGTCATGTAAGGACTCATCTACTTGGAAGCTGATCTAGACAAATTTCATATCTGTCAAACTTATCATTGATAAAATTATTTACTATTCAATGTACTTATCATACTGGTTTTGGATTTGTTCTTTGGTAATTTTCCATCAGTGTCATCATTATACCTATGTTAATCTCAAACTACCTTGGCTTGTGATGTTGTCCTGCAGGCTCGTGCATTCCTGTCTAAATTGGGTGAGCTCCGTCAGACTCAGATTTTTGCTAAGATAGAGAATGTTGAGGTGACTAACTTAGAAACTTCTCCTCCTTTTCGTCATAAATGATCTGCTTGCTCCGAAATGACCTGGCCCAACGGGATTTTGTAGAATATCTGTTTGTCTGATTGTGCATAACTTGATTTTACCTGATAACATAGGGTCTAAATCACTTTGATGAGATCCTCCAAGAAGCTGATGGCATCATAATATCTCGTGGAAATTTAGGGATTGATCTACCACCAGAGAAGGTGATTACACTTCCCATTTTAGCGCACTTGAATTATTTCATGGAAATAAAAATGGTTTCTTTCTAATGCACATCGTCCATAAATCTACTAACAGTTTTTACATTGATCCAGGTATTTCTCTTTCAGAAGGCCGCTGTTTACAAGTGTAACATGGCTGGGAAGCCGGCGGTCGTCACTCGTGTTGTTGACAGCATGACTGATAACCTGAGGCCTACCCGTGCCGAAGCAACTGATGTTGCCAATGCCATTTTGGATGGTAATTTCTGGTCATTAATTTAGAATCATTGCTTCTAGAAACCGCTGCCAGATTTTTACCACTTTTTGAACTCTTCCTCCTTTGCTCTTCCATTTTCTTTACCCAAGTGAAAATGTACAGCATTAGTTGTACCATGCATATATCGTCACTCTTAAGTTCTCTGATTATTTCTTTGTTGCTTCAGGAAGTGATGCTATTCTTCTTGGTGCGGAGACACTGCGAGGATTATACCCTGTCGAGACCATTTCAATTGTCGGAAAGATCTGTGCTGAGGTCAGTTACCCATTCAATTGGAACAGCAAAGTTGATTATATGCATGGGAATGCCATTCAAAGCTATTTAAACACTCTTCTCCGCTCTTTTAGTATAGTGCTCAGTTGGAATACCAGAGTTATATCGACTTATCCAACCTATAATAACTATCTATGCTTCTGAGGTAATTCAGAGAATTGATATGTAGAAGTTTTGCGGATCTATTAAAGCAAAGAAATTTGTAATGTTTAAACAATAGCTTTTTTGTTGGTGTGCAAATCCTAGCCACCCTATAAAGTGAACTTTTGGGTCAACCCTGGTGATTCATGCATGACTGAATGGAACAAATGTTGGAGAATGCAATGCTCTGAGGCCTCAAGTGTGTATATCATTCTGATGGTATTGCCATCAATAAAAACCACTGAGCATATTCAGATGCATTGAGTAAGTTATTCTTTTAAGTCTTCAGAAAAAGGGTGGTATAATGGCTCTACATGGGGTATTAAAGGCGAAAATCCTCATTATATTGTTTCATTCCAAGCCTTGTTCACATGTTGAACCTTGGGAATAATTTTGGCGCCAATCACCACAATCACCTCTATCGTGAAACCAAACCTAGGCCACTTGTACTTGCCAGAACTATTGACATGGTTTCTTCACTTTGTCTGTTTGATGCTATAGGCAGAGAAGGTCTTCAATCAAGATTTGTATTTCAAGAAGACTGTCAAATATGTGGGAGAGCCAATGAGCCACTTAGAATCCATTGCTTCCTCTGCAGTACGTTCTCTTATCCTCTGAATTGTTTCGTTTTATTTCTTTTGTGTATCAAATTCTGAGAGCTCTCCACTATTCAACTGCTCACAGGGGATTGTTCTTGTAGTAGTTTATACAAAGCACAGACTATCTGATTATATTCTTCATGTGATGTAGGTGCGTGCCGCCATCAAGGTGAAGGCCTCGGTAATTATATGCTTCACTTCTTCAGGAGGAGCTGCGAGGTTAATTTTTCTGCACATTTGTTAACTTACGTATGCTTGTAGCTATGCCTAGTCCTGTCTAGATATCCTTTTTTCATTCTTGTCATGGACAGCAGCTTCAGGTCCATGAGATTTTCCATGAGAGCCTAATGAGCTCCTCTCTTTTTTTTGGTGTTTTTTAGGCTACTTGCAAAGTATAGGCCCACAATGCCAGTGATCTCTGTGGTCGTTCCTCAGCTCAAGACAAATCAACTGCGATGGACTTTTAGCGGTGCCTTCGAGGTAGGGACCACAGTCTTAACTTAATTGATATATGAGCCTGCATTATGGAAGATCTGTATCCCTAAAATTTGTCAAGTGGTCGTGCATACACAACTAGAAGCAACCAGACACAGCGCTTCTTGTCTCTTCTCCCATTAGTAATTGTTGACTCACTCTGAAAAATTGTGCATATGGAGGACGGTTTTAGTTGTGTTGGTTTGCCTTTAAGTTGTTGCAAATGTTGGTTTCTATAGTCATCCTTGTAAAATTTTCCCAAGGAGATGTACCAATTTAGAACGTCAAGGAGACGGATGTGCTTTAAAACAGAGGCACTAATTCTCTAACCTGTCACTTTTGTGAGCAACAGGAGACTGGTTTAAAGTGTATTCTTGTCTTGCAGGCATCTTCATTTCTATTCAACATCCTGTTTGTACGAGACTTGACATTCATTTCTTTGCAATTTCCTTTACAATTTTATGATGCAGGCAAGGCAATCTCTTGTTGTCCGAGGCCTATTTCCCATGCTCGCTGATCCTCGACATCCTGTAAGTTTCCGAGTCCTTTGCCGGCTTTAGTATCTCCTGCTTTAAAAGACTATTAAACTGTGCTACAAAACAATTCCTGGTCCTCTCTCATTAGTCTAGTTGCGTGTGTACGATAGACAGTTCAATAGTCTACAAAATGTAGCCTATAACATTTCCATCTTTTTGTAGGCCGAGTCTACAAGTGGGACGAATGAAACAATTTTGAAGGTGGCTCTAGACCATGGGAAGGCATCAGGTCTTATAAAGGCTCATGATCGTGTAGTTGTCTGCCAAAAAGTTGGCGATGCCTCTGTGGTCAAGATCATTGAGCTTGACGATTAGAATCGCCCCCTTTTCTTAACTGGATCTTTTCCCACTGCTCCTTTCGGGCTTTTTGTGTAATCTAATGTTATTACATATGGAGAGAGGGAGGAACACATTTTTCAAATATAGTACCGGTATGGATCGTGGCCTATATGCAAGCCCATGCTTTATGAGATAATGGCTTGTGTCCTTTCTCTCTTACCATCTTCGACATTCACGAAATTTAACGCTATTGTCCCCCTACACTCAGCAAAATGTCATTTGCTTGAATTGGACATGATGTAGAGTAGGATCTAAAGTGCCCTCTGTCCATAACTATAGGATCGAATTGATATACTGATCTTGTAACTCCTGACCCTGGGCGCATCATTGCTATGGCCTGCTGGAGCTATTGATGCAAACAAGAATGCGGGGGGAAAGGGCGAGTCAGTATGTTACAAGAGTAATTCTCCTAATTGACATGATGTTTTTCAGCTTGACTAGAGATGGGACATGCCCAAAATCCTGCAAAAATTTCCCGTAATTGCTGGTTTAGTTTTTTTTGAAGCTTTCGGCGAAACAAGGTATGAGTAGAACGATAAATATACAGCAAAAGGCACCTGACTGAAATTTGATCAGTCAAATTCATAAGATTAAGACTATTCGTTTTATGAAAAATAATTTAAAAAAGAAAACATTTTCTGAATTTTCCTGTGTTCATTTCACTAAAAAATAAATTAATTAGGAAAAACACTTTGCTTGAAGAGGGAAGTCTTCTAAGATATGGAAAAATGTTTTTCATTTTTAAGAAAGGAAAATATTTTCCTCACTCAATTTCAATTATTTCACATCTATGTTAACCTTTTCATCTTCTTTTTTTTTTTTATAATTTTTTTAGAAAATCGAATTTTTAACTCCTTTTCTTTTTCTCTCTTTTTTTTTTTTTCACTTTTGTCTTGGCTAGTTGCTATTAGTGTCCAAGCCAATGTCCAGCCACAAAAAAACCTCAAGTCTACCGACCTCAAGCAAATGTCACAGCCAAGAGGCTTCCAAGCTAAAGGGCTGTGCCTCTTGCCGCGGAGAATCTCCTCGATCTCCTGCGATCGCTAGGATTCTCGACAAGACTTCTTCCAGAACTTTCCAAGGACGGGCGATACAATTATTACGCCAAATTCTAGAAGTCTCTAGCCATTAATGTCGGTAGTTGGTAGATATGGCGATGCACTGGATAAAAAGCCAATCAATAGATGTAATCTGAGGACCTTTAGTATAAGAATGGGTGCCCTTCCCTCATTTGTATCCATCCAATCATTTCAGTAATACAAAGCTCCTTTCGATTGAGCAAGGCCTGACTTAGGTGATCCAAAAGTGCCTAAGTCATCGCACGGTAGCTTGTCCCTCGCTCAATCAACAAGAAGCTCGAGCCCTAGCTCACCGCTCACCCAATCAATGACGAGGTAGGGCTCTAGGCTCTAGGTCGCCGATCTGGTGAGCAGCAAGCTTGAGGCCTTGGTGAGTCCACTCACTTGGCTCATCAATCTCAACAAGCCAGGACTCACCAGATCAATGAGCACAAGCGGGAAACTCGAGCTTTCAACCAATCACCAACCACAACTGCTAGCCTAGGAAGAAGACAAAAATAAAGAAAAGAAAAGAAAAAAAAATTATAAAATAATTTAAAAGTCAATTTTTAAATTTAAAAATAAAAATTATATTTAAAAATAAAATAATAAAAAATTATTGAAAAATATGC
Organism: Eucalyptus brandiana; assembly: GCA_014182725.1. Lineage (NCBI taxonomy): Eukaryota > Viridiplantae > Streptophyta > Magnoliopsida > Myrtales > Myrtaceae > Eucalyptus > Eucalyptus brandiana. Next base: position 41,808,778 of record CM024674.1, read on the forward strand.
ATGAAACAACAATTTTCCTTACCAAAGAACAGAAAATATTTTCCACTTCTACATTTTCCTAAAAAATGACTTCTTGAAAAACATTTTTCAAGAACATCACATTTTCCGAGGTCCGCAAAATGAACCAGCCCTAAATACTTCTCTCTCCTTTGGATCACTGAGGTCCGCGAAACGAACTGGCCCTAAATACTTCTCTCTTCTTTGGATCACCGAAGATGTGTTTTGTCTTGCACAAGAGCTGAGCAACCGCTCCTTAGGAGTACCGAGGTCTGCGAAACGAACCGGCCCTAAATACTTCTCTCCTTTGGATTTTGTCTTGCACAAGCGCTGAACAACCGGATAGAAGTCTAACTAGCAATCAAACGCATTAAGGGTACATGACAAAATACTTAAGTATGAAAGGTTTTATCTACAAGCGCCTACTCTGAACATCTCTCCACAGTTCATCAGGTTAGAGTGCTTCCGGGAAACGTAACTCTGCAGGGCCTGGACCTAATATTCCTTTCTGTTCCGTTATCTTGCCAAGTCCAGCAGGTGGCTCTGAAGAAACAATGGTTTCTTCCTCTCTCCAGTCGGTCCACTCGGTCCACTCTCTCTGAAACATCAAAGCAAAACCATGCAATAGAACCGTGAATTCACGTTATTACTGGAATAGAAGACAAGCTCGTGTAACCAGATTCTATTTGTCACACTCCTCAAGCCGATAGCACTTGATGCCACTCATCAAAAGATAGGTGAAAAAAATAGGATGAAAGAACCTAGATTGTGCTTTGTTATGGTGGAGGTTATAAATCATAAGAACACCAACCTCTTCCTAATAAAAACGGAGAAATTGACTGTCGGTGGTGATGGCTGAAATTAGTACTCACAAGCGTAAATGGTGTACCAATATGGATCAGAAAAAGATTGACAAAATATCTGAGGTCGTCTATCCAGTAGTTTGTCTTTTCAGTGTCACGCTAGGTGCTTAAGAGAAGCTTGAAAGATAGCTTTCAAGACTTGTACAAGCCATCCGTCAGTAAAATGGCATAATCAATTCTTGATCCCTTTATAAGGTCGAGTAAAACAAAAACAAGTTCATGAGAATGGCTAGCAATGAGAAGTCCGAATTTGGATCGTTTGTCGCTGAGTTACATTGCATGGCTCAGGCACCAAGAAGACTGTTGGGCTAGGTGGAAGATGGCAAAGATGGCATGTTCCCTTCCTTCATCTAGTTCGAAATCTTTAAGTTTTTCCTTGGTAGTACGCTAGGGTCTCAACAGTAGTCATATTTTCTTACGAAGCAAAATGAGAAAGGGTTCCATGGTAGATTACCTCCAGGACAGAGCCAAAAAAATGAACCATGTGTTACTTTTGCAATGCAGCTAGGTGAGGCATATTTTCTTTTCCTTATATTTTTCAAGCAATTGCAGTCCTTGCATAAGGATTGATCCCCCTTGATAGCTTGAGTTAGATTTTCTTACATAGAATTAAAAAACTTGCCTCCTCTTCATGGTGATTACTTTCCACCAATAAGGGGGTTGTAAGTGGGGGCGCAGCATCCGGGTCGGGCTTCTGAAAGATAAACATAGTGTATAAACCTGCAGAAAGGAAATGCACTCTAACTTACTGGATGCATTGGTGCTCAGTCCAATATCTGTCTTATGCAAATAATCATTTTGCTGAATCACTTGAACCTAGAAGACTCTGTTGGACATCAAATAACACGGCTACAAAACAAAAAAAAACTGTTAACAACTACTGGTATTGCTGACCATGTTGTTGTTTATATCAACAGAAGAGAGCAAGTGATTCTACTCAGAAGTACAATTTCTGTATCCTGAGGTTCTACTCTGGACCCAGCATTTAGCTATTATTTTTGAAAATATAGACATGGGATTGAGACATGCAAATTTGCAAGGCGCCCAAGCAGGCTGAAGCCATCCATAATATGCCAATATTTTGGGTGACCAAATGGAACATTGCTTAAAAGTTGAGTGTCCATGTCTGTGTTTGGGTCTGTATTTTAGGAATGCACATGCCTTGTGGATCCTTGCATAGCTCAAGAAGCAAGGGAAAAAAAATGCATGGTCCGTCCCAAAAATATGTAACATTTGATCAACAGTATCTACAAAAATGCAAATCATCATGCATGAAATGAATGGCCACACTAATAAGACCCCTATTAACCAACTCAGAGTCTGATTTGTTTTTGTTTTCTTTCTGTTTTTTTTTTTTTTTTTGGTCAGTCAAGAGTCTGTTCTGTTAGGGTTTGTTTTCTGTGAACTTCGTAGACCAAATTAAGAAAAAGTGAGTCGGATGAATGGGATTGGCACCACAATGGAAAGAGATTGCAGTTCACCTAGCACATCGTAGGAGCGAGGTAGAAGCCTTCCTCTAGGATCCACAACGCTTGCACCATAACCCATTAACATCCCTGCAAAGATTGCTCTTTTGACCATGTGTAAAACAACAGAATATCAGGATTTATACAAAAGCAACTGTTCAAGAAATCATAAAATGTCTTCACCCAGATAATCACAAAAAGGTCGTACTTGTTATCATCATAAAACTCTGTCAGGTTTTGAATCTCCACATACTCCAGACCAGCTTCCCTAGCCAATCTGATGAAAATGCATTAGAAACTTCCATAGATTCTTACCAACAATCGACAAAAATCCCACAAATGTTGGCTACAATTATTCAGACTGACAATTAAAAAGAGAAGCATTTTTTAACATCATCATCACGTAAGCAGTTAGGATGGCTCAAACTCAGTAGTAGTCTATTTATAAGCACCTCATTCCAACTGAAACCAAATGATTGCAACATAATGCACATTTAGAATGTCCAAAAGGCCAGGAGTCTCCTGTGATGTAATGAAGATGAAATAGAGAACCTAAACTCATGGCAATTATCTTTACCTGATCAAGCTTGGAAAGTGAACCAAGCAATGGGTTTCAGCAGGCATATCACCAGCTAGTTTAAGCTGGTACCTTTTCCCAAATGATGGAAACCTGGAAAGAGGCAATACATCAAATCATCACAGTGTAAGTTCAACAGCATGTAATAATCAACATGGCAACTATCAGAGACTTATTCATACTTCTCTTCCTCTCCTTCAAAGGTGATCATGTAGCTCTCGGACCGAATGCAATTAGGAACAATGCCAGGCTTCATACTACCACTTCTGTTGTGGTATGCTTCAACATTCTTCTGATATTTTGCCCTGTATAGTTCGCCACTCTTATATTTCACATGCAATATATCTCTCAAGGGTAAAATCAAAAAAGGCACCGAATCCTCTTCTGAATGTACAGAGGACTATGATGCAGCATTTTTCATATTGGTCATATCAGCTGACAAGAATGTCACTCGAAGATAAGAGCCTGGCGCTCATTAGTGGCAGTGAAAATAACAAAGCTACGAGAAGGAAGATTCATCTCCATCGACTAGATAACAGTAGCAAGAAGCAGAACAGCAAATAACAGGTTTCCTTTTAAAACTTCCGGTTTATCTGAAAGCTGAGGCAAACTTCTTATGATGTGGATGAGAATTATTCTTAATCTCATGGAATAATGCTAAACATAGAGGCAAACATGTAGTCCTCCCAAAGAAGTAACTATGTTCCTTAAGAACTTTTTAAGTGAACAAAGAGATGAGGCAGAAAGGGGAAGCTGTGCAAGGCACTAAGACGGAAGGGAAGCTGCAGAGCTCTAGTTTTGTGCTGGCTAGAAAGCTGCAGAGCTCTACTTACAAACTTGGCAATTGGTCAAATAGTCTACGAGAAGGTTGCCATGCACCAATGCATGCATTTAACAGTTCTTTGATGAGTGGAGATCCAAGAAGGCTTAGACCCATTTAGATACAAAATCTCTAGTCGCCAAAATAGCTTTCCAATTTGGCAGCCATGTATGGTTCAATCATCATAAGAATCTTTTGTAGAAGCTCAAAGAATATGGGAAAAAGATCAACAACCAATAAAAGAAGGGCATATATCTATACATTTAAAGACGCGCCTAACAAGCATCTTACTTCTCATTAGAAAGCAAATTTCCCCCTACTATGTTAGCCAGATGTTACACAAAATCTGCATAAGAACATTAATACAGTGTAATCATTTACTTATTCAACTGATTTGACAAAGGACATTTCTTTGGGAAAGAACAACATAGCCAATGAAACCAGTTAACAGAAAGTTCGACATTAAATGTTAACAAGTAACACAAAGCATCATACATAGAAAGAACATTAAACAATGCTACAATAAGAATTAAAGAAATAGAACAGCCGGTGCAGGAAGCAACTCGAAACAAGAATCTCCAACAGATCGTTATTTCATACCATATGGTGGATGAGTCAGGAGTAATACCGAAAAAATAACCCCCCGGTTTTAGCAGAGACGATACATTATGCAACAGTTTCCTCACTTTGTCCTCGCTCTCGAAACATAGCTGCAGAAGCAATTTTCACTTGACCACTTATTCCACATAAAAACAGAAAGAAGGGCTAGAAATTAGAACGCGACCAAAGTCAGTGTTTAACTAAAAGGTGCTGAATTTAACTCTCAACCTGCAAGTGCTGCAAGCAGCAAACCAAATCTGCTTGGTTCATCTTCTCTTGCAAATGCGCTTCCAAATCTTCCTGCCCAAAACAGATACCAGCCCGACGAAATCAGTGATAATGGCCAAACATGTCACTACAAGATTATGAGAGGGAGACACCCGAATGGTGGTTATGACATAGCGCTCTCTCCCGCACAACAAAACCCATCAACTCGTAAAGCTAGTTGACAAGAAAGCTATCGAATCATCCAATGATGGGCAAGCAAGAAAATTGATGCAAGCGGAGAGCTCACCGTGCAAGGGTCGAGCTCGTAGAAGTCCGTCGTGTAAGCTTTCCTCAAGCTCTCCCAAGCTTCTCTCTTTTCGCTTATTCCAGACGAAGTGACATCTGCAAAAAAAAAAAAAAAATTCAAACTTGCTCAACGCCACGCACCGTAAACACGACATCACATTCATCCATGCAAGGCAAGCCTCCCCACGACAAGAGAATGACCAAGTACGGACGAATTACCGATTCCGATGTAGTGACCGATCTGGGCCTCTTCCCACCTCTCCGCCTCGAGCCCACCTCCGCAATACAGCTCGCACACCTTGAAACGCCATCAGAAAGATAAGCAAGCAAGCAAGAGAGAGAGAGAGAGAGAGACAACGTCGGATTCGGAAGAAGCGAGGGGGGCGGCGTACGGCCGCCGATTCGCGGCGTGGACGCGGGGTGGCGGAAGGTGTTACCGTGGCGTAGGGATGGACGAAGATCTTGATGAGGGCGTTCCGGGCGAACTCGTGGAGGCGGTGGTGAGTCGAGTCGGGCCTCGGAATCGCCGCCTGGCTCATCTCGCGATTCCCCCGAGACAGGAATTGCAGAGCAGAAGCAAACTCTCTGCTCCGTCTCGTCTGCTTCGATGGAGAGATGGAGATAGCGAGAGAGAGGGCGAATGTAGTGAAGGAGGAAAGAGTATAGGGACTCGAATGTAAAAAAATGATGTTTATACTTCTGCCCCTGCTCGGAGTTATTTTGTTCAATTTCGTCCTTACATACAAATTATGTGTATTTTCACCCTTTTAACTTATATAGATATATAATATGCAAATCGGATATGAAGAGCGCATGTTTTGTCCTTCAAAGATCCATACACGAAATCAAGAAAAATTGTTGGTAAGAACTACTCGAAATTGACATAAAAACATCAGTGATTTAAGTTTACATAGCAATTAATGATATGATTTCCATAGAATAATAATAGTAAGATTGCACTTACACGAAAAATAAAAAGAACCTTATCAGAATAATAGAAGTAGAATATAACAAAAATCGGTAATCTATTTTTTCGATGCAAAAAGGAAAAAGCAACTTTACACGGTATTATCGAACACCTTCTTCTCATTCAAAAATGAACTTGTCAATATATTTTCGTCTAATAAATTACCAATTAATCAAATAAAGGAAATACAAATCTCCAATTTACAAACACAACTTGATAAGTAAAGCTCATTAGAGAGGTATGTGTGATTGTCATCGACCCTTTTTGACGGTCATATTTTCCCCTAATAATTTAATGCTTACGCAAAATAAATATAAAAAAATCCTAAAACACAAAAAGCAGAAAATATCAAAGATTTGGAACTCGTGCAACTAAAAGAGGGAAAAGAACACGACCAAATTTAAACATTTAATATGCTCAAACGTCCAAGAGCAAGATTTATAGCTCCTACATATATGAATTTCTAGGATTAGCCTCCCCGAATAAGCTACATGGAAACCGAGATGTTGAATAATCCAAATATGAAGTAGAATTTATATACTGAACAAAATCGTGAGAAAAAAAAAATCCATTTAGGGATATTTTGAATGTGATATTGAGTAGAAAATAGTAAAAAGGGTTTAAAAAAAAAAAAGATAGACTTTCTAACAATTGCTAACTTGCAGCACCGAAACTCATTAAATTTAGTACCTTTTCTTTTTCTAACAATCCCATGGCAATGAATGAAAAAAGCACAAATCATACACGAAAGCAAAATGAGTGGAGAGCGCAGGGAAAGCACTCATTGCCGACCATGAAAATGACCGATGCCTTCTAAATTATAGTCCTGTTTTTTGAACGTAGAAAAAACCTTTCGAAAAGACATGTTTTTTTACACATTCATGCATATACATGATTCCTTCCGATATTTTAATGCCACAAGTGTCCAAAAACTCTTCGAACGCCTGACGAATTCCCCATCGGATGGGTAATTAATTACGGAATGCACAAGGGTCCACGCGTCGGTCCGGGTGGGAAAATCCCAACCCGACCCTTAAGACGAGGAGAGAAGAACCGACACTCTTCTCAATGGCTTTTTGTCCACAGGACAAATTCGACAGCCCAATATAAGAAAGGATCAATGAAGAAATCTCTCGAAACGTCATGCAAAAATCAGAAGGTGCCAGATAACCCATTTGCGGAAAGTTGCATAACCTTGGAGGGCAGATTGCGCAGCCGTCATCGAGACGAGCCCGCGATGAGGCCAGGGGAGGAAGACGAAGCAGCAGCGGAGACCCTGGTGGAGGCGGCGCTGAGGGTCCTGCGCACGCCCGACCCCTTCGAGAAGGCCCGGCTCGGCGACGCGGTGGCGGCCCGGTGGCTCCGGGGCGCCATCCCCCGGCCCTACGACCCGTCCGTGGACCTCCCCGTGCCGGACCGCCCCGCCCGGCTCGCCGATGTAGGGGCCCCTCTCGCTCTCGATCTCTGCTCTCTCCGTGCCAAGGAGGCGCCTTTCCTTTCTGGGTATCCGGGCGTTTTCGGTTTGGTGTAGTGTCTGAGCGAAAAGATGTGAACTTTGCGTGGGGATGTGCAGGTTAAGCTCGTGCCGCCCGGTCTCATGCCCAAGCTCGGGAAGGCGGGCAGCTTGCAGAGCAGGCAGGCCATCGTGCACAGTCTGGCGCACACCGAGAGCTGGGCTATTGACTTGTCCTGGGTACTTGTCCTTTTTTTCCCCCCGGTTTCCTCTTCGACACACTCGTTTTAGCACATGTTCTTTATCTTTAAAGAAATGGAAACTGCTTTGGTATCTAACATTAGATTTAAGGGACCTCACTGTTGCTTAGCTTAGCGTGTTGCTTAGCTTAGCGATATACTGCCGCATGAAGAGTTGGAAACTATGAGGCGAGTGCTGGGCTAGTCAAGGAACACGGGTCAATGAGTAGTGTCGCCTCCGTTGCGAAGTTCGATGATGATCTGCGACACTTTCTTCCCGAGAATTTGTGCAGTCGGGACAGGATTAATTCGGTACAATTGGTGAGGGAAGGAAATAAGTTGTAGAGTTTCTTACCCAATTGGGTTTTTTTTTTTTTTTTTTATTGGGGGGGAGGGGGGTGATGATATGCCTAGTAAGTGAGTGTGCTGCCGAATGATTTCCTTCTTTTGGCAGTGTAATCACTGTCTTCTTTGGAAGCGTTCTTTGCCTAAAAGACTCTGGTCAAGTTTGTGATTATTAGTTTATCATATTTCTCTTCTTGTTTCCCACTGCACTAGGGGACCCTTTTCCTAGGAAACCATTTGATGCTCGAAATTAAAGTCAAAAGTACCTTGGTTATGTAACGAAGAATGGAACTACTGATTTTACTTTTGACCTTGGATAGGTATGCTGACTTTAGTTTCATTCCTGAAGGATATAATTGCTCGCTTTGGTAAGCAAGAATCAATGCCAAGAGAGTTCTTCACTGATTTCGTGAAGGTGGCCCAAGATGAAGGTCGACACTTTACCCTTCTTGCATCTAGGCTGGAGGAATTGGGTTCCTTTTATGGTGCATTGCCTGCCCATGATGGCCTTTGGGATTCTGCCACTGCTACTTCCAAGGATCTGCTGCCCCGTCTGGCCGTTGAACACTGTGTCCATGAGGTGTGTTTTTGGCGTCCCTTCCTCTGAGTATCTGGCCTGCCCCTTGATGGATGCACAGAGAATGTTTGTTTAGGTCATTGCAACTTACGTCACATGGTCCATATTTAGCTGATCAAGGTTCTATGTTTTATAAAATCCTATCTTTTGGTATATAACATGGCATTTCTCGGAGTGATGAATTCATTCCTCGTAAGTTTCTTGGAGTGATGAATTTATTCCTCTGTTTTCGGTTTGAATGAAATGATTAAGACTCCAGTACAATCCCACATTGGGAGTGGCAGACAGACAAAATTTCCATGCACCGGAAGAAGTGAAAAGGACATTTGCATGTTTATATTTTATTCTAAGATGGTACTACTCTTTCTGTTGTTAAGTCTATTGCTACTTTTGCCATCAGGCTTTGGAGTTGATTATGTTTTTTCTATAAACTGTCTTGGTAGCAGCACTTCAGCTATACAACAAAATTAACACAGTGTAAACTTATGATAGGTGATGAAAATAGTCAATTTTGTGAATGATAATGAGCAGACTCAATTTTGTGAATGATAATGAGCAGACTCTGTCATTGATCTCGGGAGGTACTTAAAATTGGGGATAATCAATTTCCAGGCCGGTCGAATCCCAGCCTAGAACTGGGAACCAGCTCAATGATTCCTGGTTTTGGATTATCAGAAGTGAGAACTGAACCAGTTGTCATATTGTTGATGGCTTAATTGGGTTTATAAAGAATAAATAAATTATCTTATAATTTATAAGTTTTTTAACTTTTAAGAATATCTTTATGTTTTAAAATGTTGGTTTAGGCTAATCCAGGTCTGAGCAATTGAAGCCTGACAGTTTGGACCCGCTTGAAGTTAAATGAAAAAGGATCAAGGGGCTTGTCTAGGCGAACTAGGTGAACTAGGGCTCCAGCATTGTGTCCTGTTAGGTTCTTTGGGCTTCCGGGGTAAGACAAACACTCCTACACAGTCGAGTTTTCTTTTCGGTAACTTTTAGAAGTACAAAATATAAAAGTTGTCTTTTGAACACAAAAACTATTTAGTCAAGTGGGTCTAAGACCATGGTTTGAATCTCTATGGGTGCGGCTTTTCCATAAACAAGGTCAGAAAACAGGTTCATAGTTGGAATCCGGGTCTGACCCTACTCAAAATGTCTTTTCTTTAGGAAATTCTGTTGATCAATTTTTCCTCGTCTTTTCCCGGAGTCATATGTTTCTGTCTCTTGAAAACTGGCAATGATCACGGCTCTTAGCACATTAGTCTGGAAATTAGGCACACCAACCATAGTTGTGCTGGGATTAATTCAGAAGTTCTTGTAAGGACATTACCTGTCGTGCTGTAATGCATTTCTCATGGTTTCTTACTTACTTAAGTTCTCATTCACATTATGTATGCTTACTTCCTTTTGATAACATTCGCTTGGAATCAGGCTAGAGGACTTGATGTCCTACCGACCACAATATCACGTTTCCGCAGCGGAGGTGATGATAAAACAGCTGATCTGCTGGAAAATGTCGTTTATCCCGAAGAGATCACACACTGTGCTGCTGGAGTTAGATGGTTCAAGTTTCTGTGTTTGAGGTCACGCAACTTGCCTGTTAGAGAGATTGAGGTGCGAGAAGGGGAAATGGGAGACGAGGAAGATACCGATGTTGTTCAGAAGTTTCACGAGATAGTAAGGAACCACTTCAGGGGACCATTGAAACCACCTTTTAACGAGGATGCAAGGAAAGCTGCAGGGTTTGGTCCCAAATGGTACGAACCTCTTGCCTTCAAAGAGGCCAGGCAAGAATGACTGCAATCATGCTACTTCTGTGGGCTGTAGGTCCATATATGATTCTACATAACAACTCTGGATTATTCCTCCTATTGAACATTTTTTGTTCCTCTATGACTGGCAGAGTCCTCACAATTGACAAACATGACTTACAATTTTGCAATGAGTTTCTTTTGTTTTTTTCTTGGCTTAGGCTGTAATGGAAGATGTCATCGTGTTAGATACGATTACTTACCTTGTTGGATTCACTTTCAGCTAAAGCAAGCACGGGAACTGTCCGGGCATTTCGTACACACACTTTGATGCAATTGCTTTGCTTTTGAGTAATGAATTCTGTATGATTGGTAACACCTGCCGTCCACGAGCAGAAGTTACACATCCAGAATTGTGCCGGACGTTTTCAGTTCTTTTGATGATGCTGGGTAAGATCTGGTTTGGTCCGCATTTGGTGAAACTATGTAGCATCGGCTGTCCTGTTATAGACATTTATGGTGTCTTTGGTAACGTTTCTGTTCAAAAATTGTTCCTAGGAACATAAATAGTAACTGTTTAAAATTTCTGTTCCTAGAATAAAAAAAAGAACAAAAATACATTTGGTAAACTTATACAATTTTTTAATATTTGTATCATATTTTTATCATATTTTTTTTTTTTTTTTTCTTTTTCTTTTTTTTTTTCTTTGGCAAGCACACATGTTTGGTAAACTTGTATAATTTTTTAATATTTTTTATTATATTTTTCCTTTTCTTCTTTTTTTCTTTTCCTCGCCGGAGGCCAGCCTGGCCTCACCAAATCTGGGCGAGATCGAGCCTTATCGATGGCCTGACAAGATCACCGCTGGCTAGGTGAGCCTCGCTTAGGCAACGCGAGGCTAGGAAGGCCAAGCCTCGCTCGGTCTCTCCGGGGGCCGGCGATGCTCCGGTGAGGTCACTAGCCATGGCGAAGACCGGTGATTGGCAAAAAGAAGAAGAAGAAGAAAAAAGAAACAGAAAAAAAAAAGTGTTTCTCGGAAGTGTTCTCAGGAACTAGAAACAATTTTTTTCTTCTTGTTTATGTTCTAAATCTGTTCATGGGAACAAAAGTGTAAACAAATGCGTTTATGTTCTTTTTTTGTTTCCCAGAACAAAAAAACAAAAGTTTGAGTTCTAGGGAACAAGAACACATTTAAACAAACGCGCCTTTAATGTCTTGTTCGGTCTAAGCATTACGATCCTGATCATGCTGTAACGATCAAATTGGCCAAAAGAATATAATATGCTAAAGTCTTAAGATAGATTATTAAGAATTCTTTATGTGGGCTAATTTCGCTTGTTTCTTTCCATCAATTTTATATGTCAAGTAAGCCATAACATGCCGTAATTAGTAAGACGTCATCTGTCATCGGATGAAGACGATCGATGATCTCATCCAGACGCCCAACACGGCGTTCCGACCTCGCAACGCAGATGAGGAAGAACAAATTTGGAATGGCTAAGTGCGCAAATTGCAATCCTAATTTGGTCAACATTATGAGCGACCCTACTTTTTATCCTGCGCTGGTGCTTGGATGACATGTGCACTGATATGGTGGGGCTCAGGACAACCCTCGCAAACCCTCGCAAACACGGCGACCCTACTTTAGTAGAAGATGAAGTCCCGCGGGCCACCCGAAAATGCAAGCCGATAACGACGGCATGAAAACTATTTGCTGACGTTTAGAGAGCGACATCCAAAGAAACACGGTCAGAATGGTTCAAGACCCGAGGTCGAAAAGGACAGAATACGGCAACAGATGCATGTGCTGCATCGACGAATCCCTGCGTAAGGCAGAGTACACGTGATATCATGTGCATGGCAAGCACATATGAGACGGCACTATTTTATGTTACGCCATTTTGCTTTTCATTTTCAAACCCCTCAGGTCAATGGACTGGGAAACTCCCATGAAATTTAGTAGAAGATGGGGTCCATGCACAGTCAACATGACAAGGACATAAGAAACTTCAAAAGTTGGAACATTTCTCTCGAGAAAGCCGGAAGAGAAGGCCAAAAAAAACGAAGTTGGCAAGTACAGGATTGGAGGAGTGCTAAGAGAAAATTCTTCAAGCAATTTCTTCATTTCCATTGCATGGTACGTTGTCCAAACGGAGAGAGAAAAGCAACCAAACCATATTTATTTAAAACCAAAGGAAAATGGGGAGCTCTGCATCTTGAAAAAAATTCCAAAGACAAAACCTTCTACGACAAGATCAATGTACAATTCACCGACCGAGACCAACGCTGACCCAAAGCCCCACTAACCAACATTCACACTAAGAAAAGGGGTAAAATATGTATTGACATGCAGGAGAAGAATGTACCTATTGAGATCGAAAATTGAAGGTTTCACGGGAAAGAGTTAGTGAGGCGACTTTGCCTCTCACACACTGCTCCGGATTCCACTATACATCCCAACCATCCTTCCTTCCATCGAACGCCCATTTACGCCCAGCCAAACCGCCATACATCCGCGAAAACTTTGCAAGGCAATTGCTCCTTACCCGGTAATGAACTTTAGTGTTCCGGCTAATTGCGGCACCCGAGAATTTTGAGGTGTCTATGGCCCACGCCGGCTTCACATACTCGACAGTCCTAGATGAACTGGCATTTGCATACAAGTAATTCAAAAGCACGTCTTCGCAGTTAAAATACTCGTCCACTAATTCTCTCCCGAGCCTAGCTTGCGGGCTATAGTATCTCTGGAAGGCAAGTTGGCTATCAATAAAAGCCGCCCCGGTCAGAATCATATTGTATCCCTCATGCTTCCGTGCATACCTTTCAGCACGGTATTTCAATGGGTTTCCATTAATTAGACGAGGATAAAAACCGACTATCCTGTCCGGATGCTCCCGCCACACCTTGAAACCCCGTTCTACGTCATCGCATGTCATCATGATATCGTCATCTAGCTCCAGAACAGCTCGGGTCTTAATCAAAGGATCCATTCTAAAACGATTATTCAGTGAGTTTCTCGCCTCAACCCTGATTCTCACAGGGACCACCGAATCGAAATCACTCGGATCAGGAGGCACCCCCTTATTCCATACCACAACTATCTCCTTCACCGAAGAACATCTAGAATAGTGTTTTACATACATTTTCAAGTTCCATATCCGAGCATCATACGTCATGGTCAATAGGGTGAACTGAGAGTAGTGACCCTTCCATAGGTACGGTTCATCAGCACCATTTCCTCCGTATATGTAATGGACGCCTGTGCACATTAGAACTACTCCAATTGCAAATATAAAAGCAACAACGCATCTGCCAACACACGTGTTGACTTTCATCCAACCTCGGAGAAATGGAGGCACCCTATTTAAACGGCTGCAGAATCGTCTCACCTTTGAAGAAAGCATATTTGATCGCCCCCACGCCAAAAATGCATTGCTTTTTTTCCCCAAGCCATGGCTGGACCAGTTCAAAGGGACAATGCACTTCACAGCTCCAAGAAGTACACCAATTAGAATGACCATAACTGCAACTGCTGCAACGGAAGCACACCCGAGAATAAACCTACGAACGGAATACCCAGAAGGTACTCGATCTCCATCCATAACCCCAATCCACTCGCCAGACGGGAGTTGCTGCACATCAAGATGATGATGCCGAGCACCATTCCAAGCATTTCTCCCCTTATTGGGCTCCTCTACCCCTAGTGGGACTTCGACTTCTCTGAACTCATCTTGGGTGAGGACTTCCACCTTAAAAACTCGAACTCGTCGTCCATAAGTTTCTCCACAATCTTGGCCCACTCGGTAAAGGATTCCATCGTGTATAAATGGCCTGCCTCCATTACGAGCCCCCACGCTCCTGTAAGTATTATAAACAGGATTCTTCTTGTGCGGTTTCCAGGGACCAAGCGGTGAATCGCTATACCAGATTTCCAGCTGCCCATTCCTTTTGGAACCGAAACTGCTGTGGTCCGAGCCAAAGATCCAAAACTTGCCTTTGTGGTTTATTACAAAGCTATCCACCATGGGCTTTTTCATTACAACCTTTTCAAGTTTCCATTGCAATGGAAAGTCAAGGGCACGGTAAACTCGAAGCTGTCCTTTCTCACTGCTTTCAGGCATCATGTATATCTGTAGGAAGGACAAAAGCAACAAATTAGAATGATTACACTGCCGTTCACCAGTGATGCATTAATCCATTTATAACTCGCTACGGTACTAAAAAGTAGAAAGCACAACTTCAAAGATATGATTGTGCATCAAAAGAAATCAAAATCTTACCTGCCCATGATAACTGAAAACATAGGGATAAGAAAGGTGCCAATCCTCATCCAAAGCGATACCCAATTGTTGCCACGTTGCTCCCTTATCAACACTTCTTGAAACTGCTATATCACCTTGCATAGTGATTAAATTCTTCATCTCATAAAATAGGTAAATAGCGTCACCCTGAATCAAAAGGCAAGTTTAGGTTCAAAATAAGCACAAGCCCAAGGTCAAGCATATTAACTAAAAGAAAAACAAAGTCATGCCAAGTTCAAATAAAACATGGGCAATCTGTCATGTCCAGATAATGCTACATGCATAAAACTAACTAAGAAAGAGCTTATTCATCGTGTCAGCATCATTCCCAACAATTGTATTGAAAGTAAATTTGATGAACTTTTGCTAGAGTCATACATAACCATTAAATATGCACACAGCATGATTACATGACACACAATCTAACTCTAAAAAGTAATTAGCACTTTCACTGAGAGAAAATACCAAATGAAATCGCCAGCTGACTTGAATTTGTTGGCAGAACAGGAACACCCAAAAAAGTCAAACATAATTAAAGGGTGAAGAAAAATCCAAAGTCAAACTCGATGTGAATCAACAAGCCAGTACTCCAATGGTTGACTTGACCACATCCTTCTCCAGTAGATAGATTCTAATGCAAAGGGACAGCCATGAAAGTACCAGTACATAATATGACTGCTAAGTACCCTGATTCTCTTGTCATATTTCTTTGCTCAAGAACCATCTTATACCAAAGCATCAAATTTTTAGGAGCATGTGATTTCATACACAAATCATCATAGAGAAAGGGCTAGCAGATCACAGACGATTTACACTTTGCTATAAGTCATGGGAGAACTTTTCTGGGTTTGCCTGTAAAATTACTCTCTCTATGTCAGAAAAAATCCTCAACCCGTAAATTTTTTTTGTTAGTCATAAAACCCGGAAATTGAAGCATGCAAAAAAAAAGTCCACCAACCGATCTGCCCTGCCTACTTTAACGTTATGATCTCCATATAAACCACCGTTCACTAATTAAACATTCCCAGCCTTGGATCAAACTTGAAGCCTTGATATGAAGCCCCCCTCTGCCATTCTAAATGTTCCATCAACTGAAAGCTGCGGCCAGTTCTCTGTCCACAGGAATCAAAATCAAGGAATAAAATTATATTTTTATTTTTACTAGGAATATCTGGCTCAACAGCACAACCAAAGAACAGTAATTTTCTTCCCTGGACCTGGGCCCATCAGAAATGTTGAGTCCCATGTGGGCCCCAGATGTTGGTCCCACAAAATTAACAGTTGTGATAGACCAGATCCAATTTTTTTTTTTCAGTCTAGGCAAGAACTTCCCCAGAAGAGCAGAATTACCTAGTGCTTTTTTTTTTTTTTTTTTGGTAAAAATTATTACCTAGTGCTTTTCGTAAAATAGAAACCCAACATTCAATACAATCTAAAATGGAATTATGAAATGATATGGTTAACATCTGCCAATGTCCCCTGAAACCCGGCTGCACGATAATGAGTTCACAAGTAATGGGAACATCTTAGACATGAATATGACAATTGTACCAATATTTTAATGTTACGCCAAGATTTTAGCCTTTTCATTCTGCGAGAGAAAAAGAGTTCTGCTTGAGAGTAGCCCAGGAACACTGATTTATATAGATTTATATCCAAGTAGAAATCAGTAAATTCCGACGTCAGTAAATAAAAGTGAATGGCCCCAAAAAATTCCAAAGTCAGCTATGGAGGAAATAAAAGGAAGACCAGCTTGTTTTCAAAATATGGGTAATCCAAGTTCAGCAAATTTTTATAAGAACTTAATTTTCCAACGTACAAAAAATTGATTTTTGATCAGGCAGCTCTACATTAAACAACTGTTGTTACATCATCAGAAAGCATGACTTAATAAAAGTTCCTTGCTTCTCCCCTAGACAGTTCTACATTAAATGACTGTGGTCACACCATCAGAAAGTATGACTTAATAAAAGTTCCTTGCTTCTCCCCTAGACAGTTCTACATTAAACAACTGTGGTCACACCATCAGAAAGTATGACTTAAAAGTTCCATACTTCTCCCCTTGATAGAGATAGCAAGAGGGACCACATGCTTTCGAATAAACCAATCAAGTAACACAGCTCTTGCAATTCTTTAGGCTGTAGTTAACCGTGATCAAAGAGAATAAACTGCAACTGCAAACAGGAAATACAATTAAAATTACAACGAAATCAGTATAGGCAAGTTTGGCTGTATTAGAGACCAAAGGCTACATAAACCAAATAGCCTTTATATAATTCTGCCGTCCAGTCTAGATAGTGGTCCTAACACATACGGCGGGCTATACTGAGAGAGACCATGTGGTCAAAACATCTACTCATCAAATTACAGATAGACACATGATCACACAGAACAGATCATGTGGTCATAACATCTGCGCGGTTTACCTCACAATTCACATACACATACATGTCAAACCTACCCACCAACGTACACAATCACATACAGCATGCAAGTACATAAAATCAAGATAAGGAAGTAAAACAGATACTACCTGCACATAAAGAAAAGGATCAGCTACGAAATTACTGGGAAAGCCAGCTTCGGATGTAGAAGCGCAGGTCACAACGGGGTTGGCCACTGGCCATGCTGCAGTCTCATCCCTCCATATATTCATCTGCACCAGATTTGAAACATAGTAATTCTGTAAGCATTGAAATGTTCATTTAACTTTGAAGAGAATAATAACAACTTAAGTGCGCTGTGAAAATTTTACTTTTGGCCAGACCAGAAAAGCAGAAATTGTGGAACTGCAAATGTAGACATAATTTAATTTTGGGAGAAGAAACAGAGAAAACAGACAGAAACAGGGCTAGATGACGAGTTGACTTTACTTCAAGAAAAACTGACACCAGGGGCAAAAGACAAGGAAAAGGACCATGAAAATGACAAGTTTTCTCGATGCCCATAGTAATCGCAAAGATGAAGGAAGCTGGAAATACGCTGCAAAAGTTAAAAGATTCAAAATAACGCTTAAATTTTAAACTAAAGCGATGCACTGTTTCACGGGTCTTTAGAATTAGAATTCTCATCTTCTACGGGAAAAAGAGAGAGAGAGGGAGGGGAAAAACCATAAAGAGGAGAGAACTGAAAAGGCTAGCCGATGGAGATTGCAAGAGATAGTCAAATTTAAGACTACTTGTTTCTAAAGGCATGACGAACCTAACAGCGAAAAACAGCGAAACACAAACTCAACACAACAGCAAAATTCAAGCTCCACTTCAAGCAGACAAGAAATGAAATTGCCCACAAGACCCGTCTAAAAGCACTGGAGACAATAGGAAAAAATGTTTAAAAACTGGTCAGGATGATGGTTACACAGTTGAGAGAGAGAGAGAGAGAGAGAGAGAGAGAGAGAGAGGGAGGGAGGGAGGGAGGGAGGGAGCGGTTACTGCTTCGATGGGCTTGAGGGAAAAAGGAGAGTCGCCGTAGAAAACGCCGATGGACCAGGACCCTTCATTGTCCTCCCCGCACCCGCCGCCGGCCGCCGCCCGGGCGGCGACGGCGTAGGCCGGCGTGAAGGCGAGCCACGCGTAAAGGGTGGCGATCGAGCCCAGCACGACGAAGCAGCCCAGGAAGAAGACCAGCCCCTTGTAGCTGCCGCCGCCGTTCAGAAACAAGCCCCGGTAGTGCTGCTGCTCGCACTTCCACCTGCACGAGCACTTGAGGCTCATGTCGCAGCAGCGACCGTCCCCATTGTCGCCGCCGCCGCCGCCGGGGCCCACCACCTGGCCGGAGCCCATGATTCCGCCGCGCAGGGAGATCTCAGGCCGGGCACCCTCCCGTCGAAATTTCACTCCCGCGCACTATCCCCCTGCCTCTGGGCTCGGGGGGTTTCGAGAGAGAGATTCGGGGCGGCAAAGGCGGCGCCTTTCGGTTATCTCCTTTCTGGGTTTTGTGATTTACGCTGTGTAATCACTGATCACGGCCTCGGGTGGTCTCTTTTTTTTTTTTAAGCCTTCCTCCCTCCCTCCCCTCCTTCCCTCTCTTTCTCTCTCTCCCTCGTTCGTTCAAAGGTGACAGAAAAGTCGTGCGCTTTTCCGGTTCAGGCTCGAAAGTACACTTCCACGAGGATGAAGCCGGCACGATTTATATAGGGGAGAGAACCTCTCTCTCTCTCTCTCTCTCTCTCACACTAGCAGCAGAAGAGAACTGGAGAATGCGAGTTTCTAGATGATCTTCCTTGCCCCCACCTTTTTCCTTCCCCGCTTGCGGCTCGCTGGAAACGTGAATTTATAGTGGGCCGATGACGATGATGGTGACGATGAAGAACGCGAAACGTGAAAACGGAACGGTGAACAGTGGAACGGCGAAGAGGCGCTCGGTGTCGGGGTGCGTGCTGCGCGGTCGGAGGAACCGGATTTTTGGCTACGTGCGCGTTGGTGAGGAGAGCGAGCATAGTCGGGGGGAATTTCCGGTGGGCCCCGCGAATAAAAAAAAAGGAAAAAGAAGTATTTCTGGCGATTTTAACGAGAATATGTAGATGGAAATTATCGAAAGCTGAAGGCCCGCGTTCGGAGGGGAAAAAAAAAAAAGAATTATTGAATTGCCGCTCGAGTGTATCGAGTTATCGTTATTAATCTCTGGGTTTTCTTTATTTTCTTTTTATATAGAGACGAATTACAGGGGCGGTTTTGTTTTTTTCTTTGGGTCGGACGAAAAGTGGAACCCAAAGGGGTCGCGTATGGTTTTTTTTGGGGTCTCTATATAGGGTAATATAGGTTGATGATATGGTCTGTTTTTTTTTTTTTTTTTTTTTTTTGGGGGGCCTTTTCTGTGATTGCGAGAAGAAATCACGTCGAGTTTAGTCACGCCAATGAGCGCCAAGAGCTTGCTTCCAACGAGAGGGTAGGCCGCCCCACCATCGCGCTTGAATCAATCCCGAGAAATTACAGATAGGAGAATCTCGCTCCTCGTATTTTTTTTTATCGCTTTCTCCATTTTTAATTACGGAAAGAAAATATCCCCCTCTCCTTTTCTTCCTCTTAATGCCCTTTTTATTCAACAATTTGAACTATGTACCTTTAATGATCGGATAATTATGCACATTTATTTTGAGCAACATGAGGTTGCAGTCTATCGAGCATTAAAGTGACGAGATGTTGATACTTACCAAATAAATGGATGAGCCAATGCCCCTTATATCAAAATTGACTTTGCATCCCTCATTTAATTGGCACCTTGAACACTTAGAAAATTTGTCCAATTCGTCCTAAATTTATTATATGAATACCAATTCAGTTCTAAATTTTATAATTTGACAAATTTTGTCCTGAATAATTGCTCAAAATACCAATATTGTCCTTCTGTCCAACTGCTGACGTGGCAGTCCAGTCATCGCTCGTCGTCCCATGTGGTATAAGCAATTTCCACGCAAAAAAATTAGTTTGAATGATTTTATTGAAATTTTGTGCAAAAATTTAGAGCTAGATTAAGATGAATTTGAAATCTTAGGGTGCGTTTGGTAACATTTCGTTCGAAAATTGTTATAGGGACAGAAATAGAAAAACTATTTCTGTTCCAATAAACAATTTTGAACAAAAGTTAACGCATTTGATAAACTTGTATAAATTTTTTGTTTCTTTTAATTTTTTAATTTTAATTTTCCTTTTTTCTTTTTCCTTCCTTTTGGCCAGCCATCAGCCTTAGCCATGGCCGACGACTGGCTGACGAGGGCCAGTGGCCTCGCCGAGCCACGGCAAGGCCAAGCCTTGCCTTGGCTGGGCGAGCTCAAGCTGGCCCAGATCCAGCGAGGCTGAGCTCGCCTAGCCACTAATGAGGCTCGCGCCTGGCGATGGCTCGGCAAGGCCGAGCCTCACCGATGGCTGGGCAAGGTCAAGCCTCATCAAGGGCCGGCGAGGTTGTCGGCCCTCAACGGCCGGTCGCCGGCCAAAGAAAAAAGAAAAATAAAAAAAGAAGAAAAAAACGAGAAGAGAGAAAACTTGTTTTTTGAAAATGTTCCAAAAACAAGAAATAAGTTTTTTTTTTTTTTGTAACCAAAAGAACCCCATAAACCGACAGCCGGTAAGTAAACCCTGGGGAGCGACTGACTGTAGAATCACAATACTCCCTAGCGCCGCCTCTGAGATTCGAACTTCTCCCCTTCGTGAGAGGGAGAGAGCCTGAATTAGCTGCGCCACTGAAGGCGGTGGTAAAAACAAGTTTTTTTTATTTCTTGTTTCTGTTCCAAATTTATTTCAGGAAAAAAAATAAATTTTGAACAAAAACCTAAACAAACGCATTTTTTTTTTTTTTTTCAAGAACAAAAAAAAATAGGAATTGTGTTCATAAACACAGGCCATGAACACAAATAAATAGGCCCTTAAACTCCTCGGCCTGACACTTCTACTACGTTACATCATGGGATACATCACTACTACGTTACATCATGGGATACATCACGAGAGCCGGTCACCAAGGCGATAAGGAAGATAAGAAAAATAATATATTTATTAGAGATGTCTTATGCCGTGGGGTCAGATTTAATTTAATGCCCGATTCATTTTCTTTTTATATTAACTCCTTCCATTGGTCATTCTAGAATTAGTCGGGGGGGGGGACCATTCGTAAATATTAAGGTTAAAGGTTTATCGGCAACGTGGGGTGGGGAAGTCCCCTCCTCGCTTCTAAAAAGTTCAATTAGAAAACCGAGAAGAATTGGGACGCCCTTCACGCAAATGGTAGAATATATACA
Organism: Eucalyptus brandiana; assembly: GCA_014182725.1. NCBI lineage: Eukaryota > Viridiplantae > Streptophyta > Magnoliopsida > Myrtales > Myrtaceae > Eucalyptus > Eucalyptus brandiana. The sequence continues at coordinate 41,829,981 of CM024674.1, forward strand.
TATCATAAAGTTTGTACATTTCTTTAAGTTATTTGCCATGAATCTTCATTATCGTTTTGTTTGATAAAAAATTAATTGTCAAAAATAATAAAAATTGTCCACATTACTTGAAATTATGGGTGCGTTTATTTTGGAGACAATTATATTACCCTTTTTAAGGTTAGGGAATTCGTTTTTTCTAATTTTAAGCATACCTTTATTCTTTGATCAAAAATGATTTTTTTGCTGATCGGTGATTTTCAACAAAATAAATGTGTGGAAGTTCAAAAAATTAATTTACGGAAAGCTCTTTCATTCAAACAAACACACCCTATGATATATTTTCAATTCACACGGCAGTTGAATGGAGATTGATGATTTTTTTCACAATCATAGTAACTTCCTCTTACCACAAATACCTTAAATATAAAGGCATGGGAAATATTTGTGAAAGTTATTACCAAACTTACATGTCTCGTCCAATTCTAGATCGGTCCATATGGGGACTGGGTAGGTTTCTAAGTGAAATGTTAGAAAATTGGCCTCGACTAGTTTGGTTCCCGATACAATGAATACTCTATTTTACTAGAGAATCAACCTTAAAAACAGATAGTAAAATCACTTAAAGTAATATCAATTCTAGGTCAGATATCTATTCTAGGAACTCTAGAAAATTTATCGATACCTCAATCAGCAAGTCATGAATTGGTTGCATGGTTTATTTTCTTATAATGATAGTAATATCACTTAAAGTTAGGTCCACTCCCTTGGTCTTCGGTTCCTTAATGGGAACCATTTTCGATAGGATAGATTCCAAGTTCTTAATGTGAAGAGATGACGTAGTCATAAATAGTAATAATAACCAAGAAACCATTGCATCGTTCTATTCAAAGAACAACTGATTTTTCTCCAGAACTTTGAAAAGAAGATTTGGATTACCTATATGCTTCCGGAAACTTCTTTTTAACTTGAATTCCCGCTTTGTCAAAGCTCGAATCAACCACTTTCGCCCAAAATTAGAAGTTACTTTATAAAGTTGTCCCAAACTCATCCGAAATTATCGAAGCAATAGCTTCAACTACGCGTCTCATTGAATTGTTAATTCAATCGAATCCTATAAAGAGGATAGCAAAAATTAGGGAAAAAATAGGAGCATCTTTGGGGTTAAACTTTTGCCTTTAACTTGGTGTGACGAGACGGAAGACTAGGAATTTCCCTTTTCCTGCCAAAAGCTGGACCTTGCTCCTGAACTAAAGTTCGACCATGTCGCTAAAGACCAAAGGGAATATAAGCCGATTCGGAGGTTACAAGGAAGCTTCCCAAGCGACCCTAAAAGTCGGGGAGACCCATTGTGATGGCTTTTCAATTGGCGTGGCTGTCGGGATGATCACTTATAAACGATACGAGAGTAATTATAGAGTGCATTGCCAAAAAAAAAAAACCCTATTTAGGCAATCTCCGATACTATTAGTTAGAGTAAATGGGGAGCTACAATCCTTGACCCGTGGATGGATGAGTTCATCTTCGTCTCCGTGAGCAATGCATGCTCTATTTATTTTATTTTTTTTGCAAAAATAGAAACGAGAATAATTTGGAGGGAGAGAGAGAGGGAGCATTAAAATGGTTCACATTCCAATTTCATGCAATCGCCATCTGCCAAAGGGGTAAAAAGAAATGGCTTTCCCAGCAAATTTTTGGTCCAAGTGATGAGAATGCGTGTATCATATGTTCATTTGTGGAATGTTGTCCGTATAGTCACATCGAGATCTATCTCATTATATTTTGGCAAGTGTATATAGCGACATAGAATGAAATATCACTATATAGCAAAAGCGAACTTTCAAGGGGACCACTTTAACGTCAATCATGAATTCTTTTCCCCTACTTTTTGAGTCACACAAAAGGAAATCTTTTCATTGGTAACACCCCGTGGCTCGAGCCACTTGCACATGACCACGAGTATAAGTCAAGGGGAAAAGGTTCGCAGTAACATGCTGAGTCGATCAAAAGCTAGCTCTGCTAAGCGCGATTGAACTATGCACGAGAGAGGATTTGGGTAGCTCCCGATTGGTGAAGAAAACATTACAACAGCAAATAATGGGACATTGGATTTTTGGAGAGGACCACCAAAGGGTGACGAACTTGTCTTGGGGTTTGAGTTGACCAGTAGGAGAGGGCATTCCCGGGGGTGGGAATTGAACTAAGGGGTTTGTCTCATTTTGAATCATGCTTGCTTTTGACCAGTCATCCATCCACTCTCCTTATCTTCTTCTTCTTCTTATTATGATTAATTTGCTGTTTTTCCTTTTCTTTTCTTTTGGAGGAAGAAATTTCACTAAGTTGGGTTTATTTCGTTTAGGGGTGTGCAAAATGAACCATCCGAACCAAACCGAACCTGCCGATTAGGTCTAGTTCTTGACTCTTAAAAGTGGAACCAGTATCCCGTCGGTTCGGTCAAGTTCCCCTATTTCCCGGTTCCAAGGGGAAATCAAATCAGGCCGACTACATATACTTTAAAAGAAACCAGCTTTTTTTTCCCTTCATAACATATAGTATCAAGTAATGGGAATAAAAAGTAACCGGCTCTATTAGACTGAACCATTGGTCCTAGGACCAATCGGTCCAATCCTCAGTCCTAGTTCCTAGTTCCACCTTGGAACTGAATCAGATCAGGAACCGATCATCTCTAATTTCCTCCAATAAAAAATGCCCTATTCACTAATTTACTTTCTCTTTTATATTACCTATAAAACAAAAAAGAAATATTCAAGGAAAATGCAGTTCCTACGTGCATGCTACATTCCATACTATAGAAACCATTCACTTCCCACCAAGAGATTTTGAAAAGAAAAAAAGAAAAAAAAACATGTAGTTTGACATTTTGAAGTCGCATATGTTAATAACGAGGAAAATGATCTTGTATACCGGCATGAGTAACAATTGTACATACTTTACATTATCTTTGCTTGTCAGATGTACCTAATATTCGTGACAAAAGACATCAGAAACTATAACTTATTCCTTCAGTTGTACCATTTTTCTACAATGAAAAAAAAGTCCACTCGGTAAAACTCGATCGCAATAAACTATTATCAGGAGCGAGGCCATCGTACTAGATAGGTACAAAAGTTTGACCCATCATCCGGCTCTCAAAGTTTGATCTGGATTTGGCTTTCTGTTCGGACTTTGATTATGTTGAATTTGGAACCAAAGCCTAATTCGTTGACGATAACTTGACCACAAAGCCGTCGCCATTGGTGACGGGGTCGACAGGCAAAGATGCACGAGATACACACTGAAGGATAATGCAATTAATATGGAGTGATCTAGAACGAAGAACACATAATGGACACCCCACTCGGAATTCAAACTTGGCATCTGATTGTCCTCGAAGAAAGTCTCCATCAAAATCTAGGGCAAAATTAAATTAAACCCTATTACTTCTTTGACAAGAATGAACATCTAGAAACATTTTAGTCATGGAAAATTCATTAATTAATGTACATTTAGCCCGCAAACTGTTCTCTGAATCATAATCGTTAGCACAGGCTCAAGGTTCAAATTCAACCAATTCAAGAAGTTCATAGGGCATTCCACACACGTCTAAGGGCGTGCATGTTTGTATTCTTTTTTTCTGTTTATGAACAAATTTTCTGTTTTTTTGTTCCCGGAAACAAAAAAAAAATAGAAACGCATTTGTTTGCATTTTTATTCAAAATCTGTTTTTTTGTTCTGGGAACAAAATTAGAATGAAATAAGAAACAAAAAAAGTTATTTTTGGTTAGAAACACTTTTGAAGAACAAATTTTATCTCTCATTTATTTTCTTCTTCTTTTTTTCTTCTTTTTTCTTTGGCCGGTCGCTGGCCTTAGCCATGGCCGACAACCGGCCGTCGAGGGCCAACGACCTCGCCGGAGGGTCGCTGGCCCCTGACGAGGCCGAGCGTCACCGGCCCCGGGCGAGGCTCGACCTCGCCTTGGCCGGGCGAGCCCGATCTCGCCCGGCCAAGGCAAGGCCGAGCCTTGCCGACACGGGGCAAGGCTCGGCAAGCTCGGGCTTGCCCAGATTCGGTGAGGCCGCCGGCCCTCGTCGGCGGTGGCGGCTATGGCCGATGCCGGCGATTGGCCAAAAGAAGAAAAAAAGGAAAAAGAAAGAAAAAAAGGAAAAATAAAATAAAAATATTTAAAAATTAAAAGAAACAAACAAATTTATCAAACGCGTTTTATTCATTTTTTATTCCGGAACAAGTTTACCAAATGCGTCTTTCTGGTCAAAAATTGTTCTAGGAATGAAATAGTTTTTTTCTATTTTTGTTCCCCAAAACAATTTTTGAACAAAAACATAAACAAACGCGCCCTAAGTAGCATAGCCTCGGCACTCGTGTCCCTGAATTATAGAAAAGAAATATACTTTAACTCCATCGTGATAAAGAGTTATTAAAATATCCGAATCTGCCTCTCCAAATTAATAAATCCTCGCCAGCGGCCAAGGCACCGAGGGGAAAAGAAGCTCTTTCATCTTTATGTAATGGTCCTCATCGGAGCAGCCAATCTTGAATCGCTGAAGCACGAACAAATTAATTAATTTATGTAAGGCCAAAACGCTTCTCCTTTTTTTTATTCAAAAGATTATTTAGAAAGAAAAAGAGGAATATTACTGGACAAAAAGCTAATGTGGTTCCATATCGATGCGCACGATCAGACATTCCTTTCTCATTTTCTATCTTCATTGAAGTTTGAAAACCTCGTTTCTTTGTCTTTTCATTTTTCTCGTGGCATAGATTAAAATTGTTCTTGGGTGTATAGTGGCAGATACGGGGCTGATGATCTTTGACGTGGTCGAGATTCATGAACCTCATCAGAGCTGTATTAAATCTCTAAGAATATTTGAATTTTTTTAACGTAAGATTTTATTTAGCTCAAATTGGAAGCACCTTAATTATTTTTAACTAAATTGAAAAACATAATACACAGCATAAAAAATAATATATATTTTTATTTTTATTTTGTAAATGGACGTGGGGATCTTTTTCAGTTGTAAATCCTTGCTGAGATCAGCTCTCTAAAGTCCAATCTAACTAATGTCGAATGTATTTTTCAATAAGATCTCATTTAGCTCATAATTTTAAACTTTGGTAAAACAGCTTCTCAATCCCAAATTATTATTAATTTAACTATGGTAATAAAAATGACTTAAATACATTATTTTAGTCGACTCAGAAGGTTCTAAAAGTTTCTGGATGTCAAAAAGGAAATTTTTAATTTTTGTAATTTAGAATAAAAAATATGCAATCCATTCTCGTGGTAATTAATTATAAGTGAAAGTTCATCTTACATGGAAAGTAAAACTACAGAAAATAAGAAATAAATGAAGGACGGCTGGGGAAAGCAAAATATAGAATTTGAGACGTATAGTTATATAGGCATATTAAATAGCCGACTCTAATCCGTGGCTGATTAATTACACATTTCCTACCTTCCGCAGCCAATGCAAAAGCATAAAGCAGCAGCTAAACATGATTAGGATTGGCTAGAAAACCTAATTTATATGAATTATAATAATGCCTACGATTATCGTGCCGAAAATTCCATGTGGACCCTATAACTAGACCTTCCCCACGAATTGTTTTTTTTTTTCCTTATCGAAACGGCAAGCGATTTATTTAATTACAATAAACAAGTATGCGATGGCCGGCTCTTCTATTGATTGATGCCTTTGATGATAGTTTGAACTTGAAGAACGAATGATTCTACTCGAAATTGAACATTCCACTTCGTTGGTAGCTCCCTCGACCTCCAAAAGCTTTATAATGAAAAGTTTATCAAGAGTCCTCCAAAAACTTTAAGCTGGCCCATTTTGGCATTATGTAATTACAAATTTCCATTGAGAGTTTTTTTTTTAAATAGTATTTTATTTTTTGTTTGCACAAATATTTAATAGAGATTATAAGAAATTAAATTGGCTAATATAAAGCTGACGTTAGCACCAGAAAATGACAAACTTTTAGTTATTATCAACATGTGATGGACTCAGCCGATAAGAGCAGAGTTTAGTTATTTATGAACATAATTATCAAGAACTTGAAAAATCGACAACTTGAAGAAATCAATAAAAAGTAGAGTTAACAGTCTTGGATGCAACCATCAAATAAGGATATATTAAAGCTTATATTAATGTGTTGACACCAAAAAATGACAAAGTATTCTAAATTGACATGACATCAATACCCACTATTTATTTCGCGATGAAGTTGGGTCCATATCTAGTTTTCTACGGGAAAGCTAAATCTTGGTTGGCTATTGCCTAATAGCTAAAATTGCGACTATAGAGCATGTAGAATGCTGTTGTTGAATATCGGAGCTGACGTTTGTATTATACTTTGATAAATCGAGTTGATCACACTTCAAAATAATTAATGGACTATTTTGAGTACTTAGAATTTTTCTTTTTTTGGTAAAAGGCAATAAATATATTGAAGAAGGGCCAAATGTACAAAAGATCACGTCACCAGAAACTTACACTCCAAATGCAAGAAACAAAAGGAGTGGAAGGGTGACGAGATGTAAAAGCCACTAAGCGCGGCACACACTACAACACCAGAGTCAAAAGAGAAGCAAGGCATGCACAGCCGGCTACCAAACAAGCCAAAGGCGAGGGAGAGGCACTGACGGAATCAACTACCTATGGCTCCCCAGTGAAAATAATTGAGTACTTAGAATTCATAACCTGTTAATTTAAAAAAAGGAAAAAAAAAACTTATGCTTTAGTTCAATCACGAGGCATTAGGCATTCACCAGGCTTAAAAAACTACAAGTCCAAAATAACCATTAAAAATTGTTCAACATAATGTTTTTGCTTTTGTAAATCGTTGTAAGCAATTATGTTATCAATGAGTTGTTGTTGTTGTTGAGAGGGAAAATGCTTATTGATGACCAGGATCATTGATGACTAGAGTACAAATGTCGACATACAATGACAGCCAGTTGTCCAATGCTACTTAGATGAATTTGGATAAGTGCTGGAGGCTAAAATTGAAGACAAGAAAGATATCGATTGATGGTTAAATCAAGACAATTGGGAAGTCATAACAGCTTGTAGAAAAGATCGACCTTGCATCATGGAGAATGATCATGGAGCAAAAAATCATGTAGATGCAATTGAGTTTAGTGATAACTAAAGAATTGTAAACATGATCATAGAGCCTAAAGTCGTGGAGATGTGATTGTAACTTTTAATTCGAATACTTAGTGCTCAAGGGCGATTATGTTTTGTAATAGGCTTGCGGATATTTTAATCTTTAATCCAATGTTTATGAGATCCCTTGAATAATTCAAATACTCAGGGACATTTTTGTTACTTGTTGGGATATAAAAAAGGATCTATTTAATTTGGTATATAGTGGTGGAAAAGAGATTTGTTTGGGCAGGCCAAGGCCTCTTCTTTGGTGGTCTTCCTAATTTGCTATATCATATTTCAATAATTTCCTCCAATTGTAGTCAGAGTAGAGGAATATGCTCGGTAGCTATACAACTATGAATACCAATCATATTTATACCTAATTAATATCACATGTCAATGATGCCAACAACTTGTAATCCATCAATTGGAGAAAAAAAGGGGATAATATTAGAGACAAGAAATGATCAAAACATCTATCAAATTTTACCTTCTTGATGAAATAAAAAATTACCGACTCTGAAATATTTCATGTCGCAGTCAGTCAAGAGAAAGTGGGCCAAAGTAGGAGCAGTTGATTTGGAAATTTGAAGTAACATAACCGATTACCAATTAATGGCTTTTGCTAGTTGGACACGTTAAACCAAGGTGATGGGAATTTCAATTGTCTCTTTCGAGGGGGAAAGATTTTCAGGCCAAATGTGTTTCTCAGCTCCTAGATCGTGGCGACATCACTTTTCACAATCATTTCAAACAGATAAAAAAAAAAGAAAGACTCACGAAAGAATTGGGAGTGTCTTCTGATATCGTTAACAAGTGTGCCAAGACAAAAGTAATATCGAGATCTCGAGACTTGTTTGCTAAGCATAGATAACTACAAGATTTTGCTGTGTACAAAACACTTCTAAACATAGGCCGGCAAATTCTTCGAAACCTCCATCTATGCGATGGTTGTGATCATTATTTCTTGTTTTTTCTTTTAGTATCATATCATATAATATAATGTTGTATTATATAATATTGTATTTTATTTTGTTATAATTAAGCTTATTTAATATTAGTCAAAAGTGCCGCTGGTTAAAGTCAGAAGTATCAGACCAAAAAAGGAAAAAAAAAAGAAAGTCAGAAATAGAAACCTGACTTTTCTGCAAATTTTGTTTTTTTTTGGATCTAGAAGATACCATCAGCATGTACGGTGTGTACCAACCTCGCATATTAATCAATTAGCCAAGGATTACGTATTAATGTCTTAAATTACATGCTCGATTACTTCGACATCAAACCCCGGACACAACAAATACAATCGACATAACAAAACGGTATATGTCAAATGGTCGTCACGCAGCACACTCATCTACATCATTTGAGTGCAATTCATTGCGTGATCGAATTTGATATACTGAATCCAGCTATCGACCTCCATATGCCTGTGGCCATCTGACTGTAATCCGGTGGAGGATTAGCTGGATCAGGTTTAAACTATGATCAAATGCATCTTAAATTTAAAGCAGGGAAAGAAGAAATGGTTTCTGCCTGCGACTTCTTCGTCATCACCAATAACTTCTCTTGAATTTTTCAAATTTGAATTATACGTCCGATTGGGTTGTGAAGAATCCGAGCGGGTCTTACGTAAAAACCATGGGCGACGTTTGGGGAAGGATCGAATGTGTTGGTTATTGTGTCGATTTCCTAAGGATTCAACTTGGGATTTAGTTTAGGGTTTGTGCCGCATGCCAAGCCACGTGCGTCGAACCGGGTGCTGCATGTGGACAGACGACGAGTCGGCAGATTTTACTATTGTTTCCTTCCGGATAAGCTCCTCCCGAGCATCTATTTATTTTCTTTTTTTCCCTCATTCTATTTTGCTAAGATGATTCCGTGTCATTTCCCTTGTCAATTTCACCCAAAAAGAATACTCGTTCGACTTATTATGGTATCCCTAAATCTAACAAAGATCTTTAAATTGTGACGCACTTTACTTTTTGCTCGTACTTTAATAGAAGAAAAGTCCATGGCTTATGCTATTTTTAGTCGGTAATCTCTAGGAGGAGTCAATAAATATAAGGAGCTGATGTCCAAGGTAAAAATTGATAACGCCAAATAAAAAATTTGTAAATAAGGAGAAGATATAAACATTAATAATTAGCTCGAATAAGAATTGATAATCCAAAACTAATCGATGACTAATTGGACAAAAGTTGATAATAACTCACTCTGATTTTTAGATTTGTAATTTCCTAGAAGAGTTAGAAAATTCGAAACATTAATAAGCACTATTAATAAAGTTGGTGAGTTAGTACGGAGTTTTGTAATTTGCAAACTATGAGAAAGAATGATTCGTAATTTCGTAAAACTACTGCTAAGTTACCAATAAATTATCTTGAAAAAAATAGAGTCACCAGTCGTTTTCTTTACCAACACATTTTTTGACTCTATTGAACACTTAATGAAATTTATTGCCATGCAAAATAAAAATCCATAAATGTTTTCGCTGAGATTCTACCAACCCATGACTTTTTTTCAGTAGCAAGCCTGTCTAGTTGACATAAAGCTCCAATCATTTCATTTGTGGGATTAGATAGACAAGTGACGCACTTGGAATTAAAAACCATATCATGACACATGATTGGACGTTGAACCTCGGACCATTTGGTGCAAGTGCCAGTAGTCTAGTCGAGGACTATGGTATTATATAGACTATGTGCATTTGGCTTTTTATTTTATGTGATGCAGCATGACATGCACACGATAGATATATATAATTTAAAGAAGTATCACCCCTTGACTTGCGAATTCTGGGATGCAATTTATCGAGTACCCAACGTTAATATATTTATCTTTTCTTAACTCTGTGTTAACCAGTTATTATATAAAATCACCAACCTATAGAGACATTCAACAATTTTTTTCTTCAGATCAAGAAACATGATAGAAAAAGTTGGTCAATTAACGGAAACAAATAAGCGTAGGTAACTAGCTCAAAATAAAAGTTGGAAACCCGAAACTAATTGATGACTTAATTGGGGATATTTCTTTTTGTCAAAATTGAGGTAAATTGATAAGTTGGTAAAAAAAAAAAGTTAGTATTTTTACATAATAATTGGCAAATTTAAGACATTGTTAAGAAAAGATAAATAAAAATTGTTATCGAAGATAAGTAGAGTTGATAAGTAGGAGTTGGTAACTCAACTATTAAGTGGTAATTAATTGTGAGAATACCTGTTGAGTTACGCAAATTTAAGTTTGTAATTTCTGAAAATAGTGAATTATAAGGAGCTACTACCCAACCGAAAGGAGAGTTGATAACCCAAGATCGATTGATAACTTAATTGAACAAAATCTAGCGATAAGACATCTTAGTTCAAATTGGTAAGTTCATAGAAGATTTAATAAATTCAAAGTACTAATAAGTCAGACAAATAAAATCGGTGAGTTGTTGCAAAAACTCTTAATTTGCATACTATAAAAAAGAAAAAAAAAAAGATTGGTAATTTCGTAATCAATGGTATATTTCCAACAAGTCATGTGGATAAAAAAGTCACGAATCCTTTACTTTATCCACATTTTTACTTTTCGCATCATCCAACACTTGACCATCTCACCACCGACCGCGGTGGCATGGTTGGATAGGCCTTGGACCTCCACGAAGGAGGACCAAGTTCGAAACCCCTGCGAAGCAGGGGGCAGTCTTTGTTTCCTGGTGACTTAAGCGTGACGTCGGGGTGGTGGTTTCCCCGCCGGCGTCGCTTGGGGTTTACGGTCTCTCGGCTGCCGGCCTAGTAGCGGTTCCTCCAGCACCAAAAAAAAAAAAAAAAAAACACTTGACCATCTCAAAACACATGATTTGATTCGTTGGACATTGCAAACCTTTGGTGCAAATGTGAGTAAACTAATCGAGGACTTCTCATATTCTATAAGATATACACTTTCAGCTCTTATTTTATTGAATCTAGCATGACATGCACATGTGAGATATATATAAAGTGATGGAGTAACAAAAATTGCGTGACCCCTATGATGCATATCTCTGACAATAGTCATCCAAATAACGTCGAACATAAACAATTCAACTTCGAATATATTAAGGTTTGGTTGAAAAATGATTTTTATAAAAAAAAGGGACAGTGCGCATTATGTCCCTGAGGAAGGCTGAACTGGTCAGGATATCTCACAAGATATCCGAGGTTGTATTTATCTCATATTCTATTAGGTTAGGTTTTGCCGATCTGATGCGATAGAATCTTTCGGGTCACTTGTCCTTTTTCGAGTTTCCCTCATCTCATCTTTTTGAATGGCAGCTGCACATAAGGACGTGTGTTATCACGGGTTTATGTACTTTTTATATACAAATAATTTGATTGAAAAGATTGACATCCGGACTTTTGGAGTGCTAAAAGTTGACATAAAATGACACTTAAGTGCCAAAAGTTACGAAAAGTAACATTTAAGTGTCAAAATCAGAGCAAAATTGATCACTTAAGTGTCAATCCAGCCAAAACGCTGACATTTCAATTTTCCGGCAAAGCAAGTGTAAAACGGCGTCATTTTGGTGCTGATGTGGTAAAAATTAATATAAAAATTAATTAAAAATAAAAATTAACAAAAATTTTAAAAAATAATTAATTTTTATATTAATTTATTACCACGTCAGCACCAAAACGATTTCGCTTTTGCATTGTCCGGTCACGTCAGCGTGCAAAATGACACTGCTTTGCACTTATTTTGCTAGAAATTGCGCACGTCAGCATTTTGGTCGGATTTTTTCTCTTCGATTTTGGCACTTAAGTGTCACTTTCGTAACTTTTGACACTTAAAGTGTCCCTTTGTATCAACTTTTGACACTTCAAGCGTATTTTTGCTCGAAAAGATTTTTTATTCTTTGGCTCTTCCAAAAGGATGCGGGAAAAATAAAATAAAAGGAATGTAAGAATGAGCTGCCCTCTCCAGGTCACTTGCATCTGCCAGTTGATCTCATTACTTTATAACCCAATTCACGAGGTCAGCATCTAAAGAATTTATCCTTTTCCAGGTGATGATCCAGGATTTGGGTAGGGGAAAGAAAAAATGGAAAAATGCAAATAAAATACGTGCATGATCCGATTTGGTCGGCTTAGGGTTGGATGAGTGACATTAGCTTTTACCCACTCTCACCCTTTTGCAGCCTTTTAGTTTCAGCACAGAAGGGCACGAGGGCAAAAGGGAGATGCAGCACTTTAGTGTGCTATAATAATCTCTTCTTATTCTATTCAAAATGGAGATGATTCCAGCGGGAAAGTAGATCAGGAGCTTTGGAAAAGCACTTAAGATATCCTTTGCTCAAGTTAAACCCTAGAAATCAGATATATATATATAGAGAGAGAGAGAGCTAAAAAGAGGAAGAGTGATTTGGGCAACAGGCTGGCCTTCGATTCAAAGTGCTTTTATGCAACATGGGTATGCTGTGGCCGACAAGGCATATTGGGGGTTGTCATGCAATGAGCTACTTGAACTTAGTTTGAAGCTCTTCCGTATGCCGTTTCCGTGCACTACGTGATGATGCATTTCCTATGAAATTCAGGAGTTTTGTTATATACTATCTACCGTTTGGTAAATCGCAGCGGTAAAATTGAATATTTTCATATCCTCATGTTTATTATTTGGTATGAACGGCATATTAACATCAATGAGCCTAAGAGTTGCATAGAAGAAAATGGTAAAAATCTCTCGTGACATTTTTACCTACTTCATTTTTATTTTCCCTTTTTTTCTTTTTTTTTTCCTTCCATCTTTCTTCCATAAAATTTTATTAAATAGTGAAGAATACTAGTAATAACAAAATGACTAAAATATATATTATAAGATAGAAAGAATTCGAATATATAACTGAAAAATGAATAAATAAAAATAAAATCGTTGTTTTTTTGTTATTTTTAAATTAGAATTCAAATATTAATTATATTAAAATATTATCTTAATTTTATTAATCTAAGAACTTTGTTATTTGAGAAAAATAACTTTATATCAAGAATATTAGAAATCATATTAACAATTTATTTTACATTTCTTATGGGATAATTTTATCCGAACAATTTCTATGTATATCCGACTTTATCCTATCTGTCCTAGGCAGGCATTAAGACAAGATATTTTATCTTGAATTTTATTAACCATCAGATGTAGTCTTCAAGGATGATACATTTCCTATGAACGACGTTCCTTTTTTCGGAGCGAGATTAGTCATGTTTATTTCCGATTTTTTGTGGAGGGGAGAGGGGACAAAACCAAAACTCACTCCAACGACTGAATTTCATTGGCTACCAAATGTAGCCTTCCTATGAATGATGTTCCTTTTATCCGAAGTGAGATTAGTAGTGCTTATTTGTGATTTTTTGTGGAGGGAAAGTGGACAGAACCAAAACTCATTCCAACGATTGAATTTTATTGACTATTAAACGTAGCCTTCGAGGATGATACATTTCTTATGAACGATGCTCCTTTTTTTCCGAAGTGAGATTAGTCGTGTTTATTTGCGATTTTTTGTGGAGGGAAAGTGGATAAAACCAAAACTCATTCGAACGACCAAATTTTATTCACTACCAAACGTAGCCTTCAAGGATGATACCTTCCTTATGAACAATGATGTTCCTTTTGTCTGGAGTGAGATTAGTCGTGTTTATTTGCGAGTTTTTTTGTGGAGGGAAAGGGACAAAAACGAAATTCACGCGAATCATGAAAAGGACCCAATGACTTCGAAAGGACCGAGAGGGCCGTATGAGGTGCAGCGGGTTTAACCGCGTAAAAAACGAAAGAAGGACAACGACTATTTCGGACAGGGTCTGTGGAGTTGAAGTTTATCTTCGAGGAACCGGATTCGAATGGATAATGACATTACAAGCGTAAGAACGACGGGACGCTATTTACTATTTAGAGCGCAATTTCTAGGAAATTTATTATATGGAACTGCTCTTCTCAAGGGTCAATGTCTGCCTTGTTTTTTTTTTTTGTTTTTTTTCTTTCCCCCTCTTTTGTGTTTTTAAATTATTAATCCGTTGGGGGTTTTCTTTGTCCCCAACAACACGATTTGACCATTGACCGGTGGGATTCGAAACCGCTTTGGTCGGTACCTTTGGCTTCGAAGTATTTCGAGAACACGAATAAATTTTTATCTTTCGCTGCTTCAAAGGGTTGATCGGCCTAAGTTTTGTGGACTCTTTATAAATATATTTATTTTATTCTTACAAGACCTACATCAACTGAAACTCCGTTTATTTTAAAAGAAAAAAAAAAAAAAAGGATTTGAAAAATATTTTTATAAAAATAATCGCATAAAATAATTAACCAATAATAAATATTTTCATAGTTGATAATAATTTATGTCTAATTATTTTATTGGGAAATAAAAAAAAATCCTTTATTCATTTTCATAAACGATAAGTGATCATTTTGAAGAAAATATTTTTTCAAAATCATTCTTTTTTTTTTCAAAATATATGTAGCCTAATAATAAAGTGAATGATCTAGAATTATACTCCGAGAAGAGTTGTCAAATTAATGTTCGTTCGTATATTGTATATACGCCCCTTCTTGATGCCGTCTGCTAGCTACCTTTTATTTTTTTTTTGGGTCGGTTCTGCTAGCTACCTGAGCTATAGCTAGTTGGTTTTGAATGACTAAAACCGATCGTGAATGATCATCGAAATGGATACCCTAAAACCCTAACCAAGAAAGAGGGTCGTTGACTTTTTAATTTCATATGGTTGCAACTATAGAGATGTGTCCACCTATACATTTCATGCATACCGAAATCTAAGGTTGCATTTTCTAAAGACAGCGATGCATCAAACGTCGATAGGTTTTTATGGCATACATTAAGCTTGGTGACACGTCTCTCTTCGCAAAACCTCATCTTCCTTAAAAAAATTTGAAAGAAAAAAAAATTAAAAAAATTCTCAAAATTGCCCATGTCAACACTAACGTCCGTAATTTTCAGCCAAAATTGATTGGAATGATTATATTGACAAATCCTCAAAAGATGTAAGACTAAATTGTCCAAATCAAAAAGTTGAGGACCGAACTGGCAATTACACAATATATCTAGAACCTTTTTGGTAATTTTCTCCCTGGGCATCATGTGAGAACGTCGGACTCTTGTTTACGCCGTGTTTGAGGTTTCACAAGGGAGGCTTCATTCGTTGCTCGACCTCGGACCACTTCATGCATGCTCGTTCCACAAGCATGGACTTGGTCTTTCCAAGGTCGTGACAACATGTGGGGAAGAGCTTGTTCGGGGGGATTCACACTTGCATTGTCCTTCTCTTTCGATTTGGACCTAATCATAACATTTTCTGAATTATGAAGATAATTTCCTTTATTCCTAGAGAAATTTATCTTAATTTGGCGTGATGCGTGGTGGGCAGCCAGTATAGACATTTCTCAACATGTCATACGATATAATGGATCTCGTCGGTTTTGGAAAAAGATCCGAAGGGTCATTCCGTCACCATATGACAACTCAAACTAAGTATCAAAATGTGAAAAGTAGGCAAAAAACGGGCGATGTAATGGATCTCGTCGGTTTTGGAAAGCAATCCGAAGGATCGTCTCGTCGCCATATGACGACTCGAACAAAGCATACAAAATGGGGAAACTGAGCAGAAAATGAGCGATGGTAAATGGACCTCGTTGGTTTTGGAAAGCGATCCGAAGGGTCGTCGTAGCCATATGACGACTCGAACTAAGAACAAAATGTGGAAACTGGCGCAAAGAACGATGGACCTGGCCAAAGCTTATCTGGGATTTTTCTGCCTAGATAATGCCTCGCCTGGTCGTGCATATCCTCCCTATCAAGCTCGCTCTCTTTGCCCCGCCGGGCGGGGATACACCTCTCTTTCGGTTTAAGCAAGTGGGTCTGATTCAATGTCATCTATTGCGCTTTGACTTGTCTGCATATTTGAACAGATCGATGACGACGATGAACTTGACATCAGTGTGAAGATGGGATCCGCCCCTCGCTCTGATTCTGTAAATCAAGTTGAACAGCACCGATACCTACTTCTAAAAGCATGAGCGTGAACCGTCGTCTTGCCTTTTCTCGTGCATCCGGCGTATGAGCCACGGCATCACCCCGCTGAACAGGTCATTGAACTATAACGATGCATCAACGAGAGAACTTCAATATGACCATAGCAACGTAACCCGGAGATGGAGGAGCGAAGGACGCAATCACGGTCACGATATCACAAACACCGCGTCGGATTTTCTTTCGAGTGGATTTAGAACTCGAGTGTGCTCCGCTACCGCGTAGTTCTCTTAGGGTCAAGCCGCTAAGAAAGGAAATCTCCGGCGGAATTCCTAACGGACTTGCTCGGTTGGACCGAGGAGATGAGCTCGAACAAGGCATTGTGACGATTGCATCGCCCTCCGAAGCAAAAGTGCTATGAGTTTTGTTGACCATGTTTGATCCATTGTTGTAAAACTTCTGTGTTCAATATCCTGAATTGTTTCTAGGTAAAAAAATTGACCAAAAACCCTAAATTTTATCTAATGTGATAAATTTGCCTCGAATTTTTCCTGACACAACAATCCCAAACTTTATCAACTCAAACACATTTACCCCAACTCTATGGTTGAAGGGCATTTTCATCAAATTTCTTTTTCGTTCCTTTTTCTATTTTTTCTATTTCTTTTTTTTTTCCCTTTTTCTTCTTCTTTCTTCCCTCTATCGCTAGTAGAGGGCAGCTGGCTCAAGTGAGGGCAGCCCTCATCGGCGTCGAATGAGGGTGGCCCTCGCCAGCATTGAGCAAGGGTCGCCCTTGCCTGGGTGGGGGAGGGTGGCCC
This sequence comes from Eucalyptus brandiana, assembly GCA_014182725.1. Lineage (NCBI taxonomy): Eukaryota > Viridiplantae > Streptophyta > Magnoliopsida > Myrtales > Myrtaceae > Eucalyptus > Eucalyptus brandiana. The sequence continues at coordinate 41,846,952 of CM024674.1, forward strand.
TTGCCAGTGTCGGGGGAGGGTGGCCCTCGCCAACATTGGGTAAGGGTCGCCCTTGCCTGGGTGGCCATCCCTTGGGTCGGGCAAGATTCGCTAGATTCGGCGGGTGGCCTTAGCCTACACCGGCGAGGGCATTCCTCGCCAAATCCGGCCCAAACGAGGGCCACCTTACTTGCGCTAGCGTGGTGATGGTCGCTTTCACCTGCATCAAGCGAGGGTTGCCCTCGTCGGATCTGGCGAGGGCTGTCCTTGCTTGACTCAGGAGAGGGTCACCCTCACCCGTGTAGGTGAGGGCAACCCTCAGCCGATGCCAACGAGGGCCACCTTCCCTCCGCGATGGCTGGTGGAGGGAAGAGAGGAGAAGAAAAAAAGGAAAATAAAATTATTTAAAAGGTCAAATATGAAAATACCATATAATTTGAGGTAAGTCTGTCACGTGAATATAAATTTGGGGTTTTTTGTATCGGGAAATTTTTTTTATGGTAAATATGTCATAATTGGTAAAGTTTGGGTGTTTAGGCTAAATTTGTCACATTGAGTAAAGTTTAAGGTTTTTGGTGGCATGTTCCCTCGTTTCTACGTATGAGGGCTTGACCATGACATCTTACACAAAAGGGCCCAAACAAAGAGGCATAGGCTCGATTAACAGCTTACTACAATTCAGATGGACCTAGTCCAACATGTTTAGCCCCTTATCCAGGCCCAATTCCTCTTGAAAACGGGCACATAGGGACCCTAACATAGGGGTGAGCATAGTTTCAGGGTCTATTTTGGAATTTGAGAACCGAACTGGTGGGAATCTATAGGTTCCAAGTTCCAAGTAGATGTGTTAAAATGGGTCATTGACCCATACATATTTAAATGAGTCGTTAATGGGTCAAGCTTATTTCCCAATGCATCCATAATGGGTTATAAAAACAAAAAGACAGAGATATATGGGTCTTAAATGGGTCTGAGAGCAGACCCATTTATCAACCCATTTGCTATTTCCCAATGCACCCATATTCTTTTTTCTTTCTTTTTTTTTTTTTTTCTTTCTTTTTTTTTTTTTTTCTTTCTTCTTCCTCCGGTCGTCGGCATGGCGATGGCTGGCGACCGCCAAGCGAGCCTCGAGCTCACCGGATCCGGCAAGGCGGAGGCCTCGCCAACGCTTGGCGAGGCTTGAGCCTTGTCGATTTGGCGAGACTTGAACTCGCCGGCGTTGGGCGAGGCTTGAGCCTTGCTAGATTCGGCAAGGGGCGAGCTTGAGCTCGCCTGTCTCCACCGGAAATTCCCTCTGCCCCTACCGTACTCCAGCTTGGTAGTTTCCACCGCCTTTCCAGGGTTGAGCCCTAGGATTTGACGGCGGACTTAAAAAGCCACCTACAGACGCTTTACGCCCAATCATTCCGGATAATGCTTGCATCCTCTCGTATTACCGCGCGCCGCGGCACGAGTTAGCCGATGCTTATTCCTCAAATACCGTCATTGCTTCTTCTCCGGAAAAGAAGTTCACGACCCGTGGGCCTTCTACCTCCACGCGGCATTGCTCCAAGCTTTCGCCCATTGCGGAAAATTCCCCACCGCCGCCTCCCGTAGGAGTCCGGGCCGTGTCTCGGCCCCAGTGTGGGCGATCATCCTCTCGGACCAGCCACGATCATTGCCTTGGTAAGCTATTGTCTCACCAACTAGCTAATCAGACGCGAGCCCCTCCTCGGGCGGATTCCTCCTTTTGCTCCTCAGCCTACGGGGTATTAGCAACCGTTTCCAGCTGTTGTTCCCCTCCCAAGGGCAGGTTCAGCTCGCCAAATTTGGCAAGGCGGAGGCGAGTTTGTCCATTAAATTTGTGTTGTATAAAACTATTTTAGCAATACCATTTTAAAAATTTATATATTTATAGATAAGAAATAAGCTTGGAAGTATTTTAGTAATATAATCTTTAAAAAAAAAAAAAACATAGGAATAAGTTTTTCTAAATTTGGTTAAATATGAAAATATTTTATTAATATGGGTTGGGTCGGGTATAAGTTGGGTATGGTCGGGTCGGGTATGGGTATGGGTCAAAAAATTTATATTAAGCATAAATTGGTCAATTTGAGTTGGACCATTAATGACCCAACTCCAAACCTGACCCGACCCACCCATTTAACAGCTCTAGTTCCAAGGTATGTAAAATAAGTTTCAGGTTCCAAAAAGTGATGAATCTATTTCAATAGGTAGATTTCAGGTTTTTAATTGAAGGAACCTTAAACATATAATCTAGAACCTCGAATAAGTTTTAATGTTTTTCTTATTCCATGTCTTCATGCAATCCTCCAATATTCCCTGTTATTCGATAATAAGTGTATAATTTGGAAGTATTAGTCCAAGTTTCCATTTTATAACTAAAATTTTTACTTTATTAATGTTTATAATTTCGTATGTCTAAATACAAGCCGTGATTACTGAATTGTAATTATAATAATATAGGTGGAACCTAGGTAGACTCTGGAACCAGCCTTGAAACCTGTGACAAGGTAGGTTCCAAGTTCTAAGGTATGTAGAGTAAGTTCTAGATTCCAAAAAATGAAATCCTCGTTCCAACGGGTAAGTTTCAAATTCCAGACGAAATCTATACGAAATTTGGAACTGCTCACCCCTACCCTGAAAGCACTTTAGTTTTGTATTGGAGAAACGAAAGCTGGATGGAAAACTAATACCCAAAGCTCCAAAAGGCCATTAGCATGCTCAATAGAGGAACGGATATGTTGTCGTCGAGCACCTCCGTAGTTGGAAGAGACTCCACTAACGTCGCCACCAACGAGATCAGCGCAACCCGTTGCAATGTCGTTGTCCAGTCCGACTGAAAATACCCGAGAGATGAGAAGAGATGGAGCATCCTACATCGCGAGGACAAATTACCGTGGTCAGATTCGAGATAGATATAGACAGAATGAAGTAGCATTGAAGGCCGAAGTGCAATGTCAGCGCACCCTATTGATATTAGGAAGCCGCATAGAACCAGGTAATCCGAAGAATGACGAAATCTACTGTCATAAAGAGAAATGTTTACCATCCCCATCACGCATCATTGCCAATGAGATAACCCCCGTTGGTGATTCACGCCAGTAGACAATAGCGCATAAAATCAGTATCAAGACATAGTATGACGGGCCTCTTAACAATTCCCTGAGAAGCACAGATAGACAGAAAAGAAGCTAAGGCAGGATTCCACATGCATCGACTCGGTCTTTCCATGGTCGTGACAACATGTGGGGAAGAACTTGTTTGGGGGGAGTCACATTTGCATTGCCCCTCTCTCTCAATTTGGACTTGATCATACCATTTCTAAATCATGAAGATAATTTCTTCTATTCCGTATTTCTTACTTGGATGTGATGCAAGGTGGGTGGCTGGAATAGAAATTCAGTTTGTCATGCGATGTAATGGATCTCATCGGTTCTGGATAGCAATCCGAAGGGTCATCTCATCGCCATATGATGACTCGAACTAGGCATACAAAATGTGGAAAGTGGGCAAAAAACAAGCGGTGTAATGGATCTCGTCAGTTTGGGGCAACAATCCGGATGGTCATCTCGTCGCCATATGATGACTCAAACAAGCATAGAAAACTTGGAAAGCGGGGCCGAAAAATGAGCGATGTAATGGATCTCACCAGTTTTGGACAGGAGGGTCATCTGGTCGCCATATGCCGACTGGAACAATGCATACAAAACGTGGAAAGTGGGGCAGAAAACGAGTGACCAGGCCGAGGCTTAACTGAGATTTTCCTGCCTAGATAGTGCCTCATCCGGTCGTGCATATCTTCCCTATTAAGGTTGCTCTCTTTGCCTATTGCTGGGATATACTCTTCGGGATCAAGTAAGTGGGTCTGATCCAATGTCATCTGCCGCGCTTTTACTTGGTTTGCATAATTGGACAGATCGATGACGATGATGAATTTGACTTGCAGTGTCAAGATGGGAGCCACCCCTCGCTCTGATTTTGTAAATCAAGTTGAACCGCACTGATACCTACTTCTAAAAGCATGAGCGGGTAGTGCCTTATCTCTTTTGCAGCTACATGTCCAACGTACAGCCGCATCTGACGTATGAGCCAGGCGTTACCGTGCCAAAAAATTTATCAAAGGAGAACGATGCTTCAACGAGAGAATATCAATATGACCATAGTAATGTCACCCGGAGATGGAGGAGTATAGGACGTGTTTGGGGTCACCATTTGACAGATACCATGTCGGATTTTCTTTCGAATGGATTTAGAACCCAAGTTTGCTCCACTACCGTGTAGTTCCCTCAGGAGCCGCTGAGAAAGGAAATCTCCGGCAGAATTCCTATTGGACCCGCACGGGCAATCTCTAATTTGGACCGAAGAGATGAGTTCGAACAGAATATTGTGACAATTGCAGCACCCTTTGAAGAAAAAGTGCTATTAGTTATTGTTGACCATGTTTGATCCATAGTTGTAAAACTTCTCTGTTCAATATTCTGAATCGTTTCGACACATGGGGGCTTGACCATGAGATCTACGCTAAAGGGCCCAAGCAAAGAGGGCTCGATTACCCGTTTACTACATTTCGGATGGGCCTGATCCGACATGTCCGGCCCATTAACCAGGTCCGTTTCCTCTTGAAACAGGTGCACCGAGACCCTGAGGGCACTTCAGATTCGCATTGGAGAAACGACTGCAGGACGGGAAACTAATAGCCGAAACTCCAAAAGGCCATTAGCATGGTCGATAGAGGAACGGATATGTTGTCGTCGAGCACCTCCGTAATTGGAAGAGACTCCACTACCGTTGCCACCAACGAGACCAGCGCAACCCGCTGCAACGTCATTGTCCAGTCCAATTGAAAATACCCGAGAGATGAGAAGTAACAGAGCATCCTACATCAGGAGGGCAACTTCCCGCTGTCAGATTTGAGATAGATCTAGACAATTAAGTAAAATTGAAAGCCAAAGTGCAATGTCAACGCACCCTATTGATATTAGGAAGCCGCATACGAACATGGATATGCTACCGGCCCAACTCTTTTTGTGGTTATAAGGAAGCTTTTGGGATCCAAATCTTCTTCCGATTATATCAGCAATACCTGCATAGGCGATGTTAGAACCAAGTAATACGAAGAATAATGAAATCTCCTGTCATAAAGAGAAATGTTTACCATCCCCACCACACATCATTGCCAATGAGATCACCCCTGTTGGGGATTCACGCCAGTAGACAATAGCGCATAAAATCAGTATCAAAACATAGTATAACGGGCCTCTTAACAATTCCCTGAGATGTACAGATGACAGAAAACAAGCTAAGGCAGGATCGCTAAGAAAACAATGATGAACTCACTTATCAAGAGGGGGGAAAGGGGATGATGAACTCAAAATGAATGAGAGAAAGCTTACTGTGGACTTCCTTCTCGGGTGACGGACTTCACAAGTCCTTCATCAGCAGCCAGCGATAACCCGTTGACAACAAGCCTAAAGCAATTCACTAAGGGCACCAAAGAGGCAAAGTAGCGAGCCTCCATGGAGTCGCTATTCTAGAATTAAAGTAATCAGCTGAAAAATTTCGAAGCTTTGATCATGCGTGCTCAATAGAATCAATTCGGGTGTGGCTTTGTAAACAAGAGGATTACCTGAAGATCGGCCAAGCAGCCATGAAAAGCAACCCGGACAATATGTGGACTAATTTTCTGCTCAGACTCTGCTTCAGTTCGAAAGGTCAACAAAGCCAAACAGTGAGCTAATTCTTGAAAGATAGTAAGAAACAGGGTTATCTCAATTGCTCGAATGCGATTTTCAGGCAGAAGATGATCTTGCAAGGTATGCTACGACGATTTATACACTATGGCATAATTTATAAAACATGACCAGACAATTGTCGGGATTTTCAGGCAGAAGATGATCTTGCAAGGTATGCTGCCACGATTCATACACTACGGCATAATTTATAAAACATGACCGGACAATTGTCGGGCATTGCATGTGAGACGACATCTTACAGGGGATTCGATAGAAAAACAGACTCATGAAGTCACGAATGCAGTTGACGAAAGCAGCTAAAAACCATTACTTTAGGACAGACCAAGCAGAGACCAGACTTTCTTTTCCAAATTTCGGACGGACGAGAAAGGAAAAAAAATAAGGAAGCACATCGGGCGTCTTTCATTCGCATGAAGTGGTCAATCGTAGCGACAGTATCTCCATCATTTTCATGCTCTTCAGCTAGTTACGGCATCGGCGATATCCAAATCCTAAGTCCCGCCGATCCATTCTAATGTCTAAGCGTACCACACGAGCTGCCCGAGTTCTTGCAGAAATCAACTCACAGCGCGCTTCTAGATGGAGCGTACAATTAAACAGCGGATGAATTCATCCCGCACTTTGCCTACACATGCATTAAGAGAGAGAGAGAGAAAGAGAGAGAGAGACCTGTTGGATGAGGTTCTGCTGGGTGAGAGTGTCGAACGCGAAGACGAGCGAGTAAGCTCCGGCGAGCACGGCCGCGGTGGCTCCGGCGTCCTGCGCGAGGGCTCCGCCGCCGGATCCGAGGACGCACGTGCAGAGCGATCTCCGGGGCGGGCCACGAGGACTTGCTCCGGCCGCGGCGGGGAAGCGCACGGACGAGGAGAAGCGGTCGGGAGGGGGAGATCCGGGGACGGCCGGACGGTGGCGCCGTGAAACGGAGACGGAGGCGCGGTGGCGGCGGTGGTGGCCGGCGACGGCGAGGGACGAGAGGCTCATCCTTGTTCTCTGCCGCGGCGGAGGAGAGCGAGGCGACGACTGGATGAGTGGCCGAGAGAGAAGGGCCCGAGTTCGCGTCGTTTTGGTCGGGTGGGTCGCTCGGCCTTTCGAATCCGGGCCGAACCCGTTGCGGGGGGGAGAAAACGGCCTGGATCCGGGCCCATCGGATCGGATCTATTTGGGCCCTCGTGGACGCTTGTTTGGATGGATCTAGTCCAATGGGTTATAGAAATAGCCCAAATTCGCCGAACTAAATTTGTCATGCCCACGATCTTTCGTGGTTCTTTTCTCGTTTATTCAAATACTTTGTTTGTATTGTAGATCTTTTATTTGGAAAATCTTAAAAAGTTGCGAAACATAATATTGTGGAAACTCATGATTAAGGGTGCGCATGATACAATTTATATTTCTCTATTTCTTCGATTTTCATTCGCGGAGAATGGTTTGGAATGTAAATCTGTTTGATAATGCAATTTGGTTTTTCTATTTATGGAACAAATTTCTATTCCAAAAATAGACTTGAAGAAGAAATCAGAAAATAAAATTTTTAACTTCTCAATTTCGAAATAGAAATTGAGAAATTAATTTATGGCCATAAATCAATTTCTATTCTAGAAATTTGTCATGCGCATCCTAAAAGATCCTAAACCTATTATTGAAAAGTACAATCAAGTCTGGAGCTTTTTCCACCTACGCAATATAAAAAAAAAATGCTGCATGCCGGTGGTGGAGATGGTGGACCAGAGTTCAACTCCCCACCTCGTCATTTGCGCGACTTACCTGCACCTCGTGGGAGGTGGGTCCCTGTAGGTTGCATCGGGTTTACACTGCCGGTTGCCGGTTATACGGTGCTTCTCGGGTCACAAAAAAAAAAAATGCCATTTTTTAAAATTATCGCACAATTAACTTGTGAATCCCATCAAGCGACTTATAACTTAAATGACTTGATTGTAATTTTTTCAAGGGAAAACGAAGTCCGAGACTTGATCGTGTTAATCAAAAGATTCAAGACTTGAATGTCTTATGTGCATGAGATAAGGTCTTTTGATGTCCTCAACCCATTTATTGGAAGATAACCACCATAATTATGTTGAACACTTGATTGAATGTTCAAATAATTTGGGCTGGCTGCTCATAAGCACTTTGTCGTAACATTCGGTCTACACGGTGAAGTACAATATATTAGATGTTGAGATCAAATGCCAATGCATTAATTTACATATCACATAAAATAATATTTGAGATATAGCTTCATCTAATAGATCGCCTCGTGTCCAATTTGGATGATTCGAAGGCCAAAAGCAAATGTCCTAACCTTAGAATAACTTCACATAAATGGATAGCCCCGTAAAGGGACCTCATGTTAATTAGGCATGCGAGAGTGAGATGAATCCCTTGATGTAAAAAAGAATTACTGACATATACAATGGTTGAGCCCCGTGCACGACATAAAAGAAAGACTCGAGAGAGGCATGGCAATGAGAAAACATAAAGTGAGGCAATCTTACCAAGTTAATGGCTGCGTTTGGTTCAACATTTGCAATGGACTTTGAGTCAAATACAAATGCTAAAAGCCTAAAACTATTTGGGGAAATGTAATTGTGTTTAGTAAATTTTTTTTGCAAATAAACTTTGAGTTAAATGTGCATTTGGTAAATAAAATTTTTGTAATGGACTTTGATGGGTATATATATATATATATATATATTTCTTTTCTTTTTTTTAGAAAATTGAACTAAACCTTTTGCCGGATGGCGAAAGGCTACGGCCGCCAACGAGCCGGATCCGGCGTCGGCGGCCGTCGCCTAAGGTCGCCCGAGGTTGGGCAACCTCTAGCAAGAGTCGCGCGACCTAACCGAGGGCCACCGAAGGTCGCCCGACCTCGGGCGACTCTCGGTGAGGGTCGCGTGACCCTTGCCAAGGGTTGCTCGACCTAGGGGCCACGCGACCCAACCGGCGGTCGCCCGGGTCGCGCGGCCCCTAAGTCGAGTGACCCGGGCCGGAGGTCGCCCAATCTCGGACGACCTTAGCTAACGGCCGCTGACACCAGATTTGGCTCGCCAGGCCGCCGACAGCCGTAGCCCTTCGTCGGACCAGCGAAAGGGCTATCTCTTTTTTCAATTAAAAAAAAATAAATAGGGGCAAAATTAGTGAGGGTAATTTTGAAAGAGAAAAAATAATTTCAGCATTCCGCCAAATGTTGAAAGCCCAAAGCTAGTCCCTACTAGTTTTGGGCTTTCAACATTTTGAAGGCAAGTTGAAAGCTGAAAGCTAGCAAAAAAATTGAACCGAATGGTCTAGTATTTCCCCAAGAGGCTTTCAAGGCTGAAAGCCCCTTGGAAACGCTGAACCAAATGCAGCCAATAAATAACCAGTACATTGAGCATAGAATGTGTATTTAAACAAGCCTCGCCTGTTTGTTTTTTTTTTTTTTTTTTTTTTTTCAAGCCCCTTTCTCCTCTCTCACTCTGTTACTTATTGGTTTGCTATCTTCAAGCCTCTTCACATTTCATCTTCTTTATTTTCTTTTCTTTTTTCCTTCTTTCTGGAGGGCCGCTAGGGCCATTAGACACGGGTTGAGGACCAACAACCTTTGCATACCACTAGGTAAGGGCCGACAACCCTAATCGACCCCAGGGCAAGGGTTGCGGAGCCTTCACCAGATTTGGCAAGGCGATGCAACTTCAAAGCTCAAATTTCATGGAAGCAAGCTTCGCTACGAAGCCACAGGCATTCCTCGCACCATGCGCTTCCCCATGCCATCGTCTCAACCATTGTTGCCATGGGTGGGGTCATGGCAATGCTACCGAGTCTCTTTTCTCGAAGAAGAAGAAGAAGAAAAGACAAGCACAGAGAGAGAGAGAGAGAGAGATTGGCAATAAGGGAGGGAAGAATAAAAGAGAATTTGACAACCGGGTTTACATTGATGCGTGTCAATTAATGAATGAAGTGTCCTACCATTGACATGGAAAATCATACCTACCCTATAATATCTCCATGGCTCATAAGCTCTGTTTGATTCAGCTTTCTCAAAAGACTTTGGGCCTCTAAAGCTTCTTGGAGAAAATATTAGGCGTTTGACAAACATTTTTGAAAGCTCATTGGACAAATGTCAACATTGGAAATGTTAAAAGCCTAATGCAGGTCCGAACTTGTTTTGAGCTTTCGGCATTTTGAAAATGCAAGTTAACTATTCATCTTCTTTTCCATTCATCTTCGTTTTCCTTGATTCGCTATTTGAGAGTCGGGCTTCTCTGGCAATCTCGCCACCGTCACCTGAGGGTCACTGTCCCCAATGACCATCACTTGGGGTGGTGTGACTCGCGACCTAGGTGACGTCGCTTGGTTCAGGCCGTCAGATTTGGCCGCCGTCCGCGACTAGGTGGCGTCGCTTGGCTCGCGTGAACCAGGGCGCCGTCGCCTCAGGTCACGACCTCAGGCTGCGAGATCTGGCCTTCGTGACCTCGGGTGATGTCACTTGGGTTTGGGCGACCCAAGCGACATCACCTCAGGTCGTCAAATTTGGCCTCTACAACCCTAGACGGTGGTGTCACCTGAGGTCGCACCCCCCAAGCAGCGTAACCTAAGGTCGCGACCTTAGGTGGCCATATCTGGCTGTCTGCGGTTGGTTGGTGGCCATCCTACACTAGATTTGATTTGCAAACTAAAATAAAATAAATAAATAAATAATAAAAGCTCTTTATAAATATGGGTTTTGTCAAATGGTATTTATGTTAAAGCTACTTTTCAATGCTATTTGATATTACAATTTACCAAATAGTATAGTGTTTCAAAAAACCCCTTTACCTCGAAGATATTTGCATTTTCCTAAACCAAAGAGGCTCATAGTTCTATGGCTAAATTAGGCTAATCGGAAGAAATGATCATATGGGTCAAGGTCGATTAGTGGAAGCAATCATGTGCCAATTGGTGGGAAAGTTTCTTTTTATATGTCAAGTAACTCTAAAATATAAATTAATAATATTTAATGAAAGAAGGCAATAAAGAAAGGCAAGAGGAAAGAGGAAGAAGACAGAGAATGTTGTAGAGGAATTTCGTATATTGAGTATGTATTGAATGTACAATTCAATCTTAATAAATAATACAAGGTGTATTCTCAGTGCAAGGAAATAAAAGATCTAATAATCAATCTAGACCTAAATCGATATTTAATTGACATAAATACACGAACACAATCAATCGGGATATGAGACAATCCCCGCATATCTTCCAACACTCCCCCTCAAGCTGGTGGCTTGTAGATGTCCAAGACGCCTAGCTTGTTCAGTAGATATGCATGTTGTCGTTGACATAAGGGCTTGGTGAACACGTCTGCTGGCTGTTCCAATGTCCCAATTTCTCTTGTCTCAATTACTCCTTCTTGAATCTTTTCCCTTGTAAAATGACAATCCACTTCTATATGCTTGGTTCTTTCATGCACTATAGGATTAGATGCAAGTTTAATAGCCGCATCATTATCACAATATAGCTTTGTGGACCCTTGTACTTCTACTCCAAGATCCTTGAGTAGTCCTCGTATCCAAACTACTTGACATGTAGCTTTAGCCATAGCTCGATATTCTGCTTCGGCTGAAGAAAGAGACACAGTAGCCTGTTTCTTGGTCTTCCAAGAAAGAAGAGATTCTCCCAATTTGATGCAATATCCAGTTACAGATCTTCTACTAATGGGACATGTTGCATAGTCTGCATCACAATATGCTGACATCCTTAAGTCACCTTTTCTAGATAGAAATATCCCAAGTCCTGAACATTTCTTTAAATACTTTATAGCCTTCAAGGCTGCATCCAAGTGAGATCGCTTTGGCTGATGCATGAACTGGCTAAGTGTCTGGACCGCATATGAGATATCAGGTCTAGTCATTGTCAGATATATGAGTTTCCCGACAAGTCTTTGATAGCTCGATGAATCGGCGAGTACGGGATCATCACTTCGAGATGTTCCTTTATCATAATCTGCAGTGGTCAGTTTGGTATTCTGCTCTATGGGAATTACAACTGGCTTGCATCCTGAAAGACCTGCCTCTGATATGATTTCTAATATAAATTTCCGTTGACTCAGGGAGATCCCTTTGTCAGAACGAGCAATTTCAATTCCAAGGAAGTATTTCGGTGCTCCTAAATCTTTAATATGAAATGTAGCATGTAGATATTCCTTGAAATTCTCTATAGAGGTTCTATCATTTCCCATAACAAGTATGTCATCAACATAAATCATCAGATAGATAGATGACATACCTTTAGTACGAGCAAATAAGGCATAATCATGCTTGGATTGTTTAAAGCCTGCTGTTGTAAGGGCACTAGCAAATTTGGCATACCATTGCCTGGAAGCTTGTTTTAATCCATAAAGGGATTTCCGGAGACGACATACCTTATTCTCCCCCTGTCTCCGGATGCCTTGAGGAATATCCATGTAGATTTCTTCATCCAGATCACCATGGAGGAAGGCATTATGAACATCCATCTAGTGTAGATTCCAGTCATTAATAGCGGCAACAGCTAAGAATGAACGTACTGTAACATCTTTGGCAACTGGAGAAAACATCTCGTGATAGTCAAAACCTTCTCGTTGGGTAAATCCTTTAGCTACCAATCTTGCCTTGTGTCGTTCAATAGAGCCATCAGCACGATACTTGATCTTGTAAACCCACTTGCACCCAATCGGTTTACGATGATGTGGTAATAGAACAAGATCCCATGTGTTGTTTTCAGTAAGTGCCTTCAATTCTGCCGCCATGGCTTCTTGCCATTTGGGATGAGTGGATGCTTCGTCATAACTAGACGGTTCCTTGTCGTTGGACAAACGACTAATGCAACATCTATGCTCCTGAGTTAATCTATGAAAAGAAACATAGTAGGAGATGGGATGTTGAATACCTGGAGAATTGTGAGCAGCACATACATAATCATTTGTCCAAGTTGGAGGTTTTGTAGCCCGACCAGATTGTCTGGGATATTCAACTCTAGTTGCAGATGGTGATGTCTCTGGTGAAGAAGTTGGTGCATTGTCATATACTTCTATATTGGCAATGGAATCTTCTTCAGTATCTTGCTGAATGTTTGCTGGAGTGGTCAGATGTTCATCAGAAGTTGATGAATTGAATTGAGGAGTAGAATCAAAACTCCTAGGTTGTGTCACTGGTATGTAAGAAAGATCTGGATGAGAAGCTTCATCAGAAAAAAACTGATGTCTGGGAACCGTCTCGGGACTTTCGTTTGGAGATATATTGTCTGAAAATGGAAAAACATTTTCATGGAAAATCACATCGCGGCTGATTAAGAATTCTCCTGTTGAGATCTCAAGAACCCGATATCCTTTCTGGAGATTGGGATATCCCATAAGGATGCATCGCCGTGCACGTGGGCCAAATTTATCTCGAGATCCCACTGTTGCGGTATAATAGAGACATCCGAATATCCTGAGATGATTTAATTCTGGCTTCTTTCCAAACAGCAGTTCGAATGGCGTTCGCCCATTCAAGATTCGAGTAGGCATTCGATTAATAAGATAAGCTGCCGTAGTGACACACTCGCCCCAAAAATTGTCTGGAATAGATGCCTGAAATTTTAGAGCACGGGCAACTTCCAGCAGATGTCGATGCTTTCGTTCAACCACACCATTCTGTTGTGGTGAATATACACATGAATGTTCATGTTGAATGCCATGAGAATTAAATAATGAAGAACACTCATGACTAAAAACTCTCTCCCGTTATCGCACGAATCCATTTGAATGGATTTATGGAATTGATTCTTAGACAGTAGGATGAAATTCTTCAGGTGAGAAACAACTTGATTCTTAGAATGCATCAAGAAAAGCCATGTTGCACGAGAAAAATCATCTACTATTGTAAGAAAATAACGAGAACCATCATGATTGTCTGTGTGATATGGTCCCCAAATGTCTACATGAATCAATGCAAAGATGGCACTAGTTCGTGAAGTACTAGAGGGAAATGGTGTTCTTGATTGCTTTGCAAGAGGACAAATAGAACATTTAGGGCATGGAAAGAAAGCACTATGACCTAATCTCATGTGCATAATAAAATTTCTATCATTGGTAGTAGAATTACACAATGATTTTTTATTGCAAGAAAAATTGAAATTACTTGGAAAATCTGTCCAGAAATAGAGTCCTTCAGATAGATTACCCAAGCCCATCAGTATGCCAGTCGAAAGGGCCTGAAATAAACAGGTGTCAGCATCGAAAAGTACCCGGCATGAATTTTCTTTGCAGGCTCTAGACACAGATATGAGGTTGAATTGGAATTCTGGGACATAGAGCACATTCTGGAGAATAATCTGTGAACTTAGATTCACTGTCCCTGTCACTTTGACATAAGTGAAATTTCCATTGGGCAATTGTATAGAGACAGGATGATCTAAATTTTCATTCATATTTGAAAATAATCCCTTGTCGCATATAATATGGTCACTTGCCCCAGAATCGATAATCCATACTTTTCTGGAAATATAATTAATTAGGCAAGTTGAAATACCTGAAAAAATTTCCCCCCTTTTTGGAAATATCCATTTGTTGTAATGCCTGCATGAGTTGATGGTATTGGCCAATTGAAATAGGCTGATCAATTTTGGGTCCAGCTGGTCCAGTAACTTGATAGGCTGTGGAAATTTTTTTCTCCTTATCACCCGGTTTCCCGTGTAATTTCCAACAACTGTCAATAGTATGATTAGTGCGCTTGCAATAATCGCAAAAGAATTTACCCTTCCCTTTAAAATTTTTGCCGAAATTTCTGGATGACGTGGCGAAGATTTGTCCGTCCGTTCCTTTGCTTGCGATCTCCTGTCCGCCGTCCGATCCGGGCGAGAAATCGCGCCCTTGGATGCCGTTCGATCCTCGCGTGAAATCCTGGCCGCTTGTTCCATCCCTTTTAGAGGGGCGCGAATCGCTGTCGCCGAACCCTAAAAGGTTTTTCCTTTCGCGAGTTAGGGTTGGAGCAGTCCTGGCGGCCGTTTCTCTCCGTTCATCGCGGGTGGCGAGAGCGATGCTGTTGTTGTTCCTCGTGTGTTCAGTTGATGCGAGTCGCTGACTCTCCTCCTGCATCGCCAACTGAAAGATACGTCCGATTGGTGGCATGGGATCCATGGCTAAGATCTGGGATCGGAACGTGAGGTACGATTCGTTTAGAATCATGAGAAATCTCGTGGCCTTTTCTCTCTCTTTGATTTGTTTATATTTTGAGGGTTGATTCGGCCCTTCAAGCTTTTCTTCCGCCGCCTCGAGTTGATTCCAGAGAGACGATAGTCTGTTGAAGCAGACCGTGACCATCGTATTTGCTTGTTTTAGCTCGCTGATTTCCTGCATCAAATTAAAAATTTTTGCTTGATCCAGTTTACCATACATTTCACGTATGTTTTCCCACATGGTTTTGGCATCCTCTGTGGGTGGACGCCCAGCCGCGACCTCTGGGGATAGGCAATTACCGATCCATGTTCGGACGAGGTGATTGCACTTCCGCCAATGTCGGGCTAGGCGTTCATCGGGGGGATTGCGATGGTTCCATCAAGGAACCCATCTTTATCCTTAGTTATCAATGCCCGCCGGAGCTCGTGACCACTTCGTATAGGTTTCTGCTCCGGTTAGTTGTTGGTTTATCAGTCGAAGCTCCGGTCCGTCGGCGTTGGAGACGTACAAAGGGTCGCCCAATTCTGGTCGCCCGGTGAATGCCGCCGTTGGGACAAGCAGGAATCCGGGCATGAAATTCGGGTAGGGATTTTGTCCCGTACCCAAATTGCCTGAGCCGCCCGTCTGCATCGGATGACCCGCATTGAGATATCCCGGGTAAGGATTTTGTCCCATGCCCGAATTGCTTGATCCGCCCGTCTGCATCGGATGACCCGCATTGAGATATCCGGGTAGGGATTTTGTCCGCACCCGAGTCGCCCGAACCGCCCGTCTGCTCTATCTCGATGGTTGGGCTTGCCCCATTAGTGGCTAGCGGGCCCCTGTCGGGACTTTGGTGACCCAAGAAAACAGGCGGTGATGACATTGGGCTTGGCCCAAGATAAAGTGGATATGGAATCCACTAGTATGGTTGGCCCGTCGTGGGTTGCCCCAACTGGATCTGAGCCTGTGTGGGTCGCCATTGTGGAGGTTGGGCTTGAATCAACAGTTGATCGGATATTGAGATCGCCGCAGGGAGATTCTGGTGCTGCGGGACTTGAGGAGCATCTTCTCCTCCAGTGTTCGTGCCATCAGTGCCCAGATTGGAGTCCTGCTGAGAAGACATAATGAGTATTTAAATTCTCTTCCTTTTAAGAGTATGCCTTTCTAATGCCGAATGATCAATCCTTTTGTAGGTTGGAAATTTCTTCGGCAGTAGCTTGAAGCGAAAGCAAGTCAGAGACCGGTTCGCTCTGATACCATGAAAGAAGGCAATAAAGAAAGGCAAGAGGAAAGAGGAAGAAGACAGAGAATGTTGTAGAGGAATTTATGTATATTGAGTATGTATTGAATGTACAATTCAATCTTAATAAATAATACAATGTGTATTCTGTGCAAGGAAATAAAAGATCTAATAATCAATCTAGACCTAAATCTGATATTTAATTGACATAAATGCACAAAACACAATCAATCAGGATACGAGACAATCCTGCATATCTTCCAACATTTAAAAAAAAATCGACAGATCATAAGCTAATTGTGAACATTACTTAAATTAAAATTATACGGTATTTATCCCCACTAAGTACCAAGTCTTCCGGCGGATAAACCAAACCGAATATCCCGTCTGGATTTTTTTTCTCCCTCCAATACGCACGTCGTTTTCCCTGCGTCCACTCCCTCGGTGGCAGGGCCGGCCACTCAATTTTTGCATCCCGTTGACCCACCCCCAAAACGGCACGAGGCCCCCCCAAAACGGTGCTGTCGGACGGTCGACGCGGATGATATCATACGCGCAAGTTGCCGTTTCTCAGAAGTCAAGCGCAACTGCCATTTCCGTTTGCGCGTGCTCTCTCTCTCTCTCTCTCTCTCTCTCCTCTGCTCACTTCTTCGGGAACTTCGATTCCGGCCATGGAGGAGACGAAGGTGACGTGCGGGTCGTGGATCCGCCGCCCGGAGAACGTTAACCTCGCCGTGCTGGGGAGGTCGCCGCGGCGCCGCGGCTCCGGCGGTGGCGGCGGCGGCGGCTCCGGCGCGCTCGAGATCTTCGCCTTCGATCCCAAGTCCACTTCCCTCTCCTCATCCCCGCTGGTTCGTCTCCTCCTCTCCTCTCCTCTCCTCTCCTCTCCTTCCTTCTTCGATAGCGCCGGCGAAGTCGGCATTGCGATCGCCGCCTCTCGTGTTTTTACGCCGCTTGCCCTGCTTCTTTGTTTTTTTTAGGTTGCTCATGTGATCGAGGAAATTGAAGGCGATCCGTTGGCGATCGCGGTTCACCCCAACGGAGAGGATATCGTGTGCTTCGCGAGCTCCGGTAGTTGCTTGTGAGTCTCGCTATGGCAGATTCCTGTCGTGATTTTTTTTTTTTTTTTGTTTTCCTAGTTTCGCGCGATTTTTCTACTTGCAGAGCTCTATTCATTTTTGGCACCCTAACCGGCGCTCGAATGTCGCACTTATCTGACTTGCGAAAGCATATCTAAGCAGTTGGATTCTTGTCGGGTTTAGCTTATGGCCATGCTCGTTTGAACTGCCGATTCCCACTTTAGAAACGCGTGTGATAGTTCAAATCTCGTTGGGCTTAATCCCCTCGTTTGCTCATTTTGTGCTCGAGAGTCGTTAAAAATTTTGTCATCAACCAGTATCGGAATGGATGACTTATTTAAAAGGTTCCCTGTGAAGTAAGGTGGCATGTATTTAGAAGTTGGGAACCTTACTGACTGTCTAGATGGATCGTCCCCGTCCATGTGCCAGTTGTTTTCCTGAATCTGCTTTCCTTCTTAAGATTGAAAGTATGGGTTTTGGAAGTACGGGTTTTGTTTCATCATACTAATGATGACCAAATTGGTCCAATTCTTTATCATATTAAGAGTTTTCTTTGATGAAATGCTTGCTCAGTCATTTATTTTTTATGACAGTCCCACAGTGAGACCTTTCTGAAATCTGATTTGCCTACTTGTAGGGTTAATTTGTGGCAGGTTCAGTTCAATTTAAATTTACATTTTGAGGCATCTTTTTTCTTTTCATTTGATTTTTTTTGGTTCCCTGTCATCTTTTGGGTATACAAGAGGCTTTATAAATGTTGATATTTCAGCCCTATATGTCAACTTTGATAGCACAAATTTTCTACTCACTTCCAATGTTTGTCAATAGAGTTTTGCCAAGGATGTATACATTGCTCCCCGTTTCACCTATTAATATAATCAAATTCTTGTTAAAAAGGTTGTCACCTTGCTTATGGGGAGAAAATCTCTTGCTTGATCGTTGCACGAGTTAGCCACATGAACAGAATGGTTTTGTCCTCATACACTGGATAACTTAAACAATTACTGCATTCTAGAATTCTTTTGATTTTTGAAACTGAAATGTCCAATAGTTGGATTATAGCCATTCCATTACAAATACCCAACTTGTACCCACCCATATTGACCAATATATTTTTATGAATCACATCAATTCTACTCTTACTTCTATTTATCATTATTCTGCATGTACACAATCTACATGGATGAATTCATTAGGCCGAATAATTGAATAGCATAGGTAGAAATATCAGTATTTCATTAATTTAAGAGTAAAAGTTCATTACCATGCTGACACATGCAGTTGTAGTGTGCCAGGAAGACTAAATAAGTCTAAATTTATCATATTATGCACAGAGCATCGTCTTGTTATTTGTTTTAGAAGATATATAGATTCCTCTGCCCTGCAATTTGGTTAGAGGAGCTTCTTGAGACGCCTTGACGCCCACAACTATGCGTATTTACTTCTTTTTTTTTATCTTTTTGAATGGGACTCTTTTGGATTTTGAGGTCAGAGAAGGCTGAACTAGCCTATCTTTCTAAATGCTTATAATGTATCAATACCTTAACTCACCTACTTACTGTTTTTAAGTTATACAACTAATCCTATGACATGCAGATCATTTGAATTATCTGGTCAAGAATCAAATTTGAAGCTGTTGACCAAGGAGCTTCCTCCTCTTAGAGGGATTGGTCCTCAAAAATGCATGGCCTTTAGTGTTGATGGATCTAGATTTGCCACTGGTGGAGTGGTGAGCATTTGATAATCTGATCAATGGATTTGATGTATATGGCTAGTGGAGTATCATATCTACCCAATAGGTCTTGATATCTCTTCCTTACCTTCATCATCTGCAGGATGGTCGTCTAAGAATCCTGGAATGGCCTAGTCTGCGCATCATTCTAGATGAACCAAAAGCGCACAAAAGCATTAGAGACCTGGATTTTAGGTAGAAGCTGGCTTATTTGCTTGAATAGTTGTGTTTTGAAGGTGGATACTTTGGTTTTATTTTGCAACTTTTTATAGAATGCGAAAAGTTAATTCCAACCAGTATGCTTAAAGGAAATTGGAAGTTTGATGTGCTGGGATTTGTTGCCTGCTTTCCAAGATATGAATCCTCTTTTCCCTTTGTTGCACGACAGTCTAGATTCAGAGTTTTTGGCTACGACATCTACTGATGGATCGGCTAGAATATGGAAGGCCGAAGATGGTTTGCCTTGCACTACTTTGACTCGCAGATCTGTATGATTTATTAATTTGAAGGTCCTTGTTTTTGTTTTGCACTGTTGGTCCTTTGTTAATTCTGTGAAATATTTTTCCACAGGATGAGAAGATTGAACTGTGTCGGTTCTCTAAGGATGGAACTAAACCCTTTCTATTCTGTACTGTTCAAAGAGGTACATTTGTTTGTTTCTCTTAGACAAAATATCATGAGTAAGTGGTCCTCAGATGCCATTTAGCACTTAAAGGCTTAGTTGTTTATATACCATGAGTAAATGGTGTCAAAGCAATTCTGGGAAGGGTGGTTGTACTGATGTCACCTGCCTTTTTTTTTTCTCCTCTAGTCTGTAATGGTAGGTGATTATTGATTTCTTTTGACTGTACTTGCATATCATTAGGTTTCATGTTCATTGGGCAGGTGATAAAGCTGTTACTGGTGTTTGGGACATAAGTACATGGAACAAGATTGGGCACAAACGACTCCTCAGAAAGCCCGCTGTTGTAATGTCCATCAGTTTGGATGGAAAATATCTTGCTCAGTAAGTAATTGAATCATGCTTTGCCTTGCTGCATTGATAGATATATGTGGTGCCTTGTTTTTCTGATTTCTACTTTTTACCCTTTTTGTGGTTTGAGGGGAGATGAGAAGCAAAGAGTGTAGACTTTTGAGCATATGCTCACCAAGCACACACAAAATGCTTTATCTGTGTGGTTAATGTATAAGATGGAGACGGATGGTTATTGTGCTTCTCCTGATGAATACTAAATACTTGATCACTCCATTTACAGGAGATGTAAAATGTTAGCTGAACACAGACTACTTATTGTCACCAGATATTCAAGGCAGTTTCAATGGAGTTGTACCTTACAGGACTTTGATTTAAATATCCAAGAATTCTTAATGCACCTTTATAAACCATAAATTGAAAGTCACTTGGACATTTCTTGAATAAAATACAGTGGGCCCAGCTTCTTCTTCTTCTTCTTCTTCTTCTTCTTCTTCTTCTTCTTTTCTTTTTTTTTTATTTATTTATAATTTTGGTCGGTCAGTGGTCCGATTAAATGTAGTTATATTAAACATACAACTATTTAGTTTTTACCATCTACTTTTGGTCGCCACTATCAGATGCTTAGATGTAATCAATTGGCACTTGGATACCAGCATTTACATTTTGTTTCCATTAACACTTGAACTATGGATGAATATTCAACCATGTGGCATGTGGTATCTTGAGAAAGTGGATGGTACTTGATCAGAAACATCTTTAAGAGTGATTGTTAGTTTCGAAAGCTTTGGTAAAGTTTAGGGGCAATCATGGCAAATTATGGAATCCCAGTATTCTGTGATGAGGGGTAGACCCATAATCTTCTTTCTAAAAGTGAAATTACTGAAATGTCTTCCTGAATTTATAGGGGAAGCAAAGATGGTGATATGTGCGTTGTTGAAGTGAAGAAAATGGAGGTTAGCCATTGGAGCAAGAGGCTACACCTGGGAACCTCCCTTACATCACTAGAATTCTGTCCTATTGAAAGGTAAGCTCCTTAAAGCTTCTTTAAGATGTAGCTGAATAGTTTAATTCTCTTAATACTCAAGATGAGAGGGTGTTTTCACTCAGAGTAAGAAGAACAGAAGTTTTAGGTTAGAACTCAACACAATTGTTTGGTGGATTAGGTAATTGAGCATTTTATGTTACTGATGCTTATTGGGTCAGCAGCTGCATCTTTATATCTCTTATTGTTTAGAATTAGGAACAAGATCATATTTGCTCACAGATTTTCAGTGATATGCCACTCAGCGAATTGTTGAATTTCGTACATTGTAGTAACTTTTAAAACAGATTTCAGTTATACTAGTGTGATATGAAGTTCAGAATGATACATATCCCTGTCCGTTTGTTTTATATCTGTACGGTTGTTGACATAGTGTTTGGCTGCACTTCGACACAGCTCTATGAATATATATATTCAGTCAATTCATTTGGTTGGTGGGATGAACTTTTTCAGGGTTGTGATTACTACTTCTGATGAGTGGGGTGTGTTAGTGACCAAGTTAAATGTTCCTGCCGATTGGAAAGGTCTCTCTCTCTCTCTCTCTCTCTCTCTCTCTGTGCCCCCCCCCCTTCTCTCTCTCCAAGACACACAACACGAACACAGCATGGGGGACATTTTTAGCTTGTGTTTGTCAACTGCGCACATAATTACGCACAACTCACAACTCATTGAGGTATAGATGCATGCGAAGCACAGGCAAGTGGAAACTTAAAGCTAACCAGTCTCTCTTTTTTATCCCTTTCATGTGCAGCATGGCAAGTGTATCTACTACTTTTGGGTTTGTTTTTGGCGTCTCTTGTTGCGTTCTATATCTTCTATGAAAACTCCGACTCATTCTGGGGCTTCCCTCTTGGAAAGGATCAACCTGCAAGACGCAGTGTTCTGGGGGATCCCAAGTCTGCTGATGATCAAAATATGTGGAGTGAATTTGGGCCATTGGATATGTGAGCAAACCGCCGGTTGTGTTGTGCTGCAAGTCTCCAGAAGGAGCTGCAGCAGCCAGTGGTCTGAAGAACTCCATTTGATTATTGTTACACTCAGGCAATTTGTTTATAGGTCTTTTTGGAACAAAATGTCCGCCTGGGCGTGAACAGGCGGCATGTGACTGACACCGTTGCTTTCATTATAGAAATCTCATCAAAGTCGAACTAATACGAATTTTGATTTTATGCTTTGCAAGTAATTACGGCACCATACTTCCTTTTTTCCCGACTGCACTTTGGATATGCCATGATAAGGCGAGGCGAGGCGAGGCGATTACCCTCAGGCGACTGTAACCATCAGTTGCCTGATCCGTATCCAAACGCTTCACCACGAGAAGGTCCGAAAAGTGACACAGGAAGCCTATTGTAGGCAATGTAATAGTATCGCCGCATGATTTATCTGTATCATGTGATTTTAGATGCGTACAAAGCACCATGCCACCATTGACGACCGGGACATTTGCATTTTTATTGTTAAGTGGGGGCACATGAAACCTTCTGAATAAGGGTGAGCTGTTTTAAATTCCGTATAGGTTTCACCTACACTCTATCTCGCATAGTTTGGAAATTAGAACCTACCTTGTCATACCTTTTAAGGTTGATTCTAAGGTCTATCTGAGTTCTACCTATATTAATAGTCGAGTGATTACCGTCAATCATCACCTTTAATGATTATTACTCAATACTAATCAATCTATCACAATTTATATTTAGACATGAAAAATATAAAACATCAACAAAGTAAAAATCACAGTCACACAAAGGAAACTTAGACTAGTAGTTCTATATTATAAGTTTATCATCGGATGCCCCACAAGATTGCGTAAAGACATAGATTAAAAAAAAACACACACACACACACACACACAAAAACTTATTCTAAGTTCAATTTCCAAGTTTTAGGTTCCAACTACCTAGAATTAGTGGTGAACGATTTTAGATTTTGTAGAGGTTCTACTTTGAAACTATCCATTGAAACAAGTTTATCATTTTTTGGAACCTGAAACTTATCATGTATATTCTAGAATTTCGAACTTACCTTGTCACGGATTTTAGGGTTAGTTACAAGATCTACTCAGGTTCCACTTATATTATAGGATATACTTAGATTCCACTTATATTATTATTTGAACGATTACAATTTACCAACTATACTTTATATTTAGACATTCGAAAAATATGAATATTAATAAAATAAAAATCTTAGTCATAAAGTGACAACTCGGACTAGTGCCTTTAGATTATAATTCATCATCGAACAACATAGAATATTGGAGAATATCGGAGGATCGTATGGAGAGATGGACAAAAAAAAATTAAAACTTATTTTTGGTTATAGGTTATAGATTTCACATTCTAGGTTCCTTCGATTAAAAAGTTGAAACTTACTTATCAATATAAGTTTATCATTTTTTGGATTCTAAACCTATCTTATATATTTTGAAACCTGAAACCTGAAACCTATAGGTTCTCATTAGTCCGATTCTCACGTTTCAGATTCTACTCTAAATCCATACTTATCCCTACCTAGAAGCTACTTATCAAAACAAGTTTTCCAATTTTTGGAATTGAAGCCTACTCGACATTTCTTGAAATCTAAAATTAGACGAATTCCCACCGATTCAGTTTTCCAATTCTAAATTCTATCTCAAGAACATGCTCTCCTGCGTCCGAATGATTGAATATCTCCCTCCCTCTTAAATATCTGCAATGCCCATGGGAAAACAACCTAGAGAGGCCAATCAGCCAAAAAAAGAAATGAAAAATGAAAAATGAAAAAAAAAAAAGGGATGGCGGACACGTGGTCCACTCACGTAAATATCTGGCAATCGACACGTAGCAATAAATATCAAGCAACGTTACAAAATGAAAAAAAAAAAAAAAAGTGATAATCGAAGGAAATCGGGATCGGCATTGCGGGGAATCCGCGAAAAGGCGCACCCCTTTTTTTATCGGTCCTCGCCCCTTGCCTTTCCTGCTACGTACCTGTCAAAACCTGTCTCCCCCTCCTCCCGAAAAATATCACTTCCCCAGGCCACTCTCTCTCTCTCTCTCTCTCTCTCTGTTTCTGAGAAGCTGATCCAATCCAAATGAACTGCCTCCAGAATCTCCCCAGGTCCTCTCTCTCTCTCTCGCTCGCTCCTTCTCTCTCCTTACGATCTCGCGCGCGCGCGCTCTTCGTCGCGGTGATCGCCTGCTTCCGGCTTTCTTCTCTGCGGAAAGTTCGTTTTCTCACCGGCCTGAGTGACTCTGCAGATGGTCGCCCTCGCCGTCGCGCTCCGGATTCGGATGCCCCCGCCACGTCAAGCCGCCGCCGCCGCCGCCGCCGCCGCCGTGCTTTCTCAGGATCACCGTACGTTTCGCTTCGCCTCGCCTCGCCTCGTTTCTTTTCTCTTCTTTTGAAAAGTTCCGAAAGCTCCCGTCGAGTTCTGTTCGGCTCGCTCCGGACTTCGCTACTCTGTTCCCGAATCTCGAGTACTTAAGATTGAAATGCATTAGTTTAATTAAATATTAAATCATGCTTTATTTGCAGTGGTTTAAGTTTTCATAACAGTTGGTAGTAGTTGGTAG
The DNA here is from genome assembly GCA_014182725.1 of Eucalyptus brandiana. NCBI lineage: Eukaryota > Viridiplantae > Streptophyta > Magnoliopsida > Myrtales > Myrtaceae > Eucalyptus > Eucalyptus brandiana. Next base: position 41,871,440 of record CM024674.1, read on the forward strand.
TAGTGATCCAACACAGAACAGTTGGTAGTAGTTGGTAGTATCAGAGTCTAAGTCTATCGAAGTCCTGAGTTCAAATCTTTTTAAGCCTTTATTTTACCTCCCCAAAAGTTCATGCTTGTAAATCTTACAAAGTGAATGGATTGAATCGGTGGTGCAGGCAGCGGTGGATAGTGCCGATCGCCCGAGGAGCCTGGCTTTGAAGGTAAGCGAGGAGGAATCCCCTCGCTTTTTGAGCGGTTGAAGAGCTTGAGATGGCCCTTCTTTTCTTTTTCTTTTTTTGCCTTAGATTATGTTCTGTTCTGTTGCGCGGCTGCTTTTCTTTCTCGGTTGATGTGATTTGCTTTAGTGTAGGCGGTGTCAGGATCTACGCCAAGCACGGAAATGAGCGGCTCTGAAGTGGAGGAGGAGAAGTCAGAGGAGTATAGCTCCACTATGACAGAAGCAATGGGTGCTGGTAAGTGTGTACCGGTAATTGGGAATTGTTGCTATTATGTTTTGTTCGATAGAACGGTGACTGAGGAATATATACTGGAAAAGTCAGTTGGAACCTATGGGGTTGCCATATCAATCCTTATGCCTCGTTCTTCACCGCCTGCAAAGAGCCTGTATGACTTGCGGGACTTCATTGTTGTTTTCACTAGTTACATTGGCAGACTAGTCACATAGACCATCCCGTTGTCCTCCGAGGAGCCGGACTTCGCTTTCAGATGGCTAGTTTAGTGGTTTCTTTCGAAATGCCTCCTTTTAAGTTAATGGTACTCTGGATTTGTTTGTGTCGAGCATCTATGCTTGCGACTAATGATTTCTTTCTAATACAGTCTTGACTTATAGGCATGAGCTAGGAATGAACTACAACTTCATCCGACCAGACTTGATTGTAGGTTCGTGCCTACAGGTGATTCGGATGTCCATCATGAGTACCGCCTAAGTTTTGCTTGCTCTGATTTAGACTGTTTTCTTCCGCTCAGTATATTAATATTCAAAGCTATTCCAGACTCCAAAAGATGTGGACAAGCTTCGTGCTATTGGAGTGAAGACCATTTTCTGCTTACAGCAAGACCCGGATTTGGAGTATCCTCAGGAACTTTGTTTACGGAGTTTTGTCTTGAATTAATCATGTACATGGTAATGGTGTGACGACAACAATGTATTGTTTAGGAATAAGCACATTTTGTCCCCTTACTACTGTCTCCAGATACTTTGGGGTTGATATTAAAGCAATCCGAGACTATGCCGAAACATGTGACGACATTCAACACCTGCGGGCTCAGATAAGGTTTGTCTAGAAAGATTGCTGCTTATGATATATTAAAGCAGTTCTCCAAGAAGCATGAGATTCAATTGGCTTGCCGGAGTCTCTAGCTACGACATGGCATTAGACTTGTTCTTCAATCCATGGACTGCTCACTTTGGGCTCTAAGTCCATCAAATGTATCAACGTCTTTTCTTCTTTTGAAAGTTGAAAGGCAAAAAGAAGAGTTTTTGTTGTGCTCTCGGTGCCTTGCGTTAGTTGCACATTCTCAAAATTTGATTTGAGTACATCAGTGGAGACAAGCTTCATTATCATTATGGTGTTGCTTTGATACATTTGAGAAATAACTGTAAAATTGCTTTGGGAAATGCCTTTTTCTCTCCTAGTTATACTTTATGTGCATTATGTGAAAAATATACAGCTGGTGACTTATATAGCAGTTCAATTTGATCGTACCAGAGATTTTGATCCATTTGATTTGCGGATGCGTCTCCCAGCAGTAGTCAGCAAACTTTACAAGGCCATCAACCGGAATGGAGGTGTCACGTATATACATTGTACTGCCGGACTTGGAAGGGCTCCTGCTGTGGCGGTATGCCTGATGTCCAGTTTCTTTCTTGAGCAATTTTATCCACTGGTTGTTTGTCTGTTTTTCTCTCATCTCCTTCTCTCATTGACCACTCTCTTATCGGTGAAATCTTGATTGAACCTCATGGATTGACTAACTGCACATCGCGCCATCCTTCTTACAGATTATCAGTTGTTTGGCTTTTTCTTGCAAAGAGAACGTGATAATTTCAACATTCTGTCTATTTCATTATGTTCAACTAATATTCCCTTTGCTCTAATTATATACTTCAGTTGGCATACATGTTCTGGGTTCAGGGATATAAACTCGGTGAAGCTCACAGATTATTACAGGTAATAATTCCTTGCAGTTCTTCGGCTAGTAGTGTCAACTTGCTCCTTGTGTGACACACTTATGATTTAAAATTTTGTACTTTGTATGCTCATTTTACTTCATATTGTCTAGCCCTTTTTCCTTGCTACATGGAAAGTTAAAGCCCTCTTTCCTTGCTACATGGAAAGTTAAAATTGCTTTTAGAACTATGACAGGATACCAGCAAACCTTGATTTGCTGGTATCTTACTCTATCAATAAAATTCCAGTGCAAGACTGTGAGATTGCTTTGTGCATTGCGATATATGAGAATGCTTTTTGCACTAGATACAATCGTTGCTAGATGTCACTAAAATTTATTTAATGATGACCGGAAGAAAACTTATGCTGCTAGGTTTCTTGTATGTCTGACTCTGCTTATACTTTTGGACATCTTGCCCATACTTTATTCTATGATGTAACAGTTAGCTTCGAACTTGCTGTACTCCATTACATTGTTGAGGTACCTGGCAGTTGATCTCCTGAGCAAGGAAGTTCTGGAACTTAGATATTTTGGGACTTTGATGGCAGCATTATGAGCATATTTTGCTTTGTACTTTGTTGTGTTTTATCTGTCATTCAGCCAAAAGGAGAGTGTAGTATGGTATGGACCGTCGTGTATTTTCTCTCGAATTCCCTCTTAATCTTGGAGTTATTTTTATCTTGCAGAGCAAACGTTCATGCTTTCCCAAGGTGTATGCCATAAAAAGTGCTACTGCTGATATTGTGAGTTTATTTTCTCTATATTCTCTGAAGTTTTTAAGCATTCACATCCTTCTGTCCTATATGTTGATGGTTTATGTTGAGATTTTCATAGGGGGTCAGCTGTGTTTTGAGAAGTAGACCAAACTAGACTAAATTCACTTTGTTCTTATCTAGAATTAAATGACACCATTTTTTCATTGGAACTAAAGATGGTGTCTTGTGTTTTGTTGATACATGCTAGTTTTAAAGTTCTTGCTTTTGTCTCGGTGCTGCCAGATCTTCTCTTTTAGAGTAATAATGGCAGATAATTTTTACTCCAGATGTTTTAAATGTGCTGTTTTGGCCACTGGAACTTAGTGCTGACATTACCAGTTGCCTTTCTACTTATGGGTTTTATAAAGAAATTGACACAGATGGCTCTTGGAATAAATAAGCGGATCTCCACTATTGCTTACAATTTGTTAACATTCAATCAAATTCAGATAATTGGAATCTTTCATTGCTGTTAATCATGCACATCTTCACTTCCTTTGCTAAAGGAGAATCTCCATGACGGGATCATTTTTCATGCAATTCAGGTTGATGGACTGTTGTTACTCATGACAAGTTCAACTCATTACCTGTTTTCTTGATTAAAGTTTACAGGCTTTAAAAAGAAGCCAATCAGCCTGACATGGCAAGGTTACAACTCTTCCATTGTGGAAGTTTCTGGACTTGATATTGGATGGGGCGAGGTATCAATTTTTCATCTAGTGAAAATTTTTGCAGTTCAAGAATTTAGTTCACTTTGCCAACGCTTCAATTGCACACATGGATGTAGCTTTGGAAGAAACCAATACCCCCACAGTATTGTCCTGGCTCATGTACTTGATACTTGTAGGGTATCTCGGAATCTAGAATTTTTACAGTATTTGTCTACATTACCCCATATTCCATGTCCTTTTATCTATTGAAAATGCTTATCTGATTGTTGGATACTCCCATATTCCCCAATAATTAACATTTTCTTATCCTGGCTTTTTTCTTATGCTTTTTCAGAGACTTCCTTTGCAATTTGATGAGGAACAAGGACTGTGGAAACTCACAAGAGAACTGCCGGTAAGTTTAATCAGACAATGTTCCCGGCTCATAGTAGTCCTGCATTTTGAGTTCACTATATTATTCCTGTTACTCAGTTGCTTCATGTTCCGTATAACTTTTGCACATCAGTTAACTCCAATTTAAAAATGCTAATCAATTTTTTGTCGACTCTGCAAGACCAAGGTTTTAAATTTTTCATGGAAAAGATCTGTCGAATTGCCCTTGGAATGATGGCCTTAAAATTGACTCTTGCGAGTAACAGGAAGGAGACTATGAGTACAAGTACATTGTTGATGGTGAATGGACGTGCAACAAACAGGAGCTTCTCACTTCTCCAAACAAGGATGGCCATGTGAACAACTATATCAAAGTAAGGTCCAGTCAGTAGCTGCAATGTATATTTGTCTCTAGCTGCTCATGCCTGTCTAATGATTCAATCTTTGGCGGCATGAGCAGTTTAGTACTATCTATCCCACTTCTTCCTCAGTCTGTTGGAAATTTTGTGATTATCCAGATGAATTATGAGCAATTGGAAAATTTTCTTTTGCTTCTTGTCTCTTTCATTTTTAAAATGATATTTGCCTTTATGGATCCGTTGGAACTCCAAAACATTTATGATATCAATGTGTTAAATTCTTTCATGCAGGTCCTTGGTGATGATCATAGCAGTGCTGGTGCAGCACTGCGAAATAGGCTGAATGCTGATGATCCTGATCTTACAAGAGATGAGCGTCTGCAAATTCGACAATATCTTGAAGCTTACCCAGATGAAGAGTAAAAAGTTGCCAGCAAGTTAACTCCACGGGCCCCGACCCTTAAGAAAGGAAGAAAGAAGAGTTCTCCGCTGGGAAGAAGCAAGTTCATTATTTCTAGAAGCTATTACACAGGAAAATGATTCTTCTTTTGCAGGGAACGTCCTATATATATCATATAGATAAAATTAGTCTATCAAATAGTGAAGAAATAAGGAATTTTCAGTGTACGTGACTCGCGAAAGTTCTTTCAGCTTTAGCCCATGAAATAAGATCATGTTTGTAACCTGTGTATAATCAGATGCGCTTATGAACTTAGATGAGCACATTTATGAATAAAAATAGTCAAAAGTACAAGTTTTGCATCTTTTGCTGTATGGAAAATCGGACGCGTGGGTCATCCCCTTTCTTCTGTATGCCCATTCCAGTCACTGTCCCCCGAGGATTTCCTATAGTCCACCCTTGCCTGATCGAAAAGGAAAAAAATTCAGTCCGATTCGAGCTCGACTTGAATGAGTTCCCAATTTGAATCGGAACCTTGATTGTGCTATCCCCTCTGTTTTTTTTCTCAGACGCGGAACAGGCCATTCAGTGAACTTCACCTTGTGGCGTATTTTGCCCCTGAAGTCCACGAGCTATTCTGTTCGTCCTTTCATGGGCATAGAGGGGCATGCAGCTTCTTCAACATAACAAATTGAAGACCGAATATCTCATCTAAATGCAGTGGAGACAAGTACAAGATTCATAACGTCGAAGTTTGCATCCAATAGTTGAAGTCAATCGAATGATGCAAGGTACAAATATATACTTAAACATCAATACATTCTCTCTTCTCTCTTCAGTTGCTTATCAAATGTAGACTACAACAATTCGTACATGTATTTCCTAAGCTTCTGTCGTGCCTGACGAAGCGCAATGCCTCCTTAACCGCTTCTAATTTTATCAGAAGAACCATAAATTTTGTCTCTTCAGAGACACGTGGAAATCGGACCGACACTGAGAACAGCTGTGCATGTTCTTCTTTCGTCCTCTCTCCTTCCTCCTTGCGTCTCATCTTGTCTACTCCTGGTAAAGTTGCCCCCATCACCGATGCACATGGCACTCGTCGGAAACGGCTTTGGAGACGTTTTTGCAAGTCTTCCAGGTTGCTGCTATGGCAATACTGTGAAACCGGCATTGGAGTTCCCCAGCTAATCCACCTGCAGTCTCCAGTTAGCTTAGCATGCACACAATTCACCAGTTTCCAGAGTAATCTTCGGCTGAAAACAGAAGGACCGACTGGGTTGTTATTCGGCATATGGCCCAGAAATGTTCCGCTGTCTATGAAATTGCTTTTCCCTTCTGCTTCTTCTGCTCAGCAACATACTCCCTGACGCGTTGAGCTTTCACCCTCATCTCTGAAATCAGCTTCTCCGTCTCATCAGTTATCTGCTTCGGCAAATAGACCTCCATATAGTCGAACCACTCCCTGAGGCTCATCTTCGAGAAATCTGGGAACTGGCCGCTCTTCCCCGTAGTCTCTTTCGAACCAAAGCCGATCCCACTTCGTACCTCGTTACTGGGCCCAGCCTCAAGAACAACGTCATCTTCAATCTCGACCTTTATACTCCTTACACCGCAACCATCCTCACCGGAAACTTGCTCTGCCGCGCCAGACTTGTTACTCTCGCCCAAAGCTTCGCCCTCATCCACCACCCGTTTGGCGTCCTGACTCCGACCCGCGATTGCTTCCCTTTCATCAATTCCATGGACTGACTCTGTACCCAGCAGACCTGCATTCTCTTTATTTCCCACAACATCATCTTGCACCTCTTCCACGGGATCCAACCTCTCCGCTCTCTCCAAATCACCGATTCGATTCCTTCCCTTCGCTTGCCTCGTCCTTCTCGATCTCGTGTTCCTCTCTTTACCTTCGTCCTTTTTTGTTCCTCCATCCTCCAGACCCTTCTCGACTACGGCACCAGCAACCGGATTCTCTTCTTCCTTCTTTCTCCTCCTAGTCCTCCTCGGACTCACTCGCGAGATCCCCGAATTCTCCCTTGCCGTACCCGCATTTCGCGATTCCGCACCACACGCCTCGCCCTCAGACCCTCGCACTGCACTTGCCTCCACCAATTCACTCTTCGCAGACCGAGCTGGAGCCGCTGCTGCCACCGCACCGCCTCCAGCTCCTGGCAATTCAGTTTTCCCTCCCCTCGCCTTCGGAACCCTAACACTCTCCGCCCGACTCTCCACCACCTGCGCGGCCGCCTCCTTCTCCGAGTTCCTCTCGTTGGCCCTTCGCCTAGGGTTCCGGCGCAACCTCGACTCGGCCTCCCCGCCGCCGCAGCCCTCTATCTTGACGAGGAAGGCAGAGAGCTCGCCGATTTTGATGCAATCGCCGTCGCGGAGCACGTAGGGCGCGTCGGGGGCGAGCCTGGTGGACTCGTTGACGAAGGTGCCGTTGGAGGACCCGAGGTCGGTGAGGGCCCAGGCGTTGCCGCCGGAGGGCTCGGGCCCGTCGTCGGCGGCGGCGGCGGGGGCGGGGCGGGACTCGATGGAGAGGTGCTTGGAGGAGATGCCGGGGTCCTTGATGGCGAGGTTGTTGCCGCGGAGGACGCGGCCGATCCGGACCGTCGATCCGGGGGGGTACTCTAGGGTTTCCCCCTCGCGGGGGCCCTTGGTGATGTGGAGCTTCAGAGAGAGCAACGCCATTGCCGTTGCTGCGCAGAAGAGAGAGAAAGTCTAGAGAGAGAGAGGGGGAGAGGGAGAGGGAAGATGGAGATTTTGAATTTTTGGGCTCTTTTGAAAATGCTGGGGAGATGGCAGGAAGAGTACAGGAGGTTGCTGATGACGTGCCCCTACCCCTAGTCCCCCCCCAACAAAAAAAAAAAAAAAAAAAAAAAGAATTTTCATGTGGATCTTTCGGTTTTGAGGAAATGACCGGAGATCTTTGACTTGAGGTGTATTTGCTCAAACCAAATACTGTCTGGTTGATTGACTTTTGGTGTATTTTTTGCGAAGGGACTTCCGAGTGAAAAAGAAAGAAAATGAAAGCATACGACGTTGTCGTCATCTTTGAAATATGAAGATGATCAAATCACGAAATTTGATAGAAGTGATTGAAGTTAAAGATAATGGAATCGTTGAAGTGGCTTAGTCAAGTCAATATTGAGGTCATGTGATCCTAAGTGATCAAGGATTTCGCGACCCTTCTCCTTTGACCATCGGCGAGTATATTTCGGTCTAGAGAAATGATGAATTGCGGAAATGAGGATAAAATAGGAATACAAAAGTATCAACAAGGGCAGAGTTGACAGAGATAAATTCATCAACCACCAAAGAACATAGTGAAGATGCCGAATTGCATATGTCTGGTGGGAATTGTATTGAGTTTGGAGATTTTTAAAAATGCTATCTTTAGCTTAAAAACTCTTGAGAATGATGAATCGAACACTTCGAATTTGGTACAATCCGAAGACCTTTTGGGATTGTTGATGCAAATCGCACCCTAATTTTTATTTTATTTTTTATCTTAAATCCAGCATAGCCTACCAGAAATTTATAAGTACGGTTGTCTAGGAAGTAAAGTCATGGATAATTAAGCACCGCCAGATCCATCTTCTCGAGTTAATGCTGTATTTTTGCAATGAACCGAATCATCCGTTTGACTTGTGGTAAGTCACTCTCTAATTGGTTTATTTGGGAGGCCGGCTGCAACTAGAAATATAAAATGGCCAAATCAAACGATCCTAGATCTATAGATTGGGTGCATATAATTGTAATAGCAATTTCTATAAAACCTATAAAGATTAAGTTAGTGGCTAACATGCCGACGTATTCGGGTGAGCTAGACACATGACATAACCTCCATTTTTTCATTTATTGGAGTGTAAATGAGTTTGGATCACCAGTTCGTATCTTTGCTCACATTTTGATCAATGCTCTGTAAATATTTTACATGTCGAAATGTGTATGTTAAGAATAATCCAATTTCTAATCATGGTGTATTTTCGATGCGATATAAAGTCGTAATTGCGAGAAAGAATTGGCGTGAGCCCATCAGAAAATAACCCACTTTTAGTTTTCCATTGAAACAACAATTACTTTAATTTAAAGAACAATTATGCAAAAAAAAAAAAAAAAAAAAAAAAAACTCATCCTTATCTCTGAATTTAATTCTACATCATATATTGAAATCTGACTTCAAAAATCTAATTTTTCTAAACAGTAAAATAAACATAAGAATTGAAGTAAATACATTAGAAGTTTAGAAATTTGTCTCTGAAAATGCAACTGTTCTTAAAGTTTTTAAAAGTTCATTCGTTCTTTCTTTGAAAAGGTAGGCGTGGTATCATCCTCTTTCCAATCCAGTCTCTTTCTTTTTCCTTTGAGCTCAAATGGCCATGGCAACCATGAACTTCAAACTCAAATGGCCACGACAGCAAATTTTGACCTCAGTCTGGAGTGGCCATGGCCGTGGGTCACTCGAGCTTGAAGCTCGTGGCTGCGGCTAGATTTGGCCTTGAAGAGGAACATCTTTCTCGACCTTCTTTTTCCTCATTCTGAGGTATTGAAAGAATTTATTGTTACGATAGGTGTCGAGTTGATGAAAATGCAGAAGTGAAGATGTCGTTCTTGGAAGTGCCAATTGGAGTTTGGAGTTGGGTTCTTCTCATTCAGTCGACACCTCTTCTTATGAAGCTTCAATAACGAGATGACTGGCATTTTTCACTTGCTTTATACTTCTCTCCCTGGTCACAGCAAAGCAAAGAAAACGAAGCAAAATGACTAGCATTCGTCTTCTTTCTTAATGGGGCAAAAAAAATCAAAGCTCATCGAATTCTACTGAAGTTGAGAAAATTCAACATTTTGGGGAGATTAGTTGGTGATCCGGGAAAAAAAGAATAAAAATTAAAATGAATCGGATCTTTTTTTTTTTTTTTTTTTTAATTCTTTCCCACTTCATCTTCTAATTTATTGGATTTTATTCTTAGTCTGAAATCCTTATTATTTGGGTTCTTTTCGCATTGAAGAGTTAAAAAAAAATTTTGGACATGGCTGTGAGCTTTTATCCAGATCTGGCCATGGTCACTAGGGCATCGGAACCGAATTAGAAAATCGAACCAAATTGAATTTTCATAATTTTTTGTTCGGGTAATTAAAAAAATAACCTCTTTTTTATTCCAATTTGATCAACCTCATTGAACTGAAAATTGCTCATCTTCATAACACTATAATTTATATAATTTCTCTCTTTGGTTACTAAAACATCTTCTCAATACAATAAAAAAGAAAACCAAAATAATTGATCTGACTTTACGATTTGAATATCGATTCAATTTAAATGAAATGCACATCCAAATAATTCAATTTAAATTTCCCGAATATTCAAACTGAAATGAACTCATCTGAAACTGAACTATCGACACCCTAAATTGGTTGCAAGCATCGTACCCACATCTAGCCGTGGGATTCTCAAGCTCGAGCGGCCAATGGCCACGTTCGCTCGAGGTCAAGATCGAGGGAAGAAGGTACTACTGGACTAAGGAATTAAAAGTTACACACTTTAAGAAAGTACTTAAAAAAGGCGATACATGTATAATAAAATAAGAAAAAAATCAAAATTTTCCCTTGAGCTATATTGTATAGGATTTGATTACACCGACAACTTTTAAGAATTTAATTACAATTTTTTTTTAAACAACTGTACCCTCGTGTTAAGTATTTAGAATTTTCAAGACCATTTTTTTAATCTCTCTTAAAAAATCGCATTAAACAAAAACCACTCAATTGCATGTGCAAAGTCGGCAGGAGAAAATAATACAAAAAAAAAAAAAAATTAATTAATTTAAACCCGAATACATCTTGTATGCATAATTAAAAAAAAAAACCGGAACAAATCTCAGCTTCTCTTCTTCACTCCTCTCACGTCGTCTTGTCGAGTCGAGCCGAGTCGACTCATCCGAGCCAACCCCCAATCGAACCTCCTCCTTCAATGGTGACGCCCCCATCTTCCCGATCTCATCGTCTCCGGTGAAGATCCGCCGCCCATTTCGGGTGCGCTTCCCCGGCGGAGATCGCCGCCCCCCTCTTATGAACGACGGCGCCGCGGACCCGATCTCCTCCGGCCACGATGGACGACGCCACCCCGACCGCCGCGGCCGCGTCCCACTCGATCCGCGGCAGATTCCATTTCCGGCGCAACTCGAACCCTAGCCCCGGCCCCGACCGCCACTCCCGGGATGGCGGCGCCAAGAGCCTGCCCCCTCCGATCGCCAGCTGCTCCGGACCAGCCGCGCCCACCACGGCAGGGCCAACCGCAAGGGCCTCGGGCTCTCCTCCCTCGTGCCCCCTTCCGGGGCAAGTCGCTGCTCTACTTGGCGATACTGCTCGCGGTGTTCGTCTTCGCGATGGCGTCGATGGTGCTGCAGAGCTCGATTACGTCGGTGTTCAAGCAAGGTGGCGCCCGGCGGGGGTCGGTGAGGGAAGGGCTCAAGTTCGGCAGCACGCTCAAGTTCGTGCCGTCGCGGCAGCTGGCGGAGGGAGGGGGATTGGATCGGGCGCGGTCGGAGACGAGGATCGGCGTTCGGCCCCCGAGGCTTGCTCTTGTGAGAGTGCTTATCCATCTTCCCGCAATTTCATTCGCTTCTAAAGTCGAAGTAGCCTGTGCCAGCTTGGGAAAGTTTTGATTTGATCTGATCTCGGTTCCTTTCCATCCGTCCTTTTTCCTTAAATCGAAATTTTCTTAATATTTTTGAGGCAATGTAGTTAGAATTGGCGCTTATTGCAATTGGGCATCTCATGCGTTCGGAGATTTTCACTCGTTGCATGCCTAAATGTTCTTCATTGATTATTAACGTTTGCCATATTCAAACTTTGCTGGTGCTTCGAGTAATAACGCCTGCTGTATCGTTTCATGCATTGGCGTGAATAAGCTGTGAATTCAAAGCAGCTTTTCTATTTCATCCATTTGGGATTTGATAATCTCATTGTTAGCTGAATGTAGCTATCTGGAATCAAGCTCCTGTTCTGATGGCAGTGCCATTCAGACTCATGCCTTGTGCCTTCAGAAAATACTTAGTACAAAAATTAAGATGAGACGGCAATGTGACGGTCAATCTGAAAGACCAAATCACCAGTTATATCCTTCTCGATTGTGCTGCCATGAATGTGATGATGGTCATCAGATGAATTGGTGATTATTTTTTTGCTAGTTCTCGATATTGCATTACGTTTGGGGACAGTAGAATCTTTCTGTGCCATCATCTGCGCCGGTTCATTTGTGTATGCATGTGTTTTTTTTAGCAAACTCATCATCCTTATTGGGTGCTTTGTGAATTTTAGGTTTTGGGGAATCTGAGGAAGGATCCACAGTTCTTGATGCTCTTTTCCGTTGTGAGCAATCTAAAGAAACTAGGTTACACGTTTCAGGTAAACTTATATTTGGATCTTATTATGTTTTAATATTTGTAGAAGCAAATGTTGATTTAAATTTCTGGCTTTGCTCTTGATGTCACCCAGAATTGCCGTCCAGTAAATATAAATTTGGCTACACTGTAGAAATGACAGAATGATGGTCATGGCATGTTCCTTTTTTGAAGTTTTCATGGTCATGGCATGTTCCTTTTTTGAAGTTTTCACTTTTCAATTATTTAAACCCTCCAATGATCTAATGCACCATCCTGATGACATTTCTGCAGATATATGCGGTAGAGTATGGCAAAGCACTTCCTGTCTGGAAGGATGTAGCCAGTCAGATTTCAGTTCTGGGTCCTGAGCAATATGGCCATGTTGATTGGTCAATGTATGATGTTATATATGGCTTTAGTTGGCATTAATGGGCTTCTACAATTTTTCTTACTAATTATTAATAGTTGAACTCTTGCTTACTCTTTACAGCTATGAAGGTATTATTGTTGATTCTATTGAAGCAAAAGAGGCCGTTTCGAGGTTTGTTTCTCTTTTTCCCTTGTTTAAAGTTGTGCTTGCTTTCTGTGCATGCTTATGTTTGTTCGTATGGTGTTACTTGCTTAACTTTCCCACTCAGTGCATTACCCGGGAAATCAGATTTTAGGATCTTTTTGGGCATGGATATGATACTCAACCGCTTTCTGTTGAAGTAAAGATATTAGTAATGTTACTGTTTAATGATCAATTCCGAATGAAGGATCTTATGCATGCTGATTTCTATTAGATATCAATAATATCAATGATGACTAAGTGCTATGGTGACAACTTTCCTTGGCTATCTTCATGAATCTTTGAGAATAAAGTAGTCAAGGAATCTAAAGTCTAATAATGATGAATCAAGTTTATTTTTTTAAGTTCTCTTTCCTCATCACCTCTGAAGTTACAGAGCTAATCTAGACTTAAAGTTGCAGGGATCCTGGTAATTTTCAACAATGTCCAATTTATTAAAAAGCTAACCCAGAAGGATGCTTATAAAGTTCAAGTGTGCTTTTAGCATTTTCAAAATAATATATACTCAGAAGACTAAAAATTGAAAAAAGAAGAAGGGAAGAACTATAAGGATACTTTTATAGTAGCAAAAGTGAAGTTTCATTCTTTGGAGTAAAGAAAAAGGGCTGCTTTGGAATGGTAGAATAAAATGCTATGCAGTTACTTCTTCAAAAAGCTCGAGCTGATGAATCAACTAGCTTATGGTGTATGTCGGATATGTATCTTAATTCTCTCTCGTGCAAATGGAGCTCTATGGTTGAATCTCAGAACATGAGCATAACTGAGCTGTACTCAACAGGTCTGTAATCAGGAGCAAGAACCCAAATAAAAATTTGTGTGCATGGGGAGTCAAATAGAGTCCAGTAGCTGTCAAGAAATCATGCAATTCTGTAAAGCAAATGTTTCTTCTTTGCTTACTCGTGGTTTGGCTTGCATCCATATTATCTTAAACTTCTGCAATAAATTTTTATTTAACAGACCGCACTCAATTTACAATATTAGCATAATAGATGATCTAGCCCACTGATGAGTGGATTAGGTGTGTTTCAGTGTTTCTGAGTACTGATCATGGACATTTATTATCGTTAGTTGTTTCCTATTTTAGTTCGAATTAACATTATTGGAATTTTAATGAGACGATAGAGAAGATGGAATTTTTGACTCTGCAAAAAGCTGATCTTCTAGTTTGGCCTGAATTTCGCCTTCTCATCATAAAAACTGGAGACGTATATCCCAGCCTTTAGTCAATTTTAGTGCTAGGTGCTAACTCTGTCCGTGCACTCGTGTGCCTGTGCCTGTGCATGTCAGGTTTTTTATGCAGGTACAGGGTCGGGGTTGGGGGTCAGGGGGTGGGGGAGAGGGAAGGGGCTGTCATTGGCTCAGATGCTCACACCAAGAAGACATATTTGCGATTGCTTTTGTGTCAGTTACTTTATTTAGTGAGTTTCATATTTCTGCAGCCTTATGCAGGAGCCTTTTTCTTCAGTGCCTCTTGTATGGGTAATTCAAGATGATGTCCTTGCAAAACGCATTCCATTTTATGAGGAAATGGACTGGAAACATCTTGTCACTGTGTGGAGAAACACTTTCAGCAGAGCTGATGTCATCGTGTTTCCTGATTTCACTCTTCCGGTAAACTTGCTAATCTTATTGTTTGTGGTGGTTTTTTACTTCTTTTTGGCCACCTAGGAAGTCCTTTTCTGCAGTGCTTATTATGTCTTCCTGGATCAGATGTTATATAGTGTGCTTGACACTGGGAACTTCTTTGTCATTCCTGGATCTCCAGTTGATGTCTGGTCTGCAGAAAGGTATAGCCAGACTCATTTTAAGCATCAACTGAGGGAACTCAATGGATTCCAACGAGATGATTTGGTAGTTCTAGTCATTGGAAGTTCTTTATTCTACAACGAGCTATCATGGGATTATGCTGTGGCAATGCATGCCATAGGACCTTTGCTGGTAAAGTATGCAAGGAGAAGTGATGGAGGGTCTTATAAGTTTGTTTTCTTGTGTGGCAATTCGACTGGTGACAGTGACGATGCGTTCCAGGTACCTGATTGTTTCCACTCATCTTGCTAGCTAATTTTCAGAAATATCCTATCCTTTTCATGAATGAGTAAATGAACAAAGGAGTTGCGGTGAAAATGATGTGACCAATTAAATATGTCTTTATTGTGGCAGCATTTGTTTTTAGAGATGCTGAAAGCAAATCCATTGGAGTGTAAGAGAAGTAGCTTATCATGCTCCTGGGTTTATCTTCAGAAAAATTGAGTTACAACTATGAGTTGAAAATAGAATTAATTGGTTATTGTTCTACTGCTTATGGTTTAAAAAAGGACTACAATTTCTTTCTTTTGCTCCCTGCTTCCCTTGTAAACTTTTTCTCCTTGACGTTTCTTCAGTTAGTTGGTATGTCTTATATTGGCCCAGAGGTGATGATAAAATTTGGCGATGCAGACAGTTTGTTGGCATAGATGTGTGACAAATTTCAGTTGTATATGTTCTTAAGAGAATAATTTGATAGGAGACAGCTATGTTAAATCTGTTGGGCCATTGAGAGAAATTTTGAAAGTAATAAACAAGGACACTTCTTTTTCCCTACAAAGGTTGGCATTTTCTTCAACTTTCAAGAAAATGTTGCTGTCTGTGTCTGCTGACCATTTATGATTGTTGTGACGACTGCTGCTGTTGCTGCTGTATTCCGTCTGCCCAGTTTCTAGCATGGTATTGTTATCTGCATAATTAAGTAAAGGAGGGACCAGAGGTAAGGACCTTAGTTGGGTGTTTCTGATGTAGTTTCTCTGATATTTTAGGAGATTGCTTCTCGTCTGGGACTTCTACAGGGTTCAGTGAGGCATTTTGGCATAAATGCCGATGTTGATAGCGTATTGACTATGGCAGACATTGTTCTTTATGGTTCTTCTCAAGATGAGCAGGGTTTTCCTCCATTACTTGTCCGAAGCATGACGTTTGGAATTCCCATTGTTGTCCCAGACATTCCCATTATTACAAAATATGTATGTCTACTTCAGTTCCCCATCATCATTTCTTTTAATCATGAGGACAGTTTTTCCTCTGGTTCAAGCCAATTTTCTGAAGGACCTAATGGAATTACAGGTTGTTGATGGCGTCCATGGGATACTTTTTCCACAGCATAATCCTGATGCTCTGATGAGAGCATTCTCCTCTTTAATAGCAGATGGTGGACTTTCTGAGTTTGCCATCACTGTTGCTTCTTCTGGAAAACTGCTCGCTAAGAACATGATGGCATCAGAATGCATTAGTACATATGTGAAACTTTTGGAGAGTATACTTGATTTTCCATCAGATACCATTTTGCCTGGTCCTGTTGCTAAGCTTGAAGAGCTGTCATGGAACTGGAATTTATTGGAGGGTGAAATAAATCAGGATGCCATTGACATGCCTCATGAGGATTTAACTCAAGCTGGTGTAGTATATACTCTTGAGGAAGAATTGACTGACCTTGTGGATCATAGAAACGCCTCTGAGAATCAAACTGATACTATTGGAGATTTTCCCACAGAAGAAGATTGGGCAGTTCTGCAGGAAATAGAACAAATCGAAGAGTTTGAGAAAGTAGAAAAGGAAGAGGTATGCAATATTTTAATATTTCCTGCTGTTTAAGAAAGAAAAGACATCTGAAAATATGATTCTGTGACCACTTTCAGCTTGAAGAAAGAATGGAGAGAGATCCTGGCTCATGGAATGACATATACCGTAATGCACGGAAATCTGAGAAGCTCAGTTTTGAAGCAAATGAAAGGGATGAGGGAGAACTGGAAAGGACAGGACAGTCAGTATGCATTTATGAGATATACGAAGGGGCGGGAGCTTGGTCATTTCTTCATCATGGTTCTTTGTACCGGGGTTTAAGTCTTGTAAGTTCCTCTAGTCACTATTATATTTTTATCAACCAGCCTCTTAATTCAATATATTATGTGAACAATTTGAATCTTCTTTTAATTAGTTGGGCTGATGAAGCATTAGCATTCTTTTTCCCCTCTTTGATGATTTAAGAATTATAGGACACTGTCTTGGTTATGTTGCACTGACATTGCCTGGTGAATTAGCACTTTTAATTCCTTTAACAGATAAGCCAGCATTGACCAAACTGACATTAACCAACATGTCTGAAAAGAGGGATCAGCATTTACTGTGGAAATGTTTCGAGATGTTTAGTGTGTACAGTTTGAAACTTGGTTTGAGTCAAGAAGCTGAAATAGTGAATGATGAGCATTTTCTGAAGATTAATTGGCAAACCTTTTCTCTTGGCAAAAATGGGTGACTTACCATGGTGAATAATGATGGTCCATGGTGCACACAGAGTATTTTAGTTTCATTTGGCAGATTTCTCCTGGTTCTTGCACGGTCGATTGTTTGTATGCATAATGCTGTTTTGCCATTTACTCATCCTCAACTGTGCATGGCAGTCAACGAAAGCAAGGAGATTGAGATCAGATGATGTAGATGCAGTCAGCCGGCTTCGTCTTCTGAATAACACTTATTATCGGGATATTCTATGTGAGATGGGAGGAATGTTTTCCATTGCAAAAAGGGTAGATAACATTCACAGCAGACCCTGGATTGGATTCCAATCATGGCAAACTGCCGGTAGGAAGGTACTCATTTATGTTGCTGGAATGTAGTATTAGTGATAAAATTTTCAGTGATTTAGGTTCCTTGTATCCATGAAGCCACATGGAAGCAGATTTGTTGCAAAAATTGATTTAGCTCTCGGTATCTGCACCATGGGATCTTTTCAAACTTCTATCAACAATTTTTTTTTTTCCGTTGCTGTATGAAAAATTGAGCATCATTTCTTTGCCAGGTTTCATTATCCCCAAAAGCCGAGAAGGTATTGGAAGAGTCAGTACAAGGGGAGGAAAAAGGAGATGTAATGTACTTTTGGGCACGTTTAGACATGGATGGTGGAGTTAGTGGAAGCAATGATGTCCTCACATTTTGGTCTATGTGTGACATCTTGAATGGAGGAGGCTGCAGGTATGTCATGTTAGCTTGAGTACTATTAATGTCTGTCAAGATATAATGTCTTTGCTGATATAAGGGAAAAATTATACTGGCCTCCTTTCTGTTTTTATTCTTATTTTTCATCCCTTCTTAAGAAAGCCTTGTGCTATAAGCCTATAACTCGTGGGAAGAGGTTTATTGAGTAATTATTATGTATGCAATGCTTCCTTAATAACTCCCCATACTGGAGAACAAGATTGCTTTGAAATTGCTTCAGGCACTTAAAGTGAGAAGGTGGATTTAACTGTCCAATTTTATAAGTTTGAAGTGAGTGGAGATAGACTTGATTATATTGGTCTTCATACTTTTCCTGAACTGAAAACAATTTTTTACTATCAACTGTTCCATGCAAGAAAAACGTATTTTCTTTGTTTCTTTCACCCAAAGGCAAAGTAAATTTGAACTACTTCAAATTTTACGAGTCCGGTTGGTTGTCCTGCACCTAAGCAGGGATTCTTTTAACACCTTTTACTCAACATTGCAGAAATGTAGATTTCAATAGCTGACAGTGTACCCAAATTCATGCAGAAATGCTTTTGAGCAAGCCTTCCGCAAGATATATGCTTTACCATCACATATAGAAGCTCTTCCTCCCATGCCAGAGGATGGTGGTTACTGGTCCACCCTGCATAGCTGGGTGATGCCGACCCCTTCATTTCTTGAATTCATAATGTTCACCAGGTGACATACAAGACCATTCAAATGCCTCTTCTTCAGTTTACAGCATTTTCCAGTTTTTGAGTAAGCTGCACAACCCTGAATGTGCTTATTGTCAAATGCGACTTTGAACTGAATTGCAGGATGTTTGCCGATTCTCTTGACTCCTTGCATATAAATTCTAGCGCAACCAATTTCTGTTTACTGGGTGAAACAGAGGCTGAGGTAAGTTGTTTTAGTGTTTGGTAATTGTGGTTCTTGTGATATTTGTGAGCACATCTTTTGTCTCTGTTTTTTTTTTTTTTTTTTTTTCTGAGAATTACAAACTGCCGTGGACATTGGAGGTAACTCTGGTTTTCTTTGCTCAACAGAAAAAGCATTGTTATTGTCGTATTTTGGAACTTCTTGTCAATGTGTGGGCCTACCACAGCGCCAGGAAGATGGTTTACCTAGACCCACATACAGGTTCACTCTCAGAGCAGCATCTGGTTGAGCTTAGAAGGGGATATATGTGGGCAAAATACTTCAATTTTACATTGCTGAAGAGTATGGATGAAGATTTAGCTGAAGCTGCCGATGATGGTGACAATCCAAGAGAGCCATGGTTGTGGCCATTAAGTGGGGAAGTGCACTGGCAAGGGATCTATGAAAGGGAGAGAGAAGAAAGGTATAGGCTAAAGATGGATAAAAAGAGAAAGACACGGGAGAAACTCAATGAGAGGATGAAACACGGGTACAAGCAGAAATCCCTAGGGGGATAGGACATGAGCGGCAGCCTCGATTGAGGTGGCCAATTCTAACACGCAAAAGTTTTCTAACACTTCACAGGTTACTCCAGCTTTGAAACGAGGAAATGCAGCATATTGTGGGGGAAATTGCCTGATTCATTCTTTTGAAGGCTGGGAAGATCCAGAAGGGCCTTCCCTCGTAAGCTGCAGTTGATTCACAAATTTTTCGAGGAGATTTTGTTCGGTCGATTTGAGCGGCAGGAGGTACAGTTGGTTTCCAAAGAGCGCACACACAAAGTTTGAGTTCAAAATTCTTTTCCACCACTCAAGAGGTTCAGTCTTAGGCAAAAATCACTATTCTTTCTCTGATGTATATTCTTCACGATGTCAAAAGGCGATCTTTGATGGAGGGTGTCAGCATTTATGTTCGTTCAAATTTAATTCCAGGTTTCAATTCTTTGACAACAGACTTAGATTTCTTTGAAATGAATCCCCCCCTTTTGGTGAAAATTTTATGATCCTTCGACATACCTGATCCGGGGTATAAACAAGTGATCAGTTACTGTCATTTCGACCCCGAACCTAGTTCACTCCGTTTAGACGTTGAGAAAGCGGGTAATGTAATACGATCAATCAACATTTATCGAATTTCGAAGATGGTGGATAGCAGTTCGAACCGCATGTTGTCTGAGAGAGGTGAGAATTTTCTTTATTTCTGCGTGTAGAATTCGGATAGCGACGCGGGTCCAATGTGAAGTCCTTAAATGACTATATGATATCTTTCCCCCCTTCGGAGCTCAAAATTTTTGCTTTGTAAAATTGCGTGTGTAGAAGACACTTAGTGGATATAAATATAAACTTACAAAGCATAATGTCTGATGATAACATTAAATGAAACGGTCCGGAAAACGATGAGAGGAGATTCCGCACCGCACGAAGCCGAATTTTACTCCGATTGGGGGCGTCCACCTCGACGGGAAGAATTCGACCCCGAGCGATGCTGATATTACAACATTGCCATGGAGCGGCATTCCGTATCATTTCGGCTGGACGAATAGAGCGCTAAATTTTCGTCTCGTCACTGCAGTGTGCGCTGAAGCTGTGTAGGGTTTTTGGGGTTTGGCTTCCCTCATCCTAAACCCTCATCTCTCTCTCTCTCTCTCTCTCTCTTCAAGGTAAAATGAAGCTCTCGCCCGCTGACGATCTCCTGCTCATTCGCTTCCGCGCTCCGATGTTTGCTCTCGCTCGCATTACTCGCACATGCTTTCGTGAAATGACTAGATTCTGACTATGTCGTTTGTGCTCCTTTTTTTTTTTGGTTTTTGGGTTTTTTGTGATTTTATGCATTTTCAAGTCCAGCGGAATCTCCACTTTATAGGTGTTTGTCGACGTGCTATTCGCCGGCGTTGCTTGATTTGACTGTTCAATTTGCACGGGGAGGATTATGTGGTCGCCCCTGCTGCTACGGGTTTTCCTGGCGATTCCCGGGATTCGTTCGTTGTTTTGTTTTTTTGGGGGGGAGGGGGGAGGTGTGATTTAGTTAGTTGCCTGTCTCTCTGGAAATTGACTGGCTCCGGTTGAGGCGTCGTTGTCGTTGTGCTTGATCTTGGAGCGAGTTGGGTACGTAAAGGTTTGAGATTTCTTTTATTGGATTTGTTCCTTCGTGCCTCTCGTTTGGAATTTGTGGTCTCGCGTAATGTAGCGCTGGTTGGTATGTGGGCAGTGTTGTGTGATGAATTGAGAGGGAAAGCTGATGGACCCTTTGTTACTGAGATGAGCCGACTGGATGTGATGTTGTGCAGTCTAAATTGGAGGCAGCCATGGCCACATTTCTTTTGTTTCTTGGGTTCTTTGGCTCTCAGAAACTTCAACATGATGTGTCGTCGAACAGTCTGAATTGGAGGCAGCCATCACCACATTTCTTTTGTTTCTTGGGTTCTTTGGCTTATCGGTGTTTGGATGGTTGCAGTTGCTACTTCCATTACTAGTTGCCAAGCCTCCCTCTCTATATTTCGTCTGGCTATCCTACTTTCTCTTCCATGTCTTGGCCTATTTCTTGTAGTCTGATCTATCTTCTTTCTTTGCATGCTAGAGAAGTCTTCACGATTGCACTATTTTAGCTTGTTTCTGGTGTACCAATACATTTCAGCATTTGAAATCCCTACTTTGAATGTAGCAGCTCTTTCTGTCAAGATCATTTCGTGATTGACTGACATATTCATTGCATAAGCTGTGAATCTTGGACATGAGAAATTGTCTCGGACTGTCAAATCCTTGTTTAACAACATTGCATTACTGTGTAATTTGGGCTTTTGATTGCCTTCTGCATCTGCCGCCCTAGTTTCGTAGTGCAATTGTTTAATTTGGTACTTGTTAGTCAATTTAGGTGTGCTTTACTTGTGTCCCTCTAACTAATTCTGCTCTTGACGTTCTTTTATGCAGTTTAAAATCTACAAAGCTGCTGATCTTACCAAAGTCATGCATGGTATTAAAGGTGGTTGGGTCGGGCAGACATTTGCCTTGGCAAAGCGTAATGAGTCTGAGAATAGCGGAAGAAAGGCTCGAATCCGTCGATCGAAAGAGGAGAGAAAATCAATGGTTGAAGCATTCATAAAGAAGTAAGTGTATCGGGTTCTTTTTAAAGCTCCTCAACAAGCATGATGACTAGCAAAATAAAAAGCAAGACATGGCACCCTGAGTTCTTCCATTTTATAGGTTAACCAGTGGTAAAATATTGAGCCTTGGAAGTTCAACCTTTTACCTGATCTATCCTAATATTGACAGGGAATAGTTATCTCAGTCAACCTGTTTAATACTGGTAGATTGATGAGATAAGTGAAGAAAATTCTCCTGTAAAATAGCACCAGTTCCTCTTACCTTCTCTAATAAGTTAGTCTCATAATTTTTTAAGTCTTTGTTATTTCCCACTCTCATTGCTAAATATCAAATGGTCAAAAGACATAATAATTCTCTACCTCTTTAAAGGTTTTCAATTTAAACCTTACTTTTTAATCCTATCTGTAAAATATCTAACCTTCTTGAATTTGTTTCAAATCTATCACAGTTCCTTTGACATCATTTGTGAGAGAAAATATTCCGTTGGATTCAAAATTTTATTTTGGCCTTCCTCTTATTTATTTATTTTTTGTTTATTCGTAGGATTCCCTCCTTCCCCCCTTTTCTTCTATTTCCCAAGTGGGAATAAGACCTATTGCTTGTTTCCTAATCATGCTAAAAGAAGGATATCAATTTAAATATAAAGAAAGAAGATTTATTGAGTTCTAGTATACAAGGCACGATATTTAAAAGGGACTAATTTACAGATGTTTAACTCAACGGAGAATATTTATCTGGTTCCATATCAACCTTTTTTTTTAATAAACTGTTTATGAAATATTTGGTATGAAGAGAATGAAAAATTAGGTTCTTCTAAAATAATGGAGTCTTTGCTGCAATATTATAATTACTTAAAGTTGAAGAGGGCAAACAGGAAATCAAAAGACAATTTTTTGGGGGAGTCTAGTGTACAGATAGATTTGATATAATATTGGAACGTAAAAATTTAAGCTGGGGATAAAATTTGATAGATTAGAAAAGGTGGGAATTTTTATTGCTATTCGGCCATGTCAAAGTTGTCATTTTTTATGGCCTTTGGATACCTTGATGAAATGCTTAGATGGTATGACTAATTCAAGCTGAGTCTATGGTCTCAATTCCTTTGAATCTCTTCCACTTAATCCATCTTACTGAACTTCAATTTACGAAGACTTCACTCTGCCTGGTCAAAGATTACATGTTATATCTGTAAATTTTCTAACTATCTACCTCTCAAACTCTGATAAGGATTTGACAAATATTCTGCTAAGCGCTGCTGCTGAAACTCATTCATTAGCAATAGTAAGGAGTAAGTTCCCATTGTATTTTCAAAAATTTCAAATGGAAAATTAGGCCCAAGGAGGACAAGAATTCGTGTAGATTTGTCTTTTTTCTTCTTCCCACAAGTCATCAAACCTCCTTATGGCTGTTCAGTTTCTGCTGTGACTACTTTCGGGAAATCATACTGGACGTTATAATTTACTTTTGGTACTTTACTTTGCAGGTACCAGAAATCAAATGATGGGAATTTCCCCTCACTAAATCTAACACACAAGGAAGTTGGTGGATCATTCTACACTGTAAGAGAGATTGTCCGCGAGATAATCCAAGAAAATAGAGTTCTGGGACCTGCTAAGTTTGTTCAGGATGGGCAGAGCATTGATCAGTTCTTGGAACAAAATCCACTCGGTACAATAGCCACTGAAACTCAAGTTGCTATTTCCCTACCTTCAAAAGAATTGGATCATCAGGCTGACCCCAGGGAGTTTGGATTTTTATCTGTTGGAAACTCTAATGGACATCAAGAACCGAAGGTTGAGGACAGAGAAATTGTCAATGGAAGCCAAGTAGACATCAAATCAAAAGAGTTTGATGGATTGGCATCAACAGAATTTCTTGAAAATGGAGTTGAAGAAGCTGGGAAGAATCTTAATGCATTTGCTGAGTCAACATCTCAATCAATTAATTTGACCAGTGTAGAAGTAGAGACTTTTCCATTGAGATCTGTCGGTAAGCCAAATGACTGTGTAGATCGAATTGTTGGTGAAGGAAGGAATGAAGCTTCACAAGAACAAAATGTAGAGGCACATCTGGTATCGGGAAGTGACAGTGCTGTGTTGTATGAGACGAATTCGCGAGAAAAAACTCATTCAATGGAGGAGAACACAGCGGAAGTTTCAGCTTCAGCTTCACCTGGTCCACTGGGACAAATACCTCATTTAGTTGATGTGGAAGTCGTGGAAGACTTTGCTGATTCTTTGTTAAAAAATTCTAATGGGTCATTTCCCAAGGAGAACATTCCTCGTGATGCTGATGGCAGCATGGATGCCAATGATGCATCGGTTAGTGTTGAAGGATTGAGTTCAACACCTGCAGAATACAAACAAGATGGGAATGCTGCTGGAGTGGAGGTGAGCACTCGCATTTCTTCTATGATCTGTTGAGCGTTCATCTGTGAAAGCTTTTGCATGAGAAGATACTTTGACATTTATATAGTGAAGTACCAAAGTTGCGAATGAATTCAGTGCGAATCATAGGGGGATGCGGTGGAAATATACTCGATACTTAAAATGAGAATGACAGATAGATAACTCATTATTTTGTTGAAGTATGTGTCAGAGGCTGCGTAGTGAGTGGTCTCTTTTATGTGGCCTTATTCTAGAAATGCTTGCAAAGCTGCCCTCGTTTTCTTGTAGGTGAAACATCCATGATAAAATGATAGCCCTTTGAAGCATATATACTGGGGATCTAATAAAAACTTGCCTTTTTACTCTTGGAGATATTTGAACTTTGGGTGTTCTGAAACAGACAGACAAAAGAGATATCCACAGAAAATTGGTTCCACAGGATGAAACATGTCAATTTTTGTATGTAACATACAGATGTATTTGGAAACGTTAAATAAGCTTGAATAGTTGAGACAAATGAGCTTGAGAAACTATCTTTTTGTTGGAGTTAATTGTTAAGCATCTTCATGTCCTTATGTCAAATTACTTTTAGGAAAATGTAGAAATGGTAAATGGTTATAAATGGAGATCTAGATTTAACTTTTGATATGCCCTTGGATTTCTGATCTTTGTGGTAGCTGATGAATTTCGAGTTTGTATCAAGGAATGCAGGTTGTGAAACAGGTAAATGCTGACGTATGTGAGCCTATTAATCATGATACTGCTAATGAAATGAAAGAGAAATGCGGTATTATCATTTTTACTGTGGAAAATGTTATTCTTTTACTGCTATTTGATGCCTATTAGTCAAGTTACTGGAATTTGGCTGATCCTTCTAATGTATTCGCCCTCATTTCCCTTTTGGCTCACTTTCACAGTGGACAATGGAACTGTGAACATGCAGTTGTAAGAGCCAGTTGTTTGTCAATTATGCTGGCCTTTTGTTTGTTTATTGATGTACCATTTGATTTCCTTTCTTGAAATGGCTTAACCTGCTCGTAATTTTCTGATACGAAATTTTTCTCTGGACATTACTGTGTAATGTTTTGTACATTTTTTAAACCAATTTGGCACATTCACGGATATGTTGCGAAACTGGCTTTGAGTCATTATCCACTGATCAATATTTACATATTTTGGTCTCTGAACTGAAGGAAATGTCTTTACAGGCTAGAAATGTTCCCAGCGATGTCGATTCTGAAAGCATAGATAGCAATTCCATTCGAACTGACAGTGAGGTGTCATCGCAAGCGCCGGAGCTAAAACCTGAACCTAATGTTCAACCTAATGGCAGCGTCCAGAAAGGAATCAATCCCCCCTTAGACAGGATTAATCTGTAAGTATAGTATTCTCAATATTCAGAAATACATCTGTTCATTGTGGATTGTTGCACTTTGGGAGAGAGCAATCTGTGATGTTGGAATATATCCTTCCAAAATCATGCTGACTCACTCATAAACCTATGGTATGCATGTACGTAATTCTATATGCCAGCAGTTGTATTGCTAAGTCTGTCGTTTGCAATGTATCCATGTATGTTACCAAATCTTCACGATTATTGACTTGTTTTGTTGGTTTGATTTCTCTTTGGCAGTGAATCATGGGAAGTGTCATCCAAGAATTCTTCCAAGCAGCCAGTGAATCCTATATTTGCTGTTATAAGAGCAATTATTGTGTCATTTCTGAAGTTTTGGACTGAGTGAAAACTTTGTTTTCAAGGAGGCTAGTTAATCCTGTTTCTCCACTCCTTGTGGAAAACTTATGGTTTTTCTTGGCTATTATTTTTATTCTCTCTTTGGAACGACTCGCTTGTAAATTCTGACGGGCTGTTTATTTCTCTGGTGAGCTGGATGATGCCGACGACGTAGTTTTGATGTGCAGAATTAGAATTAGACGAGTTTACATCCTAGTATGGCGTGAGACTTGTGACGATAAACCCCGAAGTTTTAATTCTTTGCTGACCAGGGTAATCTCCAAGGTAAGCTCCAAGGTAAGCATGTCGCGCTGAGCACGTTATATAGACTAGAATGAAATGGACCATTAGTATTTTATGGATGTTGCATGAGTGTAAGGGCCATGTGCAACCCATCACTTTTGATGGTCCAAATTCATCTGCGTTCTTTTAACAGAAAATAACTTTCACAAAAATCTTTTCCTGATTTTCCGGCGTTCATTTAATGAAAAATGAACTAGTTAAGATAAACATCTTTCACTATTAAAAAAGTTCCTTTAGAAATGAGAAAAATATTTTTCATAATTTCTTTCACCTCACTTTCTTTTATCAAACACATTTTCTTTTCTTTCTCTCCTTTTCTTCTTACCTTGGCCGGTTGGCAATCATAGGCCAGCTCGAGCCTTGTCGGTCCGGGGCAAGGTTGGAGCACGCCAATGGCCGGTTGCCATAGTCGGCAAGTTAAGGCTAAGGAAGAAGAAGAAGAAGAGGAGAAAAAAATAAAAAATCAATTTGAGCTCGCCAATGGCCGGTTGCCATAGTTGGCAAGTTAAGGCTAAGGAAGAAGAAGAAGAGGAGAAAAAAATAAAAAATCAATTTGAGCTCGCCAATGGCCGGTTGCCATAGTTGGCAAGTTAAGGCTAAGGAAGAAGAAGAAGAGGAGAAAAAAAATAAAAAATCAATTTGAAAAAAATTATTAACTATGGCAAGTTAAGGCCAAGAGAGAAGAAGAGGACAAAGAAAAGAAAAGAAAAGAAAATAAAATATCAATTTAAAAAAAATTATAAAAAATGAGTGCATGAAGGAGAAGATTATTTGATTGAATGGCAGAAAATATTTTTTAATTTATTTTCAAATTTCAATTGAACATCAAAAAATATAATTATTTTTCTGAAAAATAATTTTTAGAAAATAATTTTCGAAAAGGTCACAATCTATGCCTTAGTCCATGCGTATCCTCATTTAAAAAATTTCTCGCGGCCAGTCTATGCTTAGATGTATAACGGGTTACTGTGGCTAGGGCCTCTTTTACTTTTTGTGATGATGTACGCGTGCAGTCGTTGCCTTGGATTCAGTCATTGCCTACGAATGGCTAAAACCCTTTTTAGGGGTTCCTTTTTAATGGGGGTACATACTCTTTTAGGTGCTTGGAGATGGGGTTCAAATGAAGTGATGGAACCGCACTCGTGGGGATTCTCCAAAAAATCCAAGATGACCTTGGTTTCTCTTTTCTTCTGCACAAAACATCTGACAAAAAATTTGCAAGTTAAATCTTAAATTTTTATCTTTTGTTCTGTTGGCAAGTTTTACACCCATAGGTCCAGGTGCTTTCTCCTACGATTTAATGCTCGCTCATTCTAGGAAGCATCGAAATTTAGTTACCATTTGGTCTTCCTGTTTTCGACTTGATTCAATTTGGGTACGCTGCATACATATATACTCCACGGCCTTATTATAACCCTAACGGGGGTTACCGCCATTTATCCATAGAGTTGTCAACATCCAGCAATAGACTAGCCGAAGCAAGCAGTCTACCCTACTTTACCCTATTCAATGCCGATAAAGTTCAGAGCTAACGGCAGATTTTGATGGTTGTGTTGTAGAAGCAGTTGACATTATAATTGATTTAGTCACAATTGCAGCTATTTCGAACTTATTTTTATCGAGCCTTTTGCATCCCCTCTCAACTGCTTTATGATTGGGTTTGATACTCTCTTATGTCAGGTAGCTACAGGAAATACATAGCTTTAACCACTACTGCCGTAATCAATACTTTTCTGCTTCCAACAACTGCAACAATTGAGTTGGGTTCTCTTCTCATTCACAGGATCATCTTTTCTCTCCAGCTCTTTTATTGACATTCAGTTCACCTCGGAAAATGTTCCCCCCTAACCAACCCAAGATAAACTCGCATAATTATGGATTCACACACATCCGTGCTAACATCTCGAGTCCGACATCAGTAGGGAGAAAATTTCTATTGAGTGATTCATAAGTTAACACATATTCTCAAATGGTCACCATCTTATATGGTTACTCAGAGTACTTCTTTTAGGGTTTGGCCCATTACTTTTATTCATCGAACTTAAACATGATTCGGATCGGATTGGAATACAGGACAGCAAATAGCTTTTCCTCCGAAGTGGTCATGCTCTTCAACTGCACTTGAATACTTGACCTACATAGCTTCTTATTCAGATCAACAAACTGAGTATCTTACGAAAAGGTAATTACTTTGCTGGTCACATGTATTCAATCTTCTGTTTAGACAGAACTAAGCTCAACTCATGGGATTATTACAAAGTCAACAAACAGGAGCTGATCCCCTTGAGCTTTTTTTCTCCCGAACTCAGCTTAAACATTCATACAGAAGGGGCAGGGCGAGGGGTGAGTTATGAGAAGTCAAGTCTAAGATTCTTTTTATTTTGGTCGAAGAAGTCAAGTCAAGATGACCTTGAACATTTTATTGTTCATATATTTACTTTTATTTTATTTTACACAAGATATTGGAATTTTTAGCTTAGTTAATGCCCTTAATTTACTAGTAGGGAGAGAAGTTTTATTGAGTGATTCATAAGTCAACACTCATTCTCAAATGGTCACCACCTCATATGGTTATCCTGAGTATCTCCTTTAGGGTTTGGCTTGTTACTTCTATTCATCGAACTTAAACAAGAATTGGATCGGAATGGAATAAAAGACAGCAAAACAACTTTTTCTCTGTAGTTGCAACGGTAATGTTCTTTTAACTGCACTTGAATACTTGACCTATACAGCTTCTCATTCAGACCGACAACCTGGGTATTTTACGAAAAGGTAATCACTTTCTTGGTCATATGTATTCAATCTTCTGTTTAGACGGAATTAAGCTCAACTCATGGGATTCTTACGGAGTCAATGAAGCAGGATCTGATCCACTTGAGCTTTTTTTATTCATGAAATCAGCTTACACATACATACAGATGGGGCAGGTGTAAGTTATGAGAAGTCAAGTCAAGATGACCTTGAAACTTTTAGCTCGGTTAATCCCCTTAATTTACTTCCTCTTTCTTTCTTTGGATCCGCAAGATGTATGATCTGGGTTCTTCTTGCTTCTGCAGATAAGAGAAAATAAGCTGCAAAATGTCTAATTTCTTGATCAATCTTTGATATCTTGAAAACAATTAAAGGATAACAAAGAGAAGGCGGGTTTTGGAGAGTTGCTTAGATCTGTCTAATCAAACAAACACGAACCCTTAAAAAGTTTGGCCGAGTGATAAGATAGATTCATGTTCCGATCACTTCTCGCACGCTCAAAATACTCTGGGGCCCACTTTTACCGCCTTGTGGCCCGGAACCTCATTAATGCACGTAGACAGAGTGATTTCCATATGCTTGTGGAAATTAGTAAAATCAAAAGATCCAGGTATCTTTTTATAAGGGAGATGCTGCCGGCCTAGAAGTGGATACATCTCATTGGAGTGAAATTTTCAAAGGAAATTAATGTGGTGCATGAATGGCCATGCAAATACATGTTGACTGGGACGGACATTTCACGTGCAAAATCTCATTTATTAACCGGCAAAGCAATCAAAATCCATACCCCTTTGTTGTGTGGTCGTGATGTGGTGGGGAGACATTCGCATTCAAGTCTCCCCCATGGAATCCTAGGCATCCTTGCCCAGGGTCTTGTCATAATCCTAAACCAGGTCTTATACGTTAATCCGGAAGTTAATCAACATTAAATTTCCCATAATCCCAGAAATTGCACCAATTCTATGCTAATAAAAAGAAAATGTTCCCCTTTCTCTTATTAGTCTTAGGGTACACAGATGTGCATAAAAAACACCACACTATTTTTCTATTTTGAGATAACCGGATAGTTATTTCGTGCCATTGTAATAGAAAGAGAGATTATTTTCATAAGTATTGTTTGATGGGAGTAACTTATTTCTAACTTCTTCAAAATGTCCAATACTTGTTGTCAATTTGATATCATCTAGAGAAAGAGAAGAATTTCCACACGTTGAGGAATGCATGATTCTGAATTTCTGGTTGAGGAGGCAACAGAGACTACCAGCGCACCTTCTTATTTCACTAGTGGCCCTTAAAACTTTTGTCCGTATCTACAATATCATCCTCGAATTTCACAATCGGTTCATTTAAGTTTCATAGTTTTGATTGGACATTTTATGTGTGAGTCGAAAGAACTTAATTAGAAGAATTGAATGTATGGGACCTGACTAAAAAGATTATAGCGAATTTACAGGTATAAAAGGTGGAAATTTTCTTAGTCGACATGACCATAAACCGGAAGATAATAAAGATGGAAAAGAGAAACAAAGAAACGGTTTTCTCAAAGCTGTAATAACTGCTGTGGTCTTTAATGCACTCGAGGACTTGACCTCCAGCAGCTTCCGAAGTAGATCGACAACCTAAAAACTTAGAAAAACTCTCTCTATGCTTGGTCATAGGTACAAATCTTCCGTTCTGACAAATTTCTAATCGCAACTGACACAATCTCCCCCTCTAGCTTCGCACGTCAGGAATCCAAAGCTTTTGCTTTTTCTTCACGTAATTAAAGTTTTCCATCGTCGAAAAATCTCCTGCCACGGCCCGCGAGTGCCTTGAAAGAGAAATTTGACCTAAACCCATGGAGATCCCTAACCAAGTCGAGCGCGAAACATAGAGTCGATTAACGGCATCTTCTACGGTCGGAGTACTCTCGAAGGGCCGAGGCGTACGGCTCCTGGACAGAAACATGAACGGGGGGCGGCGACTCCGCGTGCATCTGTGAAGGATTAATCAGTCAGATCGAAAGGTTTTGAATGTCCGTGTGTTACGAAGAAATGGTTAATTCTTGCATGCGGCTCATGAGGAGCAAGGCCGGACATTTCACGTGGGAAAAGAATCGCATAAATAACAATGTCCATCCCCCCTTTCTTGTGTGGTTGCGATGTGATACATTGTATTAAAGTCTCCTCCATGGAATCCTATGCAACCAGCTTCTAACCTGGAACAGTGTCATTATACTAAACCATTTGTTAATTATATGCTAATTTGATATATATATATATATATATTTGGTAAAGAATGCTAATTTGATAGTTGGCTACAATAATTAACGTAAGTAACCCGCTTTTAACTTCTTCAAGAGTCGGTAGGATATCTGATGTGTCTCGAGGCCTATCCTATAGATATTGATTTTGAACTTTCGAAATATTTGACCTATTCTCTAAAATCTCCAATTGCTTAAGGATTTGGAATCCGTTGGTTCCTATTGAGTTTAAAATTCTCCTTGCTACTATGTACTTTTTAGAAACTTTTTTTAATATGTCGATATTTTGATTATTAACACATTCAACATAAGAACATAGGCAGTCACATGTTCATGGTTACCGGCAACATAATCATAATGCATAATAACAACGCAAGCAAAACATAAAAAACAAACCATGATGCCGCTTCTGCCCGTCATTCCAATATGTAAAACTCTTGAAGAGAAAATGGCAAATCATACATAGGTATGTACATATACATTAATTCGAACACTATACAAGGTAACGCGTACTTTTTCGATGAGTCATATCGTATATCCAATAAAAGGTTATAGAATGGAGATGACTTGAAACCTACCTCGTACCCATTGGTTCTGAAATTTCAGAGCATGGAGCTTATCTCGCGATTTCAATTGAGGTACCATTTACCTTTTTAACGAGTCATATTATGTATCTAATGCATGGCATACGGATGAATATGACTCGGGACCTACTCCCGTACTCATGGGTCCCAAAAATTTCAGAAGCACGAAGCCTATTACGTGATTTCGAATTCTTGTCCCTCCTAGAATCTCGTTGGGTCGGTCCGGTT
Source organism: Eucalyptus brandiana (assembly GCA_014182725.1). Lineage (NCBI taxonomy): Eukaryota > Viridiplantae > Streptophyta > Magnoliopsida > Myrtales > Myrtaceae > Eucalyptus > Eucalyptus brandiana. The sequence goes on from CM024674.1 coordinate 41,903,386, forward strand.
CCCGGTCCGGCATACCCGATACCGCTGGTCTTATAATAGGTGTAAGCCGGGCCATTTTCCAAAGAAGATACACCAAGGAATAAATCTACCAGCAACCAAACCTCTCTCCCTCTCTCTCTCTCTCTCAACACCTTCAGTCGTACGGATCTGGAAATTCCTTTCCTACAGAAGCAGGTGCAACCTCCGCCCGCAACTCTCCTCCAACCGCGCGCGCCCCGATCTCCCTCTCTTCTTCTCGCCGTCGCCGCCGCCGGCTCGACGCCGATATGGCGACCCATCTGGATCCGGAACTGGAATTCGACTCCCCTGCCACCACGGTGCTTCCCAGATTGCCGCCCCTTGAGGTGCGAGTCCGCGCTGCCGAGGGCGAGGGCGAGGCCGAGGAGTGCGAGACCCCGACGTCCGAGGAGCACAGGATCCCGCCGGCCCTGACCTGCCCGGCCGCACCGCGCAAGGCGAAGGCGAGGACGACGCCGGCGGTCCCATGCAAGAGAGCCCCGCCGCCGTCGGATCGGCTCGAGTTCTTCGAGGCGAGGAGCCGCGGCGAGGTTGAAGGGTTCTTCAGGAGCTGTGAGGAGGCGGCAAAGCGGAGGCGTTTCTTCTGCAGATGAGGCGCGCGGCGCCGGTCCCGGTCGAGACGGACGGCGTTCGGACGACGAAGCGCTTCGATAATTGTTCTCCCTTCTTCTTCTTCTCCTCTTTTTTTTTTTCCTCATCTTTGGAAGTTCTAATTTTTTGGGTGAATATAGAAATATTCTTTTGTTGTGCTGATGATGCACGTGAAATGTTTTACTCAAAATTACCGAGAGTGAATTCTACATACATGGAGATGATTATTTTTTTTGTTAATTTCGCCCTAATTAATTGCTGATATTTATTAAGAGAGTTTGTGGATATCACATCATTTCCCGATCATCGGACCAGCCTCTGAGTGAGTTATCTGTAAATTTTCTTGTCTCTATATTCAGATTCGGTGCGAAATAGATAACACCCTAATTAAGTACATGCATATTTTTGTGAAATTCATATACCATAAGATGTATTTACTATTAAATTCGGCATCTGAGTGTCGAAAATCAAGCAATGCTCAGCAACTGGATTATCCATGATCCTATTCAATCTCAACCATCAAATCATATAAATTCATGTGAATTCCATATAAATCAACAGTTGAGATGGATTAGGCCATATGGCTGGCTCCCGCCACCGCTCCCATTGTTCGCTTTTTTGGGCTGAGAGAGGGACCCACAAGGCTTCTAAGAAAACGCAGACAAGATGTGGGATCACCCACCGTCCAAAAAAACAGCAGATCATGAAAGCCCATGTTTATAAATAAAAAATAAAGAAAAGTGAAACTTTACACACCTATAATATTTAATTTATCGAATTATTTCCCTGGTTGATCTCATGTAGGGCATATGCCGCTGCTTGTTACCGAAAGCGCTAATAAAGCCGAGGCAAAAAGACACCATTAAAAAAAAATAAAAATACAGAGGCACATTAGAAAAACATGCACCTAAATTATTGTACATCTCATAGCCATCCAGTGGGACCGAACTTATTAAATGCGTACTTCGGACGGACAACCAATGGACCGGATCAATGAGACAGATTGTAGATATAATAATATAATCTATTGTAAATGATGAGGTTAATGAAGGTGCGTCCCTCAATTTAAAGGAGAAAAATTTACATATGTATATGTTATTTTATTGGAAACTCGTGTCTCGCCTCCTGAGTTCAAATTCTCGGCTTGTCATTGTATGTGGGCTTGAGTCATCTCGTGACGACGACGTGGTCGCCTCGCCTCATACATCTCGATAGCTATTTTATCTTCGGCGATGATCACGCATTGTGCTCTCGAGAGTCTAAACCGAGGGACATAAAAGAAGAGCTTCGACGTCAAATGGTTCAGCGGACTGGTTCGGTGTTTGGATCGTTCGAATTGAACCACCCGGTGCGAGTAGATGGAAAAGCCGCGCCGAGCAATTCGAGCCGTTTGTATGCGAAGGGATCGGGAGGAGCGAAAGGGATGCCATCGTTGATCAAGCGGAGAACCCATGAGCCTGCAATACATGGCTAGATGGGTCGGGCCAAGCCCATCCGAAAATCCTTGCCCATTCTTGCTTTATCCTTAATATAAAAAAAAGGGGGAAATGACACAATAATTCTTAAATGTTGGCTCAATGGAGAATGCAGTTCCTGAACTTTAACTTAATGTGCAATGAGATTTCCGAACTTCTGATACATGTTCAAACTGGTCCCTAGATTATATGGAAATATTTAATGTCGTCCTAGTTTGGAATCATATTAAATAAATTGAAAGTTCAAGGATCACATTGCACATTAAATCAAAGTTCAGTAATCATTTGTGTAATTATAAAAAAAGAAGATCTAAATCCTCTAGAAGAAAAAGCCGATCGGGGCCATGATGTATGAAGAATTTCTCGCTTAGACCTAGCCATTTTAAAGAAATTCATCAAGCTTAAATGCATCGTTCGACGGGCGGTCAATGCTTGGACGATGATCACTTTTAATGTAAGTTGTCTTCATAAGTATAGGCTAAGAAAGTAGTCTAATCATATAAATTCGACATCTCTGAATCAATACATTTGAGATATTATCCAATTCACAGTTTTCTCATTTGGCATACAAGTAGGCACCTTTCTAGGAGGTCTCCCATCCAGGGCGACAACACAATTTACCGTTATGTCAAAATGCGCTTTTATGAGTTAAATCCAGTTATCACATATATATTTCAAAATCGTTCTCTCCCTATTGTTTAGTTCAGTTCATTCCTACTCCCTTCACCATTATAGAAGTTTATTAGGAACCACTCCTTGTCCAGGCTCTTAGGCCCAGGCGATCACTTCTCATCATTATCGGAACGGGTTGTTACAATAAGTATGTTCAGCGTGTACTTAATTCACAAATAATGTCTTGGTCTATGCTTGATTAATCAAGTTAAGCCAGGCCCAAAGGGAAAAAAAAATATTACATTTACAGTGATTATATCAAGCTATAATCAAGTCTAGCTAATTGGCTCGTAGGATAATTAACAATTATAAAGAGTTCGATTTGGGCAACGTTGGAGGTCGGGGAGATACGACACAAGGACGGGCTACCTGAGTGGTGTAATAATATCAACACGAGCTTGCTCGGCATACAAGTCCGATCAAATCTTGACCATGTCAAAGTTCACAGTGCCGACTAATCAAAGGATAGTTTATACATTTCAACGCTCTCTTCTTGTTGGGCAAGTGTATGACTGGTCATAGCGGGCATAAACCATCGAACGGGCCGACGACGCTTACGTCTGAGCACGTACTCTCGTCTGACGGTCAAACCTTTCTTCCTTGCTGGGCAAGTGCATAGCTCGTTGGAACGGGGATAAACCGTCGAAAGCACGGAAGCAAGACGTGACGCCTCGGCACGTGGCGGCCTTTATATACGAGCTACTTCCCTCGCACTCAGATTCACAGAGCGAGCGAGCGAGCGAGCGAGAGAGAGAGAGAGAGAGAGAGAGAGAGAGAGATGGCGTTGACAGAGAAGCAAGAAGTGCTGGTGAAGGAGTCATGGGAGATCCTGAAGCAGAACATACCTGAATACAGCATCCGTCTCTTCCTGCGGTGAGTTCAGAGAGAGAGAGAGAGAGAGATTTTCTTGCTGTTTGTGATTGTGTTTTATATGGGGTTTTGTCTGTTCATGCATGAATATATGATTCGTGTAAAAGGATAATGGAAGTTGCCCCGCAAGCCAAGAACATGTTCTCCTTCCTCAGAGATTCGGACGAGATCCCCCAGAACAACCCCAAGCTCCAAGCTCATGCCGTGAAGGTCTTCAAGCTGGTGAGCCTCTCTCGAAACCCTCGTTTTCCGGTGCCATCCTTTCACTCATCGATGTCTCCCGGCTTCCGTTCCTTCTTCCATTTCCTCTGTGATTTTCGCTTACGCGTCTCGTCGTCGCGCTGCAACAGACGTGCGAATCAGTTATTCAACTCCGGGAATGCGGCGCGGTCGCGATCGCAGGTTCGACCATGAAGCACTTGGGCTCCGTTCACCTGAAGATTGGAGTCACCGATCGCCAGTTCGACGTATGTGACACATGCTTTGGCTCAACCTCCGTTAAAATCATCGTCGTCATAGCGTAGATAACTGTCGGCGAACTCATCGATCTTCATGAACCAGGTGGTGAGAGACGCGCTGCTGAGAACGATCGAAGAGGCGGTGGGAGAGAAGTGGAGCGAAGAGATGGAGGGTGCATGGGGCGCAGGCTATGACCAGTTGGCTGCAGCCATCCTGGCAGAAATGAAGGACGACGCAGCTCCGACCGCTAATTAACCCTACTACGATGAAAGCTATGGAGTGCGCATGCGAGAGAGAGAGATTTGATATGGTTTTCTGTGTGATGCCCTAGTGAAATATGGAATAACTGGATTTGTAGTGGATTGAGAATTATAGTGAGATCATCTCTTTTCATCTTTGGTGTTATGATTATTTAAGATGAAAAATGAAAAGTCAAATGAACCCTACTACTATGAAAGCTAGAAGTAAGACCTATGACATTTTCTATCCCAAAAGAACAAAATAAGAATCCTCAAGTTGCTTGTGCTTTTGTTATTATATGATTGTATGACAAACTACCCTGATTGTGATTGCTGTATATTATCTTCATTTGAGTGGTCGGCAAAAATCAGATATCTTCTGTTTAGGAAGATCATAAAAAGAAAGTTTAAGACCAAGCCCATTGACATATTCAATTAGACTTATCATCACTTCAAAATTTTTAATAATATTTTAATATTTTTTGAATTTTTTTGATTTATTTCTTTCTTTTTCATTTTGCCGGTGACCGGCCATTGACGGCGAGGCCTAGGTCACTGGCGACCAGTGAAAGGAATAAGAAGAAGAAAAGAAAAGAGAAAAAAAGAAAGTGGTATAACAAAGAAGTAATTGTTTTTTTAACTTCTTAATTTTGTTTTAAATTTATTCTCAAGAACAAAAAAGGTATCAAACGGATTTCTGTTTTTATTTTTTTTGAATTCTAGGAAATAAAATAATAGAATTAGACATTGTTTGATCGATTACCAAACATACCCTTAATTTCAGAATCCAACCCGATCGAATTGACTGGCTCCATCCAATTCCCAGATGGGGCCAAGATCCAACTGTAAGCATATATAAAGCAAGACTTCGGCTCAGAGAGTTGGGAGAGAGGCAATACAGTCTCATCTTTGGGTCTTCTTCATTAACTCTAAATAGAAAGTAAGAATAAGAAAAGCAAATAGAGTGTGAAGTGAACGCTATGGCATTTTGGCACTGAAACATGGACTCCAAGGACACTCAAAAACGTTTCTGTCGCGAGGCGAGAGTCAAGACGTGGAACGGCGTTGAGTGAGAGGAAAGCGAGGAGGCGTTGAGCGAAGGAACAGAAAGAGAAGTCGAGCATTGAGCGAGAGGGGCTAAGCATGGGCTTTGACAGAGCAACACAGAGGGATTGATGAGTGTGAGACTTGAGAAAGCATAGGCGATTATGGTTTTTGAGAAGAGCGTGAAATTACGCATATAAACCCCAATGTTATGTAATAATACGAATTATAAAAAAAAAATAAAAAACATTGGTCCGATTCTGGTGGTTCAGTCTACACCCGAACAAGGGACTAGACCGATTTTTACCAATTCCACATATTCGAAATCAGAAATTGCCCAGGACTAGATGATTTGGTCCAATTCCTAGTTCGATTTGCTTCCAATGCTCACCCTTAGCCATAATAGCTCTTGCCTCGCACAAAGGTGAAGGTCATTGCCACTTCGCCTGTGGCCAGCAACCCCTAATGACTCTTTAAAAATGAAAAACAATAAAAAGAAAGAAAAGATTTATTAAAAAATATGAGATTTTTAAATTACAAAAATTATCTATATTAGTGCTATTTACACCACATAGAATGATTGGTCTCTACATCATCGATTTTTTATCAAACTTAATTCAAATAGCTAAATTAGTAAATTATTAAAAATTTAAAATTAAATGAGCCGAAATTTTAAAAATTTTATGATAAATCGGTCATCGCACAATATTTAAGACTTTTCAAACAATCATTCAACTTGCGTGGAGCATCTTCAATGAAGGGACTTCATAAAATGCCAAACTTGACTTTGAAATCTAGACAATATATAACCAAAAAATAAAAAATCAAGATATCTTTTGGAGGCACGTTCTCCCACTTGTGCCCTCCAAGATCCAAGGCTAGTTGCCGTTATAATTACTCCATCATCTAACACCGCTAATTCCGAACCGCAAGGACCACATGCCCACGTGGCCACAATCATGCACTTCGGACTTTTGGGGAATGTATTTGCAAATATGCAAATATCTTGAGTGATGGATTTTCTAAAATGCAAATAGCGTTTGGTGAATTACAATTCTAATGTGTATTGAAAAATAACTTTGCCCAAATTACCATTTGATAAAATTTGCATCTGTAAATGACTTTTATTAAATAAAAAAATTGTATTTTTTTTTTTGAAGTATGGCCATTGATCGGCTAGATTTGGTTGCCGGACTGCCAGATCTGACCGTCGAACACCGTCGCGTGACCTCAGGCGACCCCAGGCAACGGCCGCCTCAGGTCACGTGACCCCAAGCAATGGTCGAACCTTGGCGGGCAACGCTTGGGTGATTCGGCTGTCGGCTAGGGTAGCTCGACCCTAGCGACCGTCGCTTGAGGTCGTGCGATTCAGGCCATTAGTTGCTTGGGTTGCGCAACCCAGGTGTTGCCTGAGGTCCAGCGACGGTCGCCGGGGTCCCTCAGGCGATGGTCGCCGGAGTGCGCGACCCCTTGGCCAATGATCGTTGGCCTCCAATTGGCTTTTCTGTGTGGTGGTTTTGGAGAAGATGAAAAGTAACCAGAACTTGCATTATGAAAATACAAGTTTCCAAAAAACTTCCAGACTTTTTTTGGGTAAAGCGCCTTTAGAGTCATTTAGAGATGTAATTGTATTTTCCTAAAATTGAGCAAAAACACGAACGAAACACTTTTGCATTTGGTCAAGGGACTTTAAAGTCTCAAAGCTCGTTCCAAAAGCCGAACCAAACGGGATACGCAACCTCTTCCGATTCGCTAATCAATCCCTCAGTTCACGCCGCGGAGCCCAGTTGCCATTGATCCAGCCAATCAGCAGCTGCCACGTCTCAGAAATTGCAAGAGCCTAAATTCAAAATGCTTTGGAGTTCTCACCTCATCCGACAACGAAACGCCAATGCCCAAATAGAAACTTCCGGGGGAGTTTCGCTACGATGTTTCGTCCCCTCTTTCGTCGATGTTTTCGATCAATTTCCTTGAGGTTTTTTCAGGTCTTTTATCGACTACCCCCCACAAAATGGACTTTTTTGGTTTAGAGCCCTGAATTCAAGAATTTTTTGCGGAGGACACCATCTGGGTTGTTTTTGTATGGAGGATTAAAGAAAATATTACAATGTGAGAGCGGAGATGAATATCTTTGACCATGAGTAAGTTTATCTCCAAGAGAATAATCATTTAAAATTTGTTTTTTCATCGAATTTGCAATCAACACTTCCCACCACTAAACACAAAGATCGCTTCTTCTATTATGTAATTTTGATATTATCCATCTCGTAAACTGTTAACGACGATAACCATCTTTTGGAATTTCCTCTTCTTCCTATATAGGCTACGTTTTGAAAGTCAGCCCATGCGCACTTGATATATTTATGGAGTAGGGCTCTAGCTGGGTCTTTAATTTTGAATGCAATTAGTTGTCTCATCAATATATTTACTTATCTCTCGAGACCTATCTCTCTTTTCCATAAATTATCCTTTTTTTTTTTTGGTTGGTCATAGATTATCTTGAAGATGACTTTTTAAAATGCATTCAGTTGTCTCTTGAAAAAAAAAAGGAGAAAAAAAATTGAGAGATGAATTCATCTTATATCTTCTCACTGAAATTGAAAAATCAAATAAGTTAACTCATTAACCTATCCAGCATGAAATTGATTCTTGCAACGTATGGGAAGAGTTTTATCTTCCCTTCCCTCTGTTCTTTTAAAATAATGTCTTGATTTAATGAAATTCAGACAGAAATGAAGAAAGAGAAAAGGAGTGGGTCTCCTACTTGTGCCATAGCTTGGAAGAAGAACTTTTAATGGAAGTTGAAAGGACCGGGGCAGAAAAGGTAAATAAGTGAGCTCCAGGGTACTAAAAAGTAAATACCGCGAAGTAAGAGGGCCATCGAAGAAAAAGACTTTTAAAAATAAGCCGATCCCATTAAGAAATTCCTCCGGCGACGGTAACCGCTAAAACGTGCTCCCGTCGCCTTCTCATCATCTCCGCAACTGCAACTGCAACTGCAATTGCGAACTCCTCTCTCTCTCTCTCTAAAATACGCTTGTTGACGTCTTAAAGTTTTCCATTCCTGCATCTGCTGTTCCATTGATGAAAATTGGCTTCCCTGTTCGTTGCTGTCTCTCGCCGGCGTTCTTCGCTCGTGAACTACGTATGTAAATTCGTCGTGCATGAACATGCATGTGCAAGTGCTCGTCGTCAAATGGAAACGGCATTCTCGTGCACGTCGTTGTCTAAAATTCTTTGCTCGTCGTCTCTCTCCTCACGGGCTGACGAGACGAAAAATGCTGGCTGATTCGATTAGAATTAGTTGTTCCTTCTTCATTTTTTTTTGCAGTTTCACGGACGTGGCTGTGTTGTCTCCTCGATACCCGTGTCTGCCTTGCCTAATTGGTTGATCAAGGCTCGTTTTATATTCGACTCGGCCAAACGCGGTCGAGTTCTTCGCGGCAGGAGGAGGACGGAGCAATTACCCCGCTTTGGTGTTATGTGATGAAGCAATCGAACAGCTCTTAACGATTTCATCGCGGGGGCTTGATGCTCAAGGAAAGTAATTCGACGTAATTGGCTTGCTTCACTGCTTGGTGCTTGTCGCATTGTCGCTTGCGATGATGGACTCTGTGCGTATACTAGCTCACAAGGTATTGCCAGATTGTTGTTCATTTTCCGTAATTTTGCGAATGTGACTAGACTATCTTGTCAATGCTTGCTTCAACTGCCCCGTAATCCTAGGCATAAGTCCTTTTTGTGTATACACTAAAACAATGTCTTGCAACATGCTGTTATATTTTTCTAGCACTGCCGCAGAAAATTTGTTATTATTTACACCATTCTTTGAACATTATATGCATTGAGATCATCAGTCCCACTTTGTAATTAGCATTGCATTGGGTGATTTAATGGTATTCTCTTCCGTGAAGTCAAGAATAATTTGAGACTCAAGAGTTGCATGATGACTTTTCATTACAGGATGGATTTCTGAGAACAGCTCTTTACCTCCAACATCCATAAAAGCCTCAGGATATCTACCGACAGTTGTCAGTTTATTAATTAGCTCAAGAATATAGTTTATGCTTACCACAGATTCTATATGATGAATCCTGAACGTTGACGTCATCCAGCGTTGGCATTGAAATGAACTGGGGAAAGCATGTGCAAGAAGTGTTGCCGCCATTGGTACTTGGTCTAGCAAACTGAATTATTTGAATAAATGCGTCCATTGAGCCAAGTTAATAGGGACTTCTTTTTACTTATGCCTACTTCGGTTGGCGACTCCACCAAAAAAATTGAGTTCGTTTTTATGTTTCTTTCTTCTCTGCTTCAGTGGTCATCTTAACATATGCAGGTACCAAAAGGATGGGACAAATTTTCGCTGTCTATTATCTCAGTGGACACGGGAAAAACCATAAGAAGGTTGGGAACAGTGCCAGTCTGGAATGGAAATTGTCAATGATCAGAGACAATATCAAAATCAATCTGGATATCAAAGTATGATGGCCCAAAAGATGTTGAAGGATGCCTGGTTTAACTTTATTGTCACGATGGTACGAGGTTTCTCTCGATTAAGAGAGTTTTATCAAAAATAAGGTTTCCATTAGTGAAAACTAATGTATTCAAGTTTTCATGGCATTCTTCTTTAAGGGATCATCTAGATCCGGTAACCTTAGAGAGGCATCAGTCAATACGACATACTATATTAGCTCAAAAGCTTCTGCTCCTATTTCATTACAGCTGAAGAAATACAACTAAGGGACGATTTTACAAGTAAGTTCCATAAACAGATGACATTTCCTTACTATTGCTGAACTGATTCTGTAAGCAAACACCAACTTTTACAATATAGTTTGGCTGCTCTTGCATCAAGGTTTCAAGGATTGAATCAATTTGGCAGTAGCCCAATTCAATATCCTTCAAGTTTTCAAGTTACATTGTAGTCAAGAAAACATTCGCGCCAGAGTTTTTAGACAAAAGGGTCAAGCTTTTTCTTTTGTCAAAAGAATCTTTCCCCCTGTTCTTTATTCATGCTTGCTTGATAGGGGATCCAGAATCACAATGTCTAGAGTCTGACTTGTTCGAATATGTAACGTTAGATTCTGTACTATGCCATTCTAAAGTTCAATTATTAGGTCAGCATGAGTGTACTAAGCTAAGCCACGGAATGGAAGCATGATAATCTCATGAAGACTGGATTTTTGGATTATAATATAGTTCTCTTATACTCTGACTTTTATGTTATGGAAGACTTTCTGCTACCCCTCACCGTTGGATGTAGGCTGTTAAGGAACCATGTAAAAACGTTATGTTGCATTTTCTTTACTCTGTTTGCTTCATTTGATTGTAGTCGAGCTTTCTTCAACCTAATGGCTAAGGACGTGTTTGGATTGGGTTTTACTTTTTTTTTTTTGGGGAGCATGCAATCTGATTTACTAGTCGGAAACAAAAGAAAAAACGTTTATATAATATAAATATTAACACGTAGATCTGCATGTAGTTTTTTCACATTTTTGTTTTTAGTAATATTTTTAATTTTGGAGCACTTCTAATATTTGTTAAAGTTTAACCAAACGCGGACTATTCTTATTCACTTGGAGTGATTCAGTAGGCAATGAGGAGCCTTCTTTTCTGACTGTAATGGGCATTCTGGAGTTCTCGCTTTTCACAAGTGTTATTTCAGAAAGGCAACCTTCTCCTCCTCAGTCATTCTTTTAATTTTCCAAAGGCCTATGTGGAGAAGAACTTAAACTATAAGAAGGATAAAGTATTCTTCAAGGGAAAAAAAAAATGCATGCTTTAAAATTTCCAGTCACTAAACTTACACCTATAAACCACTAACCTATTCTTGAGATATATGCAAGTTCATCCATTTGGTGTTTATTCATAGCTTTATAGCTACTTAGTCATCGAGCAATCAAAAAGAAATCAGACTTGGTGGTCGAGAGCTTATTAACGCAGCTGCTTATCTGCCTTTATCTTCTTCCTTTTACAGATGAAAATATAATGTTTAACTCCAAAGACGGGTTCTGCTACACTCTCCCTCCAGATGTTAGAATGTTCCAGCTCCAGCTTCATAACTGAATTTGTAATAGTAACAACTCCTCCTACAGGGATGACTGGAAAGATTCAAATTCATTACTGGATGAGGCAAGCATTGACTATGATGATGTGGAAAACAAATTTGATGTGTCTGACAGTATCTTCGTTCGCAGTTAGATATAGGCTTCGAGTCCCAAATTCGAAAGATTGTGGAACGGTTGCACATGCCACCATCTGGAGCAAGGTAGACAACGCTACTCAGAGCTACTTTCCTAGATGATATACAGGTTTGTAAATGCTCTCTAATAAGCTGCCAACATCTACTTTTTTTTGGGTTCCCTTTCCTGCTAGGATTGGAAATCCTGGGGAGCTTAGTGATTAATTAATCCGAAAGTATGTGGAAACTGGATTTTATGGCTGATATTTCTCTTTTCGCATGGCAGAGGCTGGCGTTCAATTTTCTCTCATATTATATATTTCTTGCATTTGGAAGGGTAGGCTCCAACACGAATTTGATTGCTCAAAAGGTTGTATTGGCCGCAAGGTACTAGAATTGCTGAATTCAGTAGACACTTGTTAATTTATTGCAACGTTATTGTATACTTAAGCTACATATCGATTTGTCATTTCATATTAAAAAAAAAAAAAAACTGTTTGAAGAGTATAATAATATTCTCTCGATAAAATAATATTTTCTCGTTTTCAACTAAACAATTTGAAGAAGAATTGGATAAGTTGGCAGATGAGCAAAATACTCGTAAATATCACCCATATGATCATGAAAATGCAAATTTTTTTATATGTTGCGTTGGCTTTATTGTAGAGATTGAATAGCGGTATAGGGTATTGTGTGTGTGGCCGCAGGTGCTCACTGAATTGGCAATCTTAATGACATGCGTCGCCATCATCCTAGATGGGATCCAAGTCAATAAGATCGCCAGGGTGCTCACTGAATTGGCAGTCTTAATGACATGTGTCGCCATCATCCTAGATGGCGACCCGGGTTAATAAGATCGCTACTTTAGTGAATACATGTCCTTAAAGCCAATGAAAAGGGCGGGTATTCACTGAACTGGCGGTCTTGATGACTTGGGTTGCCATCATCCTAGTGGCGACCACACACGCAATACTTGTATTGGTATTCAACCCCTACAATAAAGCCAATGCAACATAGAAAAAAATTCTACGTTTCTGTAATTATATGGACAATTTTTTGGGTATTTTGCTCGTCTGCCAACATATTTAGTTCTTCCTCAAATAGTTTCACTGAAAGTGGGAGAATATTATTGTAACCCTCAAATCGAATGTTTTTTCTTATGAAATGGTAAATTGGTATGTAATTTAAATATACACCAATGTTAATAAATGAACATGTACTTACTCAATTCAGTAATTCTAATACTTTGTTGCCAATCCAACCATCTTTTGCTAGGGAACGAAGAAGACCCAAAAGATAACTTCTCTTATCCCTATCATCAACAAAATCAAACTTTAGAGCAATCAAATCTGTTAAAATATGTTTTGAATTTGAGTTCGAAGCGAAATTCTCCTTTCTGAATATTAATAAAGACAAGAAAAGGAAAGTAGAAAGAGCAAAAAAAATTCTTTCCTATTTCTTGTGGAAGCAACGAGGTGATGAGAAAAGTCGAAGATTGCAATTGTTGACCAAATCCCATCAAATCAGTTTCCTTATCTGGTACGTACGTGTGGCTTATCTTTATGCATAATCTGCACCTTGCTTGTTGTGGATTGGGAAGAAGACATTAATATATAAAACCAATACCAATATACATATATATAAACAATAAAAGGGGATTCCTAACTTTTGGACTTTCTTTTGATTTCTACCCAGCGTGGGTTTTCTGCTCCCATGGTCAACTCTTGGTTTATATACAGAGTACCGAACATCTAGAGTATCAAAATTCGGTATAAGAGAACATTTAAATGTTAAAATTAATAAAAGTGATATTTTTTATGAAAAATAGGACACTTGAGAGTTAAATTCGGCGAAGATGGTCGGAAATCTTATGTGATAATTTTTTAATAATATAACAAGATCCTCCCCTTCTAAATGCAAGAAATGCATAATCCGAGAGAAAATCGAACGTCGACCTCTGCAATGCAGAGAAATATCAACCATAAAATCGAGTTTTCACATAACCCACCCCCTCCTCCCCCGAAATAGATGTTGGCAGCTTATTAGAGAGCATCTACAAACCTGTATATCATCTAGGAAAGTAGCATTGAGTAGCTTTGTCTACCTTGCTCCAGATGGTGGCATGTCCAACCGTTTCGCAATCTTCCGAATTTTGGGCTCGATGCCCATCTAACATACGATCAAATTCATAGACCACAATATATATTTAATTTGAGTATAAAAAATCGAGCAATACTTGCATTAGCTGGGTGCTCACAAATCTCATCAATCATAACTATCGAATGATATAGATATCATGTGGATTTCATGTAACTCAATGGTCAAGATATATTGGGCCCATAAGCACATCGGGAATTATTCAAAAATTTCGTGGCTCACTCCCAATATTTTTTATTTTGCCATTTTATTCACTTTTTGGGATGAGAGGGACCCACGAGGCTTCCAAAAAAAGAAAAAGCGGACGAGATGAGGAGATCACCCACCGTATAAAAAAAAAAAAAAAAAAAAAAAAAAAAAAAACAGCAGATGATGAAGACGCATGTTGATAAATAAAAAATAAAATAAAAAAGAAATTTTGCACGCCTATAATATTTTATTTATTGAATTATTTCCCCAATTAATCTCATGTAAGGCATGTGCCGGTGCCTTGTAACCGATAGTGCTAATAAAGCCAAGGCAAAAAGGAAAGAACCCCATTAAAAAATTAAAATAAAAATCCAGAGGCACGTTAGAAAATCATGCACCTAATTATTGTACATCTCATAACCATCGAATTTGGACAATGGATGGACCAAATCAATGAGACAAATCATGGGTACGATAGTACGATCCATTGTAAATGACGGGGTAAATGAAGATGTGTGAGCATGTGATGGACCTCAAATGGGCCGGTGGTGGCGCCCGCCCTCCTAGGTTCAAAACCCTCCCTAAATTTAAAGGAGAAAAATTTTAAATACGTGTATGTTGTTTTATTGAAAACTCGTGTCTCGGCCTCCCGAGTTCGAATTCTCGGTCTGTGATTTCGGGTGGGCTCGAGTCGTCTTATGATGAAGACGATGAGGTCGCCTCGTATATCTCGATAGCTATCGGCAATAATCACGCATTGCGCTCTCGAGAGTCTAGACCGAGGTACGTAAAAGAAGAGCTTCGACATCGAATGGTTCGATGGACTAGTGCGGTGTTCGGATTGTTTGAGTCGAACCGCCTGGTACAAGCAGATGGATTAGCGTCGAGTAATTCGAGTCATTTTTGGGTTGGGACAAGCCCATTCCTGCTTTCTCATTTGGAAAAAAAAAAAAAAAAAAAAAAAAAGCCCTTTAGAGGAAAAGCCCGATTGGGGCCACGATTTATGAAGAATTCCTCGCTTAGACCTAGCCATTTTGAAAGAAATTCATCGTGCCCACATGCATCATCCAAGCCTGCACGGACGACGGGCGGTCGATCATCGGACAATGATCACTTCTAATGTAAGTTATCTTTATAAGTATATGCTAAGAAAGTAATGTCATGTGACATCTCTAGATTAACTCACTTGAGTTATTATTCCTTTTTAACCCATCCTATATCAAGCCTCATAATTCTGTTTTTTAGGATATAGGTGGACACTTTTCTAGGAGATCACCCATTATGATAGTGTTCTAGCTTGGAAAATTTTGCCGTTATATAAAAATTCGCCTTAACAAGTTACTTTCATTTTTCACATATATATTACAAAATTGCTCTCTCCCTATTCGATAGATAGTTTGATTCATTTCTATCTCTTCATCATCCTAAAAGTCTATCGAGAGTTACTCTTTATTCAAGTCCTTTAACCTCGCGATCACTATAAACTCTTTTTAAATCGGATTGTCACGATAAATATGTTTAGTGTGTACTTAATTAACAACTGATGTCTTGGTTTACGCTTGATTGATCAAGAAAAAAAATAAATTACATTTACAGTGATTATATATAAGCTATAATCAAGTTGAGCTAATTGGCTCGTCGGTTATTTTTACAATTACCGAGAGTTCGATTCGGGCAACGCTGGAGGTCGGGAGTTTCGATACAAGGACATGCCACCTGTGCGGTGTAAATATATCAATACAAACTTGCTCAGCAAATAAGTACGACCAGATCTTGACCAGGTCAAAATTCACAACTTGCCGACTAATCAAAGGATAGTTTATGCAATGGATGGCCAACCACTCCGGCCTTTGGCACGTCAAAGCTGTCTTCTTGTCAACCTGGTACATGGCTTTGTCATGGCAGGCATGAACCATCGAAAGCGCTGACGACGCAGACGTGCCATCGGAGCAACGAACTCCGGTCTTTGTCACGTCAAAACTCTCACCTCTTTCTTGTCGGGCAAGTACTTAGCTCGTCAGAACGGGGGCATAAACCATCGAACGCGCGGATGCAAGACGTGACGTCTCAGCGCACGGCGGCCTTTATATACACAAGCCACTTCCCTCGCACTTGCACTCAGAGAGAGAGAGAGAGAGAGAGATGGCGTTGACAGAGAAGCAAAAATGCGAAACTCGACTTTGGAATCTAGACAATAATAAATAACCCAAAAATAAAAAAATAAAAAAATCACGAAATCTTTTGGAGGCACGTTCTCGTACTTGTTCCCCCAAGATCCAAGGCTGTTATAATTTACTCCATCTTCTGACATCACTAATTACCGTCGTTATTAACTGCAAAGGCCGCACACCCATGTGGCCACAACCACGCACCTCGTACGCAGCCTCTTCCGATTCGTTAATTAATCCCCCCAACCACTGGGGGTTCGCCCGTGTGGCCACCCTTCCAACACGTGGAAGGGGGAGGTGAGGTTCAAATCCCCACCTTAGGGGGATGGGGTAGGGACGCGTAAGTTTCGAGAGTGGGTTGCGGCTCCCACGCCCTGCAAGAGGCGGGCAAGTCTCAAGTCTGCGAGTGAGTGTAGAGTAGAAATAGAGTAGAGAGTGAAAAAAAAAAAAAAAAAAAAAAAAAAATTAATCCCCCCCCAGCTCACCGCGCGAAGCCTAATTACCATCGATCCAGCCAATCAGGAGCCGCCACGTCTCAGCAATCGCCAATACCTAAATTTCAAAACGCTTTGTAGTTTTCTCCTCATCCTATAGACGAAACGCCAATGCCCAAATAAAAAACTTCCCCGGGAGTTTCGCTACAATGTTTCGTCCCGCTTTCGTCGATGTTTTCGATCAATCTCCTGAGGCCTTTTCGAGTCTTTTTATTGACTACCCCCCACAAAATTGACTTTTTTCGTTTGGAGCCCTGAATTCAAGAATTTTATGCGGAGAAGAGAATCTGATTTGTTCTCATGTTCTCGTGTTGAGGATCAAGGAAAAGCTTACAAAATGAGAATGGAAATAAATATCTTTGCCCATGTGTAAGCTTATAGTGAAGAGAATATTCTGGAATTCACGATCAATCTTTCACGCCACTGAACACAAAAATCGCCTATTCTATTATGTAATTTTAATATTGTCTATCTCGTAAACCGTTAATGACGATAATCATATTTTGAATTTGCTCTTCTCCCTGTATAGGCTATGTTTTGAAAGTCACTCCACGCAAACTTTATATATTCTCATAGACGGTTATGGAGTAGGTCTCTAGTTCTATCATAAATTTTGACTAATTAAGGCATTACCAAATTTAATAGAGGTTAAAATAACAACCTTTTTCAATATAGTTACTTATCGATCAAGACCTATCTCTCTTTTCAATAAATTATCTGGAAGACAATTTTTTAAAATGCATTCAGTTGTCTCTTGAAAAAAGAAAGGGAAAAAATTGAGAGATGAATTCATCTATATTTTTTTTTTACTAAAATCAAAGAATCAGATTAATTAACTTAATAACCTATCAAGCATGAGATTGATTCTTGCAACATATGGGAAAATTTTATCTTCCGTTCCTTCTTTTCTTTTAAAATAATGTCTTGATTTTTTTAAATACAGAAGGAAATGAAGAAAGAGAAAAGAAGAGCGTCTCCTACTTGTGCCTTAGCCTGGAAGAACTTTTTATGAAAGTTGAAAGGACAGAAGCAGAAAAGGTAAATAAGCGAACTCCGGGGTACCAAAAAGTAAATTCCGCGAAGTGAAGGGGCTATCGAAGAAAGAGACTTTTAAAATAAGCCGACCCCATTAAGAAATTCCTCTGGCGACAGTAACCGCTAAAACGTGCTCCCTCTCTCTCCCCTCGCCTTCTCATCATCTCTGCAACTGCAACTCCTCCTCTCTCTCTCTCTCTCTCTCTCTCTAAAATGCGCTTGTTGACGTCTCCAAGATTCCATGCTTTCATCTGCTGTTCCATTGATGAAATTGGCTTCCCTGCTCGTCGCTGTCTCTCTCCGGCATTCTTTGCTCGCCGGCGTTCTTCGCTCGTGAACTACGTATGTAAATTCGTTGTGCATAAACATGTAGGTGCAAGTTGCTCGTGGAAACGGCATTTTCGTGCGCGTCGTTGTTAGAAATTCTTTGCTCCCCTTCTCTCTCCTCACGGGCTGATGAGACGATAGCGGCGGATAAGACAAAATTAGAATTAGTTGTTCCTCCTTTTTTTTTCTAAGTTTCATGGAGTGGCTGTGTCATCTCATCGATACCTGTGTCTGCCGCGCCCAATTGGTTTGATCGAGGCTCATTTTATATTGGACTACAGAAGCATCATGTCAGAGACTTGTTGGAATCTAGGCCCTATTTATTTAAATATGTTTTTGTTCTTCGGAATACAAATTTTTATTCTTTTGTTCCGAAAAATAAAAAAGAACAGAAATACGTTTGTTTAACAGATTTGGAACAGAAATAAGAAGTAAAAGAATATATATATATTTACTGTTCCCAAAAACAATTCCGAGAAACACTTTTTTTTCTCATTTTTCTTTTTCTTTATTTTTGGCCGGTCGCTAGCCTTGGCTATAGCTGGCGACCTTGCCGGAGTGTCACCGCCCTCGGCGAGCTCAAGCTCGCCAAATTCAGTGAGGCTGAGCTCGTCCAGCCACCGGCGAGGCTTAGCCTTATCGAGCCACTCCCAAGCGACTTGGCGGTGGCCCAGCAAGGCTTGAGCTCGCCCAAATCCGACGAGGCCCGGCACCCTCGTCGACCAATCGCCGGCCATGGTCGAGGCCGACGACCGGCCAAAAAAGAAAAAAATAAAAAATATTTAAAAATTAGAAGAAATATAAAATGTATACGGGTTTACCAAATGTATTTCTGTTCTTTTTCTATTCCAAGAACATAAATTTTGTGCAGTTACCAAACACGTTCTTCTATTAAAAAATTGTTCCCTGGAACAGAAATGGTTTTTTTTTTTCTATTTCTGTTCCCTAAAACAATTTTTGAACAGAAAGGTTACTAAACGCGCTCTTAAGGGGCTGTTTGTTTGTGTTCTTTCTTTCTGGTCATGAACACAATTTCTGTTTTTTTTGTTTCGGGGAACCAAAATAGAAAAAAAACGTGTTTGTTTACGTTTTAGTTCTAAATCTATTTTTTTGTTAAAGAGAACAAATTTGGAGCGAGAAACAATAAATAATTTTTCTCTCTCTTATTTTTTTTCCTCTTTCTTTTCTTCTTCTTTTTTCTTTGGCCGACGACACTAGCGACCGGTCGTTGAGGGCCGGCGACCTCATCGGAGTGTCACCGGCCCCTGACAAGGCTTAGCCTTGCCTTGGCTGGGCGAGCTCAACCTTGCCAGATCTAGGCGAGCTCAAGCTCGCCCAACCAAGGTGAGGCCGACCTTGCGCCGACCAGCGAGGCTCGGCCTCTCCGGGGGTCGGCGAGCCTCGCCATGGCTGGGCGAGGTCACCAGCCATGGCCGAGGCCAGCGACCGGCCAAAAGGAAAAAAAAGAAAAAAAGGAAAAATAAAATAAAATAATTAAAAAAAATTAAAAGAAACAAAAAAATTATACAAGTTTACCAAACGTGTTTTTGTTATTTTTCTATTCCGAGAACAAAAAAAATTTGTGCAATTACCAAACGCGTTCTTCTGTTCAAAAATTGTTCCTCGAAACAAAAATAGAAAAATTTATTTTTGTTCCTAGAAATAATTTTTGAACAGAAACGTTACCAAATATACCTTAATTAAATGTATGAATTTTTATTAATTTCGCTGTCCGTCGTTCATCACCGGTATATGATCCTTTTGATGTATGGAGTGCGCACGCTAGAGATGGAGAGGGATTTGACATGGTTTTCTATGTGACACCCTTATAAAATATGAAATAACTGGTTAGTTATTTGTGGATTGATAATAATAGTGAGATCATCTCTTTTATATTTGGTGTTACGATTATTTAAGATGAAAAATGAAAAGTCAAACGACTACTACTGGGTTTCGCCTCAGTGGCCACCTTTCCAACTTGGAAATGGGAGGTTGGGGGGTTCAAATCCCCACCTTCTCATGGAGGGATTGTGGTGGGGACGATTTCATTTTAGGAGTGGGTTTCGACTCCCACGCCTTGCAAGGAGGCAAGAGCAAAAGTCTGAGAATGAGTGTTAGCATAGGATTAGAATAGGACCGACCGAAAAAAAAAACGACTACAACTATCAAAGCTAGAAGCAGGACTTATGACATTTTCTATCCCAAAAGAATAAAATAAGAATCCTCAAGTTCCTTTTACTTTTGTTATGATATGATTGTAAGACGAACTAACCCGATTGTCGTTATTTTCATTTGACCTATGTTTGATTATAGTATATTATATCCATTGGGACGCTCCACAAAAATCAGATATCTTTTATTTAGGGAGATCATTAAAAGAAAGCTTAAGACCGAACCCATTAACATATTTAATTAGACTCATTATCACTTCAAAATTTAAGTTGGATGAGTTTTAAGCCAGTTAAAATATATTAATAGGCTCCATGTTGCACTAAATCTCTGACGGGGATACAGGAGAACATGACTTGTTTGTAATTGAGATATGTTTAGGTTCCGATAAGTGCTGATGTGAAAATAGAAAATGGTTAAATATGAACTGCCAAACAAGCCTAAACAAAGTAACAGAAAAATTGTCCAAAACTCCCCAAACAAAGCAATGGAAAAATTTTCCAAAAGTCCTAGACCTATAAATATTGTCATAAACTTTTCGATTTTTTCAATAACCTTTTCACTTTCTGGCAATTGAGTTCATCAAATCAATTTTGGTTGGAAATCGATATGTGGACGCCAGTGGTGCCACATAGAATGAGCAGCTCTGATTTTGATAATTTTTATAATATTTTAACATTTTTTTGAACTATTTTTATTTGTTTCTTTCTTCTTCATTTTGCTGACGGACCAGCTACTAGCATGGCCACATCTAAGCAAGGCTGGTTGTCGCCTAGGCTAAGGTAGCCTTTCCAAGCATCGGTAGGGCGAGGTTTGGCCTCACCAGATCTGGTCTAGGCGTGGGCAAGCCTCGGCGAGGGCTCCTCTCACTAGATTTGGCAAGGTCGCCCTAGCCTAGGCAAGGGCTCCTCTCGCCGAGGCTCACCCTCGCTCGACTGGGCCTTGTCTATGGTAGGTGAGGCCAACCAGCTCGACCATTGGCAAAAGGAAAAAGAAATGGGGGAAAAAAAAAAGAGAGGAAAAATTGGAAAAATTAAAAAATTATTAGTAGGAAATTCGAAAAAAAAAATTATTATAAAAATTTATTTATGTTGGCACTGTGTGCCACGTAGAACGATCGATATCTACATCGACAAATTTCAGCGAATTTCAATCAAAATTAACCGAATGAACTCAATTGGTACAATGTGAAAATGTTTATGATTAAATTAGTAAAATTGAAAGGTTTAAAATTGAATTCACAAAAATGCAATAAGCTTAGAGTTCACGAGTTGTAAATAAGCAGACTGCCAACACCCGCACTGCCACTTCTCCACCCCCTGCTGACTTTCGGATAATTTTCCAGGAGAAATAAGGGAAAGTGAAAAGTAGCCGCGTACAAAACGAGTGTCCATTATTTACTTCTATCGAAAGGATCGACATTCCAAAAAATATCATATCCATTTCCGTTGTAAGGTGGGCATCAAATGCTAAAATCGGAATGAGAAGTCGGAACGACAAATTACAGGTGCAAACACATTATATTTGAATTTATTCCTTTTTTAACTTTTCTTTTTTCAAGCCAAAAAAAGACAAAGCAATTGATTACGATCGTCATGTTCACCCACGCTAGCAAGCCATGTTAGGTTCTCATCAATGCAAGAGTGTCATGATGTAGCTAGCCACTTGGACTTTCATTTGATTTTCATGCTCCCATTCGAAATTCAGCATTAATTCAAGTAATTAAGATCCGGACGTGAGTTTTCCATAACCATGATGTTGCTAGTTATCAACTCTTTGCCGGTTTAGTTGCACGAGCCGCTTTCATTTGATGAGAGTTTTATACTTTAATTAATGCGACCGATGAATGTGACTAATCAACATGCTACCAAATAAATAAAACGTCCACCTACCCTCACCTTTTCTCTATTTGAAAATTTCTCAAATGCTTCCTTAAGAAGACTCCGTTATCATAGACTCGTAATTTTTGAATAGTTCGATTTCCAAAATACTTTGCTTGATGGTCATGATAGGGCGATGCCAAGATATTTCGGGGAAAGCATGGAGAGCTAATTAATACGAAAAGATTTCTGGCATGACATAGATTTTTTATATTATTTTACACAAATATTTCCAATTGAATGATCTCTTCACTTCTTGGGGACGGGAAAATTGTCTAAAAAATATTAAACCTATTGCATGATAATCAATTGATTCATGGACTTTAAAGTTAAACCTTTTGACGACTAGCCGATATAGTCATTTTGATCAATCTTGACAAAAAATCGATGACATAGATGCCAAATGTCCAATGTGGAACGACTGATGTTGACATGAATATATTGCAATTTTTTCAAATTTTCTAAATTTCCTATATGTTTTTTTTTAATCGTTCGTCTTCCCCAAAGGCCTGTGCGGCAGTCCCCAGGGCCTTGGCAAGGATTGTTGCGGCCTTCGCCTCTATGTGCGGCGAGGGCCAAGACTAGGGATAATTGGTTCTAAAGTAGGTTGAGTCCCACCTTAGAATAGCAAAATTAGATTAGTAGGCTCGTTCTCGGTTTGAATTAGCCCGCTTGATCCTAAAACCAAATTGGATCAAATTGACTAGTTCGGCTCGATTCCCAAATGTGTCCAAGTATCAGCGGTGTTTAATTTATTACACACACATATATATATATATATATATTACCCTGCAAGACGGCCGCTCGGAAAGTTGAGGGAGAAAACACAGTCTCATCTCTGAGTCATCTTGATTGACTCTAAATAGAAAGTAAGAATAAAAAAGGCAACAAGTGTGACCACTATGGCATTTTGGCGTTGCAATATGGACTCTAAGGACCCACCTCAAATGCTCCTTTCACACCATACCCTATTCCTATTGTGAGGAGAGAGAGTCAAGACTTGAGACTTGAGACTTGAGACTTGAGATGGTGTCAAGCAAGAGGGAGGCGAGATGGAACAGAGAGAGGCGTCAAGAGAGAGAGGAATAGAGGGACTAAGGAGGGAGGGGTGCAGCGTTCAGCGAGACAGGTTGAGAATGGGCGAGATGGAAAGGGACTGATGAGCATGAGGCTTGAGTGGTGAGACGAGAATAGGGAAACTAGGGTTTCGAGAAGATTGTTGAATTACATACACAACCCCCACTATTTTGTACTAATAATAATTATAAGAAAAAAAAAACCATTAGTTTGGTCCGAACAGTTCAGTTCACACCTGAATTGGGAAGCGAACTAACTTTTACCTGTTCCACATTTTAAAAATCAAGAATCACCCAAAATAAGATCAATCCGGTTCTAATACTCACCCCTAACCACAATAGCCCTCGCCTCACAAACAAGCAAAGGCCATCGTAGCTCTCACCTATGGCCAATGATCCGTCTAGGCTCTTTAGGAATAAAGAACAATGAAAATAAAAAATTTATATAACAAT
This sequence comes from Eucalyptus brandiana, assembly GCA_014182725.1. Taxonomy (NCBI): domain Eukaryota; kingdom Viridiplantae; phylum Streptophyta; class Magnoliopsida; order Myrtales; family Myrtaceae; genus Eucalyptus; species Eucalyptus brandiana. The sequence goes on from CM024674.1 coordinate 41,926,886, forward strand.
GGATTTTTAAAAAATTGTAAAAATGGTTTATATCAACATTGACTAGCCATACTATACTACATAGGACAACTAGTGTCTAAATTATCAATTTTCTATTAAAATTTATCAGAATGACTAAATTATAAATCATTAAAAAGTTTAGAATTAAATTTGTTAAAAATTAAAAGGTGTGATAATGAATCAGCGGTCTATACAAGATTCAAGACTTTTTTAGGAGCATATTCAAAAAGATAGGGACTTCATAAAACGCCTAACTTGACTTAGGAATCTAGACAATAAATAACCCAAAAATTAAAAATAAGAAAATCACGAAATCTTTTTGGGAGGCACGTTCTTGTATTCGTGCCCCTAAGATCCAAGGCCAATTACCGTATAATTACTCCATCTTTTGACATAACTAATCACCATCAACTTGCAAAAGACCGCACGCCCACGTGGCCACAAGCATGCACCTCGTACCCCTCCTCATTCGCAACCACTCCCCGATTCATTAATTAACCCCACCAGCTCAACGCGGCGGGTCCTAATTACCATCGATTCAGCCAATGGGGAGCCGACACGTCTCAGTAATCGCCAATTCCCCTAAATTCAAAACGCTTTGGACTTCTCCCCTCATCCGACAAACGAAACGCCGAAGCCCAAGTTAAAACTCCTTGGGAGTTTCGCTACGGTGTTTCGTCCCCTCTTTCGTCGACGTTTTCGATCAATTTCCTTGAGGACTTTTCGGGTCTTTTATTGACTGCCCCGCAGAATTGACGTTTTCCATTTGGGGCCCTGAATTCAAGAATTTTATGTGGAGAAGACAATCTGGTTTGTTTTCATACCGAGGATCAAAGAAAATATTACAATACGCCGAGCGTAGATAAATATCTTTGGCCTTTTGTAAGCTTATCTTAAAAGAGAATAGTCATTTGAAATTTACTTTTTCACCAATTCACAATCAACCCTTTATGCCATTGAACACAAAAATTGCGTCTTCTATTGTGTAATTTTGAAATTGTCTATCATGTAAATTGTCAACAACAATAACCAACTTTGATATTTCCAAAGTCACTTCATGTGCACTTTATATCTTCTTATGGAGTAAGGCTCTAGCTCTATCTTTAACTTGATTGCAATCGAGGCATTACTAGATTTAATAGAGGTTAAATAACAATTTTTTCAATATTATATTTATTTCTCGAGACCTATCTCTCTTTTCAAGAAATTATCTCGAAGACGACTTTTTAAAAAAGCACTCACTTGTCTCTTAAAGAAAAGGAAAAAAAAAATTGAGAGATGAGTTTAGTTATATCTTCTCATTGAAATAGAAAGATTAGATATGGGTTAACTCAATTATCTATCTCAATAAATAAAAAAAATAATAACCTATCAACCATGAGATTATTCTCGCAACACATGGGGAGAGTTTTATCTTCTCTTCCCTCTTTTCTTTTAAAATAATCTCTTGATTTAATGAAATTAAAAAAGAAATGAACAAAGAGAATGGATAGGATCTCCTACTCCCACCCGTGCCTTAGCTTGGGAAAAGAACTTTTAAAGAAAGGACAGTAGCGGAAAAGTTGAACCAACCCAAAAAATAAAAATAAAAAAACTCCAGAGTACCAAAAAGTAAATACCGAGAAGCAAAAGGGCTACGGAAGAAAGGACTTTTAAAATAAGCCGACCCCCATTAAGAAATTCTTCTGGCGACAGTAACAGCTAACGTGCTCCTTCTCTCTCCCGTCGCCTTCGCATCATCTCTGCAACTGCAACTGCAACTGCAGCTGCATTCTCCTCCTCCTCTCTCTCTCTCTCTCTCTCTCTCTCTCTCTCTCTAAGCTGCCGGCAAGGTTGAAGACGAGCGGACGAGCGAGCGAGCGAGCGAGCTTCATGAAGCTGACTGGAAACTAGAGAGCAATGTTCAGGCTACACAAGCAGAAGTCCGACGAATTGCGCGAGAGATTCGATTTCCAGCTCTCCAACCTTCAGGCCCTTCAGGTCTCTCTCTCTCTCTCTCTCTCTCTCTCTCTAAAATACGCTTGTTGACGTCTCCAAGTTTTCCATCCTTGCCATCCGCTATTGCATTGATGAAAATTGGCTTCCCTGCTTCCTAGCTTTGCCTCGCCGCTGCCTCTCGCGGGCGTTTCTTCGCTCGCGAACTGTGAATGCGAACTCGTCGTGCGTAAACGCGCGCAGGTGCTCGTCGTCAGATGGAAACGGCATTTTCGTGCGCGCGTTGTATAAAATTCTTTGCTCGTCTTCTCTCTCCTCGCCGGCTGATGAGACGATAGAGGCTGATTCGATTAGGATTGGTTGTTCTTTTTTTTTTTTTTTTTTTTTTAAAGTTTCATGGATGTCGCTGAGTTTGCCGTGCCTAATTGGTTGATATAGGCTCTGTTTATATTCGAATACAATAGCATCGTGTCAGAGAGTTTGGCTGGAAAATTCATCTGCCAAAACGCAGTGGAGTTCTTCACGGCAGGAGGAGGAAGGAGCAGTTACGCCGCTTTGTGCTATGTGTTGAAGCAATCGAACAGTTCCTATGATTTAAACTTTACCGCTTGGCGGTTGTTATGTCATTGCTCAAGAAGATGGACTGTGCGCGTGTATTAGCTCCCTAAGTATCGCCAGATTGTTGCTCGTGTTCTGTAATTTTGCGAATGAGACTAGACTATCTTGTCAATGCTTGCTTCAACTGCACCGCAATCTTACGCGGAAGTCCTTTTTGTGCGTACAGTAAAAAAGTGTCTTGCGACATGCTGCCATATTTTTCTGGCACTGCTGCAAAAAAATTGTTATTATTTGCGCCATTCTTCTAACATAATATGCATTGAGATTATCAGTCACATTTTGTGACTAGCATTGCATGGGGCGATTTAATGGTATACTCTTTGGTAAAGGAAAGTATAATTTGAGACTCCAAAGTCGCATAATGACTTTCCTATTGAAGTAAATTTATTTTGGGTGACATATTGACTGTTGTGAGCGCATTTTAACTAGAGAAATCTTAATTTGGGAACTGGAGGACACTAAATGAGTTTCTACAGTGAACCTAAAATTCTGAACTCAAGCACCTTTTTCAATCTGAAATTGTTACTTGCCCATTAAAGACACTGAGGAAAGTTCATAGTCAACCATTAGATCTCTCTCTTTTTCATCTTTCTTTTTTGACATGGACAAGGTCCCCTAGACATTAGGTCATGATCTTATAATGTTCTCGTAAACGTGGACTTATGAGAACAGCTCTTTACTTCCAGCGTTCCTAAAAGCCTCAGGCTGTCCATCGACAGTTGTGACCTTATTGATTAGCTCAAGAATATAGATTGTGCTTAATATTGATTCTACATGATGAATCCTGAATGTTGATGTCCAGCTTTGGCATTGAGATGAACTAGGGAAAGCATGTGCAAGAAGTGTTTCAGCAATTGGTACTTGGTCTAGCTAACTAAATTATTTGAATAAATGTGTCCATTGATCCAACGTACTAGGACTTCTTTTTACCTAGTCCATTGTTAGTTTTTATGTTTCTTTCTTCTCCATTTCACACTCATCTTAACATATGCAGGTACCAAAAGGATGGGACAAACTTTCTTTGTCTATTATCTCAGTGGACACAGGAAAAACTATAAAAAGGTTGGAAAAAGTGCCAGTCTGGAATGGAAATTGTCAATGGTCAGAGACCATATCAAAATCAATCTTGATATCAAAGTATGATGGTCCGAAAGATGTTGAAGGGTGCCTATTTAAATTTGTTGTCACAATGGTATGAGGTTTCTCTCAATTAAGAGAGTTTTATCAAACAGAAGGTTCCATTAGTGAAAACTAATGTATTCAAGTTTTCATGGCATTCTTCTTTTAGGGATCATCTAGATCCAGTATCCTTGGAGAGGCATCAATCAATCTGGCAAACTATATTAGCTCAAAAGCTTCTGTTCCTGTTTCGTTACAGCTGAAGAAATGCAATCAAGGAACAATTTTACAAGTAAGTTTCACAAACAGATAACTTTTCCTTACGATTGCTGAATTGATTCTGTCAGCGAGCACAAAATTCTCCAGTATAGTCTAGCTGCTTTTGCTTCAAGGTTTCAAGGATTGAATCAATTTGGCACTAGACCAGTTCAATAGCCTTCAAGTTTTCAAGTCACATTGTAGTCAAGAAAACATTCGTGCTGGAGTTTTTAGACAAAAGGGTCAAGCTTTTACTTTTATTAAAAGAATCTTCTTTCCCCTGTTCTTTATTCATGCTTACTTGATAGGGGATCCAGAATCACAATGTCTAGAATCTGACTTGTTTGAATGTGTAATCACAGATCCTGTACTATGCCATTCTAAAGTTCAATTATTAGGTGAGCATGAGTGTACTAAGCTAAGCCACGGAATGGAAGCGTGATAATCTCATGAGGACTGGACTTTTTGGATTATAATCTAGTTTTCTTGTACTCTGAATGTTATGGAGTTGCAGAACCATGTAAAAAATTTATGTTGCATTTTCTTTACTCTTTTATGGAGGACTTTCTGGATTAGCTTTTACTTTTTAGTTTTTGCTTAATTTAATTTTGCAGCACATGCACTTTATTTTTTTTAGTCGGAAAGCAAAAAAAGCTTTCATATAATGTAAATGTTGACACTCAGATCTGCATATAGTTTTTTTCACTTATTTTTTTTTTTTTTTAAATTTATGAGTAATATTTTTAATTTTCGAGCAAAAGCAAAAAGGCACTTCTAATTTTGTTAAAGTTTAAACAAGCACGGACTATCCTTATTCAATTGAGGTGGTTCAGTAGGTGCTGATCAGCCTTATTTTCTAACTGTAATGGGCATTCTGGAGTGTTCACATTTCACAGATACTATTTTAGAAAGGCAACCTTCTCCTCCTCAGTCATTCTTTTAATTTTCCAAAGACCTATGTGGAGAAGAACTTGAAAACTATAAGAAGGATAAAGTATTCTCTGAGGGAACAAAATGCATGCTTTAAAATTTTCAGTCACTAAACTTACACTTACAAACCATTAACCTATTCTTGAGATATATGCAAGCTCATCCATTTGGTGTTTATTCATAGATTTATAGCTACTCAGTCATCAAGTAATCAACAAGAAATCAGACTTGGTGGTTGAGAGCTTATTGACACAGCTGCTCATCTGCCTTTATCTTCTTCCTTCTACAGATGAAAATACATTGTTTAACTCCAAAGATGAGGTTCAGCTTCACTCTCCTTTTGGATGTTAGAATGTTGCAGCTCCAGCTTCATAATTGAATTTGTAATAGTAACAACTCCTTCTACAGGGATGACTGGAAAGATTCAAATTCATCACTTGAAGAGGCATCCATTGACTATGACGACATGGATAACAAATCTGATGTATCTGACAGTATTTTTGTCCGCAGTGCTGGCTCTTCATCTAGTAATTACATGGATAGTCCATCTCATTCAGAAGAATTTGGAAGAAAGGTATTTTTTTCCTCACTTGGGATATGTGTTCTTCGAGTAGGTTTGTCCTTTCACGTGTCTCATCAGATATCTGCATATCCACAGTTCCACCTATGTTCTTCTCATATCTCACCATTTTTTTTCCTTCATTTAGAAATATGCATGTCCAGAACATAATATTCTGGATTTTGCAATTTCTATTTTCTTCTTTCATTGAAGAACAAGATTCAGTGCTCTCAGGACTGCTTGTTTTGTGAATCAAGCGAGTTTGATATGTATTTGCATGAGCTATATCTCGAGTTGCCTGGGAAAGGTGATGTTGCTTTTGCATGTTAACTGATGACCGTCATGCTGGGTAATAGGATACATCCCAGATGCAAGAATTAGATTTTTTCTGTAGCATTTCCTAAAATCTTGGAGTTTAACTCCCACCAGTTCACCTCTCCTCTAACATTGTCACGGGGAACAACGTTCTCACAGTCAGGTTCACATCAAAGCTTCGACTCTTTGGAGGAATCCATTGGCAGGAAAAAATTGTCCCCCAGTAACTATCTTATTGGGGATACTTACAGTTTTATTGGATGGCAGGATTCAACTGGATCTAACACTGGTTCTGCTTATGGCTCCAACTCCGGTGATATTCCTGCTAATTCAAACAACTCCTCATTCAATTCAAATGTCCGGAGATCAGGACATTCTTTGGAAAAAGAAAACGGAGAGTTCCGTCGATTTTCACAGCCCTCCATGTCACCCTTGCGCAATGGGGGTTCATCCAAAGACCTGATTGAAGCTGTGGAAGTCACGGTAGAGGAACTTAGGGCAGAAGCTAGGATGTGGGAGAAAAATGCCCGAAAGCTGATGGTTGACATTGAAAAATTGCGAAGGGAGTCCTTGAACCAGTCTGAGCACCAAGAAACTCTCAAGTTGGAACTGTCTGCATCACATACAGAGTGCCACAGCCTGAAGCAGGAAATAGAGCGGCAAAAAATTCTGCTTGAAGATTTGATGATGAAACAAACAGCAATGGACAGTTTGAAGTTACAAGAAAAAGGTGCAGACAATCTTCAGAAAGAGCTGGAAGAAGAAATCAAGTTCCAAAAGGAGACAAATGCCAATTTGGCTTTACAACTAAAGAAAACCCAAGACTCCAATATTGAGCTTGTCTCCGTTCTTCAAGAAATGGAAGATACCATAGAGAAACAGAAGATGGAAATTGCTGATCTTTTATCTGCAAAATCAGAAGTCACTTTAACTGAAAATGTTTCCACTGAGGAGATAAAATCATATGATGCATGCACACCTGATTCTGTGTTTGCACAACCCATTAGTGATGTGTTTCCACGATTTCATCTGGATGGCACCAAAAGTTTTAACCTCTGGCAACCAAGATTTATGGAGAAACAGAACTTGGAAAGTGCCATGAAATTTCTGCAACCGATGTCGGAGGAGAAAGGAGATAGTGAAAATGACCAAGATTGCAAGACCAAAACAATGGTTGAATGTGAGGCAGGATGGACAAATAAATCGACTCTGAATGAGGTGGAGGTCGAGAGCATTAAAGAAATGTCACCTGAAGCACTCGATTCTCAAGTCTTTGAGGAAGTCAGTTGTGAAGATGCAAGTGATACTGATCTGAGAAAGCAAATTAAGTCTTTAAAGTTGAAGGTGCAGGAGCTTGAGAAAGACTGCACTGAACTTACAGATGAAAACCTGCAGCTAATGTTTAAGCTCAAAGATTTGCACCCTCAGAACATGGCTTCTGCTTCAAATATAATCCCAAATGACAGAAAAGAAATTGAAAGTCGTCAGTCAGAAATAGCCAGACTGAATTCGAAAGTATCCAAGCTTCAGGAGGAACTAAAGGAGAAGGAGATTCTCTTCGAAGAATTATCTTGTGACCATAGGGGGTGCATTTCTTTCCGGGATAAATGTGCTGAACTGGAATTGCAGTTGCAATCTCTCAAGGATAAAGGTTCTCTTTTTGATGTTGAACCTTGCAAAGGTTGCACAAAAGCAGAAGACAAGGAAATTGAGATCACTGCCTTGCATCGGCAGTTGGAGCATTATCAAGAGCAGCTTCAAGTTTCAGCAAACACTGTAAAGCAGCTGCAGGAACAACACGCTCTTCGTTTGCCTCAAAATGTTGTAGGTAATTATGCTATATATTATCTAGACATGCTACAGAGTATATTTAGTAGTGACCTAAAAAACCATGATGATGATATACTGAACAAGCTTGTACATTTAAAAAAATTAATCAAAATAAGAATTGGAGACTTCAAGGATAAAGAGTCGGAAGAAGAAGAATCCAGGCCAAGAACCATGAGTGGAGATGGAACTGGGGAAGACCTTCCTCCCTATGACTTGGAAGAAGACAGAGTCTTGACTCTTGATCAGGAACTCAGTGCTCTTCACATTGAACTGGAACCGAGACTCAGAGATTTGAGTGAAAAGATGCTGGAAATTTTTATTGAGATGGACAAGTTGAAGGCAGACAACATACTCAAGACGGAAGAGGTCAAGACTCTACAGCATCTACAAAAGGAGTTGGAGACTCATTTATGTAATTTTGAGCAGGAAAATTTGAAGGTGGATAATAACATGAAAGGTACTGAAAGAGGTAGTGATAGCAACTGCAGCTTTTGTCCTTTGCATGAAGGCAAGATGGTTCATGCTAGCAGCATGGGTCCACAGGTTTCAGCTGACAAGGTTATTGGAAAATGGTCAGAGCTAGAGGGTGAAAAAAATGAACTCGAAATTCATTTATCAGAACTAGAAGAAGAAAACATACGGCTATCTGAAAGGATATGTGGCCTGGAAGCTCAACTACAATATTTGACTGATGAAAGGGAGTCAAGCCGTTTGGCAATCCAGTTTTCTGAATCTCAATCATCAAATTTCCAGAGTGTCATAAAGAAATTGGAAATTGAGATGGAAGCACAGAAGGTTACTACGAAACAAAGGTTACAAGAAATTCATAAGCAATTACTAGAAGCTCAAGAAGAGTGCAAGTATCTAAAAGTTGCAAATACGAAAGTGCAGGCTACTGCTGAAAATCTTATCGAGGAATGTAGCTCACTTCAGAAATTAAACGGAGAATTGAGAAAGCAGAACATAGATTTGCATGAGCGCATTACTTTCTTGGAAGCAGAACTTGGCGAATCCAATGAGGCCTTTTCTCATCTTTCAAATGAAATTGAAGTTTTAGAAGAAAATTTTGATTCCTTACTGGAAGAAAGCACCTTGAAAGAGAAAGCTCTAAATTCTGAACTCAATGCACTTCTTCTTGAAAACAGGAGACTAGATAACATTTTTATTGGGGAAGCCAGAACAGACACTGTCAAGGATTCTGAAGAGGAAACCGAACATCCAGAAAGTATGGTTAATAACATCCATTTGGAATATGAAGCAAAGGTACTAGGCCTTATTGGGGAGCTGGCATCTTCCAAGCAAAACCAGGAAGTTTTGATCGATGGCCATCATAAGTTGATAACTTTGCTTGAAGATGTAAAATCTAATGAAAGCAAACTGAGAAATGCTGCTAGAAGTCTCGCAATGAAACTAAAAGCTTCCGAGTATGAGAGAGTGCAGCTCTTGGAAGAGATCTCTTGCCTTAAGGTTCAGCTACAGAAGATTGAACTGCTTCAGAATGAAGTTTTGGCTCTTAAGAAAACAATCAGTGAGACAACATTCGAAAAGGAAAGGCTAGAAACCTCACACCATGTATTACTGGCAGATTTTGAAGAAATGAAAGTGGAGAGAGAGTCATTTGTTGAGAAGATCTCGACTATACAGAAGGCTTTGTCTGAACTAGAAGAATGCAAACATGCTAAAGTTGCCCTTCAGGAAAGGATCTTACGCCTGGAGGGAGATTTAACTGCCAGAGAAGCTTTATTTGCCCAGGAAGCTGAGCTGAAAAATGAGGTTGCTCGGATTAAGAGATCTTATAGCCAGCTCCAGAGGAGAACGAAGTGCCTGGAAGAAGAGAAAGAAGAATGCCAGAAGAGTGCTCAAGCAGTGCAGGAGCAGGTGAAACATATGAAGGAAATGGGATATGATATATACAAGCCTGGGAATACAAGTTGTCTTCCTGTTAGCTATGAAGTAAAGCCCCCACTGGTCCGTATGATGAATTCTCCTTTAAAATAGCATTCTTCCATATTAATGCAGTATGGATTACATTTCTAATACAGCTACAGAATTGCCAGATTAGTGAGGTGCAACAAAAGCAGTCACCTGCAGAAGATATTCAAGTGCAACACTTTCCGGATGATCAAGGGCATCTAGAAGTAGATCAACTCTGTGAAGAGGTATATTTCACTAGTTTTATGCCCTAGCATCTTGTTAGTAATGTTATAGCCATCGATAAAAGGCTGCCTTACATTGAGAAATTTGTTATCCACCTAATTTTGTTTGCTCCATATTCATTTCAGAACAATAAACAGAGAAAGTGCACGGACAACCCAGATCTATCATTGAAGATCTCAATTCTTCAGAATGAGTTGGCTGAGGTTTTAGAGGCCAACGATATGTATAAAATGCAGCTTAAGAGGTAGACAATGGCAGTACTCCAGTTAACTTCCCTCAATTTTCCAGATTTTAATTATGATTTTAAAGTTTATCTGAAAAGTTAAGCCATTAGAATCCTGGAGACTGAAACAGCAAGCAGTATGCACAGTTTGTCACAGAATGACGTCAATTTTTCTTTAGCAGAAATTTAAAACGACCCACCATAGCCTCTCATGCCTCGAGTTAATTCGCAAGTTAGATCAGATAATTGGCCTTGTTTGCGACTTTATGAGAAGTCATGCATTCATTTGCTAAAATGACAAGAGTAGATCAATCAATTCTGGGGATGTCTGGCATGCACCGACTTTTCTAAAACTCAAGAGCCTTCTTCGTCCATCCGGCTGTTTCTAACTCAAAGATGGCATTTCTTTTCAGTTTGTTGTCCACAAACGATCCCTCACATATGCCGAAACGCATGACAGAAGATGCATTGCTGGAGACACAACCAGGGCAGGACAAATCATCACTTGAGGAAGAATTGATACATTTACGGGAGAGCTACCTGCAGATGAGCCTCAGATATGCAGAGGCAGAGGCTCAGCGCGAGGAGCTTGTGATGAAACTCAAGGCAAGAAATGCCGAAACGAACTAATAAGCCAGGAACGTGCTTTCGGGTGAAGTTCGTCCTCTCTCTTGACCCATTTACTGCTAATTTTTGGATCAAGTACTCATCTTCACCAGTTTTAACAAAAAAATTTCACACACAAGGAAACAATTGATGTAGTATTTGTTCAGGATAACAAAAAGATACGTGTATAGGAACAGTGCATTAGTAAGTATAGAAGAGAATACACGAGAGCTTTAGGGACAGTTTCTTTCTGTAGTCATTTGAAGTCCCACGGTAACAGTGATACATGTAAGCTCGGAATTTGCAATTCAATTGGGGCATAACGCATACTTCATTCTCCGAAGCCATGTTTGGGCATGATTGGAATCATCGTTGTCAATATTTTCTGTAAATGAGTCAATAGGACGTTCTTTTTCCCCTTTCTGGAGAGATTGTCTAGAAAATATACCCACGCTCGTGAAGACAGTCAGAAAAGTTTCCCTCACTTTACTTCTAATATCCCTGTGAACCATAACCATACATTTCCATGGAGAAGAAGTCATTATCATACTTCTCTAGTGGAATTTTCATTATTGTGCTTTTCAAGATTCTTCTGCAAATCATATAGCTTAATCAGATCTACCGATTATTCATTCTCCTTCCCCAGACAACTCTTCCAGAACTTGCTTACCGAAGATCCATAATATGTTAAACATCATCAGTAAATTACAAATCTGCTTCAATTTGAAAATGGATTAACGGTGTTCATCTGGACCACAGAGGATCATTCACTCGATTAATTATATAATTTTTTTAGTACTTTCAGGGAATACCCTGCCTGGACTCAGGTCCCCTGGACCCACACTCACAAAATCGACCGATCCGGTAGACCTGAGTCCAGAGAAGAAATTTCCGTTTTTTGGGGGTTACAAGTGGAATGCCTATAGGCTTCAGTAACTGAAATAGACCATACTCAGATTGTTCAATTTTGGACAACCGATCATGCCCTTTATTAATCACTTTTAAGCTACGGCAGTACTGAAATCACCAAACATCTGCGTCTTTCTCGTCTCATTTTAGGAAAGGAGATAAGAGGAAAAAGATTTTGATATTTTATTTACACATGAATGATGAATTGGCGATGCCATTTTCTTGTTTCCAATTATACACTGAGAAGCGTTCAACATATAATTAGGAGAACAGAAATAAATAAGTGAATGCCCCAACATTCTTGGAGCACTGCTTCAACCAAGAGAAACTGGACATGGCTCTACCGATCTTACCCCGGATTCCAGGTTCTCCTATACACACTTTCTTTCACAGGTGTCAACTGTTTACAGTATGGAGTATGCTCGAACAACCTCAACAATTGGAGCTCTACATAGAGGGCACTTCCCTCCGCCACGAACCAATTCATTTGCGCATTTCAAACAAGTGCACATGTGCCCACATCTGCAAAAGTTTAATCCCATTAGATGAGTGAGTCCGTGAGCAACATATGTGATCTCTCCCCAGAGAAATCTTGGGCTTGCAGTTCTCATGTAAAAGCACAACCTTCGGAAAAGAGAAGGCAAAGCCAGCATACCTGTACAAGAGGGAATCAATGTGGCTGTCACAGCAAACACAACAAGTTCCTTTCCTCACATGAGCCCATCTAGATCCGTCTTCTGATGTCTCAGGACCCAAACCTGCAACAATCGGTGCTGTGTTGACTAGTAAGATGTAAGAACAAGACCACAGGCCTAAACCATAGGACAATAGATATCTCCATGACTATCAAATCAAAAGCGATGTTCGTAAGTTCAAGAAAAATCAGGCAATAGCTACTTCAGAAAAAAAAAAAAAAGAAAAAAAAAAGTATATATTAAAGAATGGTTATAATGCAAAAATCAGACCTTTATCACCAGCAAATCGATTCAAAGCTGCTGAGACTTCCTGTCTCACAGATCGCTGCAACTCAAGCTGCATATCCATGCAGGCTTCCAACATCCTTTGCATGTGGCTCATGCCTTGCTGCAGGCGAGCCATGTCTGTTCTGAGATCATTGATCATCTCCCATTCCTGCACCAACCAACCATTTAAAGTCAGTTCAGATTTCAGTATTGCATGCCCAATGGAAACAATATGCTAATAACAAAGCATCCATACAGCAGCAATTTTTCGATCAGCTAAAGATTTTCCCCCAGTTTCCAGATTAAAGCATTGCATAATACCATTCCTCAAACAAGGAAGCTAATTAAGTGACAAGGAAAACTCAACCCTTTTCCAAACGTAGCATTAATACAACATGACACATGACTGCCATTGAAACAGAGTCAAGAGTTCTTGAGCAACACTAAATGTATTGATGCCACCATCCAGTGAACAATCGGTTGCATTAAGACCTGTACCAAAAGAATAACTGAGTACTACCCTATTCCCATGCCAACTAATATATCTCAAGGTTATAATTCCAGTCAGAGAGGTAAAAACATCAAGATCGAGTTTCTATTGACATCATACTCCAAAAATCCCATCAATTGGAATAAGCAACATAATGCCAACGTGCTTTGATAAGGTTAACACCACATTATTATAGATATCAAAATAACTCACAATTTCTGATCGATGCATGCTGTGGCGAGACCATCCAGGATGGTGTAGATCCTGATGCCAAAGTGGCTGTGGTGTGGGTATTGATGGACCTGGATGAACTCTTGGAGGTCTGTTAGTGACATCCACTTGATCTGTCTGTGAATCTTGATCCTGAGTAGGTGAGGCAGGAGTTGGAGTCGGAGCAGGCAGATTTCTTTGCAAATCCCATTCAATGGGAGCACGACCTTGCCTTTCCACATATGACTGTATCAGCTGATCCAAACTTTCACGGAAGCCACTACGCAGCAGATTGGAAACGCTTCTCCTGCATTTTAAAGGATATTAGATTTGATCGAGCCCAAAAGGTCCATAAGCCTAATGGATAAAATATCCATTAAAATATTTGTACCTGCTCAAAAGTTCCCTGAGCTCCATGCTGTAAACGTTATCATCATCGGGAGGATGGAATCTATTATACCTTCTGAGAGGACCAGCACGCCGTGCTCTAGAAGGACCAGCAGACCCTTCCGGCCACATTCCCACTGGTTCGTGAGGGCCACCATCATCATGCCATACAACCTGCGTTTGCTGCAGGTATTGTTCCCCCATATTTGTTGGAGCTCCACGAGCCCAGTCATTGGCCGAATTTGTGGGCCAATTGCCTTCCATATCAGCAATGTTATCATCCCTAAACTCCATATCAGCAATGTTATCATCCCTAAACTCATTAAATTGTGCAGCAGTTTGTTGTTGCCCTTCTCCCCGCTCACCAGCCAAATTCTGTTCCCAGTTGCCACTTTCATTAGATGTATCCTGCCAATTCACACTTTCAGCACCTGCACTGTTTTCGTTGTTTCTTACTCGATCCAATGAGCGCCCACTGTCATTCGCCTGGCTAGTGGATTGTAAGGGTTCGTGGTTTTCTTGTTGAACATCCAGTGAAGCTCCAGGAGTCCTCCCATTTCTGGACTCATTGTCAACATCAACAGATGCAGAATCAGACTGTGTATTAGCCTGACCGCGAACAATAGTTTCTAGTCTGGAACGGAATCCTTCCCTAATGAGGAGAGGAACCGATGATGGATTAAAATTCTTAATGAACTCATCAAATGACTAATAACACTACCGACATTTTTTTACCAAAAGAAGAAAAATAATCCTAAAGAGCGACGAAGAATGTCGCAATCACTTCTAAAGCCAACAAAATTCTTCTTTTTTACCTCTAGGGTCATCTCAGGGGAGAAAATCAAAATAGAAAGCACTCTTTCATATTGCACAAAGCCAAGAAGAGTAAAAACACTAACAAACTTGGGAAGATACCACTAAATGTGCATTTTATCATAATACTCCATTACTCTGAAATAAAAAACTAACATTAATTTTAAGATCAGCATTTCTATACCAACATATCACAGAAGGGGAAGGGGAATGATCCAAGAGGTGGGATATTCTAGACATCCTACTCCTTTTATGAGTATATGATCTCTAAAACTGTGTTAGAACATTATTTTGAAGTTCAAATTTTTATTTTTTTCCAGTATTGTACTTCTCATCTATGTTTACTGTTTAATGATCAGACTTCTCACAGAAGTTAAAAGTAAAGGAAATGGCTATTAACTAAACTGTAAATCCACTTGGGAGAAAAAGAGCAGCTCTATACATACTTTTATCTCTCTATAAGCAAGATAGTTATTACGGAATCTAAGAAGCAAAGGTGGACAACTCACAAGCATTGCAAACAGCTTTCTAACCTAACTGAAAATGAATTATTACAAAACTTTAAGCTTCCTAAACATTTTCAGAAAGATGTCCTACCTTAGACCAGAAACGGTATGTCGTTGTCGCAACTGAACCAATTCACTTGCTGCCATAGAAGGAGGCCTTTCTTCTTCAACTGTTCTTTCATTTCGCAAAAATCGCCCTCGTAGTAGTGACTGAAAACATTAGACTATAACAGTTCAAAAGCACAAAATGCCAGCGAAATTGCAATTAATTGTACGAGAAGAAGCTAAAAGACAATATTACAATTCCATTACAACTCCTCTGAAAGAAATCTCCAACCCACAACAATTTTCTGCATTGCAGCACTTATAAGGACCTCGGAACTGGAAACACTCAAGAGATAACCATCCAATCTAGATCAATCATCTCAATATAATTCGATTCGCAATTTCTGATTCTTGGCAAGGCATGTAAAACAAGCTTGGGGTAAATCATGACAAGCACAAACAGGAAAACCAAACATGAAAATCCCCCATGCTATGGCCAAATGGGTAATATCTTAGCAAAAGAAAAGACCAGCGACCAACAAGGAACCCTTATCACATGAATTGGTCAGAAGAAGTTAAGGCAGACAAACTGGACTTCAAGCAGGAAAAGCTCGTACACGTATATAAAAGAAAAACTAGAAATTCACTCCCAAGCCACTGACCTGAATACGATTACGGTGAGCGAAATCAGACACAGCCCGATGCTCCAACAAATTCTGAAGTTCTCTTTGTCGTTCCCTCTCAACTCTCATGAGCAAATCAATCAGGGCTTGTCTTCCACGCAAACGGAGCATGTCCCGCCGAATATGCTCTGGTTGACCATCCTCGGTGTCAGCAACAGAACCTTCACGAACTCCATCACCTTGAGTACTTTGTCTTGCTCCCTCTTCCTGATCTTCCCTCCGGCTACCACGAGCATCCCTTCTCTGACTAGTCATTTGCACCCACTCTCTAACAATTCTCACCCTTTCACGCTCTGTTTCACCAAGCCATTCTGCTCGCGATCTGTTGTCTCTGTGATTACCATTCGAAGAATGGTCACCGATCCCACTCTCCATCCATCCCCGAACAATCTGCCTCACTCTCTCCCTCTCAACCTCACCGAGATCGGGAGACTGCTCCCTGCTTGATCCATTATCATCCCGACGTTCATTTTGTGTCTGATCATGCGACCAAGTACCATACTCATTCTCACTCTCACTCACATCCCCAACACTTCCCTGCATCTCAGTGCCCCTACTCTCAGAGATATTGGCGCTGGACAAATTTGTGTTGGGCTCAACACTCCTCCGCTGCCTCAATCTCACCCTCACCCTCTCTCTGGCCCGACTCAGCAACTGCTCATCCTCCAATTCCCTCCACATCTGCAAAATAGACGAAGCCTGAGTGTTCGGCTGCTCAGCAGCACCTTGCCTCAGGGAAGTCGGTGACTGAGACTCCCTGAGGAATGACGCATCAAGCATCGACACAGTCTGCAAACCGGCCAATGCCATTAACTCAGACTCCCTATTTCTCCTCTCAATGGTCGTGATCATTTCCTGGGCCTGTCTAGCAGCCCACCTGCTCAAAATGCGCGAATGGCGCCTCCTCGCAGCCGAGGACTCAGCAAGGTCATCGCCCTCGAGCTCGGATCTCCGCCTCCGCCTCACCAGCTGGTCGCCCTCATCATCTTCTTCATCGGGCGCGCGCGTCGAGCTACACGAGGCAAACGACATACAATCGTCCAGGTGGCCCCGCATGAACTCCTCCAGCCCGCGCTCGAATTCGGAACAGACATCGCTGGCTGACTCGGGCTTTTGCTGAAGCGGTTGAATATCAGTCATCTTTCACCCCTATCCTAAGCCTTCGCTACCACCACACACTCCAGGTACAACCTAAAAAACGTTCCTTTCGGAAAAACAACTCTGCCCAAGACCCTTCATTTCGCAATTCAAACCCCAAAAAAAAAAAAAAGGAAGCTCTACAATTCACGTAAAACTATCCGTAACCAAAAAAAAAAAAAAAAAAAAATAATAATAATAATTTTTACAATTGCGTTCTAAACCGAACCGGGGAATATAAACGATCAGAAACAGTATGCCCTAATCCGAACAAAGGGAGCATGACAACGAGCGGGGGGGCACCTCACCTGACAAAAAGAAAAAACCCACCGACGTCAAAAAAACCACAATGCGATTCGAATCGGGAATCCCAGAATCCGAAAACGCAGCCGAATTCTCGGATTGCCGCATCGGAACGATCGAGAAGCTAAAGAAGAACCGATTGATAGCGGAGAAACGACCGGAACTGAAGCGTACCTGCGAAGCTCCCTACTCGCGTCGGCGGTGTCGCGGCGAGAGATAGCAGAACCGACACGCCATTGCAGGAAGACGGAGATGGAAGAGGAGGAAGATGGAGGAGGAAGATGAAGGGAGAAGAGGAGCAAATGGAGATTGTGTATTAAGTTAAAAATGAGATCTTTTTTTTAGGTTTTAGAGCATGAAAATGGAGAGATCAAATCAATTGAATCGTGTCGCCATTATATAAAGCGGAGAGGAAAACATTTTTACCTGGGAAGGAAGAGAGAGATGAGGTGGGATTGCCACGTAGGCGCTGCTCGCGTCTCGTAGCTCTTGTCGAATTAGGTAGCGCCACGTCACCCGCTTTTTATTAGGGGCAGGTACGTATTATTAGCCGTAATTCATCCTTTTCTTCCCCCCTTTTTGGAATTTTGCCTCGGAATGTTTTCTCGCCCGAAATTACCTCCGCACTTTTTAGGGGAAAAATTTGAATGCTTGGCCAAAAAATTATAAAAATGAAAGGAAATGATGAATGGGAGAATGATGTTTTATCCTCTAAATATGTCGCGTTTTTAACTACACCCGGTTATATTTGCACCTTCCGTCGATTACTTAAAAGTTTAAATCTAGAAAAACCCAACTTATGAATGTACATTTGAGTTACTAAATGTCGCATTAATGGGTCGATAAGATTAAATGATTTTAACTTGTGAAGAAATAAGTGACTACAAATAAAGAATTGTCAAGACGTTGAATGGGGAAAAAAAAAGATTCTAACGAGTATAAGTAAGTGATTAATGCACCATATGAGCAAATGGAGATGCCGGCAATGATAAGGGTATATAAATTGGCCCATAAATTGAGCTTGATATCTTTCTTTCGTGTGAATTAAGATCATTATTGATTTTAGAGACGGGATATTAATTTATGAAGTCAAGTACGTCAAAAAAGTATAAATTAAAAATCTGTTATTTAGGGAATTTACCCCTGATGGAGGGAGGAACTACCCTACGAATAAGGACAAAGGCAATACATCATGCAGGAGAGGATGTGGTCTGTTGACCCATCTACACAATGATCACACCTATATAGATTACAAAAGCTACTCTATTTTTCTATTATTAATTTAACTTATCCTTCAGAGAGATATATATATATCACCAGATTATTCCTTTCAATTTCCACGTGGAAACTAATAATGGGTCATGTGGTCAACTTTTGCCCCCAGTGCAAGTTCCGAGAGCAAGTGCAAAAAATTTGCATCGCATGTGAACGTTTTCTTTAATCAGTACAACCCCACTTTAGGGGCTTTGATAATTAAATTTTATTCTATGCTTTTTGGCGTGAAAAAGGGGGGAACTTTAATATAATCTAATGTCCTATGCCCTATAAAACAAACAATTATCATATCCCTTTTTTGATTGGAGGGCACAGATTCTTTACCTGCTGCTTTTTTCCCCTGGGAGAAAGTCAAAAGAATGTCATCATCAGCACCATTATTCTAATAGTTTTAGTAATTGAATTTAATTCGAAAACTAATATTGGCAAACGCTCTAGATGAGACGTTACATTTAGATAGTGACACGTCGGAGGCACGAGGCGCGGGGGAGGGGGGTCCATTAATTTATTTTATGTTATAATCTCAAAACCATGCATAATCTCATTGCATTACATATCTTTTTTTTTAAAAATAAAATAAAACAAAAAACTGGTTGGTAATTACTGGGAGATTATGACTTCTCAGCAGTCGAAAAGGGTTATTTATTTTATTAATTGGCCTTTCTTCTTATACATATATATCCACTTTTTCCTTAGCTTTGAAAAGAGACCACCGCTTAATTAATGTGTAATTAAATCTCCTCTTTCCCTTTTCGTCACTCCTTTCAATTGAAATTGGTGAGAAAGGAAGCGTGTGAAAGAAGCGATAATTGTTAATTAGATGCGTGGATAGATCTTCTATGGTGTGTAACCTTTGCATCTTCTTTTTCTTTTTTTATTGGTCGAATTTGCATCTTCTTGTTGAACCGCTGGATTCATATTGGGCTTAAAATTCCTAAAATATATTATTTTATTTTAGCAAGAAAAAGAAAGGAAAACCAAAAAAGCATACTTTCAGCCGGGATCACATTAGGGTTATTAAGAGTTTTTGTGTATCGGGAGTTCCAACTTTTTGAATTATATATATAAGATTAATTATATGATGCGTTTATTTCGTGAAAAATAAATGATTTAAGAAATATTTTTTTAAAAAACTATCACTTGAATCATTATAAAAATGAATGGACAACAAAATATTATCATTGTCCGCAAAAATATTTATACATAAATTGTTGTCGATAATAAAAATATTTTTATTGGCTAATTTTTTTAAGTGACACGGAGATCAAGTTAAAGAAATATTTTCAAATAATTTATTTTTTGTGAAACAAATGGAACTTTCGATTGAACAATTTTTCTTTCTTTGTACACGTCACCACTTTCACCAACACACACGTAGTTATGTGTGCAATTATTAATTAACTAACCAAATCAATTGTCAAAAAAGGATTTGCGTAAAGAAAGGTGATTACCAAGTTGATGCATCTTATAAGGGGCGAATGAGGCAATAATTGCGAATTCCTGTTGTCAAGCTATAGTTATATTCATAACTCTGACAATGAAACGATAGAGATGAGTGTGCTTAAAGAGGAATTGTGATTCAAGAAAATTAAACTACAAGGGAAAATGAAGCGAGATTAGAACTTTTATCTCCCAACAATAAAAATTTGACTTGCTTAATGAGACAATCTCATTAGCACTTAAGAATATAATATCTCGATATTATATGAATCAATCAACGTCGAGTGTCTAGATGTAATTATTGAATATAATTGTATGAGGAGCACCTGAAACAAAGTTGGTGTAGGTTTTTCTATGCATATTGTCTTGTCGAGTACATGAAAACAAATAAAATGATTTGTGATTTGACAGTATATCACAATAGAGCTCACAACAAAGCCAAACACAAAATCGCACTCAATAGAATAGCACATCAACTACATTTATAAACTCGTCATGGAGTGAATTAATGAAGAGATCATGGGAATTACGTAATTAATTTTCCTCCGGTCCAAAATAGTCTATTGAAAACTTCTAGCCATCTAAAATCCCCCAGGTGTTTTGACCAAAAAAATTCCCAGGTGTCAAACCCTCGGAGAAGGGTCTGTAAATATGCACAACACGTACTATATAACATAAATATAATCTTCACAAAAATAGATTTTTTAATGTACTGCTAGTGGTTGAAAGGGTACGGATATAATAACCCACAAAAAAAAAAAAAGCATAGAAAAGGCCAAATCGCATGGGCACAAAGAGGTACCAATAAAAGTAACTCAAAAAGAGCTACACGTGAAAGTCAACATCACCTCAGCGAAGTCATATCCATCCGGACCAAATGCGGAGGAGCACATGAAAAAATAATAATAACAATAACAAGGCAAAAGGGACGAGATACCGAGGGGCGATCGCATCGCGCGCACGAACCGCCAAACCCGAGGGCAATTATATGCGTGTGTCCACGGGCGTTATGACAAAAAGCCCGAATCGGGATGCGAGGATCGGGTGCAGGCAGCCATGTTAGGTTTCCCGTCACCTCTCTCTCTCTATCTCTTCCGTCCATCCCCATGCAGGAAAGCTGTCCCGCCGGAGACCTCCTTGGAGCAAGAAGAAGACTCCATCTCCAAGAAGCCAAGGGAGGTCGTCCCCCCCCCACCGTGCCCATCCTTTTGAGCCGGGATCTGTTGTTTCTACTCTGGGAGAGCTGTGCGTTCACGAGAATATTTGCTCGATGTGTCGCGCGTCTTTGGTCGGGGACGGCGGCTTCTTTAGGGGACAGACCACGTCTCGCTCCGCTTATCTTCCCACCAGCTTTTGGGTTTCCCAGGCGGGAGGGGATATATGTGGAGGATCGGAATCCAATGCTGCAACTTGCAGCCCCCGCAAGATTGTAGTTTTTTATCCAGTTTTCTTTCTTTCTTTCTTTTTCTTCCCTAGAGTTTTGGTTTTCTTTTTTTGGTTTTTTTTTTTTGTCCTTGGGAATGTGCAGTGAAGGAAAGAAGTTGAACTGCTGAGTGATTCTAGAGATTGAGCTTGATTTGGGAGCCCAGATGATGCCATCTTCCTTAGTTGATTCGAGGTCATTAGGGCGATGCTGATAGCGGTGTGCTATTGATTTTAGTGGATGCATGTGATATGAATGAACGAGTCTGCAAAATTGTAAGGTGAAGGTGTGGGGAAAAATTATCCCAAAAGTTATAGCGCTTTTGTTAATTTAGTCCTAAATCATTTAATTTTATCAATTTTATTTTTTATCAATTGAGTCTATCTAGCTATTCTTTTGCTAGAAATCGCTCTCGCAAACATCGGCGGTGTGCAAAAGATGATCGATCTTAATGTGTATAATTTTTAATGATATTTTAATATATTAAATTTTGTATTATTTTTTTGAGTTTTTTTCTTTTTTGTTACTTTCTTCTTCCTCTTGTCAATTGCTCAGGCTGATAGGCCTTGCTTGTCATAGGCGAGGCACAGCCATGAGAGGGCGAGACCTAGTAAGAGTCGGCCTTGCTAGCCTCACCTAGGCCAAATTTGGCAAGGCTAGCGAGGCTAGCCCTCTCCTAGCAAAGGCAATGTCGGGCGAGGCTCACCCTCGCTGGGCCTCACCAGCTCGCCTAACCATGGCCACCAACACAAGGAAGAAAGAAGACAAGAAAAATAATAAAAAATTAATAAATATTCAAAAAATATTAAAATATTATTTAAAATTATCTACATCAAGCATTGGTAAAATTTAAAAAGGTTTAAAATAGAATTGACAAAATTTAAAAATTTAAAACTAAAATGACAAAAGTGCAATAGATTTAGGTTTTTTTGGATAATTTTTCTTAGAGTTGTGATGAAGATGTTTCTAGGTATCTCGAACTAATGAAGGGAACATGCTTGCCCTTGTCTACATTAGGGGTAAGCAGCGGTCTAGGGTCGACCCTGAACCGACCCCCTGGACCGGCCCAACCCTGCTGGTCTTGGTCCAGTTCCCAAGGGGACTGGGTCGGTCATTGGTCTCGAAATTCTAGAACCAACATCACGGGTTGGTCCTCTGGCCCCTAAGAGTTTTGGGTCGGTCCAACCCCTGGACCAACCATGTATATTATATTATATTATATTATTTATAATTCTTTTATATATTCAAATCTAAGTAAAATGTCTATTATATTATATTATATAGAGATGTTCTATCAATAGCACTAATAGTAATTTCAATTTAAAACTTTTGTTGAGTATTAATTATGTGTCATTTGTTTTGTTTTTAGGTGTTTAGAAGTTCAAGTGAATTAACAAGATCTGAAGTTATATATTCATGATTTATATTAAGTATTTTGAACTTTTTATGGTTTAATTGTACTAATGAATTTCATTTTGCACTTTGCTTTTCAATTTGTGTCAAATGGTAGAAGTTTTTGAAGAGTAGGGTAGAGTAGCACTACAATTGCTACGATGATTTACTAGTCAAGTGATGTGAAGCTTATTTTTCGGTTGAGTGGACTCTACATGATCGAATGCAAGAAAATGCTTTTACATATGGTGTTATGAATATTAAAGATAGATGATTACAAGAATTTTCCATCTTGTCCCATATCTCGATGAGCGGTTAGTAGGTACAAAATTTATATTATTATGTTATTTTAAATTTGCTAAATATGTATTGGTATTTATAGTTTAGTTGCACAATACCGCGTTGTTAATAGATGTGTAATTTGAATTTGTAGATTTGGTATTTTAGGGAGTATAAAAAATAAGACGAAAAAAATTATTGATCGGTCGGGTTGACCTGCAGAACAGGACCGAACCCATTGGGTCGGTTCGGTCCTGGCCCCAAAGACAGATAGGGTTGGCCCTCGTTAAAATGAGGACCGACACCGTACACTGACGGGTTTTAAGGTTAGGGGATGGCCCGGACCAACCCGGACCATGCTCACCCCTAGTCTACATGAAGAATGCCGTGTCAAAGACAACATTATCTAGATATACTTGCATCTATAGAATACTTTTCAAATTGATTCAAATTATTTAAGTTAAGTGATGTGGTAGATTATTATCGTGTGACAAGCCGACTTGCAATCAATTGCATCATTCAATATACCGATTTTGTAAGCCACTATTTATATCGGTATGTATGTACTGGCTGCACGTGGACACATTCATGATGATACCAGCGGATCGATCCAAGAGTCAAGTTCATCGATCTTACTACAGCAAGTAAATAAACTAGTAAAAGAAGGATGCGCGGTTCCTCTTTTGTTGCAACCTCTAGTATACTTTTCACGTGTCGCTTCGGACGTTGCTGTCTCCTTAATCCTTATCTTCTTCCCTATTTCCTCAAATACGAATGATTCAAAGGAAATGGACAATTCTGAGGTGATGCCGTAACAAATGGGAATCGGACAACCCACCAGAAAGACACTGTAGTAAAGAGGAGAAAACTATTTGACAACTCAAAAGGGGTCATGGGACGGCCTCGTTGTTCGCATGCCATCAACATCATCGCCTATCCTTGCTGTGTTGCAATTCCCGTGTCATCTTCTATGCATTCCGACGGCCGTCACCTCATACTTTTATCTTGGATTACGAAGTTCTAATCGCGACAAATCTCAAGTCGGTAAACTTTGACGGGTCTCAGCTCGACTCCTTTGCATCTAAGAGGAGCCAAATTTGCAGTAGTTGATGGAATATGAAATAAATTTTTCAACGCGATGATGGTACTGTACTTTACCTCCAAGAGATCAATTAATTAGTTGCATGATATATGATTGACAGTCAAGCTCATTGAACGAGAGTGACTATAGTTTTACAGTGAAAAGAACCATGGGATCGTGCAATACCGTGCCATGACTTTTGGGCACCATACACAACGTAAAGGAGATGGGTAACTAACCCGAGCTGGAACTCGGGTCAACGTGAAAAGTCAAATGGAATCAATAGAAGACATAGCATCCGCAATTAATTTTATGCATCCTAATTTGTTGAAGAACATTTCATGAAATCAAAAGCCTTCTGTCGGGACATTTCTCTATCCTCGGAAGAGCAGTTATGACAGTCGACAAACATTCTACAATTGTTCATATCGCATCTCAGGATGTAAACCAACAGCACTGTCTATTCATATGAACTTCTATTAAATAAGGATCGTGTAATTGTAGTCCATCCCTCATCGATGGATTACAGTAAGAAGTATTTGCAGACGGAAAAAAGCTCACTTCTCCTCGGTAGGAGGGAAAGCAAAATTGACTGCATTATTTAACAACATTTGGAACTGAGACATCCCACAAATGTTGAAACCAATGGAATCTAGCTATGATCATCAAAGCAGTCAGTTTATGCCCACATATCATCAGAAAGAAACTTTTAGAAGCAGGACTCAACTCATTTTCCTTCCAAAGTTAAATGTAAATTCATGAAGCGACATAGAATGCTCTATCTGTGCAGAAAATTAAGATTTAATTTGCCTTCTGTCTCCTTTGAGGCAATTGCAGGGTAATAAAGCTTACATCCGTCATGCCATATTTTAGTCCTTTGTCAGTCTAAGTGCCAGAAAACTCAAATAACTTATCCAATTGAATAACCAAATGGAGTAAAAGAAAGCAGAGATGAGATACAAGTGCCACACCAGAACATAGGAGGGCCTAATTCAAACAGCTTTCACAACATGCAGCAATTTCAAATGAATGTATTCTATGGAAAAGGTGAAGCATAATCCATGTAAATGTCCAAAGAAAAGCTAGAACAACGCTATACACGAGAGTTGCTTGCACTAATTTCGGTGGCTAGCCCACAACTAACAAAAAAAATTGCATATGCTAAACCAGAGCAACCATTGGATCCTACAGGACTGACAACGTGTGCCTGACTCACATAGGCAGCCAAGTTATTAATAGAAACAGTAACATGCGCAGCCTTCTACCATTCAGATTTTACCCGTTCCAAGAGGCTGCCTTGAGGTGTCACCAGAAGCCCACGCTTGATAATCTTTCACAAGCTACACAAGAAGAGAAGCGCATGAATATATGAAAAAGAAAAACATTTAAATTAAAAGAATGGCAAAAAGAAAGTATCCCAAAAGTTTCATTAAATTATCCCGGCCAGGAGGCAGTGGTGAGCCGATATCAAGAACTATCAATTCTTATGGAGAGAGATCTCATAAAATAGCTTGTCTTGGCAACAAACTCACAGATAAATATTCCAGTGACGGGAGAAAGCAACCAGAAATTTCATTGGATCACAGTTTAGACATGGTCACAAGAACAATTTACCATCGGTGTATCTGGCGATAACTATGATTTTCCTGCCATTCTTGATTAAGAGACTTCAAGTGAACATCTCAGTATTTATAGGCCAGAAAAACTTCTATGGATTTACAGACAAAAAAGAGTAACCCAATAGCACTTACAATTTGACTTCTAGATATTGGCAAATCTGTGCTCCTCATATTGTGGCTTTTTGTTTTTTTAGCAGTTTAAAGTCAGGACTAGGGTTGAAGTGAATCTAAAGACAAGTCTAAAAGCAAAGATTACTTAAGAGCATATAACTATTGTTCACTCTCTGAGTCATAACTGTAAGCTCCTCTTCTGATTCCATGGAAGAATAAAGAGTCCTTAATATTGTCAGCACATGAATATTGCGTAGGTACTTATCTCAGAAAGTTGTAAGCGTGATAGTTATTGAGAAGGGACATAGTGCTACAATAACAAAAGCCTCGATGATCACAAGCTAGTGTTTCTTTAAGCTTTAGCTCCTCAGCTGGATGTTCGAGCAGTTTTAAAAGGGTGCTTTGGCATTTGTCTCTTAGCCAGATATCAAGGTTTTCAATTCTCATTTCATTCTCTCGGCAATGTTGCAAAAAGGTAGGCAATTCATTAGAGTCCGCAGGCAATGATGAATGACTCCATCAATCAGTTGACTTCAATACAAGACTATACTAAGCTACCAGCGCCTTGTGCAAAAACTCTTTTCACATCTTCTGAATTTTCATCTTTCATCTGGAGCCCATCTCCAAGTGGCAGTGGCTCCAGCATGACATTGGACTTGTCTGTAGCTCTGGTAAACGTCTAATCCATATTCTGGGTGCTGCCTCATTCAGCTCACTTTATCCTTTTCCTAGATACCATTCAGATGAACCATAATTTATTCAGCTTGAAACAATCCCTCACGGTGCTTTGTTAATGGATCTGTTGCCATATTTGCAGCCAAAAGATTTTCCCCTTCCAACATGTCCAAAGTGTCATGAGTCCAAGTTTAAAGCAGCATTACATGGAATAAGTGGCCTCCTAGACCAATTACTCAACCATTCATTACTATGTCCTAAGCTATCCATTCCAACTGAAGCTAAGCCATGAACTTTGTTGAGTGAGTAGAAATCTCTTAAAAGGCTGCATAGCATAATTCAAGAGAGTAATCAATGCAAAGACCTATGTCAGAGTACCTGCAGTTCCAAAAGTTTAAACGCACAGTTAAGAGATATCCCAGGAAATCAGTGGATCTCGGACTTCAATGGGGCACTGGGGACAGACACCTAAATAGGTAAACCTACCATGAAACAGTGACCCACTAACATTTGATGGTTGTAAACAGAAATGCCACATATACTGCCCCTTGTCATAGGCCATTGCTCTGACATTTCTCCACCTATATGGATATTGTCATCTTTTCGATCACCTCTAAGGACAAATATGCACTAAGTTTGCATTAATTAGATACAAAATTAGCATGCTTGACATACTAAATCCACATTAGCCAGACATCCTCACTCCTTGCACCAATATCTTCCATTTATCTTATGTGTGATATCACAACTTTCTGTACCAGTAAATTACCTTCCTTTTTCTTAAATTCATTTTCCCTGTAGAAGATCCAATCATTGGAAAATTAGAAAGTTCCACAGGCATCCACACACTGCAATTAGTTTACCATGCGGATGATTTTGCATTACTCCTAAAGGAGGCAATAGTATCATGTACTCCTAGTTCCCAAGCATTGGTGATCATTTGAAACGGGCATCTCAATAGTTGGTATAATCAGTAAGGCAAATAATAGTGCCATTGCACTCATCTTGAAGCAATTTAAACGAAGTTCAGAGAAACTTTTACATGCAGTGATCAGAATATCTAAATCAAAACCTGGGTCATAAAGCGTGGAAGCATGATCCTGAGTATTTGCTCGAGAATCTGAGTGCCACTTGATTCAATGGCTTGCACTGGAATAGCTTGAAATGCAAAAGGAATGTCAATGCTAACCTGTTTTTGGAAACAATTTGAAGTATTATGTTAAGAGTCTGCAAGACAGTATAATGTTACAACTAGAAAGGAAATATGGTAGAAGCACCTCAATAGTTGTGTCTGAAGTGAGTTGCTGCAGTGATGATGTCCTTTGATAGCTCTCATATGATATTCGGTTCACCATAGAAGCTGCATGCCCATACGAAATCAGTGTCAAAGTTCTCCTGGAAAAAAGCATGTATACCTAAATTTAGGGACACCATTTATCGCTTTTGCAGTTTTTGAATAAAGAAACCAAATGAAACAGATTGCTAACTGTGAACAACAAAAGACATGGCAATTAAGCAAACAAAGTTGCTCATATAAATTGCCATATCTGATGGTAATTTTCAACAGAGTTCTCACAGTTTAAGCCAAACAAAGTTGCACAAAAAAATCGGAACATGACAATCAAGTCGTGAAGATGCTCCATAGTGGAAAGAACGTGACAGACTGCTAATGATGAGTAACTTCTTCTTTCAAATGGTTAACATCCTTTCTAGAGTAAACATAAGAGATGCAATGGAGGTGCAGATAAAAAATAACCAACAGGACAAGTTAATTTATGCGGAATTACTATTGCACTCTTATCATGTTGATCGCATAAGAAGTTAATCTGTCAATCTTCTGCTGAGCTAGCCTTCAACAAAAATCAACCGAAAGTAGTCAAGAATCAGGTGATTTATAACCCAGAAGCACTTCAAATTTGTCGGAGAATTTGAAACAGAAAACTGAGAAACATCTTACCATCAAATTTATCATTCTGAGCAGCAACAATTGGCGAGCCCTCAAGCTGCCAACAGAGGAAAAAGACCGCATTACAACCAAATGCCATACTTATGAACCATGCCTTCCAACATATACACAAGTCAATGTGGAGCTGGAACCTACTCGGCCAATGCCAAATTTTCATAGCTCAAAATTTGTATATGCAATCAAATCTTGTCTCGGTCGCGCACGTGAATCGCACACTGGACAAACCAATCAAATCAGACATTAACACACAACAGAGAGCACACACCTTGCACGACAAAAGCTTAATGCAACAGCCATCGGGCTGCTCTTCCACCCTAACCAGCAAAACAGGGCACACCTCGAACGCGAAGAACTTGAACCTATACACGTAGCACTGGAACGTGTTGTCATCCACTCTCTCGATCCTCTCCGCGTCCAACACCGAGTACTGGCTCGCTGGCAAGCTCATGTACTCACCTGCAAAACCCCAGACACCAATTACGAACTGCCACGACGACGACTCTAACAACACGCACGCCGTCGCCGGCATCGAATCAGAAGCGAACCGAAACAAAAAAAAAATAAAAATCTCCGCTGTCATTACTCAAAGGCCGGTCCAGCTGCCTGACGGAGACGGACTCCTTCCTCCGGGCGACGAACCGGGCCTTAGGGTTGGAGGCCGCCGAGACGCGGAGCGGAGGAGGTCGGGAGGAGGAGGAGGAGGAGGACGAGCCGGAGCCGGAGCCGGAGCCGGAGCTGGAGCCGGAGCCGGAGCCGGAGCCGCCGTCGTCGGAGGAAGCGGGGCGGAGGAGGGCGTGTCGGAAGGAGAGGCGGTTGCGGGGGCCCGCCGCGGGGGGATAGGAGGCGGAGGAGAAGGCGAGGGAGGGAGGAGAAGCGGAACAGCTCGTCGCCGCCGCCGCCGCAGCCGCCATTTCCGGTGGAGGCTCGGTCGGTGGTTATCGCTGGAGCGGCGGTTGTCGAGAGGATTCAAGCTGGAAGCAGCAGCAGCAGCAGCAGCATCGCGAGAGAGGGAGCAGAGATGGGAGAGAACTGAGGAGTGTTGCTGTCGTTAGCTTTGGGGAAGGCAGTGGCCGAGGATGAGTGGCGTCGGCTATTTCTGAAACGGCAACGATTTCTTTTTCTTTTTCTCCTTTGTATTAATTTTTCCTCTTTTTTTTTTTTGTTTGTTTTTCTTTTTGTTATTCCAATTTCGTTGGGGCCAAAGAGTTTCCGATTTTATTACGGAAAATTAAAATCTGGCTTTGGGCGGGCCGGGCGTGAAAATCCGTACCCTAAGCCCGCTCCATAATTAACCAAAAAGAAAAATCAAAACTTCTTTTCACGTAAAATTAATTGGGCTTGATAGAGCCCGAGCACGCCAACTTAAGAAGAAAAGCATGCTTCAAAGTTTAAACTTAATCGTTTTGTACTCGATGTATTTATAATCAATTCGGCCTAGACGGGTGCGATAAGCCGTGATGTGTAAATTATGCATATAGATTGCGTTTAAAATGCATTTTAATCTTTAACATGAACTATGATAGTGTCATACAGGGTTTTTAAACATACAAATTTATAAATATACCTTAATATAATGCGTTCGATATTTTTTTTTGGAGGCGAGTGTCTCTTAATGATAAAAATTTAATGAGTTACTTGGCAAATTTTTAAAGTCGTATTTCAAGGTATTGGGCTATGAGTGTTTAATGCAGTCTATCTTATATATATAATTAAAAATTTTCTTCACACTTTTGATGTAGCTTTCAAATTTAAAAAGGGGGCAAAAATTAGTTTCATCTTTTGAGAAATGAACCCTCGATCATATTTAGATCACTTGTCTATTCACCACTTATAAGCAATATCCTAAGGGTCCTTTTTAATCAACAGGAGAAGCGTGTATACTCAAGAAGAACAAAAGAGCTTCCATCCATTTGGGCTAAGAACAAAAGAGCTTCTATTCATTTGGGCTACCTAGCTGGCAACGAGCTTTCTCCTTAGCCGGTTTCGGCCCGATTCTTTTGGTGTAGATAATTTTTGATTTTAAGGTACGTTCGTTACTCAGAAAAGAAAGGATTTAGAAAATAGTTTCCTAAGAACTAATCACCGGTATCATTTACCAAAATGAATGAAAGGGAAATTTTGTTCATCATCCTTTAAAATGTTAAAACGTAAATTAACAACGAAAGCATTTCCATCAATTAATAATTTCAAAAGATATAATTGATTATTTTTCAAATCATTCATTTTTTTTGCGAAATAAATGGACTTGAACGTCTGGATCGACAACAAACTGGATTATTGAGCTTGACATGCATAAAATCTAAAGAGAAAATAGAAGTGCAAGGATTTGGCCCTAACACCAATCCACCAGACATGATGTGTAAAGGCTATGCTTTGCTTCAACAAAGTAAGGCTCCTCTTTCCAAAACTTCTGTCGAGGAGTTTAATGGAGAAGAAGTCGATGATGATGACATTCGGAAGATGCCCATAGCTCATTTGGCCACTAGACGGGTAGGGTTAGATATAGAGATTACATCATACTCATTTTACGGTACAATTAATATTAAACGACATTAGATCGTAAGGAATCTGTTTCGATTCCAATAAAACAGGTGCATCTATTAATTAGGTACAGACTGATGACCAAATTCAATCTATATGATATCACGCTAACTTTTGATTTGATTCTTCTATCGATGACAAAAAAGTTTAAAATGAGTTTATTCAATCGTTGGCCCATTTATCTTATGGACAACGATGTTGAATTTGTCAAGCCACACTACGTTCTCATCAGTCGATATAAAGATAAAGTAATAATAAAATAACTTAATACTATTCGACCATGTTACGCGCTTTATCTTAGATTCCGGAAGGGGCTGAAGGGCATGTGATGGAGAAGGGACGTGCAAGAAAATGGGCAGCCAAAGAAAAAAAAAAAAACAGCAATTAAAAAAAATAAATTCCAGAGAAAAGAAAAAATAAAAAAAAGGAAAATATCCACAGAGGAGGAGTGAGAGAGAGAGAGAGAGAGAGGAGAAGATAGTTATTGTACAGGATAGGGCGCGGAGAAGTCCCGGATATTTCCCCCATTTTTTATTTTTATTTTTTAATTCTTTTAGAGAAGAGAGAAGGGGAAAGGAAGGAAGGTGAGAGGGGGGCAGAAATTAGAAAAAAAAAACAAATCGAAAAACCGCGACGACTCTCCGCTCACGAAAAACCACCGATTCGCACCGACGCCATTGCCACATCTCTCTCTCTCTCTCTCTCTCTCTCTTCTGTGAGTTCTCGCTCGTTTCAGCTTTGACCTTCTCCTTCCTTCCTTCCTTCCTCCTGCTCTCCTCCGTAGGCATTCTCGAATGTCGCTTCCGGCTTAGCTCACTTTCTCTCTCTCTCTCTCTCTCTAGACACGTTGATTAGGTCGGGTTACCGGAAGCCGCAAGCCGCGTTGCCGGAGCCGAGGGGGGATGGAGTCGAACGAGTCCTCGTACGTGTCGTCGCCGGAGCTCGCCCCGAAGCGGCCCTCGCCGCCGCCGCCGAAATCCCCGACCTCAGGTGCTGTTTCTCCTCTCCTCTAGCTGACCTGATCTGCCGCTGTCGCGCGGAATCAATCCGTGCGGGGGGGCGCTTAGTTAGGTTTAGTGCGTGCCCGGTTGGTCTGCGGACGTCGCGATTCCGGATGGGGGATTGGGCGATGGGGAGGGGTGGGGAGGGCGGGTTCTTTTGTTGGCGTCAGATTTCGAGAATGCGGATGCGCGTTTAAACCCTAAGCCGAGGTCTTTGTTTTGATTTCGGAGGTGAATGTAGCGGGGAGGAAAGAAAACCCTCGCGGTTGAGAGTCGTTCGACCTTTATCCGTTTGGGGTGTAGTGCTTGATGTGCTCTGGTTTGTCGGGACCGCATGAATTGTTCATGCAGATGCACGCAGAAATGGTTCGAAGTAGGGGGAAACGAAAGAGCGGCTTATTTCCCTAACGATCTTATGTATTTAATGCTGCAAAATTTGACGACTTTTTTTCATTCGTATGCTTAGTTGTACACGCATGTGGCGATAGTCTAAGGAGATCTTCCATCCCCATAGCAAGAATTAGTATCTGTTGGCCCTATCCTGTCTTAACGTAATTGGGGGATGACTGGCAACTTGTGTTCGCGCATAAATTATCACCTCTAGGTGATACTGAACAATCCTTGTAGCTGTTTGCTGAGCACTCACGAAATTTACTAAGCTTTATTTTTAGGCTATGAAGAGATGGGTTTGTCGCATGTCATTCTTTTAAATCCAAGAGTTTTCATTATTCATGGCCGAAGCTGCCTTTGGGGGGATCATGCTCTTTATGTTAATATCAGGCCTTCGACTTAAAGCAGATAACTGTTTTAGGGCTTAAATCTGGCTGAAAACTTCATGGTGTGCTTTCGTTTTAGTGAAACATATTAAATTAAGTTGTGCCTCTGAATTGGAGGCAGGAAAAAAGCTGTCGATCTGTTGAATAGATGTGAACTCGACTGGCGCCATTCCTCTTTCCCTTACTTGTTTTTAAAGATCCATTTGGAGAACTGTTTGGCTGTTGCATGTCAGATCTCATCTCCGAAAATTTGTTGATGAATTTGGAATTAGATGAACTGCTGAAGTTGCTAAAAGACATGGTGCAGAATGACTTATAGTCATGTTCATGCGATGCTCTTTCTTATTTTTCAGGCCAAGAATCGTATCTTTTTGCTTCGTTATCTAACTTGCCTAGTTGCTTGATTTGTCTAGCTGTTATATTGCTATCATGTTGATCAAGATCTTTTTATTCTTGCCGTGGCAGATTCTCTGGAGAAGCCGACATGTATTAGGTTTCTTGTGTCAAATGCTGCAGCTGGATCAGTTATTGGAAAGGGTGGTTCAACAATTACTGACTTTCAGTCACAGTCTGGAGCACGTATCCAGCTGTCACGCAATCAAGAATTCTTTCCTGGGACGACTGACAGGATTATCATGATATCTGGTCTAATTGATGATGTGCTGAAGGCAGTAGAACTCATTCTCTCAAAATTGCTAAGCGAGGTAAATTAAGTTAAAAATGCTGTTGTGTTCTATTCTACCTGTAGATTAATGGCATGTGTTTTATTGGTCAGACTAATCTTGAAGAGGGGAATGAAGTTGATCCAAGAACAAAAGTGAGACTAATTGTTCCAAATAGCTTCTGTGGTGGCATAATTGGCAAGGGAGGAGCCACGATAAAGTATGTATGCTCTTTTTTGAAGTGTTATAATATCTTATTAGTATGCTTTTATGAGATCATCCCGACAGCCTTTCCCTTGCTTTTCTTTGGGCACTTATGTCATGTAATCTTTTTTATCTAGAGTACTTGATTTCGTTTTGACCGCTGAGGGATTTTGAAACTGCCAATCAAATTTGCAGGATTGACAAAGGATACTATAGTATCTCTTCTATTGTTGAAATAACTCGAGAGACTGGTGGTTCTTGGCTTATTGGATTTTATGGTTGGCCTTAATTTTGTAAATGGGGTATTTCCCTTGTATACAGTTTTTTAGTGAACTTGCTCTGCTGGTCAATCATTCTTCTATTCATAGGTTAGTACGGCAACAAGAAAAACATTTTTAATAACAATAAAGCCTTTTCCCACTGCCACAATGATCTTCTTATTAATTTTTCATTCTGTTTATGATTCTTGAAAGATCCATACACTTGGTGTACTTCCTCAGAGATTTCACGTGTCTCCTAGGCTTTCTCATTCAGTTTGGACTGTGCCATTTTCATAAGTCATGTCTTATCACTGGAGTATTTGAAGGCTATGGATTCATATGGCTAAACAACACTAAGCGACCTTCTCTGATTGTAAATTCGATTGGAAACCACAATTTAGCTTTTCTAGAAGTTGGTTTGCCAGGTTAAACTTAGAAATTCTGTCTCTTTGCTTTCTTTTAAAAGATGGCAGTGTGATCCTTAAGATTTTACATGGACCAACTTCCTGGAAGAAGATGGAATCCATCTAATTAACAGAATGAAACTCGGACATGCTTAAGTAGCACTGATTCTGTGAAAGTGAAATATATGGAAGTTAGTCGACCGTCATATGCTAGTTGACTGTTCGTATGCATACTCTGAACAGCTGAGGCCTAACTGGAAAATCACTAATATTGTATCTAATATTAATTTAGGCTTAGTTGGAAGTGCTGGATTTATAATAACTGGAGAAGTAAAGCTAAAGCTTCTACTTTTGTATTGGGAGCTGGCTAGTAGCTATAGCATCGTACTCAATCAAACCTCCTGAAGCAGTTTAGTTTTCTTAGAATTCTATAAATGTGTTCTTGATTTCCCTTGAAAGACCATTCTGGTTATTTCCAGGTAGACCGATCTTGCGTAAATTCCTGTTTATGAATTCCGACCAGGCTGGGGACCTTTCTCTTTTGTTTTCTTTTGCTGCTAGGACTCCCAAATTTGATGGGGTTTCTCTTTGAATAACTCCTTGCTCTCAGCTTCTGCTTTTGCTGAGAATGGTAGTTATTGTTGTTTGTTGTTGTTGATTTTAGGAGAGATTGACATGTAATATCTGTTACTCATGCATATTATTGGTACTTGAGAAGAAACTTGATGTTTGTCAATGATGCCACAGGTGGTTGTGGCAACTTAATATCATGTATGATCGTAAAAGTATCATGTGACAGTGGCTTATACTATTTTGCTAATTGTATTCCTTCAATTAAATTATTTTGAATTTATTTTCTTGGGTCATATGATGCCTGTTGTTACTGTGATCTATCCGAGGAGATTTGGTGCTAATAATTTTTGCTTACAATCAGGTCATTTATTGAGGAGTCCCAAGCCGGTATCAAGATATCTCCTCAGGATAATAATTATTATGGGTTGAATGATAGGCTTGTGACTGTGACAGGCACTTTAGAAGAACAAATGCGAGCAGTCGATCTGATCCTCTCAAAGTTATCAGAAGATCTTCACTATCCACAATCTGTTAATGTGCCATTTTCATATGCAGGTTTGTCTAAATTCACTGTTTTATTTAGGATTTAGTGGCTTCTTTTTTATTGTCACCAATTGTATGTTGCATAACATGTCTTTATTAATTCTTAGGAATGAATGTCTGTGATTTGTCAAATCTCCTTTTTCATGATATTTGCTATGCATCTCCCCGGCATTCAACGGAAGCATGTTCTATTGTTGAATTTTGTGTGCTTCTGAACAGGAAGAGAAGAGGGTTAATTTCCTCATTAAAGAAAAAGTTGGAATGACTATGAGTGGCTATTTTTACTTTGATGAAAAGTAAAATTCTGCTGTCTCATTCTTGAGACAATTGCACCATGCCTATGGTCAACTTTGAGAGATTCTAAACTTCTCTTTTGTACACTACTATCGATGTCGTGTTTAGACTACCCAATTTGTTATGAGAATGTTGCCTGCATTAAATGTTTGTTGCGGTAGCTGTTCTTGAATATTCTCTTATCTTTTTAAGATGTCATATTGTTATGGAAATCAAGGGTGTGATGGGCAGTTATGCTAACTGGGAAGTAGTGACTAAAAGTTTTCTGGTCTGGTAGTGTATAGTGAGACTAAAGGATGCGACTCTTGTTTGTTTTTTTGTTATTTTAGCATTTTTGAGTACAGCCTTCTCTTCATGTGGTCTTCATTGATACGTGAGAACGTTGTCTACAGACTTAAACATGGTAGAAAATTCGTGTGTACTTGTTGTATCTGGTGGGTTTAGTGTTATAAGGTTTGTTGCATGGAGATGATTGGTGGGATCACTCTTTTAGTGGCTTTTCCCAGCGATTCTTCTGAATCAAACAAATATTAGGCGGGACTTTATCTTTTGTAGACCTTCTGTAGAGCCATCTCCCTGTATCTGGTCTTATCCTAAACGTACCATGGAGTTGTTTTACCTGCATGAATTGGTTTCACACTAACCTTCAAAGTGTATAAAGGAGATTGCCAAGGGCTGAAGAGAACAAAATTTTGCCAGGTTCTCATCTCTGATATTCTCATGTTCATAGATATGGCTCACACTCTGGAGCTGGAGTGTTCTCTGCTCATGCTGTACTGCCTTGACCTCCTCAAATGGATATACTTATTGGCGGAATGTGGGACAAAATCTCTACAATGAGCAATAAATTAAATTATGAACCACAACGAGCAATAAATTAAATTACGAACCAGTCTTGGAGGAGTGAAAAAAATTCAGAGTTAAATCTTTGATGGAGCGATCCTGACCTACAACATCAAAGATTTTAGCTATCAATCCATAACTATGAAAACGAAAAAGAAAACAGTATATTTGCAGGTCACCTAAATCCTAATTTTTAAATGTATGGATTACCATAATCGATGCATAAACTATTGAAATTGTTTATTTGTCCAGGCTATAGTATGCAGATTGAAGTGCTGGTTCTCCTAGCTTAGCTAGTGCCTAGGCAACCTAGTAGTGGTTCAATCAGGTGCAGGGACTGGTTTATTGGATATCCTGCATGTTTGATGTTTCTGCAAT
Organism: Eucalyptus brandiana; assembly: GCA_014182725.1. Lineage (NCBI taxonomy): Eukaryota > Viridiplantae > Streptophyta > Magnoliopsida > Myrtales > Myrtaceae > Eucalyptus > Eucalyptus brandiana. Next base: position 41,963,621 of record CM024674.1, read on the forward strand.
ATTTAGCAAGTTCATGAATGGGCTATTATCATTGTCATAGCAGAGCTTATCCTTTATTGATTTCGATGCTGTTATGGTGATGTACAATGAATAGTGAGTTGTTTAACTTGAATGTTTAGGTGTTTACTTCTCCGGTTTTCATGGTAGTCCCTATACACCTGTACTTCCTTCTGTTGCAACAGCAGCATATAATGGGGTGAACTATGGACCAGCTGGAGGTGGAGGGAAGTTTCAGAATAACAAGGTTTGTCCATTTTCTTAATGCTGATGATCTTTATGACTGAATTCATTTCTCCTAGTTAACGTAGTGTCATATTGAGTTGCTATGTGTCACCTCAGACTCTGCATGCACATGGTATGGAGTTTCTTTTCTTTTTAGCTGTGATGACAAGTTCTTGGGGGTGTTAAGAGAGCTCAGGGGGCATGAATTGGCCGCAGTTGGATGAATATTTCTGTAAACTTGAATTTAGCAAAGTGCAGCCAAGGGTGTCCCAATGCCTATGGCTACCCACACTGCAGGGCCTAGGGGAGCTGATGTATGCAGTCTTGCCCATGTTTTTTTCTCTCAAGAGGCTGTTTCTGCATTTGAATCCCTTACTTTAGACCACAATGGAGTGACCTTTTATCATTATACCTTGGCTTAATTTCAGTAAAGTGCAGCCGAGCCAAAAGAAAATATTAATAAGCTTAGCAAAGTGCTATGTCTATTTCTCGAAATGGGAATTGCATGCTCCATTCCATCAAAGTTTGAATGTCTGGCAAATCTTGGCTGTGTGACTCTAGTGTGTTACTGGTCACTGATGTAACTCAGCAGTTCAGGCTTTTGAGGGGTTAAACGAGTGGGTTGGTTATGAGGCTTACATGAAAAAGTCAGTCAGGCCCTAGTTGGCCCAAATCTGACTGAGCCTGTAATTTGTCGTGCAATTTTTTTATTAGTGAGCAAGCTTTGGTATTATACTTAGTCCTGACCACAGGCATGCCCATCCATTTGAGCAGGTCTAGTCAACATGGTCACAATATCTCTTGTCTACATGTCAAGCTTTTACGCTATTGACTCTGAATGGAAAATTCTAGTAACCAGCTAATTCTCTATGTATAATGGTGCAAATTGATAAGAAAGGTCATATGGGATTAGTTTAATCATGGAATAATGATGAAGCTTTCTGATTGTTCTGCAGGAAGATCGCAGTAACTCGATGACTATTGGCATTGCAGATGAGCACATTGGACTTGTGGTTGGTCGAGGTGGACGGAATATCATGGATATCAGTCAGGTTTGCAGTTGAAAATTATACACTTGGCATTGTGAAAATTCACTTGAACATTGAATGACATGACAATGACCTTATAGGCTACTGGGGCCAGGATAAAGATATCAGATAGAGGTGATTTCATGTCTGGGACAACTGACAGGTACATGACTTTGATAAGAGTTCTTTGTTTTTTTTTCCTGATTTTCTTTCTGATAAATCTCTTGACTATCGGAGGGTTTATGTTCTTTTTCTTTACTCGTCTGGAGCAGGAAAGTCACAATTACGGGGTCGCAGAGAGCGATTCGTGCAGCCGAGACCATGATAATGCAAAAGGTTGCATATGCCTCGGAGAAAGGGGTGAATTAGCTCTCAAGTTCCATCCATTGTTGTAGAAAAAAATTGTGGACCATCCTTCAGTCTGTCCACAAGTTCGATGATTTTTTAAAAATCCCTTGTGATCTAATTCGTTGGCAGGTGATGCACGAGATATCATTGGAAGAGTGAGATCGGGAAGTTCTTTTTGGAGAGTTCGTTTTTTTCCAAATAGTATCTGCTTATTTAAGTCAAAGGAAATTGTTGTAGGAAATGTGTCGTTTCTTTCCTCGAATAGAACGATTATAACTTGACTTTCGAGCAGGTTATTCTCTATCTACAGTGATACATCCTAGAGTTATTGTTTTTATGGAAAAACGATGGCAGAAGAAAAGGAGAGAATTCAGAGTACAATTTATTGCACCTCATATTTGCTTCTGTTCATAGTATTATTTGGCTTGCTTTGTCGAATTGGTGGGTGTAGATACTGACCGAAGGAAGTGCCGGGTGTGGTGTAAAGCCACACGATGCCTTTTCCTTTAGGCCGAAGCCTGTGCAGTGCCTCATTGATTCTCGAATACTTGGACCAGGTTCGAAAAAATCAACAGCTGTCGAGCTGAAGTCTGATTTTTTTCCCTCGATTCTTGTTCGTGTTTCAGTGTGATTTACTAGTCTGCGTACTCGGTCCTATAGTCTTACCATTAGGGGTGTGCAATGGAAACTGCCTGAACCGAGAACCGGCCGGACTGGACCGGTCGGTTTCGGGCGGTTCTAGAGGGTATTGGTCCTGTCTCAGGTTCCTATTTTTGGAACCTGTGACCGGTTGGTCCGGTTCCTGATTTCGGGATCAGAATCGGACTGACTGGACCGACCATTTATATATATATAGTTTCTAAACTAATTTACAATACCCATTACCGGATTCATTTTTTCTCAAAGCTAATCCCTTTTTCGTGTTTCTCTACACTCTACAGTAAGCATCACATCAGCTTTTCTTTTCTAAATTTTGCATTTCTTATTTTTCTTTTCCCTCTTGAAACCTAAACGGCTAAACCCCTCTCTTTATTTTTTTCAGTTTCTGCTCTATCTACAATAACCATCACATCAACTTCCATTTTCCCAAATTTTACAACCCAATACAGCGGCAATTCTCACTGTCTTTCCCTCTCAAAACCGTAACCCCACCCCCTTGCTCGCTCTTGCTCGCTCGACACCTTGCCAGATGCCCCCAACGCCTCACCTCATGCCCCACTCACACCGACGCTTGACTCTCTTCCTCCGAGTGCCTCGTTGCAACATCCTGCATGACACCTCACTCCCTCGGATGCTCAGCTCTCTTCCTCCTCGGAGTGCCTTGCCACAACGTCCCACAAGTGATGGTTCATTGGAACCGGATTGGACCGGACCGGACCAGTTGGTCCGATCTGGTTCTCGGTTCCAAGACAGCCAGTCCGGTCCACGGTCCAGAAAAGTGGGAACCCGTCCTCCCGGTCCGGTTCCCGGTTCTTGGGTGGAATCGGACCGAACCGGAACCGATCACCCCTACTTACCATCTTAGTATTCTTTCGGAGAATGATGGCCAAAGAATATCGCACTTGAAAAGTCTTAGCTTTTTGGTGATCATTCTGACCGGTACTGCACTTTTGGTGGCCGATCGTTTTGTTATATAGTATTCCACACGAAAGCTTCCAGTTGAAGCGAAGCTGATTGTTCTGTAAGTAAGCAATCGAACTTGAATCAACCTGAACCCCGCGGTCACATAATTTGACAAAGATAATGCTCTTTATTATTAAGAAGGTAAGTTATCCAACAGTGATAACTCTTTTAACGTTGAACATGTAGAATTAAGATGGAAAAATAAAAAACCAAAATTACAGGCATTGATTAAACATGAGCAACGTATAGCCACCCCAACGAGTCCATGCATGCAAGCGGCGTCGCGGTAAAGATGTCCCTGCGCCTTTATTATCGGAATGCAAATACCTAGTGTTCTAAGCTCAAACCAGAGGAAATGAAAGTAACTCGACTTCACGGCCGATGATTGTATCCTCCGCCGTGACCACCACCGTACCCTGACCCGTATCCAGAGCCACTCCCATAGCCTGAGCCGCCCCCGCTGCCACCGCCACCTCCTCCACTGCCCCCTCCTCCTCCACCGCCTCCGCCTCTTCCGCCACCGCTCCCATATCCACTGCCGCTTCCATAGCCAGAGCCGGAGCCGTAGCCGGAGCCGCTTCCCGACCCCGAGCCTCCACCTCCACCGCCACCTCCTCCACCTCCGCCACCACCACCTCCACTCCCTATCCCACCTCCGGATCCATATCCGGAGCCACTCCCTGACCCGTACCCGGAACCCGAGCCGCCAATCCCTCCACCTCCGCCTTTGCCACCGCCACCGCCGCCTCCACCACCATAACCTCCTCCATCACCACCGTAGCCCGAACCACTCCCCGAGCCATACCCAGACCCATATCCCGAGCCGGAGCCGCCCTTTCCTCCACCGCCACCGCTGCCTCCTCCTCCACCACCACCACTTCCTCCACTTTTCTTATTCACCACAGCTTTTGGTATCGACCTAGCAGCAAAGGCGAGGTCGACAAGCAGCAAAACCAAGAATGCAGCCCCAATCACCTTAGGGCTGCCCATTATTTCCAATCTCGCAAGGGACTCAAAGGCTGAGCTAGATTATAAGGGGGACAAGAGAAACGCCTTCTTTTGCAAGCGTGGATTATTCTATATAAGCCAGTGCTCACAAGTGTTCGTGACATACCAAACTCAAGGGTAGGGTCCCTATTTATAGTGCATGCATATGCGTAAGCTTTCTAGTAACTTCTTTAACATATGTATAAATAATATTTTCTATGATGATGATGATAATGTAAGAGGTACAAGCCCTTACGTTTTCGTTAGTGGTGTTGGTGGTGGTGGTCATATTGGGATATGGTGCTGGGCTGTCGTCTACTCAGTTTTTTTTTTTTCTTTTCTTTTTTTTCCCTTTTTTCTTGCAAATCGAAGAATATAATATAAAGTTTTCCTCCACTACTGACTTGATGAAGTCTCTGCCAAGTAAATTCTAGAAGGAAAAATAGGCCGGGGGACCAACAAGTAGTATCCCCTATTCGAGGTCAGCTTGTTCATACTGTCGGAGTAACGCTTTTTTGCTTGATTTTCTGAGCACTATGGTGATTGACCACTAATTAGTGATCACTTGTAGTGACTAGGATTAACACTTGTCCCTCGGTTTCTGGCCATTTAATTAGTCGCCTATTGACATGTTTTCGATGTGCAATATAAGGTTGCGTTGTGCATGATAGCGGGATTTGCACTAACGGCTTGTTTGAGAGCCACGAGAGCCTTGATCTCGTAGAAAAGCAAGAGATGATTTATACATCGATCCCCTTGTTCTTACCCTAAGAAACTAGCGTTTGTATCTCACAGCATAACCATGTATGGCTTAAATACAAACCCTCCGGCTTCTATTTCTCAGAGCTTCCGTCTACCCACCTTGGCGAACTCGAAAACCTTCTGATGAGATCACTCGCGAAACGCTCGGGAATGGATGTCATTTTCGTTGAAATTGTAGATAAGTCATAGAAATAGGGGTATGATCAGAGAGATTAATCATGTAGTTCGTTTTCAACGCCACCTTCCGAGGCGCGTATCGTATCCATCCACCGTCATCTTCACCAACTCAAAACTCCTTTGTCAGCATCTGCGACAATGGTGGTCTAGTGCGATGGTGGTGCCGCCGGTGGTCTCGTCTCTTTCTCTCTTTTGCTTCACAAAGGACGACTGGCGCGTGACAGGTGGCGCCTCTTCTTTCGATCTCCCCTCCTCCATCCCTTCTTCGGCTCACCACGATAGTATGAATGCATGCTTGCACGCACCCTCCTCTCCGGGATCGTTATGATTATCTGATATCGCGTCCCTTGACTCCTCGGGGTCGCTTTTTGTCGATGTCGTTCTGAGTTAACAATGGTGGGCTAGTACTCGTGGCACCAAATCGTGTCTTGCGGGAGCTCGGTGGATCATCATACTCGTGGCACCGAAATGTATGACACGACTGTCTATTCCGAAAGCCGGTAAATTACGTCTTGTATCTAAGTCGTAACAATGTGGTTGCACTAGATTGCTAGCGGTTCTTAAGCTCAGGGATGAAAGCACGGAATGTTTTCGGGGCAACCGAATTCGTCTTGATAAGTTTCGACTATTCTTGAAGTTAGTTCCGAACCCATGATGAGGTTTTCAAACGGGTGTATAATAATTAGACGAGTTCCCTCGAATTTTACCTTATCTCTCTCAAACGAGTGAACGAACTAGTTTGATAAAAGCAACTTATAAGAACTGAAAAATAGTTCTTATGGTTTGAACGAGGAATGATGGTTTGAATGAACAATACAGAGCTGCTAAACATCGTGAGTGGAAATGAGTGAAAGTGAGAGAGTAAGGTTATGTCCGTTATGACCAATGGACATCTTGTGTGTTTTCATAGATAATCGCACTGACATCAATTAACATACCTAAATCGACTGATTTACAATATAGTTTGCAAATTGATATGATGGATCACATGCGGGTTGCATGCATAGCTACATCGAGAAAAAAAAAAACTATTACATCACTTAGTGTACCGATAGAGAAATCAATAAATTTCTTATATTAATAGAACGTTCGAGACTCTTTGAGCACTCGACTAATCTCTATCGAAACGTGATGGTTTTTCATCCCATATACATTAAATAGCTACCTGAAGACACGCGACTTTGTGCTAGCCCTTGGGGTGGTTGTGGTCCCAAGAGAAGCCGCAAGCATGGCAATTCGGTCGCATCGAGGAGGATGAAGATGACAGACCAATCTCAATTACCGTGCGCAATAGAACACTAGTTGCCAGATCAATGGACTCAAGCATGTCAACCAGAACTGAAGTGCCAGTCAGCCCATTGGGCCTTGCTGTCCCAACCAAGTTTCTAGATCCATCTTCATTCATGGGTGGGCCTATCAGGTCATTAGCCCAAATCCCCAGATGGGCCCACACTTCACTTAGACGGGCCTGACTTACCCCCAACTTGGGCCCACATCGAGAGCCCATATCTCGGCCACGTCAGCGCCGGCTCTCTTCCAGCCACCAAGGCAGCGCTTCGTCGGGCTACTGTACGGTCAGTTTGGTCCGCACGGCACAACGCTCTCCTCTCTTTCGACATTTCTCCCGAGGTCCGACGGAGCGGAAACAGATCTAACGGTGGTCCTTCGGGCGGTCGCTTCTCCGGAGGCCCCCGCCACCGTTCGATCTACAAGCCGCCGCCGCCGCCGCTTGGATCCGGTTCTCTGCTCGAACCTCGCCGTCGGATTGGCTTCGGCGACCCCGAATTCTCGGACAATTGCTTGAAATCTCGGTGAGTCTCTTCTTCGAACTTGAGCTGAATGTGTGCGTATCGTATGTGCAGTTTTTCTGCAGTCGGAGTTCGCGAATGATGCCGAGAATGTGCGATCTCGGTCTATTGGGTTGACCGTGACTGCGAGGGGCGTGATGCAATGCAGCGACTGGTCGATTATGCTTTGCTTGGGAATTAATCTGTTCATCGGAATTCGGAAATTGCTACCTGTTTATATCTGTGTCAACGTGGCCGGTGTTTGGATCGGTGCATTTATGCTCAGTTATGATTGGATCACTCTGGACTAGTACATTGACTGGGTTTGGACAGCCTTAATTAGACGATGAGAGCCCAGTCCTGATTCCGAATTGTGGTCTAGTTCTCCAAGAAGAGTCTTTTATCTGAAGGTTGAATTGAATTATATAATGTGCGCCGGACTCTAGATTAAGGTTGAAATCTTGTAAGGTCTGTGTAGGAGCATATGTAGAAAGAATCATGACATAGCATCAATGAATGGATGGATAAATACTCCACACGATGGCATTGATGCTGGGACATGCAACAGAAGCCTGATAACTTCATTTGGGGAGATCACCAAGGGAGAGCCCAAAACTAAGCTTGTCAAGATATCCAATTGTACTCACCTTCGTTCAAAGGCTTAAGCCAATGATTCTAGGCCAACTAGGATATATTTCCTACTCCACCCTAACCACATCCCCGATGTCTGATTTCTTTTGCCTACATTTTCACACGAGCACCTTAACAAATCTCCCTCACGTGTGAGCCAATTGTGTTAGGCTTGGTCCCCCTTAATCTTGGTATCCTTCCGCACCAATCTTATCTCGATTCGAGAATCTCCATTTTGGCTTAGCTAAGTTTGGCTCACTCTCCCTTAATATAGGCATCCTTTTGTAGCAAACCTCATCTTGACTCCAGAATGTCCATTTTGGCTTGGCTAGTTTGTCAAGATGTTGGTGAGGGAAACATCTACCCTAAGACTCCGCCTCTATTGTCCTCGCCCAACGAAGCTTGGTGAGAAGCTGGGAACACCATCTACCACCTCGAATAGGGAGTTACATAAGAGGTTTTCCTTCATTGAGATTATCACCAGACACTGATACACATTGTGAGTGGGCCACTAATCTTCCATTGCCACCATTAAGAGAGATCACCAAGAGAGAGCTCACATTCAAGCTTGCCTACATAGCCACCTTCACTCAAAAGTTAGCCAATTAGTTATGGCCCAGTTATGATATGTTAACTATTCCACATTACTATACATCCCCGATGTGGACTTCTTTCTCTTGACACCCTCATATGTGCACTTTAATAGTTGATTCCTGTCCGTCTAACTGCTCTATGTAGTTTTTATGTTGGGGCATGTGTGATTAATAGTTGTTTCTCATTTCTGGACTCCTTTTTACTCAGAGTTACAATATTTGGATGATCATATTTATCTTCTGTAATATGCAATATCTGATTCTTGGAAATTTAAAAAGGATCATGTTAATCTTACCCTATAAGTTGTGACTGCAGTCTTTGCATTTTATACAGAATAGTAACATGTTCTGACGTTTGATGCTTTTTCTGTATATGGCTGCAGATATTTTATGGGAACAGAAGAGACAAGAAAAGATATGGATATCGACAGTTGGTGCTTGGATTTGGCATATGACCAGTGGGTACCACTTCCAGTGTCAGGGCAACGGCCATCTGCTCGATACAAGGTAATGGCCAAATACCTTTAGAAATGCCAAATATATTTTTATCTTACCTATTATTTTTTCAGTCATCTATTTTATGATCTAGTGCTCTTCTTGTGATCTAAGTGCCGTATCTTGATAGTTATTGTTATCACGTGTAATATAGCATGCTGCAGCTGTTGTTGATGATAAACTTTACATCATTGGTGGGAGCCGAAATGGTCGATATTTGTCTGATGTTCAGGTACTCCACACGCCATTTCCATCCGTCCATATCTGATTGATTATATCTTGTATGTCATGCATTTGGTTACTTTTGTAGGCCTTTGATTTTAAAAGTTTGACATGGTCTAGTGTAAGATTAAAGATGGAACCACAAATTGGTAACTGGTCACCAGAAAATCTACTATCCACCTCAGGTCACACTACGGTAACAGCTCTCTTCATAATCTGTTTATAATCTGATTATTCTTTGTATGGCTTATTGGAAGCCTGATGGTGAATTATGCATTTCGTTAGATCACATGGGGAAACAAACTACTTCTCATTGGTGGACACTCAAAGCATGATTCTGATAGTATGCCAGGTATGCTAATTTGGTTTTAAGATTGTTCTAAAGTTGGAGTTTGGTTTTATACATCTTGAATAGTGCACCATGTTCTTGTAGTGAGGTTCATTGATTTAGAATCGCTGCAATGTGGCATTGTGGAGACATCGGGAAAAGCTCCAGTAAGTTATCAACTGCAACTGCTGCAATGGTTTTTGAGTCTTTTCCTAGTTTTTTCTGTTCTTTTTTGGAATATTAAATGGCTTATCCACCTTTAAAGGATGATATTTTCCAGATCATCCAGAATAAGTTTCATCTGCTGTAAATAAGTAACTGAAGTTGGTTTCTGTACATCTTTGGTTTATATTGCAGGCAGCTCGAGGGGGGCACTCTGCATCTCTTGTTGGATCTAAGCTTATAGTCTTTGGTGGAGAAGACAAGAAAAGGCGATTACTAAATGATGTGCACATCCTTGAGTTAGAGACAATGAGCTGGGAACTTCTTGAGGCAACGTAAATGTTTACTCTTGTTGTTGGCTTACACTGTAAACTGTTTTTTAAAAAAAAAATTACATGGTATCTTTTCATGCTGATAGGCAGACACCTCCAGCTCCCAGATTTGACCACACAGCTGCAGTGCATGGGGATCGCTATCTTGTAGTTTTTGGTGGGTGCTCTCACTCGATCTTCTTCTGTGATCTGCACGTATTGGACTTGCAGACGGTGAGTACTACAATTCAGCAATCAAAATATCTCAGAATTGTCTTTTCTATATCTCTTCATTGAAGTTATCTGTTGATTTGCTGACTACCATTCTCCAGAATAGGATGGTGTAACTTTATTGCTTACATCTGTTGAAATTACTATACGTTAATGCCGGAGATGCGTATATAGCACAGACTATGATGAAAGTTACTGGGTTTATTGAGACACATAGCTTGCATAGGCGAAGAAGATATGGAGGTGATCTTTGTGGGTTTTAGTCGTTAGAGTATATCAGAGATAGCTTTGTTTTGTTTTTTTTTTTTTTAATATTAGGTGTACTCATTAGTTGTTAGTCGTTGATGACCTCTCCAGAGGTAATTGTTGGAGAAATTTCATAAGGAAATATTGAGGTTGGACCTGCGCACAGTTGAAGTAGTTTTCCAGGGACTTAATGTGCTCTTCTTTTAAAAAAAGTGGCAGAATACATATGCATGCGGACTGTAAAAACTCTCTATATCAAGGAACTTGTAATTTGTTATCTGATGTTATTGCCACGTGTGAAAATTGGGAAATCTCAACAACTAATGGATATCTGCCAAACCAATTAAAATGACAAAACAAGAAAATGAAGACAATTGCTAAACAAAAGAAGAAAATTACGACAGTTGTCAACAAGTAGTACAAATTTTGTGAGAAACTAATAGGATTGTACACATGATCTCACTTCAGACCTCAAACCTTGGGTACGAACAAGCTCACACATTTTGTGCCACTGCATGTTCTTGTCATCCTTTGGGCATCCGTTATCAAGAAGCCTAACATATTAGGGATCTTTCTTTTGTTGCGTTAAGTTTGAAATTGGAGAATGAAGAGGAGTATTTTTTTGGCATTGACGTGGGGTGTGGTGAAATGCCTCTGAAATCTCTTCTTCCCGACTTTATTCTCTTTAGCAATCAACAAGGATGCCATGGCTTCTGACTATATGTCTTTGGAGGGTGGTTTCATTCATTGGAATCCAGTATTCATCCAAAACTTCAGGGATTGGGAGCTTTCCTCAATTTACTCTCATTTAAATCTTCTTTATTAGTTCAAAATTGATGATTTCGGGGATGACCAGCTTATAACGAGAAATTTATTGTTATATTATCTTTGGAAATTTCTCCCCTTGCTCATTCCTCTCTAAAGCAATCTGGCTTGCCCCTATACCTTATGGAACCTCCTTCTATTGGATGGTAGCTTAGATTAGGATCCTTGCTGTTGAGAATCTCAGGAAATGGAAAGTCATCCTCACAGATTGGTGTTGCATGTGTAAGCATTATGGCGAATATGTCGATCATCTCTTTCTTCATTTTGACTTTGCTCTTAAGCTTGGAATCATATCCTTAGCTTGTCTAAGATGGCATGCCAAGTCATGCCATCCAGTGTTTTAGCTGATGGAATGGTTATGTTGGAAGCTCAATTTCTAAGAAGTCTTGGAGTGCTGCACCACTTCGTCTCATGTGGGAAATTTTGAAGGAACACAACAAAAGATTGTTTGAGGGTTTAGAATCTCTGGTTGCTTCTCTTTGTACTCCCTTAATTGGCTTTGGACATCTTGCTCTGACTTCTTGCAGCCTTGTGATGTTTTCCTTTTTTTTTTTTTTGGTCTTTCTTTCTTTCCTTGTGCATTTCTTATTTACTCACCTATCACAAGATTTCCTAAAATTTTGAGGCAATGGATCTATAGAAATAGATGATACACCTTCATTGTATATGACATTTAAATATTCGATATGACAATATATTGCAGAAGGAATGGTCCCAACCTGAAATTCCGGTTGATATGATTGCTCCTCGAGCAGGTCATGCTGGTGTTACCATTGGGGAGAGCTGGTATGTTGTTGGAGGTGGAGATAACAAGAGTGGTATGTAGGACATATTGAACTGAATTGTGGTCATTCTTCTCTGATCCTCCCAAGTCCATGATTAAGCCCTCCAAATTTTTACGTAATGAGGGTTTTGCAGGTTGCTCGGAGACTTTGATGTTAAATATGCCTAAACTTGTCTGGTCAACATTGACAACCGTGAAGGAGAGAGATCCACTTGCTAGTGAGGTCAATATTCTGTTGTTTTTATTTCGTCTTTGTATTCTGTTCCATTTTAAATTTGGTAATTCTTTCAAGAAAAGGGGAAAAAAAAAAAACTTTTCATATTTGGTTTGCCTATATCGTGTATCTCTAACACAGCTATCTTCTTGTCGTGTGCATTTACGAAATTCTTTCTGGTTACTGTCTGATATACCTATCTTTTGTACGCTTGGAAGCAGGGACTTAGTGTTTGCTCGGCACTTATTGCCGGCGAGATATATTTGGTTGCATTTGGTGGCTACAATGGCAAATATCAAAATGAGGTATTGAAGAATATGAATTCTTTAGGTTTAGTTGACTCATGTTGCCTACCCTCGGATGAATTATGATGCAGATTTTACCTTCCCTTCAATTTATCTATGTACAGGATAGTTGTCCAAATGGGTCGTAACGTAATTTTGAGAAATTTTTGAGTATAAATGGGAACTTGAGCAGATCAGTTATACCAATCGTATTATTTTCCCTATTTCTATGGAGTTCTAAGAGATTGAAACATGATGTACATGACATTCTTTTTCCCAGTCAAGTTATCGTGGAAGTTAGCTGAAATTATGTTACCTGCGGAAAGCAATATAGACCGCTGTCTGATCATTTCTTCCTTTTGCTTTTCTCGGTGTGGTTGAGATGTGTGATCGTTGTTGTGTTGTTTTTATAGGATGTCTTCTTTTTCTCATGGCCACTTGTCATGAGATTGATAATCTCAGGACTCTATTGGAACGTGTTATATTTTTCTCCAAATTTGTCAAGTTGATGCATTGCCATTGGAATGGGCTTTTCCTGTACTTTTCACTTGAAAAGTTATACATGTGGTAGTCCTTGATTCATTTTGCTGTGATAATGGTAGAGATGGAGATGAAATATGTGGCTTTTGTAGGATGGACATAAACTATGATGTTACCAATATGTAGCTTTTTATTTTAAATCACCAGCGTAAAATGGACCTTGGATTTTAAAAGTTTACTTACTAAGAACACACCTGTGTTCATGGTTGTTGCATTCCCATGAACAATTTATTTCATAATATATCTTCAAGAAGTGATTCTCTTGCTGCTTAGTTTCATTATTGTTGTTACATGTTGATAGAGATCGAATAGTAACTTCATTTTCTTTCTTGGTTTTCATGTCTTCCCTTTGATGCAAGATTTTTTTCATGAGACCCAAACCAAGAAATTCTTCACGTCCTAAGATATTTCAATCACCAGCTGCAGCTGCTGCTGCAGCTTCTGTTACTGCTGCGTATGCCCTCGCAAAGTCTGAAAAACTGGATTTCTCCGAAACAGAGGAACCGATTAAGTTAGTTGTGAATAAAAAAGATGTATCAGTTGAACTTGATGCGGTTAGGGAGGACAAGAAAGTGATGGAGTTGTCACTTACCGAAGCCAGGCAAGAAAATTCTAGGCTCAGAGAAAAGATAGAAGAAGTCAACAATACCCATGCTGAGCTCTCAAAGGTGTGTCTAGTTTTTGTAAGATGATAACCTCCTCAAAAGTGATGATGGAAGTCTTTATTTTTTCTGTGTGTTCGTTTAGGAACTTCTTTCCGTCCAAGGTCAATTGGCATCTGAGAGATCAAGATGCTTCAAACTGGAGGTTCTTCTTCTAACTCTATGCAGTAGCAATATGCATTATCGTCATTTTGTGATAAAACTAAGTTTTGTTGTTCTTTGTGACTTTGCGGCTTATGGTTACTGGTTACGATGATACGCAGGCACAAATAGCGGAATTGCAGAAGGTGTTGGAATCCTTTCACTCAATTGAAAGTGAGGTAGAAGTTCTTCGAAAGCAAAAGTCTGCACTAGAACAGGATATGGAGCATGCTGCAGCTGCCACAAGACAAGGTTCCGGCGGCTTGTTGAGCTGGTTGTCTGGGGCTCCATGAAGTTCATGAAGTTTCAAGGGGCTAGTGCTCCAGATTCGGATCATGTTATGACTCATTGTTTGTATGGTATCTTGAGCAACTGCAGTACAACAATACAGAGATCGGATCTTTGCTAGGTCAAGCTCGTAGATGTTCTGAAGATCTGTGGTTTTTACATCTACCCAACAATATAAACGGGCAAATCTCAGAGTATTTGGCATTACTGATGGGAGAAATTCCTGAGGGGCTGAAGATGGATGGCCAAGGTTCTAGTCTTCTGCCTTCAGATGATCCCATTCTCGTAAAAATTCATTTGGATGGCATATGAGGTTGCTTTCTTGAATCTTTTTGCTGTTCTCTGTTCTGGTGCTACATCTCCCATCTCTGCAATCTGGAAATATATGTTCTCATTACAATCAGGTCCTGTTACTCATTCATTTGAATTGGGAGATTGTCCTTGTTTGTCATGGATTCCCGTTTTTTCCTGGATCATGTTGTATTTTGTTGTTCCTTTCGAGAAATTTTACAGATTCACCTACTCGTGATAAACTCAGCATTACAGACGCAGCATAAAACCTCCTAAATTTGTGAGCTGAAATTTTCGTTACTTGCTGTTTGGTCTGGATCTCGTTGTTATTGCTTCGCTAAATGCTCTTTTTTTGGCATGGGAATTGCTGAATTCTAGCGGAGGGTACCTCACCGTGAAATAATGATTCCTTCCCTCCCCCTCCTCACCCCCCCCACCCCCCGAAAAAAAAAAAAAAAAGGTTCTGAGCGGGTTTCTTTCTCAGTTCCATGCGATGAATTCATCCAATTGATAATCGAATATCTGAGAAGATTTCACTGCGTTTTGACGGTGGCACTAGGTGATTCTCCTACAACTACGGCAAAAATTGAAACGCCAACCACAATACTTTTTCCTTAGCACGTGAGAACTTGCGGTAAGAATGAAATGCTTAGACCTCAGTTTTGCATCTCTTATGTTTTAATGGTCCGATGAAAAGGACGTTATGTCAAGTAAGTCTCGTACACTCTCTTACCATGATATTTGCCGGCTTAACAAAAACCCGAAGTGGAAAACTCTCCTGGGTTAGGAGAGATGCGAATGATGCGGGTGCATTGTCTTGCCAAATAGGTTCTCAGGATAATCCTATGCGTTTGACTAAAGGAATTTAACTAACAGTCCTAAAAAAAAAGCATGATACCCAGATGAAGGAAACTAGTTGGACAATAGATGACAGGCAACTAATAGCTATCGATTGCTATTACTTCAGAAGACGAAAGAGACTTGAAATACTGGATACTTTTGAGCTACATTGCATACTGAACTCCTTATTGGTAAAGCCTCAAGACCGTAGCTAGATCTTGAATAACTACTGGAGTTCAGATCTTGAATAACTACTGGAGTTCCTTCGCTTAATTCAACACACTGGCAATCATCGTCTAACTTCATTACTTCACAATCTAGAATTGAGTTGTTGTTGGGTTTGTGAAATCAGCTGCTTCCTCAAAATTTTCCCCGCAGCAGATTTTGGAATGGTGCTGATGAACCCCACCCTTCTCACTTTCTTGTATGGTGCAACCTGCAAATTTTCAATTGAACACACAGAAAAATCTTACTTTTTGTTCTTTTCTGATGCCGCATATTATTGGGGTGAGGAAGTAGTAGACAGTGACTGATAAGAAACCTGGTCAGCAATGAATCGAATGACTTGATTCTCGGTAAGTCCCGAACCGGATGCTTTAACTACATATGCCATTGGTACTTGTCCTGCTTCCTCATTCTCTAATCTGCATAATATCAGCATCTTGCTTAATCTACATATCATGTGCACATAAAGATACATGTTCATGTGTGCAACGTGCGCAGGCATATGTGCACGCGCAAGAGAGAGAGAGAGAGAGAGAGAGAGAGATGACATACGGTATGACAGCTGCATCAACAATCTGAGGATGGCTGAGTAGTAGAGCTTCCAGTTCTGCAGGAGCAACCTGTAATATCGTATATAGCATCCACGGGTCAGAATGGTTCAATTACTAGATCATTTGAGCATCCTTTCCAATTTTCAGGTCTCATTAAACTAAATTCTGATCTTCCAGAGGTGCACTATCCCTCAGTTTACATGTTAGATCAAACCAAATTGATCAGCCCGATGAGGTAACTAACCTGATAACCATTGTGCTTGATCAGCTCCTTTATCCTGTCAATAATGTAAAGAAACCCATCTTCATCGAAATAACCGAGATCACCAGTCCTTAACCACCCTTCGGGATCTAGCATCGCAGTCGTTGCTTCCTCATTCCGCAGATAACCTTTCATTACTGTAGGACTTCTCAGCCACAGCTCTCCCTCCTTGTTAGGTGGCAAAGGTGACCCGGTTTCGATATCGACAATTTTGGCCGAGAAGTGTGGTAGCAAATTCCCACAAGATCCAGAATGGGCCTTTGCATCCTCATGCAATGCAAAAACAGTGGCTGCACCGCATGTTTCGGTTAGCCCATACCCTTGCCTCAGCTCGACCCATGGGAACTTCTCTCGGAACCCATCAGTCACCTCTTTACTCAGTGGTGCTGCCCCAGAACCCACCGCTCGAAGTGACGAGAGGTCACATTTCATGTTACTGGCGTGCTTCACGAGTGCAAGAATCACTGGGGGCACCGCAGGGATGTTATTGACTCGATGCACTTTAATGACATCGAGCATGGCCTGGAAGTCGAATCTCTGCATCACAACTGTAGTGATTCCTGAGCAGAACAACCCGAGTACGAAGAAAGCAAGCCCATAAATGTGGAACATAGGGATGAAGCATAGGAACACGTCGTCTTGGGACGAGGATGCACTGACTGACCATTTTATTAGCGGGATGACAGATATCAAGTTCGCATGAGTCAATACGACGCCTTTGCTAGTGCCAGTGGTTCCTGAGGAGTAGAGGACAGCCGCAGTATCCGTTTGAGTCGGCCTTTCCAGGGGAAGATCAATTGGGTCGCAGCATTCTATGAGTTCTTCCACAGAAAGCAAAGTGCCATCCCATGTTTTGGTTGTTAGCATAGTAGGAAGCTTGGTTGGTATCAACTTATGTAGCTCTTCTGGTGCACATATTGCCAGCTTCGCTCCGGAATCAGCCACTTGCTTAGCTATTTCCAGTGTGGTATTTAGCGGATTAGCTGGAGTGAGAATCGCACCGACTGATAGTATGGCAAGACATATAGTCGGGTAAAGGAGCGAGTTCGGTGCCACCAGGAAGACCACATCGCCTTTTCTGACCCCGACTGCATGATACAATCCATAGGCGAGCGATCTGATGGAGCGGTAGAGATGTGCATACGAGATCTGGCAGTTTGTGGCCGCATCAATCAGTGCGATATGCGACTCAGTAAGAGCATGTGGGAATTGCGAGAGCACGAACGAAGCAACGTCGAGGTTGGGATCGGTGAGGATTTTTTGGCGCTCATTAAGTTCGACAAGAGAGTTGAAGATTCCAGTTCTTGGATCGAAACCGCTTGTTCTATGAACAGAGGGGCTGCGTTGTCTTGTTTCTTCGTTGGAAACAGAGCACCCTTCTTCAGTTGACATAGTTGCTCTCCCAACTTGAAGATGGCAAACACTCTCAGAGGCTCAGAAATTCTTTTGGAGGCTGTTCTAATGCAGAAGCAGCATATTTGAGCTATCTCAATTGTCTTTTTCTGTACGTCGAAATTAAGGTTTGTCATTGTAAACATCGTCGTCCTAGCGACTCGATTTGATAAAAGGACGTTACATGTGATAGCGGCCGGCTAGAGCGTGGGGACCAAGCCGTTGATTCCTCCAAAAATTTGAGAAGATTCTTGTCTGATGCTTCATGTACCGTTGCCAGTCAGGCAAACAAGAAACCTTTTTTTTATTATTATGCTTCGCATGGCTTGGATTCCATGCCTGCTAATCTGCCTTCTGGTGCCGGCCAGGGACAGATGTCTCCAACCAAATTGAAATCGATGTGGGAGTATCGACTCGGACTAGATCATTTTAGCAACAAACAATAATAGCCAGAGAGGATTTGATAATGACCTGATTATTTACTGGATAAAGCACCCGGCAATTAACGCCTAATCCTCGCGTGAAATATCAAACGCGTGCTGCATATTCTTGGTTAACGCCTAATCCTTGCGTGAAATATCAAACATGTGTTGCATATTCTTGAATTGAATATGTCCACTAGTAGGGGTCAACTTGTTACCAAAAAATGGGGGTAAGCATGATCCGGGTGAGCCAGTTTAGCAATTAACTTAGGAACCAATCCGCACAGTATTGGTATTTAACTTTTGGGGCCAGGGATTGACACTATTAAGCCTGAAACCAAGGAATGGTTGGTCTAATTTTAGGGTCAACTTGAGACTTAATGATTATTTATTTTATTTTTTGTGTTCATTAAAAAAACAAATATACTATTTCAAATTATATATTTATCAACAATGTGACATTGAGCAACCAACTATAAATGCCAATGTAAGATAATGTAACAATAGAAATTCCACACTTACTATAAGTAATAAACCACAAAAGGAACAGTGAGGCGAGTGAGGAGATGTTAGAGGTGAGTGCGTCGAGAGGCAAGGTGAATGAACAGAGGCGACTGGCAAGGTGAGCGCAAGCGAAGAGAGGCGAATGATGAGGTGAGTGAAAAGAGGTGAGCTGCAAGGCGTGCGAAGAGGGTTTCTACTTTTTTTGGTTGAATTAGAACTGGATTTCTTTTTACTTTCTAATTTACCCAGTAAACTAAATTGCATAAGAAAGAAGAGATCAAAAGAGGAGATACTAAGGTTTGGTGCACGAGCACGCGCACGCGCGCGCACACACACACACACACATATATATATATATATATATATATATATATATATATATATATCCAGATTGGATGAACTTCAAACTTCTAGGATCAATGATCAACCTGCATAGTGCAAAATCTAGAGGTTCAGAATCAAGGACCGACCCAATCCTGTTGAAAAAATGCACCAGGATCAGCTGGATTGGGTTGGGCCGATGCTCACTGCTACTCGAAAACACATGAAACAAGCAGATTGAAGGGCATTGACCAGATATTGGAACACCAGTAGGAGGCTACTTCCTCCAATTTGATATCCCTTAAGAGACGTGATTTTGCTGTTCTTGGACGAAGAACACTGGTTCAGATCGGATCTCCTAAGATGAGCAAAGAGGACTCACCGTGCCACGAGCCCGTCATAGCATGAGATCCACTTCACACCAAGCTCTCAGTGCCAATGCCGAGTAGCGTCGATTTCTTCCTTAAACATCACTCTTCAGGATCACAAGCAAAGTCAAGTCAGCTCGTACGTCTAGAACCCGATGAAACTGCTGGGCACAGTTGCTTTAACAGGCTACAGATAGTAGATGAAAAGGATTTAGCTTCATCCAATCGACACAAGATAATACATTAACCCTTGCTACGAAGAGTGACGATAGAACTTAACTAGTTGGCTTTCAATTTCCCACCTAAAAAACCGTAAACAGGAGGATAAAGGAAGACCTGTGGACATCAATCCACTCGAACGGCAAGCAATGAACCGAGTAACTCAATGCAACATCATCAGTTAGAACGCCAAACTCATAACCTCCATTGGTATCCCCGGAAGTAGCAACGGCTCCATAAAAATAAATCATGTGCGACCCCATAACAAAAGGATTGCTCAAGAGATCAAGCAGGTGCTGCTTCCCAAATTAACATAATAGAAGGGGGAATAGGCCCGAATCATTGTCTATCTGGTTCAGAGTATTTTTTAGTTCAAGACAGACAGGGGACACAGACAGGCAGAAACACTACAACTACGACGACTTAGACTTACAAGGTACATCGAACAAGTGGACTTCTGAAGGCCACCGATAGACAACAGTACAACAACCAGGAAGAAGATCAAAGCACCATCGAGCAGCAACTAAGCATCTTGAACCTTCCGCTTCAGCTCCTCATTCTCCTTTGTCAGATGCTCGACTTTGGATTGAAGAACATTAGCCATCGACCGGATGCTCAACATTTCAAGCCTTAATGTTTCCCTCTCAATGGACACCTTATAAATCTCCTCTTGTACACTGTGGATGAAGTCTACGCATTCGGGAGGCACTGTTGCATTGAGATTGGCAGGGGCAAAAGTCGAGAGAGGAAGACGAGGTTTTTCTTTTATTTCAAGTGATTCCATTAAAGAATACTCCACCAATGTTGATAATCCACATGTCAAATTCATAGCCGACCTTGCTGTCGTAATGGTAGATGAAGAAGGACCTTCGGTTTTCTTGGGTGAATTTTCCGAACCCGTCGAATCAATTGAGTTCAAATCAATATCTCTCCTTCGTTTGTAATGAAGAAGAGGTGCAGTTTCCCTGTTAGTTGGACATATTGCAGATGGATCATCTATAGTCTCACCCATTGTTTCACTCTTGCAAACAGCCAGAAGGCACTGGGTCTTAGTTGGAAGTTCATTACGGCAAACAGGAGGCACATGAGACGGCATTTCCTGTGGTAATCAAGTGACATGATATAAGCGCTCACATAAAAACTCTTCAGATTGCTTATTGATTTTATTCCAGTTGAACAGTCTTGAATCTAGCTTCATGTAAGATTTAATTGTATCATCCCCACAAGTATACAAGGCTTATCAGGGCATTACAAGCAGGGCCCGTCCAACATGACAAATAGGCTGAACCAACCTGGCAGTTTGATTCCAGCCCGTGACTCTTATATCTAGCTCCCACAGGGTCCTAGTACTAGAAGGTTTTCCTTCTGACCTTCAGAGCCACCACTTCAAACCAGGAAGCAAACCACCCATTGAACCACTGCTTCTCTCTCATTTATCAAATAATATTTAGAACAAGAATTATGATAATGATAAGGGAAAAAGCCACAGAAAACTCCAAACTATGCCCACTATAACGGGCCAATTCCTAAAAAAAAAAAAAACTCCAAACTTTAGATACAGTCTCAAATCTGCCTTGAACTTTTTTCTAAAAGATTACAAACTTTAGGTCTATTTCCAAATTTAACTTAAACCTTTTTTTTTTTGTCTCAGAAAAAAAAAACCCAAACTTTAGGTTTAGTCCCAAATCTGTCTCTTAACTTTTCTTTTGTTTAGAAAAAAATCTCAAACTATAGGTACGATCCCAAATCTACCCCAATTTTTTTTTTTCCTGAAAATCATCAATTTTTACTCTAGTCCTATATTTGCCCCCATTAGCCCTCTGTCCAAAAGTTGCAATTGGTAGTCTCTAATTTTTTATATCTTAAAATGGTTTTATTTTGAAGATAATTTTCCATGTTGCCTTGCCAATATGTATTTATTATCAATATGAAAATGCCACATTAAGTTGAGATTAGATCACGGGGTAGATTAAAGAATAGGTTAAGAGTTGTAATTTTTTCGGGTATAAATGAAGGATAAATCCTTAAATTGGTACACTTATTAATTGTCACGTGTTATTTAACTCAGCAATTTAACAGTAAATTTAATGGAAACTAACGAAAAGTAAATTTATCACAAGTGTACTAGTTTGGGTTAAATTTCATTTGAGGTAAATTTGTTACAGATGTATCATTTTTGTATTTGGGCTTTTCATTGTAAAAAAATTAGTTTGGGTTTGGATAAATTTATCACATGTACCAGTTTGCAGTTTTTTGTGACATTAACCATTTTTTTTAGACAAAACAAAATTTGAGGCAAATTTGGGACTAGACCTAAAATTTAGGGTTTTTTCTGAGAAATGAAAAGTTTAGAACAAATTTGGGACTAGATCTAAAATTTGGATTTTTTTTTTTTTTGAGACGAAAAAGTTCTAAGTAGATTTGGGACTGGACGTAAAGTTTGGTTTTTTTTTTTTTTTTTTTTTTTTTTTTTTGGAATTGCCCCCGCAACACATCTAACCTAAACTTTTTTTTTTGTGACATCAAAAACCTAGACTAAGCCCACTATGACACATTTACATTAAATTTTTTCTAGTGACACTAAAAACCCCAACCTTGCACCTATGTAACTCATTGACCCTCCATCAATATTCTGTTAGATAATTTTCAGCCAAAACAATGTCATTTTTATTTCATTCAAGCCACATGGACGTTAGGTCAATACTGTTTGCTTTTTGTAGTTCATGTAGGTAGATTTTTAATAGTTCTCATTAACGAAATTTTGATAGAGGGTAAATGTGTCACACAGATACAAGTTTGAGATTCTTAGTGTCATGGAAAAAAATTTAGGATAAATGTATCACTATGAGCATAGTTTAGGATTTTTGGTGATTTTTGCCCCAAGATGATGATGCTTATTAAGTGCAGCCACGGAAACTTGAACTTCGGGCTTGAGTATGAACAGCCCTCATAAATTCACCACTAAATCAAGTTTGCTTAACCAAAGTGAATCATGTTCAACATTGCCAGATGAAATTGCCTAAAAAAAAAGGCTTGCCCTCCTCTTTCCCTCGATCATTATTTTTTATCTTTTTTTTTTTTTTTTTTTATATAATTATGTTTACAGCTTATGGTCTATGCTGTTCTCAAATATCCCTCACACTCTGAACCTGGTTTCTTGAATTTTCTCCTATTTCTTTTTTTTTTGATGTTCCCTTTTGGCGATATTTCACTTTTTGCACAAGATTCAGCCCTATTTTTACAAGTTAGGGTTCTATATTTCATCCTTGTTTTGGAAATTATTTGCCTTGTCTCTGTTGCTTGTTTTCCTAAATTAGTTGATTTGCAGGTAAGTTTATTTGATCATAAATTCTGATGGCTGGTTGTCCTATAAACTTGGCTCAGCAAGAAAGCTTCAGTTGTTGAATTTCAAATTTTTTGTCTAAAAAAAAAAGACTAGTTCCTGCGAAGACTCGAGAGCCACCCGAAAGCAGTTTCCCATTCCAATTTTCTGAAACAGGCCCCTGCAGAGTGGTTCCAGGTTCCACCCTTGGAGCTGACCACCTGGACCATGGACTCCCCTATCACCATTTTTGTTGAGACAATACAAAAAATAAAGATTGTGTTGACAGAATGATAATACGTACAGTATGATAATGTAACGCAAACCTGAAGCATGCCATTTCCCTGAGGTACTGCTTCTTCTCTGGTCTCTACACTCGGAACCACATTATCTTTGCCATCCCATTCCTCCTCAACAAAAGGGGCATAACGATGACCAGTTGGTGGCCCTAAATTGGCCTTATGAAATATTCTACAAAGCACATATGCATCCTACACACACAAAACAATGATTAACATGCAAGGACGGCTTGTATAACAACCCCGACCCCACCAAAAAAAACAAAAAAAAGGCGTCCGATACAATTTTTTCAGAGTCTAACTGGGTGAAACACACTAGTGACTATATTTGTCTGCCGATCCAACGATAGAAATAAGAAAACATTCCACCATTTTGCACCTACATTCATTGGTGAACTGAACTGATAAGATGGACATTAAATGTCATAATGTAACTCCATCAAAATTCCATGACCTTAAACTCCTCGCAATTCAATGGGCCAGGTCACAATTTCGAGATATATAGTATAAGTCACAACAATGTCAAGGTTCCACAAAATAAGAATCTACTATCCTCAGCAAATTCCTAGGGGTGAAGGTTGGTTTCAGAAGTCTAACCAAGATAGAATAAACCTATTCTTCTTCACAACATTACTCATTATCATGAGACAGTTAATAACTTGAAGTTGTACAGAGGCAAGTTAATAAGCTATTGATTGGACGCCAATTGCCAATACGTACCTTGTAATTACCACATTTTTCCAACTCCTCTTCAACTAGCCTGTACTCATGCATGACCCAATTTGTTCGCTTCCCTTCAGGAGCTCGCCCACTATGGAAAACAAGTGTCTTTTTCAGCCCAACAACACGTGATTCATGTTGAACATGGCGATCATTTCCAGTTGCCTTCCAATAACCAGAGCTGGTGGCCCGGTTCATTCTAGCCCCATTAGCATACTTCCTGTCCAATGCACTAAAGAAGTACCATTCTTGGTCCCTAGTCTTTAACTTTGACTTGCCTAATACCCACAAAAAAAAAAAAAAAGGTTATTGAAACAAATGGCAGGACAAGAAGTCATCATATAGTACTCTAGCAATAACACTGTACAACACTAAGTACATTCACAGAAGAAAACTACTAACACATCTAAATATTAATGAGCAGAGAAAGAATGATAACCGCCAATTAAATTTGCATAATCTTAACTTCCCCAATTCCATATAATTCAACAGTTATACAACTGAAGAGAGATGAAAGAAGTAAACGCATATGCAACCTGCAAGGCGCCAAAGAGCTGCAGAGTCTAAATTTATCTAAGTCCATGTAACTACACAAACAACTAAAGATAGAATAAGGAACAACAGAATAATGACCTGCAAGGTCCCAAGGCTCCGTTTTGTAGATATCCACGTCGGCTATCACATCAAAGCGGAATGATTTGCCACACATTTTGCGTTTAAGATAATATATAACCAACTCTTCGTCTGTTGGGTGGAATCTGAAACCAGGGGCCAAAGCAGTGGAGCTAGTCTTCTGAGCAGATGGAGGTGCAGATATTGCAGATGTTGAAGGTGTTGATGTTTCAGGACCCATATCTGTATATGCAAAAGAAAGGTACAGCTTTACAAGAGATGGACAGATAGAGTTGCATGATCCACTGAAAAGATTCTTTAGTCGTGAGACCCTCCCCTCAAAGTCAGTTCTCCCTGTCTATTCTGTAAGTTCAGATCTCAAATATTAGAGAAAAAAGAAAAGAACTGACACAAGCCCCATGGCACATATTTGATGCCATCCGTGATATAACAAGATGCAACAAACTTATGCTTGCTCTGAACTTTGAATTTCCAAAATACAAAGCTAAATGCATATGCATCACTCAATCTTAGGTAGGCTTCCCCCAGCCAGTGCATTTGTAAGACATTTACAAACATCTCTGATAGCATCACTAAGCAATATAATTAGATGACTTAATCTTTGAAGCAGATTCTTTCATTGTATATCAGAACCTATAGCACTCACTAATGCAATTAGATGCACCTGAATGATAAAAGATTGTTTGTAAACGCTAGAAGGACAAGCAAAGTGTCTCTCAATGAAAGAGATTCTCGCACCGCCAAGATAGACCGGGAGTTGCGTAAATTAATCAGCTTCACCCCACATTCCGGGGAATTTTTTGTTGCAACACCTCAAAATGGAGAAACGATATTGTTACACTAAGGTTCACTCTTCCAATATATCTTGATTCTCCAACTACAATTTTCCTTTTTATTTTTTGAAATCATCAAAGAAGGGGCTATTCTTTGCTTTATGCTAGCAATAGCAACTTCTCCTTGTTTCCTAAAGTTCTTCCAATATTTTTATACTTGTACTCTGTATAGCCAAGAAGAATCTATCTTCAATATAAAAGTAGTCACTCCACCTATCAATGTTTTTGATAAACTCTGTTCATAGGGCAACTATAACCTTAACCTGTTCTACCCATCATGGACTTGCTATAACCGAATATCCTCTGAGCTGCGGGGGGAAAATTAAACACATAGTCACCATTATGATTCTTAAAAACCACCATTTTAGAATGTCGTCGGGACTGTGATCAAAACTGTCTTTTTTGCCCCTTTGCCAAGAAAGATCGAGTTCCCCGAATAGGATAGCAAAATCACATTCCTTTGTTCTCCACATGATTATAATCATCACCAAGGTGAAAAAGTGAGGCCCCTTTTCTCAAAGTCCATACTTTCTTTCACTTTTTCAACGATCACAGCTCAACATCTTCAGCAAAATCTCACGCAGGCCGATCACAGAAGGGAAACAAGTCATCAGCACAGGAAATAAAACTATCGAGGCAAGAACTTTTCCCTACATAAAACCATCTTATGCAAGACCAATTCTTGAAACCACAACCACAAAGTCCAGTCCAACTCCGACAACAACAAAAGCAGAGGAGCCAGCAACCCATCACACCAACAGAAGTGGCGATCCAGCGGTAAAAGCCACATGCAGGTCGACATTTCCGACAGACACTCAATCCAAGCACGAAATCAAGAGGGCACAATCGGGCAACACCAAAGGACCAAGGAGCCGCAGATTCACCCAAAAGCAAGCAACTTCACCGCCGAAAAGCGCGAAAGAGAAAAAACCCACAAAACCTAAAGCAAGACCATCTGCTCAACACAACCTCTGCATCAACAGGACAAGGCCGAACTGCTCTAGAGAGAGACAGAGAGAGAACCTTGGAAGCTTCCGGTAGTGGGATGCTGACGAGAGCTTACAAATGAAGCGAAGTGGGAGAGTGGCCAAAAGGGTCGGGCGCAGTTCAGAGAGAGAGAGGGAGAGAAGGACCAGTTGGAGTTTACTTGGATGAGAAGAAAGAGAGGGGCATTGGAGATAGGGGAGGGGGCTTCGAGGAAGACGAGCCTCGGCTCGGGGCTATCATCGACCTGCAACTCAAGAGAGAGAGGTTAAAAACAAGAAAGGGTTTTTCTCTTTCTGGACAGGAGTGAACTCTTCCTTCTGGGCTTCTAGATGGGCCTTTGTTGTAGTGATGGAACTGGAACGAGACAGGACTATCATCAAGCGGAACAGCATCATTGATTCTATTTATTTTGCGAAAAATTAAATAATTTTAAGAAATGTTTTTTTTTAAAAGTAATCACTTGCATTGCTTGAAATGATTAGTCAGTGAAGAATATTTTGATTATCGATAACAATTAATGTATAAACATTTCCTAACGATGTAACATGAACTCCATGCAAAATCGGGCAATACTTAAAAATAATATGATTTACATAGATGATTTTTATAGTCTATTTAGTGATATTGATAATCGATTCAAATCTTGCGATTTCACTTGAAAAGTACTGATTTTGAAGAGATAATGTGGACTCCATACGATATATCAAGCAATACTTAGAATGAGAGGTTTTATATAGTGTATTCTCGTAGTCTATTAAATATTACTCAATATTTTAGATACATGCACTCTACTACTATCATTTTTACTGTCGAATACACACTTGTTGCAAAAATTACTAATTGATACTTGAAAGTTAATAATTACCAACATCAATTTTATGGGCTATTGCTCTTATTATTACCACATGGATCACAAACTTCTCCCCCTGTTTTAAGAAATATACCTAATGGCAATTCCAATTTTACTAATACATACAAGAATTTACTAGTTATAAGGATAATTTATCCATATGTACTTTTGTATACATATAGTTACAAATATGAAAATATACTCACTTGTTGCAAAATTTTCTAATCATGAGTCGAAAAATAGTTACAAATGAATGCTGCTAAATACAATGTTATAATATTTCCAATAGTCTACTTAGATAGGCTAATAGTCAATTTACTAACCAAATACCAAATAATTACCATATATGTACTCATTAATCCTAATATTTGGGGGCGAACAACCGAACCGTTCAACTCGGGAAATGTTTGGTTCGATTCAAGTACGGCCGGTTCTCGAGTGGAACCAGTTTCAAGACCGATTCTCAGATCTATTATATTCCTTTTCAAGTTCTCGCTCTCAGATTTGCGCCCCCTCTCCTCTCCTCTCTCGAACTCTCTAGAGTCTCGATTCTCTCTAGCGGGGCCCTTGATCTCTCTCTCTCTCTCTCTTGAGCCTTGCCGATCAGTCTCATCGACACTATCTTGCCTCGTCCTTGATCTCGCCAACGCTGTCTCGTCTCGTCCTCAGTCCCATCGATGCCGCCCCGCCTTGTCCTTGATCTCACCGACGCCATCTCGTCTCTCTCTCTCTCTTGATCTTGTGGGTTGCGGCCTTGCCTTTGTCAATCGGCCATCAATCGGCCCACTCTTAGCCAGGTATACTCTCTTCCTACGTCGGTTTCATTTTCCATTTCTTGGCCGAATGTTTCGATTGTGGTAGGCTGTGATTTCGATTTCTTTGTTCTCTTGGCCCTAGCCGCATAGGATTGGTATGTGGTAGCTTGTTTATTTGCCGCTTAATAGATCTAACCCTGCAAGGTCGAATTTCATAATTTGTGGCACTCTCTGACCATGAGGTCGCAAGGCAAAAAATTGCTGACTAGCTGACAAACAGAGAGTGATGATTTTTCCGTGTAGAGCAGCCACTTTCTTTGAGCTCAGCAGAGCCTGAAAGTGGTATAGGGACGAGCCAGAATGCTCTGAGCTCTACTCACCGGAATCATGCCATCTATTTTCTCTTTTAGAGACATTCCCGGTGCAAGGTGAAAGCATTAGGGCTTTGACTGAAAACAAGATAGAAAAGAAAGCGAAAAACAACAGCTTGTTTGGATCAGCAGTATCTCCGTGAATTGTTAAATTTCTTGTAGAAAATTTTTTACAAAATAACTATGATGCTTGATTCACAAAAAAAAAAAAAAAAAAAAGCAGCGAAAAAAGACGTAAGCCTGTTCAGGCCAATTTCGAACCATTTTTTTCTTTTTTTTTTAATTTTATTTATTAGTGATAGCTCCAGTTCTTTTTCTTCCAATCAGTGGCTGCTAATGACAAATCCCGCATCAGTCATTTCTTCTCTTCCTATTTTCACCTTTCACTAGTAACCTCGGTCTATTCAATTAACCTTTCACTCATTGTAAATTTCACGGAATTGATGCTCTCGACTTCTATTTAGCTGCAAATACTTGAATCCTTATAATGCACCTTAGAAAATCGACATGTAAAATTGTAAATAATAATATAGTCGGTAAATTTCATAAATGAAGAATTAAAGTAGGTAAATTCATCAACCGAAACAAGCCCTTAAGATCTTGAGAGCTATTTAGGGGGCACCTAATTTAGGTAAATGCAGTCTCGGTTAGTCATCATACCTTATGGAGCTCCAATGCCTGGTTTGCAAGACAATTAGTTTATGGGAAGAAAGATTAAGGAAAATTAGTTTGCAGGACTTGGGATAAAGTTTAATCTACGTGAGAGAGAGAGAGAGAGAGAGAGAGAGAGAGCTCGCATTTGGTAAGTCATCCGAAATGGAAAAAGCAAAAACATAAATCATCATTTTGCATCTTTGGCAGAGATAAGTTGCCATGTATAGATTCTCAAATTTGGTATGTGTGCACTAGAGAGTTAGTTCCAGGTGCACACATACCAAATTTGAGGATCTATACATGGCAACTTATCTCTGCCAAAGATGCAAAATGATGATTTATGTTTTTGCTCTTTCCATTTCGGATGACTTACCAAATTCAAGAGAAAAACCCTCTCTCTTTTCCTCTCCATGGAGATTAAACTTCATCCCAAGTCCTGCAAACTAATTTTCCTTAATTTTACTTTCTTCCCATAAACTAATTGTCCCCCAAACCAAGCACTGGAGCTCTATAAGGTATGATGATTGATTGAGGCTAGGTTTGCCTAAATTAGGTGCATTCATGAATAGCTCTCAAGATCTTGAGGGCTTGTTTTGGCTGATGAATTTATCTACTTTTAATCTTTATTTATGATTTTTCCTCTGAAAATTGAAAATAAATATATTATAATTTACAAATTTACATGTCGATTTTCTAAGGTATGTTATAAGGATTCAAGTGTTTCGAGCTAAATAGAAGTCGAAAGTATGAGTTCCGTGAAATTTACTATGAGTGAAAGGTTAATTGGATAGATTGAGGTCACTAGTCAAAGGTGAAAATAGGGAGAGAAGAAATGACTGATGCGGGATTTGTCATTAGCGGCCACTTATTGGAAGGAAAAGAACTGGAGCTATTGCTAATGAAAATAAACTGTGGTGGACAAGGCTCCACCACTAGCCAGGATTACTCCAGACACTGGGACACTCCAAAAAAAAAAAAGGCCCAAAGGAAGGCCAACATAGAATTCACTACATGATGCGGGAAACTGCTTATTGAACTTTAGAACTTCGACCAAAAAAAAAAAGAACTTTAGAACATAATGCAACAATGATTAAACTCTGATGATTGAGTTAATTATCCTCTGAATGCCTCGATTTTTCCACCGCAAATCATCGGACTGCGACTGTCAAACATCTTTCGCGCACCGGTCTTTCGAGGTACCACGCTTACCGCTCCTCTCGATGGTTAAGCGAATCTTTGGCAAGATTTGAACACTTGTTGTCCGCGGTGGCTTCACGGCTTGCCGGGGAACTGGTTGCGGCGCCGCTATTAGTCGAGGTACCACGCTTACCGCTCCTCTCGATGGTTAAGCGAATCTTTGGCAAGATTTGAACACTTGTTGTCCGCGGTGGCTTCACGGCTTGCCGGGGAACTGGTTGCGGCGCCACTATTAGTCGCTGTTCTTGCTGCTCGGGTGCTGTTTCCGACGCCGGGCATGCCAAGCTCAATGTCAGTGATGGGATAGCTCCCGCCGCAGAATTCGGGCTGTTCGGTTCTTTACCTCTCGGGGAAAGATTTCGCGGGCTACCAGGTTCAGCAAGTCTGGGTCTCTTGACTGGACAGGCCCGCGTGTCTTCTCTCGCAGATGAAGTCCCCTTCGAGTGTTCGTACGGACGCTTGCCGTCAAAATGGGTCACGAGATCGAGAGTGTCAGGAGGGGCTTCGTTGTGAATAACCAGGGCGAGGGCGTTGGGTGCTGCTTCTGGAGCCTCGTCAGCTGGAGTCGTCTCTGTGTTCTTTCCGTCCGGTCCAAGTTCCTCCACAACCTGCACAGGAAACATGGCCTCGACGCAGTATTAGGGTTTCCGACGTGTGCTAGAAACACGTTTAAGAACAAGACCGAAGAGACAGGTCTAAACGAAATGTCTACACTTCAATAATATCGACACTTCGAGAGAAGAGCTCATCAGACCTGAAAAGCCGCAGAGGCTGGAGCAACGTCGTCGCCATGAACTTGCTCTCCCCCTTCCACGGTGGCGACCGGTGCAGGGTCACCAGGGATCGGGTCGGAGTTGCCTTTCCAAAATAACCTGTAGACTGCATAGACTTCCTTGCCCTGTAAGACAACGGAAAACACTTTGGTTTATTCCTTTCACACGATAAGGAACGAACGATGATACACATCCAAAACGAAAAAGCCATGTACTTGGGCCACTGGGAGTGTTGCATCCGTCAATCGATACTCGTGCAGCACCCAGTCCGTCCGCTTCCCCATCTTCGAATGCCCGTCGTAGTACACGAGAAACCTCTTCTCGCCGATCACTCGGGAGCCGTATTTGATTTTGTATTCAGGCCCGGTCACCTTCCAAAACCCCAGTCTGGTAGATCGATTCACCCTTATTCCTGTCTCATATTTCTTGTCCAGCTTACTGAAGAAAAACCATTCGATGTCTCCTCTAACTTTTCCTGAAAGAGAGGGATAAAAAAAAACAAGCCAATAAGATATTTGAATAATGCTAAGCCTACGTTACGATAATCGTATTCTAAATAACGCAAAAGAATAGGAGACGTGATCCTAAAATCATACAACTCAGAGACTAGATCCACGCTATTAAGCATAGATGAGGGCTGAAAAATGGCGGTCACCTGGTATTTCGTAGGGCTCCAATCTATAGACGTCAATATCAGGAACCACATCAGTGTATAAAGGTTCTCCGAATACTTTTCGCCCTAAATAATACAATACCAATTCATGTTCAGTTGGGTGGAATCTGAACCCCGGAGCTATGATAGGATGGCTATTTAGTGGTGCGACTGAAGATGACACAACATCTAGTGAGAGTGTCAAAGAGGACGATGCTTGAGAATCCATTTTGAATATGAACAAAGAGGAGATGATCTGTTGAAGGACTGAATGTCCAAGAATCAGGAGGAAGAAGAAATTACTGTGGAAGGATGGAATGTCGAAGGATGAAGGGGAAGGAGGAGTTTGCAACTTCAAATGCAAGCTATTAGTTTTGTAATGGCAATTGGTCATGCTTTGCGTTGATTTAAATAGGCCCCTTTGGCCTCAACATTAAGCACCAAACTAGTAACTAAGTTGTCCTTATCATTACAACTGAGGGACAACTAAATGCAGCCTTCCAAACATATCTCAAGGCAATTTGTGGTAGTCAGATGCTGTGCATTATGAGACTAATGTAATTCCAATGTTTCTCCACATTAGTTTTCGAGACATTTCTAGAAAATATTTAAACCGTAGGATAAACTCTATCCATTTAGATATGGAAAATTGATCATAATTTGACATTGCATTTAATTAAGTGTAGCAACAAACTAGTTCTTGTCAGAAGAAGTATTGTCATGTAATAACTGCAAATGTGCAAACATTTCGAACTAGTGATTGGCTTAGGATTGGACCAATGTCAAGTTTGATTGTTCTTATGGAGCTCTTATGGTCCAATTATGAAGGCAACTCTTTTTCCCTTCTTTTGTAATTATTAAAATCATATTATGCATCTTATTAGCTTACTTATATGGCAATCGAAAGGATAGACATGGGGTTTGTTACCTTGTATAAAGCCTTTCCTCTTCTGTACAATTCAAAATATTAGTGGTCCCCAGAAATGATTGGCTGGAAAAATCTTTCCCAATGTGGAAAGATATGACCACCAAGTGTCGTCCCCAAAATGACACGACTCCTACCTTGTACTGCCTTAATACTTTCTGTCTTCTATAAGAAAGTTGTACTCTCTTCTTTTAGGGTGAACTCTATTAAAAATCCTAAATTATCATCACATATTTATCCCAAATTAATTTTAATTTTAAAAATAATTTTTTGTATATCATGACATATTTACTTCAAACTAATTTTCGTCTCAAAAAAATATGTACTCATCTACTACGTTCGTGGATAATGATGTCTAGCCTAGGGTAGAATTGGGTCAGGGATACAAATTTGGATTTTTTCTGTGTGACAAATTACAATTCTTGTCGAAAGAAAATTAGTTTGGGGTAAATTTGTCATAAGTACCAGGTTTGAAATTTTTGTAATAAAAAATTAGTTTAGGGTAATGTGTTATGAAAATATTGGTTCGAGATTTCTAATGGTAAAATTCTTTTTGAAGTAATTTTTCTCAATGTGTTATATTATGGTAATCTCAACATTGTTAGCTCTTCCCTTTTTCCCTTTTCGAGTTTCGACATCCTAAGTTACATACTACAAATTCGTCTTAAGACCATATATAGCACCTGCCAAATTCTGAGTTACCAAATGCGAGAAAGCAACTCACTCTCCACCATCGATTAATCTGTCATCTCAAGGCTTGCATACAACTTTTCGTAATTCCATATTCGCTTACTAGTTTCCTTAGTTTTACTTACTTTCCACTAATTAATTGCTTCTAGAACCGAACATTCGAGATCCCAAATGATTACGGCTACGTTTGGTTTGCTTTTGGAGAAAATCTTTTTGGAAAATGTAAAAACCTTTGAGCTACCGAACCTCACCTCGCCTTGCTTCGCCTCGGGTTGCTTCTTGGGCCTGCTCCTTGGTTTAGTGTCGCTTGATGAGCCCTTTTGTTTAGGGATCGTTTCCTCCAAGGGCAACTCAACAAGTTCAATTTATTTCTTTTACCAGAGATGGTCAGGGCTATGGTTTCTACGTGCATATTAGGCATGATAAAGTCATATGATTCATTTCCTGCCCGAACAGAATACAAAGCAAGAAATTTCTTCACTCCAGTGGCATGCGAGTCCTGTTTGATCAAGCATTCGGGTCCAGTGACCTTCCGAAATCTCCTTTGAGATGCTTCTTGTCCAACTTGGTGAAGAAGTACCATTCCAGGACTCCTTCGGCCTTACCTGGAAAGGAAGAATAGAAGCAAAAAGTTCAATATACAAAAACAGAAATCTATAATGAAAAAATAAAATTTTGCATTTATTTGGTAGAAAATGAATGATGTAGAACAAATATTTTCCTAAAAATGATTATTTATATCGCTTATAAATTGAATGATCAAAAAATATTTTCATCATCCGCAAAAATATTTATATACATAAATTGTTGTTTAAAATGAAAATATTTTTGATTGACTAATTCTTTCAAACAATAAATTAAAAAAAAAAGTTATCCAAATCATTCATTTTCTGCAAAATAAACAAAATCTAGTACTTCCCAGAGCTCGATTTTGTAGATGCTGATGTCATGAGCAGAATAAGATTGTGATATTTTTGCCTTGAATGATATGTGATCAATTCTTGCTCACTTGGGTAGAAGCTGTCCTCAGGAGCCGCAAGATGGTCAGTTTTCATGTGGAGATGTGACCACGACATTCATTGCAAGAAGTTGATGCTTGAGGAATCACCTGTGGATGTGAAATGAGAAGATATGACATTGATTGAAAATTGAAAAAGATAAGTTTTGATTATAGCTGCAGAATGGATGTTTACTTTCAGTAGAAATGATATATTTTTGGGTCGATCTAGTTGGTTTAAATAGGCTGTCTAGGCTTCGATTTTTATTGCCGGAATCGGTAGAGAATGTTGTTGCCTGAAATAGCATACCCAACCTTATAATTGCGGAAAATGAGCGATCGAATAATAATATAGACAGAAAAAGAAAATAAATCAGACATCGAATTACGTGGTTCGATCGTAAAGACTTACGTCCACGGGGAAAGCAGCGACGAATTTCGCTATAGATCAAGCGATACAAGGAGATTACATACTCGAGTCACTCAAACACTCTCTCAGTGTTTCGTAAGCCCCAATTACACCCAATAACGCACGCAGTGTTTTAGCCCCGAAATTCTTCAAGAAATAATCTCTCAATTTCACGAAGGAATTACATGCAAATCTTACGACAAGATTTAATTGGCTTGAACACTAAATCTTCTTGGATGTAATTTACAAACAAGAATGACAATGAAAATCCCTCCCAAGCACTCGACGATGAGACAACATTTCAAGACCAATTCTTCATGATCAACCTCCTGCCACCCACGGCCACAAGTCTATATACCATAAGTGAGACCCTTCTTCTTTTGTCGACTTCTCATAGGATTTTGTTTCCTATCTTGCTTGACATGTTAATCCAAGATGCATATCAAAGTCAACACAAAACTTTCTTATTTTGTTGTTGTCTTGAACGATTTTAACCAAAACATATCTCTGTATATTTTAAACAAAATCCAAATCCAAGTCAAAGTTGGACTTTCCTATTTTAGCGGCCAAACTCTCCAAGGCAGATTCGAAATTTTGGGAAGTTGATCTTCGGATGTTCTTTGCTCAATTTTGAACGTCCGCACAATATCCAATTCGAAATATTCGGAATTTCGCATTGGGCTTAAACTCGAGACGTATTTTAACAAATATAACTGTGTATGTATCTGATTTGTATGGTAGATTCAAATGTTTTGTGGGTCCTAAAATCTGTTTTCCAGAGTTTCCGAGATATAAGTACAATGAGCAAACTTTTGTTGGAAACATCCCTATAAATTTTTTACGATTCCAAAACTGTTTTATGTACTAAAATTTATTGCAGATGATAAACTCACTTTACAAATGTTAATGATTCCTTTGTATCAGCAAAGACAAGAAATTAGACTATGACGGTTAGGGTGAACAAGCACCAATTTGAGTGGTATCTCATGGTGACTTGGAGGAACTTATATCAAGCTAGTGTTCTTGAGAGTATTTGGTTACTAATAAAGGTGGAAGGATCATTGATCATGTCATCACACGTCATTCTATTGGTATCATCATTGAAAATCGTCAATCAACTCATTCTCAATCTATAGGTGTTGATAATGAATATCGGATTGTGCAAATGAAGAGTTAATAATGATGATGGTGAGATATGCTTCTCAAGATGACCATTAGCGACACAAAAATTGCCGTTAAGAGTATTAAATTCCATAGCTAAAAATTGGGAAAAATATCTGAAAAAGTAGTGTTTCTACTCTTAGGCAATGTGACAACTGTAGCACACCATTTTAGGAAACCTACGGATATAAAAAGAAGTAACTATATGAGCAATTCTGATTTTAGCATAGGTCTCTAACGACTCTAGTTAGATGGGTCTCTCTAAAGATCACCAACAATTGGATTGAAAACTTCTATAATTGAGTATTAGCAAAGCTTAGAGGAGTTTGGACCAGATTTGCTGTAGTTGTGCTTTACACTAAAAAATTCTCAATGTTGATATCTTTGTGTAAATTTTGGCTTTAAAGGTAGATAATCTAGGGTAAGTGTGGTTGCAGTTTTCAGCTCCTGATAGTGTAATCTATTTGCGAAAAGAACAACATGTGCTAGTGATAACTTGCAGTGCTGATTACTAGTGGAATCTAGCCCTATTAGGCTGTTAGCTGGAGAATAATGTAAACTTGGATATAAAGTCGAACTACACTATAAATCGTTGTGTGATCTATTTTTAGTGTTCGTCATCTGCTTTATCCATTAACTATCATCACGCACACAGATCGACTCATTAATAATTTGATTTGTTGATTGTTATTATTTCACGAAAGATTTTAGTATCTATACTCAATCTATTCAATCCCTTCTAGATTGTTCTATTAGCCCAACAACATTATCACATACTTTACAAATGAGGAATATCTATACATAATAAAAGGCGTGGTGATCATGATCTCACTCTGTAGGAATGTGCAGTCTAGAATGAGTAAGGAGCTATTTCCTATCGTGTGATTTCGACAAACATAGAAAATCACCCAAAACAGGAAAAATAGGAGGTATGGCTAGGAA
Source organism: Eucalyptus brandiana (assembly GCA_014182725.1). Taxonomy (NCBI): domain Eukaryota; kingdom Viridiplantae; phylum Streptophyta; class Magnoliopsida; order Myrtales; family Myrtaceae; genus Eucalyptus; species Eucalyptus brandiana. The sequence goes on from CM024674.1 coordinate 42,000,076, forward strand.
AAAGGTGGATACAACTATCAGAAATGGTTTTGAATCCCTTACCATATAAACATTGATTTTTTTTTTCCTGTTTTTATGATTTTCATGACATTGGCCTAAGACAAAGAATCATAGGAAAGTCAATTTATTAAGTAACCATATATATGAGATATGGACCGACAATAAAAGGCATGTCATGGTCCAAATCCGAGATAATATTAATAATATGGTGGAAACAAATCTCAGCTGTTTTTGAAAAATGTAATTAACTTGTTATTGATTGGAGACACCGAGCAAATTGGGTTTGATCTAGTACGTAAATGATGGAATTATTGTAAGTTCCATGCTGGATCAATAAAAGGCAAGCCTCGCTTAATTTGTCTAAAAATATCTGAGACACAATTTTTTGTGATGTAACTTTTGCCATTCTTTTTTATATTTATATTATCCACATTTATCGCCAATTTTACAATATAAATATATATTATATATAATTTAGTTTCTAGTCACCCATCACCATTTTAGATGAATAGTGACAATTTTATTAATTGCTCTTTCTCATAGTGCACAGAAAATTTTCGCTAAACATTTGGACTAATAAGGCACTAAGGTAAGATATTTACTTATGTTTCTAGCAGCATCTATTCAACTCTCGTAAGGTTGTTAAAAATAACAAGAGTTGATAACCTTTATGTGTAAAATACAATCTAAATTCTTCACCATTTAATTGAAGCAATCTAGTAATAAACCTTTATAGAAAAGTGAGATTGATTTTTACACTTTTTAATCGGTGCAATCAATACTAAATCTCTATTCAAAAAGCAATTAAACCCTAAATTTAATATTGGAAAGTGTGATTTAAGAGTAATTAGAAAAAAGTAAGGTCATGACACAAGGTACCTCCGATCCGAACAACTGCAGCAAAACCGTACGTGGCCTTATGTTCATGAACTGCCAGCCGATTGATAATAGAGCATGTGGTCGGAAAGAGTATTCCCATCTTTTTTTTTTCTTTGGTGATCGAGGAATCGCTGGAGAATCTCTTACGGGGTCACACCGCCCTCCGATGCCTGATGGCATCGTCAAACGTCGTCGCAAGCCATTATTTGACATAAAACCTCGGGACTGACACGGTAATCCACTCTTTGGGACTCCCACTTAAGTCATGGAAATGCAAATGAAAGAGTTTGAACCCTCGACCTCGGCAATAAGGATGCACACCATCTACACTATCCATGGGTGGGTGAATTTTTCCCATCTTTGTTGTCGAATCTAACATTAATCGCAATAGGAGTTTCAGCAATATCGTTATTAATCCTGCTTCGAAAAGGAGATCAATGACATACTTCGTTTGAGAAAGAGGCAATTAATGGCATAGTTCACTTGAGAAAGACAATAAGCGAATCCGAAATACTCGAGATTCGGCCGAAGCATGCTAAACCGGAATAAAATCCGGCATCAATAAAAATATACAGAAAATAAGCGTGTAATCCCAGTGCATTTCATGACAAAGAATTATTTAACCATTTATATACTTTGCACGATAATTACATAAAGTAACAAGATACTACAATATCAATTATAATTAAAAATATGTATAATCAACAGTGATATATGTATGATCACGAGAGAAACAAATAGTAGAAGGGGATACGAATAATTTCATAACTATCTCTAACAGTTTGAAGTAAAATAATTGGAAAAATGGAAATAATAGATGACATAAACATAGGTGTTGACTGAAAAATGAAAGCGAAAACATTTGGGAAGAGGTGGCAGGTGGTCTTGCGTGTTCATTGCATGTCCGACACTTATGATGGCCAAGTGGCGCCCTTACGTATGCGTTGTTGGAATTCCACCTTCTCGATTTTATCATCGTCGCACTCTCCAGCGCGTGAGGGAACTCGCTTGTTATAGACGATTTTAATCGATAAATATTCAAAGTTCGTTACGCATTTCGATTCTAAAAATGTAGAGCAGCATACCCCGTCAATTTTTTTTTTTTTTTTTTTTTTTTTGGTTTTTTGTGCTATTCTTACACTATTCTTACTTTACACTCACTCGCAGACTTGTGCCCCGTCAATTGACAAAAATGGTTTCACACACCAACATTTCATTATAAAAAATAAATAATAATTTCACTACTATATTATAACTATTTACAAATTCTATTCATAAAATCATATCATTTCCAAAACTCTATTTATTTCATGGAAAAAATTATTTAAAAATTATTTTTTTAATAATGTTACTTTTTTATACTTACCAAAATAAATAAGAAAAAAATATTTTCATCGTACGAGAAAATATTAATAATAAAAATTATTTTCATTGACTAATCAATCTTACTTTAGTAATATTCATCATGACCAACGTTTTTCTTTTGGGAATCGTGTTTTATATATTGATACAGACATTAATGAAATTTATATTAAGGAAAAAATCCGGCGAGTTTAGAAATCTTAATGATATGAATTTGGCCGAGTTAATTCATCGGATCCCTTGTCAGAGTCATTATCTAGATATACTATTCCAAGCATAGTCGAAAGTTTGAGAAACATAGGAAAAGGGCCAAAAAAAACCCTTTTAGACGTTGTCGCATCATAATCAATTTTTGATTAGCAAGTGGGACAGGACATTAAATGCCAAACGACCGGCGCGTGGATGCGCGTCCTCGGTTCGAGCGCGCCTGCAGAGGCGCGTGGACCCGCGCCTGCAGAAACAACACTCGAGGCAAATCAAGAAACATTAAAAAAAAAAAAAAACGTTCAAACAATCAAACGGACGTTTGTCCATTGCTCGAACCTCTGTGCCTTTGCAAATTTTCCGGTCGAGGTGATGCTGTCGTGCTCCTGCGAGAGATTACTCGGGAGGAATTGTCATACGCAAGGCATTCGCTACGCTCCAACCAAGTGCACTGTCGCTTACCACGGAGGAAATTTCCCGCTGGTGACGACGCTTTCGTGGATCATGGGGGGGTTCTTGTTTCTTGAAGTGGTGACCAGCTGATGGAAGCTGAGGGTGGTGCGGTGAAACGCAAGGAAGATTTCTTTTTGTGTGGTTTTTTTGTGGTTGGGGGGTTGGAAAGAATCATGGGTTCTTCTGGGAAAGGCTGCAGCAACAGTTTTGATTACTCGTTCAAGATATTGGTGACTGGGGATTCGGGTGTTGGCAAGAGCAGCCTTCTCCTCAGCTTCATCTCTAATTCTGTTCATGATCCTTCTCCTACCATTGGTACAGTACAGTCTCTCTCTCTCTCTCTCTTTCCGGTTACACTTTTCTTTTGGCCTATGATTTAATACTCATCTGTTGTGCATTCTGGCATTAAAGAAAAGTCCTTTTGATCAATAATGACTGAGGAATGATCCTCTTGTATGTGTAAAGCCCTAATTGTAGTTGCTTATCTTCACTTGCTCTGTGGTTATTCTGTTGCTCTTCACGCTTTGGTTGCTTGAAACTGTCTTATATTTTCTTCAGGTATGTGGTAAATGGTAAGTAGAATCAGTCCTCCTTTCCTTCTGTATGATTCTGTCCCCTATCTATTGCCTGTATGAGTAGCTAGGATACATTGAATTTGAATGGTCATGGATTTTCTGTTAAAATTATGGCCAGGACTGGGATCTCTCTGGCTTTACTTCTTATGTCCCATATTGCAATCAGGTTTGTAGCTTTTGTAGCAAGCAACTATTCGGCCATCGTGAGATTCTCTATTTTCTGAATTTCTGTTCATTAGGATTATTCTGTTGAGACTGGTACTGAGAATATGCTAGTCCCAACAATATGAGTAAGGCAAAGTGGAGGATTGGTCTGATATTGGATACTAGCCAGTTGGGTGTGGATTGAAAAAACTCCATTTTCTTTGCCTTAATGAAGATGCATTTCAGTGTTGACAACATCAGTGGTGAAATTGGACACCATTTTCAGCAAGAAAGTGTCTGTTCCTTTAGACTCGCATCCTCTTGGTTATGGTATTGAATGTGATTGAGCATACTCCACGTCTGGCATATCTAGTGTGATTGTGTCTACCTCTTCTTGTTGGCAATGGGAGTAGGAAGCAAAATCTCTAATTTCTGGTTTGGGGAAAAAAAAATCCAGGCGTGGACTTTAAGATCAAGCTTTTGACTGTTGGAGGCAAGAGATTGAAGCTTACAATTTGGGATACTGGTACTGCCAACCTCTTATCTCTTTTTTTAACCAGTGCTCTGTTAATTACAGTTTTTAATCAATCTTGACTCTACTTTTACTGTCTGTTTTTTCAGCGTGAACCTTTCCCTATTCTTATTACTTTGAGAGATGCACCTGTCAAACTAGGCATAACTATCCTCGCCATTTCTTTATTGGTCGTTTGAAGAAAAATTCAGCGTGCTTGTTGGAAAGTCGAGACTTTCAAATTGGAGCAAATAAAGTTTTCGTATTTTGTGAATGTCTTTTCATCTTCATGGTCATTCACTCTGCATATGGCTCATTGATGAATTCTCTAACGTTACACAAAGAGGTTTGGTTCGCTGATTGTGATCAATATTAACTCTTGCTGAGTGATGGTGGATTTGGAATTCAAGGTTTTTGTCATTATGCGAGTCAATAGCAGTTTCGGTTATTAATAATCATTATCTGGTGCAGCTGGACAAGAGAGGTTTGGGACGTTGACGAGCTCATATTATAGAGGGGCACATGGAATTATATTGGGTGAGCCACTATGTCCTTTCAAGTTGTGCAGCTCTGTATTTTGTAGTGCCACTCTGTTTAATCTCAGTTAGAAAGTTATATCCTCTACTAGATAATTTCCTGGACTAAATGCGTATACTTGCTGAGTGAAATGTGATGTGAGGCATAAAGACTTTAGTAGAACATTCAGATGAGAAGATAAGTTGTTAGCATACTTTATCATGATTTCATATGCTTAAGGCTGTATTTGTTCTGCTGATTTCAAAGCCTAATATATGCTTGCATGTAATCTGATCTAGTTTATGATGTGACACGGCGAGAGACTTTCACAAATTTGTCTGATATATGGGCGAAAGAAGTGGATCTTTACTCTACAGATCAGGACTGTATCAGAATCTTAGTTGGGAATAAGGTTGATAAGGTCAGCTGATGCCCTCAGTTATGGTCTTTGGCTCTCACTGACGTAATATTTCTCTTCGATAGAAGAGAAGTCACCTCACTTCTGATGATGTGATAATTTCAGGAGAGTGAAAGGGCTGTAACAAGGGAAGAAGGAAGAGATCTAGCTCAAAGACATAGATGTTCGTTTCTTGAATGTAGCGCAAAAACTAGAGAGAACGTCAATCAATGCTTCAAGGAGCTTATACAGAAGGTAAGCCATCCCAAAATTGCATAACTGAATTTCCCACATCCATATTGTGATATCGGGACTTCTTCAAGTAAAAGAAAATGCTTTGCTTGAAATGTCTATCAATAATGAACGAGTTCAGGTCAATCAATGTGTTCCACTGGCGCATATATGCTGATATTGTTAACATTAATCAACACAGATGATGGAGGTGCCTAGTATACTAGAGAAGGGATCTGTGGCAGTGAAGAAGCAAATCCTGAAACAGAAAGAACTGGATCAACCGCCTCACCAAAGCAGCTGCTGTTCGTAGATAGAATTTTTTGGCATACAAAAACAAATAGGTGATATAGACATACAGAATCGATACACATTTTGAACAGAAGATTTACTATTGCAGGTACATTGTAAATCTGGTGGTATAGGTATAGGTATAGGTATATTTTCAGAGTCTGTTGATCTATTGCTGTGCTATATTTATGTTTTGTAAATAAAAAAGGTTTTATTATTCATAATCACGTGTTTTTAATTTATCTAATCAAGTCCTTCATAAACCAAATCGGGCCACATCTAATTCATGGAGCCATCGAAACTGTGTTGTAATGTGACATGAATAAAATTTTTCCTGTGTGGACGGCTACATGCGTGTCCACCTTACCTAAATTTTGTCCACATCATAGTCTGACATTGGCTAAATTTTTACGAACGCAACTACATGGGTATCCGCATGTTCTATCCAGACGGTGCTTTTGCAAGTTCTTTGCAGGAGATTTGCTGGTTTTGGTTACGAAAGCTGCAGACTATAATTGCAGATATGATGTATAGACAAAGTAGTCCTTGTCGATTAGAGGTTTAGCAACTCAAAACTCTGCATGATACTTGTGAATTGCACCTTTCTGTATAAGATAGGATTTTGAAAGAACACAGGTGAAAAAAAAGATGGGCCGGTTCAAGAAATTTCGTGCCCATATCTCAAATGGGACCTATGATCTTCCTCATCCTCTTCTGCAACCGTGATGCTATCAGCCAGATGCCAAGATATCTATGATTGTTTCGCAGTCTTCATTGAATTATTACTCAAATTGCGCTGCGAGAAACGTTAATCTAAGTTACAGCTCTACTAGTATAGGAAAATAGACTACAATCCTAGGTGAATGCTATGCAGGTTGTTGCTGATACTGTTGTCGCATGGTCAGGTTTTAACCAAATCCTCAAGAACGCAAAATGACAATCATTCTTATTGTGATTTCACAGCCTGCATCGTGTTCATCGATGACATGAAGAGATGAACTATAACCAAGTCAACGGGCAGCGTCACATAATAGCCCTATACAAAACAGATAGAGAACAGCTTTACATGCATCTAAACGATTTCTCGAAGGTTGTGAAATACAAAGATCAAAAACTGCCGGCTAGAATTCTACGAACCTTCGTGTCTCAACTCCAATTGTCACTATTAGCTCGTTCACAGCCCTCACTTGTTCTTTTTTCTTCTGTCTCTTTCCCTGATCTTAGTAAGCTCCACCATCTCTCGGTTTCACACTTCAAAAACAAAGGAAAGAACATTCACGCCGTCTATATAAACAAAAGCTAAACCCTTTTCTCATCTTCGTATAAGTCACGGGAAATAACCCCGGTGGGAGTTGCGTTCCGCCGCTGCAATGGCATTTTCTGGCCAGCTTAGGGGGTGGATCTTGGGCACCGCATTGGTGGCAATTTTGTGCACCACGGCTGGGGCCATCGACATCTTTCTGGAATGGCACGTGGCCTTCGACACGACAGCCAAGCCGCCTACTCTTGATCAACCGGTATGTAGTATGAACGCCGCTTGGCCACTACTGCTTGATTGCATGATCTTAATTTACAACAAAGCCTCGTCCTCCGGCTCTATCCCAGTGGAACATACATGTCCCCCCGTGATAATCTGTATCACTCCAATTTCCGTGCTTTTAAATGTATGTTTCAGTCTAGACATTTAGCGGATGTTCACAGACATAAGACCGGATTGAATCTGCATAAAAGTCCACACAAATCAGAGTAGTAAGTTTAACTGTACTTTTGTATTCCCTTGGACGTGGGTGATACACTGCAATTTCCACAATTTACGTTTTCATCAGTAAATCTTTCAATTCGTGGTTCTAAAATGTAAAGATCAATGTTTCACATATATATGTTCAGGTCATTACCATCAACGGAAAGTTCCCGGGCCCGTTGATCAATGTGACGACCAACGATTTTGTCCACGTCAATGTCTACAATGACCTGGATGAACCTCTACTCTTCACATGGTACGAGCACGAGTGATGCATAGAATACCCTGCTTGCTCGATCCTTTTCTAGGGACATTAGCTGAGTTCCTACTGCATATCCGGGAGCAAAGATGAAAAACTGGTAATGTTGGTTGCAGGAACGGCATACAACAGAGGCTCAACTCGTGGCAGGACGGGGTTTCGGGCACCAACTGCCCTATACTGCCTGGCACGAACTGGACTTATGTGTTCCAGACCAAGGACCAGATCGGCACTTTCTTCTATTTCCCCTCCATCAACTTCCAGAAAGCGGCGGGAGGTTATGGAGCGATCCGCATCAACAACCGCGTAGGCATCAGTGTGCCCTTCGCGAAACCCGAGGCGGAGTACGACCTTCTCATTGGAGACTGGTATTACGACAGCTACAAGGTAATGCCATTTCTTTTGTTTTTGTCATTCCGATTCTTCCTTCATTGAGCAGTTCTGAAGAATTCTTATGGCATCACCCTATATAATTCCATCTAACATGCGAATGCAACATCGAACTTACAGTTTTATTCATTCTGGCAGTTAATCCGATCTGTGATTGGCGACTCTGAAGTCTTATATCATGGAGTCCCCGATACCATACTAATGAATGGAAAGGAGCCTTACGGTGGCCCCTTTTCGATCTCATACGAGTCCTTCAATGTCACTAAAGGTATGATCCTAAAAGAATACGCCAATACCGTATTTGCATGTTTGCAATGAAAAGTCCAGTTAGTCCTCTTAAGTGTGAGTGCTGTATCTGAAAATGTTCATTCTATTCTTTATGGCTACAGGGAAGACCTACAGGTTCCGAATATCGAATGTTGGCACTACATTTAGTTTGAACTTTAGAATCCAGAATCACTCCATGGTGATAGTGGAGACGGAAGGGTCCTACACTAACCAAATCACGGTGGATTCCCTCGACGTGCATGTTGGACAGTCTTACTCGGTCCTTGTAACGGCTGATCAAGATGAAGCGGATTACTACATGGTGGCGACTCCTAAAATGTTCAGGGTCAATGATTTGAGCAGCCTTGCGGGCATCGGAGTGCTACACTACTCCAATTCTGTCAGCCAAGTCGGCGGGCCTTTGCCGGCCGGGCCTGATCCGTTTGATTGGAATTTCACAGTGACTCAGGCTAGATCTATAAGGTAAACGGACCCCACAGTGAATACCTTGCCAGTTTTGTTACTAACCCCTGATCATCTGACATGCTTTTCTTCCAAAATTTGTCATCAATTTTGTTTGATCTTTCAGATAGAGCAACCTTAGGTTTGCATTGTTAGAGATGAAACGTTTCTTTTCTCTCAAAATCTCACCAGAACAAATTCCCTGATAAATGCGTATATAGGTGGAACTTGACCACTGGAGCTGCCAGGCCGAACCCGCAGGGGACTTTCAATGTGTCAAATGTGACCTTGGCACAGACCTTTGTTCTGCAGAACTCCATTGGCGAGATCGAAGGTTTAGCTCGCTATGTCGTCAACAACGTATCGTACTCCACCCTCAATACCCCACTGAAGCTCGCAGACTACTTCCGCAACGGATCGGGAGTTTATCAGCTAGGCGCGTTCCCAACTAGATCAGTCAACGAGGACGCCGCATACGGAGTCTCAGTTGTGCCGGGGATCCACAAAGGGTGGTTGGAGATCGTGTTCAAGAATAATTTGGATGTCATGGATTCATGGCATCTCGACGGTTTCGGTTTCTATGTTGTTGCGTGAGTACTATAGTAGCATCAACAATTGAATCTGCAAAATCAGAATATTGAAGCTACCTAGGCTGAATCTTATGTGATCAAACGATGCTTATGGAAGAAAACTCGTGAAATGTTTCAGGTTCGGTCTCGGAGACTGGGATGAATGCGCTCGTGCCGGCTACAACCTGTATGATCCCGTGGTCCGGTCGACCACACAAGTGTACCCAGGAGGTTGGACTGCAGTGTACGCCTTCCTCGACAACCCTGGAATGTGGAACCTCCGATCACAGCATCTCCAAAACTGGTACTTGGGTGAAGAACTCTATATCCGGGTCCATGACCCTGACCCGAACCCAGCCAAGGAGCAGCCGCCACCGGATAACCTTATCCTCTGCGGTTAGTACAAAATATCACTTTAATTTTTTTTTCTTTTCCTCTTGATTTCAGCACAAGTTAGCTCTGACTGTCTGACAATGGGAGCTCAGTGGTTTGCTTCGAATGAGATTTGCAAATTTCCCGTTGCAGGAATATTTGGTGAATCCGGAGCACCTGCACCTGCACCATGGTCATGGTGGTGATCATCATGTCAAAGGATTTTAGCAGGACATACCACGCAACAGATAATTGATTTTCATGATTCAATGTTGCAGTATATTTTGGTTCCTGTATGATCTTGTAATAAGAGAGAGACGACGACGGAATTGTAAGGGGGTGGCTCTCCCACCATCGTTTCACCTTTCATTCTTAGGGATAGTCCAAATGACGATCTTGCTTGACAGCGGACAAATTGATGGTTAATGATTAAAATATCATAATTTTTTTTCCCAAAGAATGGATTTACTTTGAAGTTTTCGCTATAATATAAGCATTCCTCGTGTCAAAAAATTAAAATTTTATGTGTGGGTAACTCTATATGCACGATGTAATAAATTTCAAATGCTGTAATTGTAAATTTTTTATTGATAAATTGTTTGTCTAGTGACAGTAATTAAATTCCAAATCCCAATACTGTGTTACCAATATTTATTTGATCTTTCACGGAATATCAATAATTTCGATAAATTATCATTATTTATTTGCCAAACTTAAAATTACATCGAAGTTGTCAACTTTTATACGAAATTACAAGCCTTCATTTGAGCAAGTTACCAAATTTGTTTTTAATAAAGTTACCAATTACTTTCTTTCTAACTCTTATTTGAATCACCTGCAAGTTTGTTTAATGCATTCCAGATAACTAACTTTTCTAGTAATTTATCAACTTTTACTGAAGTTGCCACCCCACATATCAAATCAAATTAACAAAATCATTTAAGTTAATTTTTCCTCGATGTAATTACTAACTAGTTTTAAATTATCAATTCTTACTTATATTGCTTTCCAACTGATTTGGTCATCTCCAAATTACCACTATTCTAATATTTTATCAAACTTTTGTTGAAGTTACCAACTTTATATAAATTACCGACTCTAGCTAATTACCAACTTTTCCCTAATGAAGTTGTCAACTAATTTTAGGTTATCAATTTGTATTTGAGTCGCTTAGCATATTCATTCAATTGACTCAAAATTATCATCCTTTCTAACCCTTATAATGTGTTCCTATGCTTATTAAAGTTGATAATTTTCTAGAAAAGTCGGTAACAATAGCAGAATTTGATAAGTTTTCAAAAGAGCGGGTTATTATGAATCGGTCACATAGATATTGGTAAGCGACTCAAATAAAATTGAAAAAATACTTATATTCAAGAAACTCGCTAGTCTTAACCATACCAATAAATTAATTTTGCGAACACATCTTTGTTTTTTTCACCCTTGTCAAAGACACCGAATCCCAATATTGAGAAGAAAACTTCATTTTATTGAGGGAAAACTTTGTAAAAGATCAACTCAAACTGAAGGGGGGGAAGTCCACCTTAGTTTGTGAAAAACCCACTAATGTGATGGATCCAATGAGACGAGCCAAGCTCAAACAAGTGCGCTCAACATAAAACCATCTCCGTTCAGTGGTGTATGAAATCAAATTTGTGTCACGCGCACCATTCACACGCACAAGTTCGTTCCTTGGTCACTGAACCGATCGCCATTACCATGGAACCATGGCATATTCAATGATGACCTCACAAAGAAAGAACCACCTTTTGCTAAATGAGAAAGAGTGACATCCCCAGATTATAGCACAACTGCTCAACTTAATCTGTACCCACTTACAAGCCTCACGAAACTCTCTCTCTCTCTGTCTCTCTCTCTCTAATCTCATGTGGTTGAGGGAGACACGCACCCACCCTCTCAATAACAGCTCATGCCACTTAAACAATGCCGGCAGAAAAGATTAGGTGCCTTGTTTTTGTCCTCATTAAAACTCTCGTAGTTGTCCCTAATAGATATTGTCGCCTAACCAATGCTAGCTGCACCACACAGAAAACTATCAGCGACCAATCTCTCTTAACTGCTTCAACGTGCTCGTTGCTCCCAGGAGCGCATGAAAAAAGGGTATCGGCGCTTCTCTTTTGATTTTTCTTCTTTTTTAGGGTAATCAATGTGAGGTCGACAGGCTTAAAAGGCTTTAAACCATGTAAGCTAAGCTTTTGAGTTATTTCATGTTCTAGGTGATAGGACAGAAATAGTAGATCTACAACATTAAATTTTTGCATTTGGTTTTAGCCCTTTTTCATAATTAAAAAAAATAATAATAATAAGCTTCTAAGTTAATTTACATCGTTCGGTTTTTTCTATGAGAGGAGATAAGATAGAACCCTTATGAGTTTAGTGAAGTCGGATCATCCACTCGGACTTTGGCTTTGCTAAATTCCCTGATCTGGCGAGGTTCGCACGTATTTCACGGATTGGAGTTTTGCTTTCTTGCTGTAAAAAAATATGAATATCTGGTGCATTCCTTGCAGGCTGGGCTAGGCCTGGATTTGGAAAACAAGTGGGAGAATCATGCAACATGAAGACAAAAATAAAATAGCTCAAAAAAGAGGAGAAATTTTCATGCGATTGCTTGTAATAAGAGGAAAAGGACAAGGGATGGATTCAGGGAAGTGCATTGTTCAGTGTCCTTCCTGAAAAACGCACACATATTCTATTCTTGGAGAGAGAGAGAGAGAGAGAGAGGCTTGCTTGGGGTTGTCACAAGCACCAACCAAAAGTGGTGGCTTAGGTTTCATTGTTTAGAAAGCAAGAAAAGCCTCTCTCTCTCTCTCTCTCTCTCTCTCTCTCTCTCTCTGTGATCTGGACGTTCACATTCTTGTTACCTACTGGAAAACAACAAAAAGTTGATCATAAAGAAGCAAGAAGGGCGAAAAAACAAGAGAAAAGCCGGTTCTGTGCCATCATGCTCTTTACATGAATGACCGGAAAATTTTGCTTTCGGACAGAAGAAACTGACGTCCATGCAACAGCCCAAATCAAGATACACATGTAACCAAAGAATCAACTGAATATCTCTGTAATTTCTTAAATCTAACATGTTACATCCCCACAATTGATGACAGGAGATCTGGATAAATCAAACTTTGGATGCTCTACAGTCCATCGGAAAATTAACATGGACCCGTGCGCGTGGTTTTCTAATCTGTGAACTGTGATTGACTTAACCCATCACCTTAAATTAATTCTTGCTCAGTAATGGCAATCCACGACTGCGGGGCCCGAGACAAAGATTGGAGGATGAGATTGCTTCTGATGATGATGCTGTTGTTTGGAGCTCAAGAGAAACAAATGATCACGGTTCTCTTCTTCTGGGGCTGGGAGGTTGAGATCCAAATCAAGGGACAAGAGCCCGTTGGCGCTCAGCCGCGTGGATTCATCGTCGGATTCTAGCTTCGCCCCGACAGCAACCGGGGGGCGGTGTCGCCTCATGTGGCCTCCCAAGGCCTGGCCCGATGTGAACTCGGTGCCACAGATGGAGCACTCATGGATCTTGGCCTGCTTCTTGCAATTACCATTGCTCCCGTAAATGTCAATACTCCCAGGAGAGAAAGTCGAAACTTTCTTGAATTCTCCTTCTTCTTGTTCCGGCGAGGATGGCAAGAACATGAATTGCTTATACAGCGGCGGCTTCTCTTCAGCCGCAGCTGTTGCCAACTTCAGCTTCTTGTGGCTCGCCCGATGACCGCCTAGGGCTTGGAAGGAAGGGAAGGTCTTGTTGCAAGTCTTGCACTCATAGACACAATAGCCCTCCAAGTACCTCTTGCTCGTGAATTTATTGCTGTTGTCGTGGTCTTCTTGAATAACAACCCTTCTCGAGGGCTCTTTGGATTGGCCTTGAGCTAGGAGGATCAGGCAATTGGCCATGTCCTCCTCTTCCTCCGTGCAGCCGCCGGGGAATTTGGTAGAAGTGGAGGGAGAGAGGTCGGCGGCCTTGTCGCTCTCGCTGTTGTCGACAAAATCGCCCCCTTCGGAACTCATCGGCGATCCAGTGCTCACAAAAAGGATCGGCGACTGTGGTCTCTGCCGCTTGGTGCGCTTGCCCTTGACGATGATCTGGGTGTGCTGTTTGGGACCTCCAAGGGCTGCTTCTTCTTGTGAGGGTTCCATGGTATGCTTCTTCCACTAGAGAGAGAGAGAGAGAGAGAGAGAGAGAGAGAGAGATAGATAGGGAGAGAGGGAGAGAGGGAGACTCCTGAGGAGAGGGATGGGAAGTCTTAAGTTATATTTGGAGTCATGTTGGGATGTGATGACACCACCAATGGAACAGTAAGCTGTGTGAATTAGTCCGTCCCAATCTTTTCTTGAGTTTTCAACACCCTTTGAAGTCCTATTTTATACACTACCCGATTTCTATACTTGGACATCGACACTCCCCCCAACACCCCCACACCCCACAAAATAGCCAGAGAGAGAGAGACCCATCAAAAAAACCACCATAAATCGAAACAGAAAAGATGCAAAATTAGGAGATGGGTGGTGGGCTATCATTGAAGAACTGGTGGGACATAAATTTTCGTGCGCGAGGAGAGGGTTTATTAATTGCAAATTCATGTGTTGTCCCCCCGCTTGACACTCTCTTTCTCACACTTTGCCAACTCACTCTCCTTCGCAAAAGGGTTAAGAAACAACCCTCCCCACCGAAGCTTCATTCGTGCAACCATCGATATGAGCTTGCAACTCCCACCCCACATCACCTAAACTATGTGCACTCCACCCCTCCGAAAGAAGGTGCCATTTGACCGGTTTGGCCACCCAATTTCAGCATCATTCAGACAGACACAAATCTCGGTTTTGGTAGTCCAAAAAGTTTGTCTAATTCTTCTGTGGACTACAGGAACATAGCTCTTCTGAGCCATGTGTTTGCACTGAAGATATCCTCGGGTCAGTAGCCCATCACATGCCCGTCACGACATCCTCATTTTGCTTAGGAAGGGGCCACAAAAAAAAAAAGGCACAAGAAATTGAATTTGAGATATTTGATTCTAATGTTGTATTTCCTCCAAAAAAAATTAGATCTGGTACAAAAAAGGAGGGGGTGGACGACAATGTGAATCTCACCATTCTTCACTACCTTTTAACTTTCTCAACACCAACCACACTAAGAATTGTTCTCGTCTGCCGCTCCCACGTTACTGAATTCATTGCAATCATTGATGTTGACTTGATATGAAGCGGCTTTGTCGACATGTTCTCTTTCGAAGGAAACTATGCAAAGTGCCCGTGGTTGGTGCTGTTCCAGTAAGGATTCGAGAGATATTATGCGCGGGCAACCGAATTCCATCATTCTATTCTTGAACGAATCCGCCATGTCGTGATGGACTCTACTCATGCCATGGCATTAATCACGAGTGCACATGATCTTGCACAAAATCGATGGATTTATAGTCCTCGAATTACCGTTGCACATAGATTGGGTAGTAAAAGCCTGACCGCTCAATCTACAATCCAACGGCGGAAGCACGATCGAATTACATAGAAAAATCATAGCTAAATTTGAAGATAAATGTGTGGTGGACATTGGAAGTTTCGATTTTAGCCTCATTAGGGATTTGGCGTGATGTATGCATGGTTAGTTAAGGAGAGACTTCCTTCCTTGGCGTGAACAATTCCTTCTTTGTATTTAATTATTGATCGGGTCGTGGAATGTGTGAAGCACGTAAGTTGCCACAGCCACTCCAGGAAGTGGGTTCTCCTCCGAAGCAAAGAATACCAATTTATCATGAAATTTTCTACCATTCCTCCACTAATTTAACCATATATGCAATATACATGACAAAAAAATCAAATTAATGTCCTGGCTTTTCTTTTTAACGTGGGGGCTATGTAGCTACCTGCAAATAAGCTTGTTGGGTAAGTTTCTACTTCCGTATTTAATGAAATCGACATATTGAATAAACATACATGATACTATAAGTGAGAACCCATAAGTTTCTATCAGAACTTGAAGAGCCTTGCGTGATGAATTGTGAGAATTTGATGGCAGAAAATGGCTTGGGAAGAAACCGTTGACATGAGTGCCCAAGACAATAAGCAACAATATATCCACCGAATACGCATAGAACCGACTCTTCCATTATTTTATGTCTTTCTTATTCTATCTTCTGCTTCCCAAGGCATCCATGGAGACAGAGAGAGAGAGAGAATAAGTAGCTTCTGAGACACTCAATACAAGCATGTTGGTTGCAACTAAGCAACCGCAAGGCCTCAGGTTTAATAACTCCCCCAAATATGACAGGAATGTGTAAGAGAATGGATGGAATGTATTCTATGGCCTAATTCTTTAGTCAACTGCAACACCTCGTCTCGGTCCACAAGTAACTGCACAGCAGCAACTCACAGAAAAATGAGCACGAAATTATTGTCAACATAAATCCTTATGACCTAAGTCGGCAAACCCGACCGATCAAGTGCACGAGAATCATGTGAAACCATGTCCTTCGTTGTATGCCCTATCGTAGTTGGTCGATCTCATTAGGTTCTTCCAAGTACAGAAATTGATCGCGGATCGGATGTTCCGATTGATTTGGTCGAGGTTGTATCTTTATGATCTCAGTGTGACAACCAAGCATTTTAAGTTGAGGTGAACTGCATGGGTCAATAGAAAGGTGAGCTATGCAATAGATGGCCCTATTGATGAGATACCAATGACATCTTAACTAGCTTAACACATTTCAATTCAAGGGTCGCAATCTTTCAAATCATCAGTTACCTTGATCTAGCATCCTCTTACATAATTACATAGAAGACAAGGAAGGAAAAACAAAGGGCAGCCTTCACTGTGGATACAGAACCCGCAACTACAAGAAGCAGAGGGGGATCCAGATATCACCTCATCTTTGTAACTATACCATTTCCGGTTTTGAAATCGCGTTTTTTTTCTTTTTTTTCCCCCTTCACTGAAGTTGTATTGGAACTGCAGCTAAGCAATTCAGTGACAAGTTGTTGCCAATTATGCTGGAAATTCCCAGAATAAGCCAAGTTAAAGGGGGAGTTGGCAGGAAAACTTCAATTATTTCCCTAGATTCGTTGCAATCAAATAAATAAGAAGTGGTAGAATGTATAGAGAGTGAAGTGGGTGGGAGTGGCCAGTGAGTGCTCTTGATGTCCTCTAAAGAATTTCCACATTCATGAATATTAAAGTGCCAAGCAAAGCAACCCCATAATCCTGTATAGAGTTGACTTGAGCACCTTGCATACCCAGCTTACAGCGACAGCTGATTATTAGAACAAGAAGAGCCCGCCGCCAGTGGATATCCTATATTTTAATCCATCTCCTTCTTGGACAAGCACATCGATATCTTCTTTTCTGCGGATCCGCAGACGTGTAAACTGCTCCTGTTATACCAATGCCATCAGGCAAGCGATGAGATCGTATAAACTCCTTGGATTTTGATTTGTCGTACACTTTCGAGAATGAGATTAGATCTATATGGACCTAGTGGTTCACGAAGATTGGATTAATCACTACCCTCTATTATGTGGAGTCTGCGTGAATCATGCGAGAATCATCAGTTGTCGCTGGCAATGATCCGCGAACCATGTCGTCCCATTTGAAGTGAAGACTTTCCCAAAATACTATAGCATCCCCTCCCCCTACACGAAGGTTTTGCCTCCGCCGCTGTGCCCAACATCATGTTCCCAGCACCCATGAAGATTTCTGTGAGTAGAGTTGCTTTGGAACCTTTAATTAGGGAATTCTCTTACTTGACGGTAGCGACAAGGCATATCAGATCTTCGATCAAAACATCACGGGTAATTAGAACTAATGTTTGAAAGTTCATCCAGCATATCAGTCGATCACGGCACAAATACGGGAAAAAGCCTGAAAGAGACTAGTGAAATGTCGACAAATGACAACAGTTAGTCCTTGCTAGGTTGATTACTTCTATGCAAGTAGATTTTATATTGAACTACGTAAAAGATAGAGCTTGCTTTCGGGATAAGGACTTGATGCCAACTCCACCGATGTTAGCTTCAAACCACTCGTTTAATCAGGGAAAAGTCTCTTTCACTTGGCTTCCACGAGCAACTTGTGCAACCTCATCAGCCGCTCGACAGCTAAAGCAAAAGAACCTTAGAAAAATTGGGAGGAGAGTGCAGATGAGATTTAACTATAATATTATTTAAAAACAACGCTGTTATAACAACGTAAATAGCATTGTAATAGTTCTATATTCGACTCCCCCCAACCGTAGTATGGCTGACAAAAGTTGCATACTACCCAGTATCTATTCAGCGGCCGATGACCATGACAAGGAGTTCCCCCGGCCGCTTTTTGTTGTCATTGTCATCACGACAGCTTTTTAAGGGTATACTCCTTTTGCTTCGATTTAAATTAGCTGAAGAGAGAGTGAAGTATGTCCTGCAGGCTCTGGACGATGAAACTTTTCACAAACTAACCAACTCACCGTGAAGTGATACATCGGGTGGTGCCTCATTGGCCGCACTTAAAAGTCAAATATTTCTTGGCTCGATGAACACAGATGTGGTCCTTGCAGGAATGGTAAAGCACACTGAGGATGCCTCAAAGCTTGAGCTCTTCACTACCTCATCAGTTGACATAACCTGCGTCACACATATTGAAGCCATGAGTCTTAACAGAAATTAGCTGTTTCAACAAAGCATAATCGCAAAAGTACAGTTATTAGATGTCAAAATCATGGCTTTCCAAATTCGACAGCGCAAAAGATAAACTATAGAAACTTTATATATTCAAGGGGGCAACTCTATCGTGGAGATTCAAAGTAACTTCAAGTCCAACTTCCTTACCTGTACAGGATGTAGTTGAAGGGCTTTTCCTTGCAATGCCGGGCTAGCAAAAGAAACCTCGGATGGGCCCGCGTTGATAACAATGGCAATGTATGAATAGCTACCAAGAACAAATTTCTATGAGATCGAGCAATTACATGTGGAGAAGCAATATTTGTATTTCACTTTCACTGACATGGGGTCTAGTTGAGTCAATCCCGGGACACCTTCATGGCCATCTTCAATGCTCATCACTATCACACCAGGGATTTGTGATGGACCAGTATTGAGAAAACGCACGCGTTCCTACAAAATTCTAAGTGCATAAGAACCCACAAGCCCTTTCTTTTGGTCTGCACACTTCAGGACTTTTACAATCATGTTTTCATTTTGACAACCCAACATGTCAATGACACATCTGCCAGCTAATTACTTCTTAGTGATTGACGTATAATGAATTTATCCATGTTAAGCAAAAGTCAACCTTGTTGCATCAATTAATAGTAGTAGCCAATTAAACAGTCAGCTGGAAAATGAGGATTTAAAAGAATTACAAATGTAGTGCATTTGAAAAAGTCTGCAGAAGCCATAATTATGCCCTTTTCTTTGAAGAAGTACCATATTTATTTCATCCATTCATAAGCAAAAAGTTTCATTCATACTATCGCCATTAGGAGGGCAAACCCATGAAAAAGAAGAGCTCATCTACAAGAGAACCTCCATGTCTATTAAGGTGAAATAAATTTTAGAAAACCAGAGAACAATGAACTATATATAGGACAGAATTGTTGACAGAACTCAAATTTACAAAATATTTCTGAAAAGTAAGTCATCCGCTGCTCCTTTACTTTCATGTATTTGTAAGCACGCGTGATCCAAATTCAGTACATTTACTATCACAGTTTTCATTCTATTTACATCCCTCCACTTATGAGATAGTTCATATATATGCACAAGTCACCTTCTACCAACAGTGTGGCACCTTTTTTTTTGCCAGAAGTATATGGTACTTTGCCTATAACTCACCTGGATAGCATTTGCAGTCTTCAAACGGAAAAGGGGTGAAGAGTACCTAATGCGTAACACATTCAAGAAATTATCCACAGCAGCAAGGATATTACTCTTTTGAGGCTTGAAGGATGGATCTGCTAGTCTTGGTTTGATACTGGGAAAGAAAAACAAGAAAAGGAAAACAATTATGTGAAATGGACATAACATTAGCAAATTCACGTTAGTATGTGCAATGGCTCAAATGGGAGAATAAGAGCAGACATCAAGGCAATTAAAATCAAGCAACAATTTGGAACTCTAATTAACTCACAGAGGCCAGTTTTTCTCATTCTTCTCTTTTGGAGGAAGACCGACACCCCAATTACTATCATTGTAAGTGAAGTCCAGTCTGAAAACAATAATAGTAACACATTCATGTTAGATTAAGAAGAGAAATATAGCAATCGGCATTACAGCAATTTCAGCAAATACTAATTTCTTCTCATCATAATTTACATTCAGTTGAAAGTGGATCATTTATAAAGAAAGTGGAAAGTTGACAGTGAAGATTCAAACTTCACCTGTTGAACCAGTCACCAGAGTTGTAAGAATCGCGATCAAGTGATTTGGATCGTAGCAACTCATCACCACAATGGAAAAACGGGACACCCTGAGTGAATTACCATGCAAGTGGACACTTAAGAAAAGAGTGTGATAAGCATACACAAGCATTTCAAAGAGACGTGAGTCTCCAAATGTTTGTTATCCTTCAAGATTCACAGCATCAAGCTGTGTAACATCACAAAGAACAGGAAAGTTCCTCAAAAACCTGTGCAAGTGCAATTATACTTGTTGCTAGATGATTCATCCTGCATCTCTCGTCCACAGAAATTGACATAGGAGTCTGAAAGTAGGGGAAGCAAGATTAGATGAAAAATCAAATTTAATAAGTCGAGTAGCAGTTTCCCCTATTTCTGTTTGGCATACATGTTGGGGAAATTCTAAGCTACCAAAAAAAAAGAAAAAGAGAGTCACTATAATATGCAAAAATGCAAACTGCATACCTTCAAGCTCACAATGTCAAATAGGGTCTCATTGTCATGAGCAGAGACATAATTAACCTATTAGAGCAATAAATGGTGTCAATGCAACAACTATTAAGCTGCAAAATATTGGAAAGACTCATCGTATCAGAAACTTGAAATGTGATGGAAGTTCTTGCAGATCATAAGAACATCAAGAGTAAGAAATTTTTTTGGATGTGTTTGCATTGAGAATGATATCGGATATGCATTTGATGAATACTGGGAAATAGCTATAGACAAACAAAGTTTTCAGCAGAGAGTATATCAAATGGTGTTGGCTACCAACTGCACATAGAACCATGAAAGTAAGCCCTACTCTGTAGCATTATCCCAGGCAATGTAAGATTTCAAAGACAAACCATTTTAACACCACATTTTGTTAAGACAGTAATTCCATCCAGTATTCAGGAGATAACCCTCCATTGCAGTCATATATTATACAAAATCACAAGCAAAAATAGATCAGCATCTTTTTCTCAACTCGTAGTATGCATATAATTTCATAATGTCTTTGCTACATGCAACAAACACAAATCTTCCCAATCGATGAGATTTCTTTCTCTTTATTTTCACAAAGATGACATCCATCCTACGAATTTTATCTTAGTAATTCTGCCACCTGCATCTTGAATAGCAGAATTAAGAAGAATCACTAATTTCATGTCGTTATTGATATCTACCATCTTGACAGAAGAATTTAAATGAATAATGCAGGTAAAAACGTTAGGCTTAGGAGAGATGAGAAACCAGCATGAAGAAAGAAATGGAGATTTCTTACTGTTTCAGTGGGGGACAGAGCATATGCTACGGGACTTCCATCATAAGTTAAAACTTCAGACCCTTTTACCTGAAAATCAATTAGCTTCATGGCTATTAATAATCCTGAAAGCAGTCAGATCCTGGTCATGGTATCTGTGTATACCTTTGAACAACTTAGAGATAATAGGCAAGTTGGCTTATTTCCTACCCAAGGAAAATTTAGTCAAATGAACAACAGCAATTAGCTGAAATGAAATAGATGCCAAGAAATATAGAAACAAGCTAAACATGTGTCCTGGCAACAAGTTTTTGAAGTACTGTAATTCATTTTCTACAAGCAGGCTCCAGTGATGAATTATTCACTCAAAGACAGATGCCTATTATAGAAGGTCCTGAGACACCAGGAGAAAAGGGAGATCCTGCAGCTAAACACATACCTCATTGCCTTCGTGATTAGTGAAGACATAGTCCCTCAAGTTGGCTGCCATCCCAACCTGAGAAATGCAAGGTTTCTTATGTTAACATTACATCAGAATCAGATAAAAAGGATTTAGATAATAAGGGTCATGTGGGCCAGCAAGTGAAGTCATCCCTCCGATGCTTCATCTGGCTATATCTCCTATTTTTCAACTTGGCACAGCAGTACGCTATCACACCTTTTGATATCAAAAGTATACGCAATCTAGTCCTTTATGCTCATTTTCTGGTCATTCTGTGTAACATTACATCCTCCATTTTAAAATGGATGGCATTCCCTACTCAACTTAATGCAACAAAGCAATTTCGCAATACTTTTTCAGTTTGTGATATTAACTCAATGGGATAATGACATAAATGGTCCCTAAACTTTGACCAAATGTGCAATGTGATCCATGAACTTTTAATTTGTTCAATTTGGCCCCTAAACTTTACCCCAATGTGCAATCCTAAACTTTATCCCAATGTGCAATGCGGTCCCCGAACTTTTAATACTATGTTCAATTTATTTCCTGAACTATATGAAGATGTTCAATATTGTCCTTCCATTAATTCAAGTTCAAGGACAACTCTGAACATCAGGGACCAAATCGAACATGTACCTAAAGTGCACGGACCACATTGAATAATTTAAAAGTTCAAAGACCAAAATTATACATTGAGGTATAGTTCAGGTACCACATTGAAAAATTAAAAGTTTTGGGACCACATTATACATTGGAACATACTTAAGGGACCATTAGTATTGTTTTCCCTAACTCAATCAATAACAACTTGAAAGCACAATAACCTGGATGTGATCCTTTGACAAAGCAAGCATGAGCTTCTCTTTAGCCTTTGTACCGTGGTCATAACCATTACACTGCAGAAAGGAACTAATCAATTGAAATAAACTAGATAATCTAATTAATACATACAGTACATAGAGGCCGCATCTTTCCCCTAAGAATCAGCATATGACAGAGGAGCAATTAGAACTCCGATTAAATATCCACTCATCCAAAATAGTAAGTCAGGCCTTAACCAAGACAAAGCAGCTTTCTGTACATGAGATTATCAACACTGTAATATATAAGTATAAATGAAAAGTGAAATATGGGGGCATAAAATTTCGGCAGTGGAAGACTTGCAAGAAACTTTAATTTAGAAAAATTGACAACATGGCATCAGCCAGCTTGGTCCAGGAAACTGAAGATAACACGTCGTTAACAGCAAGCTGATAGAATAAGAATATTTTCCATAATTACTTCAGAACCAAAGAAGAGTTCAAGTATTTTTCAGAAAAAGTAGTTCTCCACCAACAGATTGCTATCCCAAATTCCCTGTTTCTGTAATTTAAATGAATCTTATATACATATACTCCCTTCACTTAATAACTTAAACTTTTGGAATACGCATTCTAACATGGTACCTGAGTAAGGTTTTACGCCAAGTTTATTTCGTGTTTGTGGCTCTCTATTTGTCAATCCCACGTCCCATTTTCGTTGCAAGTGATCTCACATTGCTTATCTAATGAAATTTAAAAGGGCCATACATGTAGTTTCCCTCTACTGAATAGCATAACATTTTGCATTTGACAGCAAAATCCAATAAGCTCAAGATTAACAAGATAGAATTAGCAGTTTATTTTCCTCTCAAGAATAATACACCAGGAAAGAAATCATGTCCAAATTGAGAACACTGTTCAATATCTACCTGCAGGAATAGACCAGTTGCAAATCCTTGCTGAAGAGGGTGACCAAATGGAGATCCTCCAAGAATTGCATCTCGAATTCGATCATTAAAACTGATTAACATTGCCAGATGATTAGTAATTGACATTATATGTCTGCATCTATGCACAGATGCTTCCGCCTATCTAATATAGTTTGTGCATGTATACATTAATGTCTACATGTACATTAACTTATTTATAGACAATGTAAAGTATTACTACCTCCCAATTCCAGTTCCACAAAGATTGAACTGAGAAGCATTAATGCCCCTTCCATTTTTGGCAACTTCACCAAAGTCCCATCCTTCACCATATCTAGTCGATGAAAGCATGTACTGTTATTAAGTAACAGTCTAAACCACTAGCAGAGACGAAACAAGTTTGTGATGAGAAATAATTCCAATTCACAGTTTGATGAAACTCCAAACCTACATATATATACAAGAACCGTCAACTCCATCCCTTTCTTTTGATAGTCCATGGAGTGCAGCTTTGGCCCTGAGCTGAAAAGAAGAGGCAAATTGGTCGTCTGTTTAAATCTTGTACAATAGCGTACATACTGCTGTGAATTTGTGCAAAATTAATTCATATCTAGCAGTTGCAGCCAGCACATGAGATGAGTCTTGAACAAGAATGTGTTATATGATTAATAATAATCATTATGGTACTTTTTTTTTTTTTTTTTTTTTTTTTTTTTGGTGATCCAAAATAAGAACCACATGAAGGAAGTATTAGATTCACATCTTGAATGCTTCAAAGCTACCACAACCTTATTTAGCAAACTCACTAAGCCTGCCACTTTCTTAGTGGATGGCATTTTCCGTATCCATTCTCGTTCCATACCTTGACCCATTGAACACCACATGCTAGGCAACTATGGACATCTCTTAGTATGGTCACTCATTGATCTTGCTTATAATGTGGTCTCTCTTGACACACATCTGACTCAGCAATGCATGTGTAACACCAAATAGCTGTATGCTTGAAGCAAAGTGAAATTATAGTTTATTCAAAGCATATATCCAACTGAGCTAAGCCATAGAGGTCCACTAAGTAATCCATAAAATAGGAAAAATAACAGAACCAGTGCAATTGGCATATATTCTCAAAAGACTCCTTTACACACCCCGTATAAATGGGGACCAGAAGGTATATGAACAGGGATAGAGATGCAAAGTGGCATACCATTGTCCGTTTCATAATGTGACCCATGAGGTCAAAGCGGAACCCATCAACCTAATAAAAGAGGCATAATATCAAATGTCAGCAATCCTAAGACTCAATGTGTAGATGAAAGATGTGAGCTTGAAAAGATGTGATGTAAGAAATTCTAACCTAGGCTTACAAGACCACTAAATGCAATTGAAAGAAAAACGATTCATTGCAACCGAAAGTTGAAACTCAGAATCTGTCATCAGAGTTAGACATAATTGTCAGTCACCGACTTGTCACCTTATAATCTACTGCCCAGCATAGAAGATCATCAATAATCAACCTCTCCACCATGAAATGTTCGCTAGCTGTGTTGTTGATGCATGTACTATGCTCAATAAAACCATCAGCATTCCTCCTCAGGTAGTAACCTGGAACAATCTACCAAAAAATAAAAATAAAGCTTCGGCATGGCAAAGAGGAGGTCACCCAGAAATATATGTGTTGAAATATTGTCCAACATCGTTCAATAACGGGTCCTAAATGCTCTTTATATTCACGTGGTCTCTTTCCACCAACTAGCTTAAGCTTTTGGGTTGAGCTTTGTAACATGATATTAGAGCCAGCATTCCCTTAAGTGAAGGTGCATATTAAAAAATTCCATGTGAATGTGCATAGTCAAATTTGCATGTGCAGCTCACAATCCGACTTGCACGTAAGAGGAAGTGTGGAAATATTTTCCCATATCACTTGACAACGGGTCCTAAATGCTCTTTATACTCATGTGGTCTCCTTCAACCTATTAGCTTAAGTTTTTGGATTGGGCTTTCTAACAATATGAGACTTCTTTGTAATGTGAAATGTAATGCTCATAACAGACCATTTAAGGCTTGAGACACCGTTTAATGGTGTAAATATGAGAAAAACTACCTTATCAAGAACAGAATTCTCATCAAATGGTCCACTTGCATGCAAATGATTGTAGACAACATCCATTACAACTCGAAGGCCTATTTTGTTGAGTGCCTGCAATTTGCAATTAATCATATGCAGAAAAAACCATTAAAGTGAGTCTTTTTACCAGTGATACTACCATCTCCATCGCAGGAATGATCTATATATGACACTGAAGCATGGATTATATATCAGTAAACAAAGAAGATCCAATTTTCAGACCTGAACCATCTTTCTGAACTGCACTGTACGGGAGGGACCATTGGGGTTACTGGCATAGCTTCCTTTTGGGACACCCCATAGGACGGGATTGTACCTGCACATTATTCAAACAAGCAAAATAATGATTATCACTGCGGTAGTAAGATTTAAAGGAGAATCCAGTACTTGGAGACTTAAGTTGCAACCAGAAGGAAAATAATTTTTTTTTGGAGACAAGAGAATGGAAGGAAGTGGGAAGAGAATATCCTATTTTTCTTATTCGGTCGCTCAAAAGAAGCTTACGGAAAAGAATAATGAATTACAGGGGGTCACCAGAAATCCTTTTTTATATGACCGTGGGGAGAGCCCACTCTGTTCTTGCTTACGCATGTTGCAGCATAAAAACTCCTTGTGGGGGTAAAGCAGGGGCCCCACAACTGCAGCCAGGTAAGTCCGTGGTAATTACACAAAAATGGATTTGAACTCGGCACCCAAAGGTGGGATTGAAGTAGCATCATCACTCATGCATCACCCCGTGGGGCAATTGCAAGAGATGAGGATTGAAACCCTCATCAGCCAGTTCCCACAAGGGGAGCCTGAGAACTTAGCTACCAACAATTTATTTTGAAAATAAACTATTTTGACCTTCATGGTACTTTTCATTTCCCTTCATTTCCACCCACTTTTCGAAGGACCTCTAAACCTACTATTAGGGGTCCCTTTCCTCCTATTTCCCTTCCCTATGGAAATTGCCACACAACAAGTTGTTTCCTCCTTCACCGATTTATGTTCTTATTGTTAAGTTACTTTATTAAGTTTCCTTTATTATCAGAGTTTTATTTCCTTTTTTTACTTACATAAGGATATTATTGTTATATACAATTTATATTCAATATAAATACAATGGGTGTAGGGTTTCGTGATACGAAAACTACAGCCCTCTCTTTCTTTCTTTTACGTTCTCTTTCTCCTCCTTCTCTCTATTCCTTCTCTCTTCCTTCTTTCTCTTTTTCTACTTGCTGCGGGTTCTCTAATCGGTTTTGTGACATGGTATCGGAGCAGGTCTAACTACCCGATTACTTGATCCTATTGCTTTGGTTTGAGAGTCCCCTAGGGTTGGTGCACAGACCACCTAAAGCTGTAATTTTTATCTGTTTTCTCTTCAAGTCTTGATACATATGAGATCGGAAGATATCAGATTTGTCGGGTTCGGTTTGTGAACATGGATTACAACACTTATTAATCAGCCAGATTCAAGAATCGGAGTACTTTATTGATTATGGTTGGTGGTCTTGCTGGGTTTCCGTCAAGCATATAATTATTTGAATCGAGATTTCGTGGTAGATATATTTATATTGAGATTATCGTCATGAGTGATACTACTACGACTCCTACGACTCCTACTACTGCTGCTCTCCTGCTATCATTCTTTGCTCTTTTGCTACTATTACGGCTATTGCTATTCTTCTGCCGCTATTGCTATTGCGCTATTGCTCTTTGCTCTTTGCCGTTCTTTGCTACTACTATCGTTCTTTCTTCTTGCTGCTATTTCTGCTGCTACTACCATATGAGATCGGAAGATATCAGATTTGTCAGGTTCGGTTTGTGAACATGGATTACAACACTTATTAATCAGCAGATTCAAGAATCGGAGTACTTTATTGATTATGGTTGACTGGTCTTTTTGGGTTTAGTCAAGCATATAATTATTTGAATCGAGATTTCTGTGGTAGATATATTTATATTGAGATTATCGTCATGAGTGATACTACTACGACTCCTACGACTCCTACTACTGCTGCTCCTGCTATCATTGCTGCTACTGCTACTATTACGGCTATTGCTATTGCTGCTGCTATTTCTGATACCATGCTGTCACAAAACTGATTAGAGAACCCGCAGCAAGTAGAAAAAGAGAAAGAAGGAAGAGAGAAGGAATAGAGAGAAGGAGGAGAAAGAGAACGTAAAAGAAAGAAAGAGAGGGCTGTAGTTTTACGTATCACGAAACCCTACACCCATTGTATTTATATTGAATATAAATTGTATATAACAATAATATCCTTATGTAAGTAAAAAAGGAAATAAAACTCTGATAATAAAGGAAACTTAATAAAGTAACTTAACACTCCCCCTCAAGCTGGAGCATATAGGTCGCCCATGCTCAGCTTGGAACAACCAGCAACAAAAGCAGGACAAAATAATGCTTTGGTAAACATATCAACAAACTGATCTCTAGAGGCAACATAAGGAGTAGCAACAACTTCTGCTTCATAGCATTCCGAACAAAGTGACAGTCAACCTCTATATGCTTAGTTCACTCTTGAAAAGAGGATTCTCAGCAATATAAATAGCTGTTTGATAGTAGAGCCCAATCGCAATCGTAGCGATGCAAACAGAGCAATAGTAGCAGCAGCGATAGTAGTAGCAGTAGTAGAAGTAGCAGCAGTAATAGCAGCAATAGTAGCAACAACGGTAGTAGTAGCAGCAGTAGCAACCACAGTAGTAGTAGCAA
Source organism: Eucalyptus brandiana (assembly GCA_014182725.1). Lineage (NCBI taxonomy): Eukaryota > Viridiplantae > Streptophyta > Magnoliopsida > Myrtales > Myrtaceae > Eucalyptus > Eucalyptus brandiana. The sequence continues at coordinate 42,028,354 of CM024674.1, forward strand.
CCGCAGTAGCAACAACGGTAGTAGCAGTAGCAGCAGTAGCAACCGCAATAGTAGCAGCAACGGTAGTAGTAGTAGAAACCGCAGTAGTAGCGGTAGTAGTAGCGGCAGCAATTGCAGTAGCAACCGCAGTAGCAACAACGGTAGTAGCGATGCTTGTGACGGTAGCAACCGCGATAGTAGCGGCAATGGTAGTAGCGGTAGAAACCGCATGATAGTAAGCAGCAACGGTAGTAACAATAGCAACCGCAAAGTAAGCAACCCCATGATAGTAGCGGTAGCGATAGCAACCCGCTTGATAGTAGTAATAACGGTAGTAGTAGTAACTTGGCGGTAATAACGGCGATAATAGCGGCAATGGTAGTAGTAGCGGCAATAGTAGCGACAACGGTAGTAGTAGTAGCGGCGGCAATAGTAGCAAAGCAACGGTAGTAGTAGCGGCGGCCGCAATAGCGGCCGTAGCAACGTAACAAAGCAAATAGTAGCGAACAACGGTAGTAATAGCGAAATTGGCGGCCGCAATAGCGAGCGGCGATAGGAGGAGCGACAATAGTAGCGGCAATGGTAGTAGCGGCGAAATAGCGGCGAAAGCAACGATAGTAGTAGCGCAACGGCGTGCTTGATAGCAATAGCAAAGCAATAGCAATAGCGGCAATAGCAATAGCCGTAATAGTAGCGATGCTTGACAATGATAGCGGGAGCGGCGGTAGTAGGAGTCGTAGGAGTCGTAGTAGTATCACTCATGACGATAATCTCAATATAAATATATCTACCACGAAATCTCGATTCAAATAATTATATGCTTGACGGAAACCCAAAGCAAGACCAGTCAACCATAATCAATAAAGTACTCCGATTCTTGAATCTGCTGATTAATAAGTGTTGTAATCCATGTTCACAAACCGAACCTGACAAATCTGATATCTTCCGATCTCACATGGTATCAGAGCTAGGAGGTCCTGAGTTCAAATCTTCCAGGCCCCTATTTTGCCTCCCCAATTAAATTTCCACGCTTAGTACTAGGCAAAAGACCAGACTAAGCGTGAGGGGGAGTGTTAGAATATTTAAATAATAAACCACGCCTTCATTTAACAGCTTAAGCTTTTAGAACAGTTGGCAGTGGTCCCACAAAATCTCACACTTATCATCTCACTCCTTCAAGGAAAAAATGGCTAAATCTCAATAAAATTTCAAAAGAAATATATTCATATGACTAACGGTTGCCCATCAAGTCAAGGATACAACATCCTGCTGCTTATAAGTTTAATCACAAACAGCATCCAATGCAAACCCTCTCTCACAATCATCCTACCATACCCCCCCTCCTTTTCTTCCTCTTCTCTGAGGCACCAGTAGTTGTCTCCAGCCCTTCAACTCCTTCAATAGAATCATTTTGTTGTCACCCAATTAGTGTTGAACTTCTGAACAGCTTCAACAAGATAATGCGCCTTCTAATAGAAGATGAGTAGCTTCTCCATCACTTTTTCTAGACCCAGGGGTCTATCTACATTGATCATAAGCCCTTTCTCAAGGCTGATCCACCTAACATTGATATCAGCTCTTTTCTAGGAGATTATCAATGCTAACGGTATCAGCATGGGATCCCTTTAGGATCTACTCCTGTGTTTATATATTGATCCACTGGTAAAGATACATGCACTCGATGCCCCACCCAAGAAAGAGACCCAAGTCCTAGTAGCCCTGCTAAATGGCGATTCTACATAGCTTACCCCCAATTATAGCCATCTTCACTTTGGATTGCTGTGATTTGAAATTGCTGCTCATCTGAGTCAGGGGGTAATATTTCCAGCTTCTTGACATCTGCAAAAGCCTTTTATGTCAAGAGAAGGATGATGCGACATAAGAAAAATTAAGGTTATTCAAGTGCAAAAGCATAAAAGAGCAGATATTCTCAATTGGTTTGTCTAAAAATTGAATTGTCTCACAAATTTAAAAGAGAAAAATATAGTGAATTGTTGAATTACTTTCGACCTACAATGACATGGTAGAGTAAGCTGCTTGAAAGATCAAGCATGAGAAAAGAAGAGAACACCATATAATATGGCTGGATTCCCCCCGAGACAACACTTTTACTTGAAATGCTTTCACAATTTACTGCACTAAAATCTTAATTGGTCTGAGTAGAGTTGGGCAGGGCATGATTCAGGATAAGAAATTACGACAAGTAAAAATAAGATCTTACCAACAAACTTCCATTTCTCTTTCTCATCATCCACACCAGCAAACTGGAAAGTCGGCAGGAGATGGACATGTGTAATGCCAGCATCTGATAACTTCTTTAAGTGCCGCATACCAACTGACTCCTTTTATAGCAAAAAGCCATAAGCATTAGCGGAAATAGTTAATTCATTTCACTTTGAGTCAGTAGTGACACAGAGTCTCATTCACAATCAACTAATAGGAAAAATACAACGGAGATTTACATTGCCACATTTCCACTTGCTCCTTCTGTCCCATTCTTGGCTTAAACCCACTGGAAGAACATTAGCAGCAATGTCCAAAGGAAGATTTACCGATTAGGCTCTTTATCTCTCTTTAAAGAAAATACATGACTGCCCCAAAATAGATTATAAAGAGTGACTGATGATGAGCACAACAGTTTCTTTGTGAGAGTTGAAGCTCTATAGATGGGCTAGGCAAGAAGTTTGTGACAACAAAAATGATTGTTGTAAGGGCCAGCAGCAATAAAGAGTCTGTGGTTTAAGTAACCAGCGCATGATTGCGATTGAAGGATGTAGATTCTAGAGAGAAATGATGATGACAGTGAGGAGCACAGGGACCCCCCTCCTCAACTTGAATGTCATTTAAACAGAGAAGTCCTCTCTCTGGGACAAAATATTTGCATAAAACAGTGAAAAGGTTTCTGGATTTAGGACTATGTGAAGCAACCAATCTAATTAAACAAAGTAAAACATATTATCTTGGATGCAAATCCATTCTAATTGCCGATCTTCTTCCATTAAGTGCCCCTCAATCCTAGTTGATTTTGAGCTGACAAAAAACCTCTGGAAATTGGACGATGCAATCCAAGTTGTATATTAAAAAAAAATCAATCCCTATTCTGTTAGCTGTAACAAAGTAGAACACATTCAAAGAAGAAAGGATGGATTATGATTACAAGAAGTCACCTGCAAAGTAAATGCCTCATAACCACCACGAACGTCAGGGGAAACTGTACCGTCATTGGCACTGCAGTGGCAGTAGATACAACCGAGATGAGCAGAAGCACTGGCAAAAACTGCAGTAAAGTATATGAGGAGGACAGCACACAAAATAAGTAATACAGGTTTCAACAATTATAGTACACCACAAAATACCATCGGAATTTCCAACATATCTGGATGAGGTTGTCATGAAGTATATACAATGAATGTATCACATGGACATGTCATTAAGCACAAGATTAATAACTATTAAGCTCAAAAGAAGATGAAGCAGTCTCATGGCGCAATTAAGGCAGAGCACAGAACAGCACGTTCAAGCAATAATTCTCTCATGCAAGAATTTGCAAGTAATATGTACCTTAATCTTTTAAAAAGCCAAAGTATAATGAAATAACTAAAGGAAATATGATGAGCATCAAGAGGGAAAAACAGAGGAAACTTTTGAATCAACCTGAAATCCCTTATGTGCAACTCATAAATACTGATATCAGCAAAGGATTTAATGCAGGGCTTCTCATCTGCCAATTTATCCCATTCTTCAGGTTTTAAAGCTTCAGATTTGAGATTCACCAGTAATGTCCGCCGACCATTTGATGATAGACTGTACCAACCAAAGATTGCAATTATTACATTCCAAAAAAGAACTTAAAATTCATAATGATGTTCAGACTGAAACTACACGTTGATGGAACCTATGCAGGCACTACTAAAGGAAACAGCCAGCATACCCTCTGGAATAAGGATCATTTGCATAGCATTTTTCAACTTGCAAGGTGGTCCAGTGATAAACACAGACTTCATACACATAGTAGCATCCTTCCCAATCTTTGGGCCCTTTAGCCGTCCAGACACCTTCAACCTCCTCTAGGGGCACAATTTTGAATGGATCCCCACCCAGTGGTTCCCTATAAAGAAAAGCTCGTACTGTCTACTCTAGAAAGCAAACAGGAGGAAATAAGAAAACACCTTAGCACCAAATCAAACTTCAATCACACATCAAACACAGCAAATACTTCAAGATAGACATACTTGAGCTGTTGGAGCCCAAAGGTAAAGAGAGATAGCTTCATCTGAGAAAACTGCTCCTAGAGGGCCAGTGTAAGCAAATAACTCATCAAGGACACCAGGTAACTGCAAACCAGTGGCCTCACAGCATCTTCCATTAGCTGTTTCATGAGAAGAGAAATAATACAGGTCAATTACTTCTGACCCTACCAATTCATAACAGGCAATAGGTCTGGTGTATTTGTCTTGGTTAAGCATAGAGTTACAAGTCAAAGGTTGTGAACCAAAATAATTACGCGTCAAGCCACCTGCCTATGTAAATGGGAGGAGCATCACCTAGCAGACCTTTCGTACTTAATGAGAAAGCAAGAATAGTAAACTACATTCAGGCCATCACCTGTGAAGCATCATTGGCTGCTACAAAATCGTAATAGTACGAAGCTACTCCAAAATTAAAACTGCAGAGAAAACAATGACAGGCAGAGACAGCCTTGTCAATGGCAAACAAATAGTTTTGCTTGGCAATATATATACTTTATCTGTCTGACTCACGTCTAAATATGGCAATAGCTAATTGGCATTTGAGGAGAGTTTTGGCATCCAGAGCAGGAGGGAGTTCACAAGCTCCATAATCTTGAATATGTGGAAATTTTTCAATTACCTAATATCAAAAGTGCAAGAAATCGTTAATACTTATAAGAAAGAGCTTAGCAAGGATAATCATTTGGTCAAAAAAAAAAAAAAAAAAAACGGAGTTCACATCTGCAGGAAGAGGACCAGCTCTTCTGAGTTTTATCTTCACATCATAACCTGCTATTATGCAGAAAGAATCAGCTTCTAGAAGAAAATTGAGTAGGCTATAAATAAGGATTTTCCCAAACAAAGATGAAGATGGTTGAAGCCAATATTTAGTAGGATGCCGACCTTGAATGCCATCATCTGTAACAGCTAATGAAGCGCATTTACTGGCATACAAGAAGTAGGAACCATCTTCAATGTCCACATTCCAAGCAATCAAAGATTTATTAACCCAGTAAGCCCTAGAGTGGAGTAGGCTATCCTGCAACTGACCATCATCCCAGGACATATCAAGAGTATAAATTAGCAAGATATCTTCCATATAAAAATAATGCATAGAGAGACATACAGGATTATACCAAAGAAAGAAAAAATAATACAGAACACACTTCTCATGGTACTTATTCCTTTAACTATATCCATGCCTAGGAGGCCAAATGTAGAAAAGCTACTTAACTAGCAAGTAAAACCCTACCAGAGGGTTCCAACAATCATTACAAAACTATCATCTTCTGCAGATATCTTACAGCAACAACTTTACTCCTGATCTCTAAAGTCAAATGCAAATTTTCAATCTCCATCTGCCCACCCAGGTCTATATGCAGATTAGCCTGAACAGTCATTCTTTTTGCATCCTACTCTTAAGGAAGGAAGGCATTACCAGGCCAATGCAAATTCCCAAATGCACTAGTACATCAGATTTGGGACAATGCTTGCCTAAGTTCCCAGACATTAACCAAAAAGAAAAAAATTGTCCCATTCCATTAGCTTGACCAATTACCACTTGGAAAAGAAACAGAATCGGTGCTACATTCAACACCTCTTTTAGCATTTTCCAATGTCAAGGGCGGATTGAGGAACTGAGGGAAAAGAAACCCGTTTGCTAGAATTTCTTTCATTTGATTGTTCAAGGGTATTGCCCGGACTCCTTTCTCGATGTCTGTGACATCTACCAAGGAGTCCAGGTGGCTCGAAGCGTATATCACCTTTTCGTCGCACTGGTCCGCCCTCAGAATATAACAACACCCCCGCTCTTAGTCGCACGTAAGGGAATAAGGTTGTGTCCTCGATCCAGAAGTCACAAAATCTACTCTTTTTGTCACCGTCCAAAAGCTACCATCACTTGCAAGGGATAACCAAACTGCAAATTCATTAACTCTCTTTTTTCCTTTCTAAAACTAAAGGAAATTTAAGATCACCCTCGGCTTTCGTTTTAATTATTAACATTTTTTACGCCTTGTCCAGCACTCAATTTAAGCTGCCACGGACTTCCGGTTCCATGAAGAAGGAAATTACAAGACCCGAGTGGCTGTGGGCTAAATCTTGAAATATAGCCAAAACCAAAACGAGGGTTATGGTCTCAGAAAAGAGAAAAGGTTGAACCTGAGAGGTGGGACTGTCTTCCTGAACGGACATGGAGGAGGAGCAGCGAAAGGGGTGTCTGTAGAGGGTTGGGGAAAGCGACGGGAGAGCGAAAGTGGGTCTGCTTTTGGTGGCGGAAAGATGGAGTCTTGGACATGGAAGACGCCTGTGATGGCGAGTTGGTGACAGCGGGATTGGAAACGGATGGCAGTGGAGCAAGGACATCTGGGTTCGTCTTGCAGAGAATCTAGCTGGAGAGATGAAGAAGCTGGCACTGTGGATTTGTCACTCCTCTTTTTTTTTTTTTTGTATTTTACATCACTTATCTTCCTTTTTTATTCCTTTTTTTCTTTCTTTTGTTTCCTTTTTTCCTGTGTTTTCTGGGTCTTCAGATCCAAGATAAATTGGAATTTTCGGATAGATGGTAGATTATAGATTTCTTTAGCTAATACATGAATAGATATTACATTTGATGCGATTAAATTATAGTTAGAACCTAAAGTCGATCATCATGGCAACTTCACCTTTTAAAGTCCGGAAATGATAGTTATACTATTTTATAATGCAATTCAATTGATTTCTTTAGCTTTCCATGATAACATTTGATGAAGTGCCTAAATAATCGATCTTTAAACACACAATATAGAAAAGTTTATACAATCCATTTCAAGGATATTCATAACATTGAAGATTTCGAACAGGAAGATTAAGGAATTGCTCAATTCCTTAGCTTCTATCAACGAATGCACATAATAGGTTTCCAAGACAAATAATTTATGATGTCTCGTAATGAATTAATCTTTATGAATACAATACCAACATGCCGGAAGCATAGATTTCTCATTTTATGATCTCAAAATTCAAAGAGAAAAACTTGAGACAGCGATAATAATAACAAGCTCCCTTTTTTTATCACTACAAAAGAGTATAAGTGATCTCCGTCTAAAATCTCTCTACATGAACATTAGTTAATCAAGCCTAATTTTTGAAGACTTAATATTATATTTAGCCATTTTTTTTAGTGTCATCTTGAATTCATAACGTAACAAGATTCACGGATTGATATAATGGTTTATCCATTATAATGGTTAAAAAAATGGGGTGAATGGAAACAAGTATAAATTACATTAAAACAAACAAGATTTCGTGTGAAGTGACTAAAGCGTCACAGACATTATCCATCTAATCCGTCGTAGAATGTTGGAAGCAAAAGCCCCCCCCCTTCCCCTGTTGCACATAAAGAACGGTGCAAGAGGGTAGGTCTTCAATTGAAAGCGCGTGGGACCTCCTAATCAAATGTATAATCCTCGCTCAGCAGCATGTGCGTCCCCATGATAATGCTCATAAACCGTTCAAAGAAAGCAACCCTCATTACCTTTTAGCCTCCTCAGCTCCTATAACAATCCCTCCCTTTTGACTTCTTCCGGAGATGATGATTTCCTCCTCTTCATGTGACTGTTGAAAAACTCTCCTGTTCTCGAAAGATAGCATTCAAAATCTCCGGCCTTATGATTAATTTATCAAGATAAAGTATTTTATCTGCAGGCCGATACCTCTATCACGAGAATACTCTCGAAAAAATTATTGAATTGTGATATATATTATATTCCCTATCCCCGTGAGCTCATTCAATATTGGGTAGATTTTCGCAAGAGTGTTGCTCTCGATTGAACAAAGACCGTTGCAGTCGGTTGTGCTTCTGGTCATTATAATTCTGTAGACCTCCTTTTGCTGGACTGGATCAAACATAAAAAAAGATTGAAGAGATTCTGAGATGGTTGCACCATAGAATCATTGTCATTTCTCAGTGATAATGCTTTTTCTCCAAGTGATATTAAATTAGTGAAGTCATGATGGTGGTGAAATCCAATTAGATGCACTTTTAATGGCAGGCACCAAACATGGAAGGAAAATCCCTGGGGAGATTTATGATTGCATGTCATGGCCTCACCCACTCATCATCACCATCATTCGCTTTAACACATCCAACAGAAAAGCAGAAAAGCAGAAAAGCAAGTAGTGAAAGTCATGGCATTCTTCTTTTTTTTCCCCCACCAATATCCAAAGAGGGTCTCAAGAGTCCCAAAAGTTGTATTCAGAAGTTAGCAGAGCCAGTACATGGTGGCATTAGATGACCCCCACTACTAATCTGAACAAGTTATACCAGAACTCTATACACACATATATCCACAATTAGTACACTCAATACTGAACAAGATTGTCTATTTCCATCTCGGAATGAAAGTTAAAGATCCCTCTTTCGAAAATCTAGGAGAGACTTAGTCTACTTCTAAAGTGAAGCAAAAGGGCCACCCATTTCATCATGCTAGGAGAAAAAAAGAAAAAGGGCACACTAAAGTTCTAGTTTTTAGTAAGCACTTGCTCTTCTATCAATGTAAAATGAGCTTCTGATGCTTGTTCTTGGGGGATTCCGAGGTTTCACTGCATTCCGAACTCCTCTTGTTACTGAAACGGCCATTGAACTTTGCGCTGGAGCTCGGAGAAGGAACGGCCACAGGAGGAATCTCGGTAGAGTCAAGTGGTGGTGGTGGGTGCTCCCACTGAGGCAGGGGACCTGCGAGGAGAAGCGTCTGGAGGAGCGGCCCGGCCTCCATCACTGCCTGCAATAGCTTCCCTTGGGGCGGCAATGGCTTCTGGACCACAAATTCTGGGGCCACTGTTGGCACTGGTGTGGCTGACTGCGGTGGCGGCGATGGGGACAGTGGAGAATTACTTACTCTGGAGGAAACCAACATTGCTTCATCGTCACTACTGGAAGTTTTGTGTGGCGATGGAGCTGCCGCTAATTTCGGTTGAACTATTCTGCTTAATTGTTGGTGGAGGATAAGTTTCTCCAATTGCAGCTCCTTACATCTGGATTGAGACTCATCCCTCTCTTTCATGGTCCTGGTCAGCAGATCCTTGATTTGAATTATCTCTAGCTCTCTCCTTGTGATGTCCTCCTTGGCTGAGGCAATTGTGCTCTGCAGCTCCAGAGTAGCGTACAAGAAAGCTTGCCTCAGCTCCTCCATGCCCTACAAAAAGATTGAATTGCGAAAACAAACACCCTTTAGCACAAACCCGAGGAAAAGAAACGAGAAACTTTGTGACAGAGTGAGTACCAGGCAATGCGAATTACATGACCAGGACACAAAGAAGAAAGACGCAAATTCCATGGCTCTTTCTTGTAATTCTCCTTACCTCTTCCTGGAAGCAGAATTCCCAGCTAAATGGGCTGCATTGGTCTTCCATGGATGATGAAGGGAGTCTGGTGTGAGAAAGAGTCGAGCGAAAGAATGTCTAGTGTGGTTTTTTTTGGAGGGGATGCTCGAAATGAGGGTGTGATCTTCGCTACTTATCAGAAACGGGATCCTTTTTTTTCCACTGTTGCGCACTTTCCTCTCATTCCCTCTTTTCGCTCTTTTCTTTTCATACCTAAGCTTAAGGGACATGCTGAACAGCAACAACGCCACAAGGGACAAAAGGACAATAGGACATACTCTACACCTTTGGAAGATTATAGTAGATTCCATTCTGTGTACACATTAGCCAAGAAGGTGGCAACTTGAGCATCCACTGTTCCTTGATCTGATTGTAGCATCTTTAGCATTGCCGTCCTGGCACGTGCACCTCAAAAAGGAAGTTCCTGCATCATGTTATTGATGCCGCATGCACATATTCCTCAATCGATCCAAAAGAACATAAGACAAGGGAGTTCATTCTACTTTAACCATACCCTTTTGCACAGCGCCAGTTGATAGGCTGAGGCAAGGCGGGGAAGTCAGTGAAGCCTTGATAGCTTCCCTTTCTGCATTATTCTCTGCAGAAAATGGAAGGACAAACCACCAAAGAAGATATTAATTTCCCCGAATTTAAAAAAAAAAAAAAGCTTTGTTTCTGTTTAGTTTAATTGAGAGACTTTTTTCATTGATACACTTCATTGTCAGACTAGTTAGAAGAATGTTATAACAATGATCTCCTTTTTTAGAAAATTCTCTCATTTGTGCAACAAAGTGATACAGCTTTGTATACACACTTGTAGGGATTAGAAATAAACTATAATTCAAGGGGAAGATTACACAAGAAGTCCTAAATCTTGTGTATGGAATGCAATCAAATCCTAAACATTTTGATTGGTTGAGTTAAGCCGTGAACTCTTCTTAAAAAATACAATCAAATCCTTTCTATAAATAGTACCCAAAATTACGTTCACGTTACTCAAAGTACTTGCGTCGCATCTTGAATTGCAAAGTGCAACATAATTTTGGGACTCGATATCGTCTTTTGGATAACGGTTGAGGACTCAATCAAAGCCAATCGAAAAGTTCGGTACTTGATTGCGTTTTTCGATAAAATATTCAAGACTAAATTGAACCGATCGAAAAGTTTAAGGTTCAATAACAATCAGTACATATGTTGGAGGATTTGCGGTGCAATTTCTTCTCATTCGCGAGCGAACGAAGCCGTCATAACGCGTTTTTTTTAGGGGGAATGAGTGTTTTTCAACGAGCGCGGTGAACCTGATAGGCGAACCCCAAGAGTCGGGTGAACAATGCAAGCCATTGGCGGATCCCAGTGGTTTTTTCTTAAAAGAGATCGGTGCCAAAGATTTCTTTTTTGACTCTCCTGCAGGAGAAAGAGGCAACATGAGAAATCCCCAATTCCTCATGCATTAGACACATACCCGATTCTTTGACTCCGAAAAAAGGCTTTCATCTTGTAATTTCCACCCCCCAAAGAAAGAGCAAATTGAAAATCCCACCTCACTTTTTTTCACTTCATTTTATCCTTTACCAGTAGGTTATCTTTGTCATCAAAATGGGTCTTGATTAACTCCTAATCACTTCCATTTCCTGCTAAATTTCGAGGGTTCTCGAGTTTATTTCTCCTTTTAAAAAAAATAAAAAAATCTAAAGATGCCTTTTTTTTCCTTTCTTTCCGGTACTTTTATGAGGACGAATGAAATTGCATAATTCATACGGTACTTTAGCACGTGAAAGTCGAAATCCAATTTTCTTGTGCCCAGGAAAGTAGGCGATTTTTTTCTACAAATGCAATCGAGTGTGTATTTTGATGCATGCAGCCTACTTCTAAAATCGTCAGTCAGAGATGTGAGGCAACAGACATTTCCCACCAAATCTTTTTTTTTTTTTATCAAAGTGATCATGGTAGGGTCCTTAGGGACTCCCTTTTTCAGGACAAAGTTATCTTTAAATGGAAAAAAGGATAACGGATTGTATTTCCATCAACTCAACAATAAAAAATGAAATCAAAAATAAAATAAGAGATTGTGCAATCCCTCCTTAACATGGATCCAACACGTGTAATCCATCTATGGAATCAAGTAACAGGATCTTTTGCCATAGATAAATCATTTGCCTATTAAATCTACAATGCAACCAGCCTCGTTTTAGCCCTTTTCCAAGCTGCTTATCCCTTCGACATATACACATAACATTAACAAGATCCAATAGCATCTCGCGCCCCTCCAAATCAAGATAAAATAAATCGTGGGTACATTGTCGGGGTCCTTTTCGACTTTAAATATCGCATCGGGGCCTCGCGCATCAGTACATTATCATCATATATAGAATCTAAGGGGGAGAACCTCTATTTAAGATTTGGGGGGGGTGCGGGATTAAAGAATTCGGTACGAAATCGAAAGCCTTTTTCGGGGCAAATAATGTGGTTTGTAGGTGGGCTAGACGCGGCATTGGAGGTGCAAAAAAGAAAAGTGTCGGATGGCTTAAAGATGCGATGGGGATGGAGGTGCCTTGTTTGTTTCTTCGTCGCATGTGAGGTCGTGATGTCCGGGCGGGGCCCACGTGTCACGTCGGGCAAACGGCAACGTTGTAGGGGGAGGGGAGGATAAGGGACGCGGTCGGTGGTTGACTATTTGGGACGCCCCCGAGGGTTGGATTTCTTGAATTAAAATGGTTCGAGATCAAACCCAAAGGGAGATTGGGCCTTGAAATTCTATTTTTAGTAAAGAAAGGACCTTCTCTTGAAAATTTTAATACACATTGAGCCCAATCCATGGTCCGTCTTAACCCAACTCGATTGCGTCTAATCAAAGTGTAATTCTCGAACGAATTCAATGGGTCATCACTGGACTTGAATAAGACCGTGTTAAGTTGATTGATGAGCTAGGCTTGATCTAACTCGCTCTTGATCATATTTAATCTCGATTCTATCCTGAATTGTTCTTCTTCCCTTTTGTTAAAAAAAAAAAGAATCCCCAAGTTTCTCTCTAGTCCCGAATTTATCCTCACACTCAAAAATCACCATTGATTTTTTCAAAATTATCAATATCAGAAGGCTACTATTGTTCTATCTAAATGTGATGGTATTGATGATTCAATGAAGACGTGGGTTCTAATAATAGCACTCTAAGGGGCTGCATGTTTTTATTCCCGAAAAGTGTTAGAACACTTTTTTTTTTTTTTTGTTAGAACAAAATAAAAATAAAAACGAAAAATAAAAAAAAAATTGTTTCTTGTTCCATAAACAATTTTAAAAAACGCTTCTCTCTCTTCTCTTTTCTTCTTCTTTTCTTCTTCCTTTTTTTCTTCTTTTTCTTTCGCTAGTCGCCGGCCTCGGCCATGGCCGATGACCGGCGTGCCGAGGGCCGGCGACGCCTTCGAGGGTCGGCGACCTCGCCGGCGTCGCCGGCCCCGGTGAGGCCGAGCGTCACCGGATCCGGGCGAGCCCGAGCTCGCCCGGCCATGGCGAGGCTCGACCCTCATCTTGTGCGCGGCGAGGCCGAGCCTCGCCGGGCGCCGGCGAGCCTCACCGTGGCCGGGCGAGGCTACCGGCCGAAAGAAGAAAAAAATAAAAATGAAAGGAAAAAATGAAAAATAAAATAAAAATATTAAAAAATTAAAAGAAACAAAAAAAAAAAAAAATTTACCAAACGTGTTTACATTCATTTTTTATTTAGAACAAGTTTACCAAACATGTTTTTTATTCAAAAATTGTTCTAGGAATGAAACTTTTTTTTTATTTACGTTTAGGAACAAAAAAAAACAGAAATAAAAACATGCGCACCCTAACTAGCCCCTATTATTGATAATTTTGAAAAAATTAATGGTGATTTTTCCACGTGAGGGCAAATTTGGGACTACAATGAAAGTTTGTGATTTTTTTTTTAAAAAAGAAAACTTGGGGCAAAAGTAGGATTGGACCTAAAGTTTGGAGCTCTTTAAGGAATTAAACCCGAAAAGTTATACTTATTTTGAAGTACGAATAGGCACCTTACTTTGATAAGCTATTGCGAAGAACATATTCCCACAAGAATATCACGAGCCTCTTTTCATCTAGCGTTGACCCAAACGAGGGTGAAGCCCACATGGCAATCATCAAGGCCCGTGTCTGTAATTAACAGCCCAAACGACCAACATCATAACTGATGGAAGTTTTAAGACCGGTTTAGCGTTACAATACGAAAAATTAGAAAATGAAACAAAAACCATTCAAACACCAAGAAAGTTAAAGAGAATAGCTATGTTTAGATCGGCCATTTAAAGAAAATATTTTTAAAATTGCAAAAAATTTAAGATCCATTCATTTTGTAGAATATAATTTTCGAAAAAATATTTTCCGAATTTTCCGCCGTTCATTTCACAGAAAATGAATTGCTTGGGGAAAAAAATTTCCATAAAGGGAAAAAAAGGCTTCTGAAATGGGGGAAAATATTTTCCACTTTTGAAAAATAAAAAATATTTTCTTCACTTAGCTCTCTCTTATCTCACACCTCTACAAGCCCCAATATCTTTTTTTTTTTTTTTTTTTTCTGTTTCTTTTTTTCTTTTTTCATTTTCTTTTGTTTGTTTTCCTCCTCTTCTTCTTCTTCTTCTTCTTTCTTGGTCGATAGCCAGCCATGGTGACTGTCGACGACCGGCCACAGGCAAGCCTTAAGCTCGAAGCTCGCCAATCCGCCAAGGCCCGAGGCCAATGAGACTCGATACAACGATCACCATTAGTTCGTGCAATAATCCTCAAGCGTTTGAATAAGGTTTTTCCGATGGCGGAAGGCAATCTCAAGAAGCAGCAGGCAATGGTGAGTTTCTGTCTTCAGTCCTCCCTTTATTGTCCCTTCGAAGTTGAAAATTTGGTGTCGATTTTGAGGTCGATCTTGAGGTTTTTAAGGTTTCGTTTTTGATTGCTAATGATTGCTTCTATGAGGCTCGTGCTCATTAATCTGGCAAGCCTCAAGATCGCTGGCCTTGAGCCTCCCTAGATCGGCGAGTGTCAAACTTGACGTTTACACTCATCACTCTGGTGAGGGGCAAGAATAAGTTTGCTAGAAGTGGGCAAGCTTCAAGCTTGCCAACAAGCTAGAGGCTCACCTGTGGTCTGTTGTTAGATCGCTAGAAATCACTATGGCCAGCGACTAACCGAGAAAGAAGAAGAGGAGGAAAACAAAGAAAAATAATTTAATAAGCTATTTTTAAAGAATATAAATTATAATGAAAAGTCGATTTTTAAATATAAAATAATAATAAAATTATTGAAAAAGAGTGTATAGAGGAAAAGATTTTCCTTATCTAACAGCACAAAATATTTTCCACTTCAATTTTAAATTTCATTTGAACATCAAAAAATAATTACATTATCCTAAAAAATAGTTTACTGGAAAATATTTTCTAGATTTGCAATATTTTATGTAAAATGAATAAGCCCTAAGGTTTTTTTTTTCCCCAAATACAACTAGTTTTTGGTATAGTGTAATTGAAAAGTGTCATGAGAATCAATTGTTGTTTAAATGTTGTTTGGAAAAAAACCAAACTTGTAAAAAACTTAAGGTATATACTTTAAGTAAATAAGCAAAAGAAAATCTACTTTGTGATTATTGGACGCCAACGAGCCAATATGGCCAGATTTGGCACTAGCAACCATGGCCTGAAATTCAGGTGTCCCCGATGAGGGTCATTGGTATTGGATTTGACTCGTCGAGGTAGATTAGTTTCACTGGAGTTCAAATATGACATCATCGCCGTCGTGCATTGGCGAGAGAAAAATTGAAGAAAAAAATGTATTAATATTCTGGAAATGCTCATGGCTCAAGATTGGAAGACTTTGAAAATACAACTTTTCTCCCAAAGCATTCTCAAAAATTTGCTAACAACTTAACATTAGTCCAAAGGTCTTTAAAGCTTAAAAACTCATTTTTAAAGCCGAACCAAATGCTTTGATGACATCGTAATAATAACTTTAAAACGACAGTTTTCACTAGATATCAAATTAAAAATTATATTTTCAAACGCCACTTCTCTTGTTTTTTCATAGAGACTTTGGAGGAGAACTACTTTTTTTTTTTTTTTTTTTTTGGGGTGAAGAGGAGAACTACTTGGCATGAAAGATGATGCTGTGGCGGGGGCACAAATTGGGAGGGAAGAAGACGAAGTGGGGGGCGCGGCCACTACTCGTGAAGAAAAGCTATTTCGAGATTTCTTACCACCTTTACTCCATCAACTTGTTACTTTTGTCTTTCCGAAAAGTCATGAGCATTTCTCCCGATCGAAGCAAAAGATTATATACTTTTGGCACATAAAGTTAGATTTTGTGCAGGACCCACGACATAAATTTGCCTTCTCTAACAATAATCATTATCGTTAAGACAACTTGTTAACCGACCAAAAAAAAAAAGACAACTTGTTATACCTGTCTGACCACTAACTTAGCAATTTTAATGCATGCCCATCATGTATTTGCTATTCGATCTAGCTGGCGGTAAGATTTTCTGTACACAAGAAAATGAAAAGAATAAAATATATATGCATGTGTGTGTGTATATTCTTTAGTTGTGTTTATTTTGTGGAAAATAAGTGATTTAAAATTATCTTTTTTAAAAATGATTGCTTCCATCACTTATAAAAAAATTAAAAAAAATAATTTAAACGTTCACGAAAATGCTTAGATATAAATTGTCGTCGAAAATGAAAACGTCTTTCATTAATTAATTATTGGGGAAAAGTGCCAAAAAATTCATAAACCTTTTGCGCTTTGTTGTTTGTTTAAACCTTTTTGGTCGATTGGGTCGGTCTAAACATTTTTAAGTTGTGCCAATTTAGTCCTTTCAGGCCAATTTTAACCGGATTTTTTCTTGACTGGACGCCGGCCGGCTAATGTGGCATGATTGCGTTGGCGTTGACAACTTTTAATAATTTTTTAATAATTTTTTAATTTTAAAAATATTTTTAAATACTTTTTTATTTTTTTTTTTTCTTTTTCCTCTAGCCGGTCCACCGAGGTCCGGCGACCGGCCGAAGTGACCGCCGGCAAGGGCGAGGCCGACCTCGCCGGATCGGCGAGGTCGAGCCTCGCCCGGCCCTCGCCCATGGCCGCCTCGCCGGATCCGGCCATGGGCAAGGCGAGGCTCGCCTCGCCGGATCGGGCGAGGTCGAGCCTCGCCGGCCCTCGCCCATGGCGATGATCGGCGAGGTCGGGGCGGGGCGGCGGCGGCCATGGGCGAGGCTCGCCCTCGCGGCGGTCGCCTCGGCGGTCGCCGGACCTCGGCGGCGGCTGGAGGAAAAAAAAAAAATTAAAAAATTAAAAAAATTAAAAGTATTTAAAAAGTATTTA
The DNA here is from genome assembly GCA_014182725.1 of Eucalyptus brandiana. Taxonomy (NCBI): domain Eukaryota; kingdom Viridiplantae; phylum Streptophyta; class Magnoliopsida; order Myrtales; family Myrtaceae; genus Eucalyptus; species Eucalyptus brandiana. The sequence goes on from CM024674.1 coordinate 42,045,285, forward strand.
AAAAGTATTTTAAAATTTTAAAATTTTTTTAAAATTTTTAAAAAATATTAAAATATTATTAAAAGTTGTCCACGTTAGCGCCGTCGGGCCGTCGCCGCCGGCGTCGGTCAGCAAAAATCCGGCCAAAATTGCGGAAAGGACTAATTAAGACAACTTAAAAAGATTTAGGACTGATCGAATCGCAAGAAAAAATGTTTAGGGCCAAAGATAAAAGGTTTAGACTTTTTGGACTTATCCCTTAATTATTGAAAGCAATACAAACGATCATCTTTAGGATATTATTTTTCAAACCATTCATTTCCCTTAAAATAGATGAAGCTTTAATAAATTGACCGTTTAAGACTACACTGCATGTACTCTACTTTTATAATTTTATGGCCTCTTTTCAAAGCCGATTAAGTTGAAAAAAAAAAAGAGAAGAAGAAGACAAACTGCAGCAATAAGAAAAGAATTTCGGACTTCGGTCATCGTTTTGCTTCTTAATAAGTCCAAATTTAAAGTACTTCTCAAGATTGCAACTCCGATTGGAAAAAGTTGGAAATGAACAAATTTAAATTGAAAATTGCGGATTGCATTTTTTGTTAATTTCATTTGTGCAAGTTAATGTATGAAACTGATTTGGTCACGTCAGATGTTAACATGACTCACTTTTTCCCTTCAAGCTGAGAGCAACGGGCCAATTGGAGAAGGTAATTGAGTGAAGGAGACATGACATGATTTTCCTTCAATCTCAATTCAAGTCAAATGAAACATTTAATTATGATAATTATGGTGAAAAGGAGTGGAGGAACTAGAAGAGCGCATGCCTGCCTAGCAAAGACAAAATAAAATATTAAAACAAAAAAAGTTAGGTCCAGGAAATTAGAAAGTGATCGATCGGGTCACACTTTATGATTCTTTTGACTTCCCATGGAGTGAAGATTGCATTTTTTTTTTTTAAATATCTATAAAGTGGTTGATGAGAAAGTCGGATATAAAGTGGTTGCTTCTAATGTCATCTGAGACTTTAAGTTGGTAATAATTCATGTGATAATACATTATAGGATCATGGGAGCAGCCCAAACATTTCCGTACAATAATGGATCAGGCGACCCGGGACGACATGTGACCGACATTGATAATGGGTCCAATTAGCCGACGAATTACTATAAATTGGCTCGAAATAGGAGCTACCCTCTATCCATTTATTTTCCCTTGGCTCTGGTGTCCAAGTGACTAAAGTCATGCGGTGCGATTGTTGTGGTGGGGATAGTTGACCGGTGGTTAGGGCTTGTTGTTGATGGTGGGACATGCCCAATTCCGGGGACGAGCCCATGTTCGAACTCAGGCCTACTTCATCGCTTTTTGAGAAAGTATAAAGGACAAAAACCGAAAGATTTTGTTGACGATTGTTCGAAGGATAATCAATAGTTTTCTTTCCCGTCACGGGAAATAAATTTTTCGAAAATCGAATTATTTTCAATACGGAGACGCTCGTGAACGCTGTGACCAAAGGACCAATGAAGATGGTGTGGGGTAGAGAAACGAAGAAAAAAATGCTCTGAAATTAATGCAGCAAGTAGAGCCCCCTTATAATAGTCACCTGGGCCATCCGTACCACATGCATTCACTTTGCCCCTTTTCCTGCTGATCAAGCGTTTTGTAAACTTAAATCGAATGTTGCCGGCATCGCACAGGAGCGAGCACGGTGTGATTCCAGCGTCGAATCGAACCGAAGCAAAGCAGATAAATACGTCTTGAAGAAAACTAGAAACATAACCAGACTGGATAGTAGTTAAGAAGCAAATCGAATCGAATAGCTTTTTCATCTTTCAATTTTTTCTAATTTTGCGACGTTGAACTCACTAAACTAGATTAGATGGAGCATTACGCATTCACCTTCTTTTGCCAAATCGTCGTGCCTCGATGCACTTTCGATTATAGAGTAGAGGGTAGGCCAATGCAACCACACTACACATGGAAACTCCTTTTTTTTTTTTCATTTTCTTTTTGTTCTTTTCGCTCTATTCAGAATTTGTTATGCATGCGCGTGAAATTATTTTTCTTCTTTTCTCCAATGTTTCTACAATGTCAATAATTGCAATGATAATAGAGCACCATGGTTGGTGATAGTGTACAAAACCAAAATGATTAGTAAAGACAAAAGGATGGAGGTAGCTGGTGGATGTGCCGGTGGTGCGTCGCTCCCAAATATCATTCCAAAGTAGTCACTGTCCCCTCCATTGGACCCATTGCCTCCGCCGCCGTCTGCGGTGGTGGCTGTGGTGGTCCCGCCCCCAGAAAACCCCGGATTAGATATGCCGCTGTTGTCCCTGTGAATGAACAAACCGCGCAAAAAGAGAGAAAATAAGGGACCCTTCTGAACGAATCATAATCAAAGGACAAAGTCCTGACATCAGGCTAGAGGAATTAAACAAAGGGTGATGGACAAGGTGGTAGGAACAAGGTTCAATCTAGCTGAACAACAACAGAAGACATTTTTAAATTGCAGAGTGCAAGATCCTAGTGGTAGGAGTAAGGTTCAATCTAACTGAACTGGCAATTTGGCTGCATTGTCTTCTTAAAAAATGCTGTCCCAGAGAGAACCTTCTCTCACTGCTATGCTCATCTCAAAACTCTAGTGCAGTCAAATTGATGATACTTTGATACAGACGCTGCAGAAAGAGAAGAGTATATTATTGAACCAATCACTCAAAGTGCTGTTGCTTTTAAATGAGAAGACGCGCATACACTAAACTAAGGCCAATTGCAGCAAGGCGCAGTTCCATTATAGCAATGGGACCATCCTAGGTTCTATCAGTCTGTGTCAGCCCTGCTTTTCTCTCTGCCTAATCAAGCAGGTTTATTGACTTTTCTCGCATCATTCAATCGCCATTGATAGGTCTCCTCTGTCGAATGTCATTTATCTGCAACCTAACATAGACGACTCCAGCTACCCATTCCAAGTTCTAGGAGCAGAGAAACTGGTAAATGATAGATATTGCTCTGGAGTAGATGGAATCCCCATTCTGTTTCTTGGTTCTGAAAGCATTGCCCGAGAGAATCCATCCAAGCTACACTTCAAACCGGACTTTGGAAAATTTGACTTCATTTAGAGTAGCTACTGATCCTCGCATGAATCTGAAGCCTAGCATCGACATGGTCAGAAGGAAATATAGCACTGTGCATTCTTTGGAGGATCTAGATCTCAGGTCCTCACGCCTGACCACGGTTCATCAGGTACAATCATAGCCATGAAATGTGACTAACCCCAGCCTATGCTGACCCGGGTCGAGGCAAAGCATTCGCCCGAAAATCCCATGGTTTTGAAACAAGATGCGGCTGATGGGAGTCGGGAGGAGGCAACCATCTCTATCCCTCTCCCTTGTTCAGGTGTGTTCAGAAACAAACCTTCACAGCATGGCTGGGGGGACATAACGGTAATAACATTGAACATACCACCGTGAAAAGCAGCTGAGCTTGGAATAGGAAAATAGGACGGCGAACAAGGCCACTTGGAGGAAAAAGTTTCTCTATCTCTCTGTTTTTTTTTCAATTTTATTATATGTAACGGTACCACAGCTGGTTTTCTCTGTCTAGTTCATATCAGATCCCCCCAGCAGGTGGGTGGGGCCCACAACGCGCATCCTATGGTCCTACCTAATTAAAAAAAAATGCAATTTGTCATAGGCAGGACCCACGACTATTGGCTGGACAGCAGATGCAGGCGACTATGGAGTATGTACGCTCCTCACTCGCTCAACTCACTTCCAACCTCGATACACACCCAAACCCATACGCCCTTTTCTGTGACTTTCCTGAGTGGGCAAATGACATTTTCTTTGACTATAATGAAGCAGCCCCCCAATTAGACCAGATAAAGGAAACCAAAGGAAGAAAAAATGGCCTCCTTTATCAAGGCCTCTTGCACTTAGAAATTCCTTTTTATCCACCATGCTCAAAGTCTCGAGCTTTTGACATGGAGACACTGGTTTTCCAGCTCAAACCCATATGCCAGAAAAAGCTAAAAAGCATCTCATCCTGTCGTGTATACTATTCCTAGGCAGAATTGTCACATGGGTTGCGTTCACTTTACCATTACAAGCCTGGATGTCCATATCGCAAAAGCTACTCATCAGCTTGAGTGAGCCTTCTCATCAGACAAGGGATTCTACTCCAAAAAATTTGAACTTGTCAAAACTTAGGAGAAAATGGCGTGCAATTTGCCCTGTCTAAACAATACCGGGGAAAAGATTATGCATTTTTACGTCCTTTCACCTATTTTTCTGGAGGCAATTGTCGCTGAAATCAGAGATTCGAATTGGTAGAATAAATTCCAGGACTTTTGATCGCAAATCAATGCGATGATGAAAGCATGCATTAAATGGACTCCGATATAGGTTTCGACTAGCATGCCTAGGGATTGGTCAAGAATCGCTAAATGGCCTACTGAGAGAAAAGGGTAAAAAGTAGTGGGCAAAAAGAGGATTTACTTCTCCATTTGCATAAAACAAAGAAGAAATCACTGCAAAGGACTGCAGATTATTGATGAACTGGAAAAGGCACACAAGGAAAAGGACAATTGACCTAAAAGGCTGTACTGTTGGCCTCGAAAGATTCTCTAAGCCCCGCAAGATCACGTGCAAAGATAGAATGACAAAACAATAGAACAAAGCTCACCATAATGTCTGTAATATTACTATATGCAGTGGAAAGTTTTTATCTTTTTTATATCGGTAACTTTTCATGATGATCCGGTGATTAGCTCCAAATGAGATTCCAGCGAAAAACAACTTGCAACTGGGAAAGAGAGAAGCAGACACACAATGCTGAAGACGAATTATACCCCCTTCATAGGGACAGCTAAAGTGACAGGGTTCTGTGGTCGCCAATGACTTTATCAGGAATGATTGCAATGTGTTAAATCCGGATTCATATTCTGTCCATTGTAGTTTCAAAACAAAGAAATAAATAGAATCTCTCTCTCCTTTGTATAGCATCGCACAAATCAGTCATTCAAAGTGAAGGGTACCTAAGCAAAAGCTATCAAGATCTAACAAAAGACCGATCAGATAAAGAACACACAATTTGTTCTCTATTTCAAGAAAATACTCCTGGAAGAATGCAATTTACCCGAATCTCCCGGATGAAAATGCGTTTGTCAAGAGCTGTATTCAAGTATAAATGGGCTTGCCAAATCTACTCGACAGTTGAGATAGATAGTTGAAAAGCAGAAAGCACCAGTAACACCTCAGCGTAGAACTTATTTTTCTACTAACAATGAACTCCACAAAAATCCTAATCTGGATCATGTGCCAATAAAGTATGATACTATCAAAAGTTACCATAATTTAAAGCTTTGCTGTGACGAACCAATGGAAGGCTTAGTAACTTGGTGCAACTTTGTATAAAATGTGTGATGTAATCTTTTGAACTCGATATCAAATTATCATATCCCCATTCTTGCCCCTAGAGTAATCTAAGATTTTATGGATTATCACTGACTGTTCTAAAAGTTTAAACTGTTAAATAAATGCGTGGTTTAATATTTATATGATCTAACAAATGCGAAGCAGCCTTCTAATCTAAATTCGGCATCCGAGACTGAGCTTAGCAGAGTAAGAGTAAAATGAGTCAACTTTTGAAGCAAACAATAACTAACAAAAATGCCGGGAAAAGAAAATGCGAGGAAGAGAAGGTGAGTGTACCTAGGATCGCCGAAGACGCCGGCATTCGAGGTCAATTGGTCGATGAGGCCGGCGGGCTTGGGCTCGAGGCTGGAGGCCTTGGAGTACTGGGCGCTGAGGCCGACCCCGGACGGCACGAAGAAGGCGCCGTTCATCAAGATGTCCCCCTCCGTCCGCCAGTTCCAGTCCAGCCAAACGTTCTCCTCCGTGTCCACGCGCTTCGTCACCTGCATTGGGATAGCGTCACTGGGGCCTATCGATATCAAATCTTTCGCCTCATAATAAACATATCAAATCCCCGGAAAGAAACGTCCTCCAGATCCGAAACAAGCGCATCCTCAATGTGAAACGGCTCGAAAACTATTGGGTCGAGTTCTGTACCAAAAGAAACTCTGCCGGTTGCATGGCTGTCAAGCACTGATAAGACCAGAGTCGATCTATCGGACGAGACGGACCAACCAAAGCTTCCACGTCGAGTACCAGGCTGGACTAGGCCAAGGACAGCGGCGTCTGCTGCCCACGCGCCGTCACGGCAAGTGGGGAAACACCCCCACGTCGCGCACAGACAGGACACCCGCCCCCATCAAGGCGCCGATAAGCTGAAGTCAAAGAGGCTCGACGACCCACACCCCTTCCCTCGTAAAAATCAGATTTTTTATTAATGAATCCAAGCGCGCCTCAAAACGCTCGCTAACTTTTCTTCGTTTTTCAATGCTGCGAGTTCACCTCGTCGTGTGTAATGCAAAAGGGTATTGTAAAAATCGTTTCTTTTTGATTAATCGGACTTAAAAAAATTGACTGAAACTGCTCCTGATGAGACGCACGAAAGAGACCCACGAAAGTATCAAAGCACGAGAAAGGAATCATTTTTTTATCCCGAAACCGCCCCTCGCCCCCACGCGCGCGCGCTCGCTCGCTCGCTCGCTCACCTCCTTGGCGTCGGCGATGACGGGCGCCGTGTAGCGGTTGCCCTGGCTGTTGATGGTGGGGTTGCCGCTGCCGCCGATGGCGTACATCTTCCACTCCGTGAAGTCGTTGTTGACCACGTGGATGTAGCCCCGCCGGCACCGGGGCATCCGCTGTACCAGCCCCTTCCCGAAGTGATTGAACGCGATGGTCACCTGCATCCCGGAGTCCGGGGCGTACTTGTCGTCATGGCCCAGCAGCATCACCTCGTCGTGGTGCGCAAAGTGGCTGTTCGATATCGTGATCGCCGTCGAGCCCATGATGGCGTCGATCAGCCCGTCTTTGCATTGCCACAGGGAGCAGTGGTCCACCCATATGTGCGACGCCCCGAATATCGATATCCCATCCCCGTCGGACCGCCCGCGGAACCCGACGTGGGTCGGCGACGACCGTATGTTGGTGTTGCCGGAGGGCTTGCAGTCGTGGACGTGGATGTTGTGGATGATGATGTTGGAGACGTCTTGGACGGTGAGGCAGCCGTTGCCGGTGATTTCGATGCTGTGCCCCCGGCCGTCGATGGTCTTGAAGTTGTTGATGATGAGCTCGTGCTTAAGCCGGATCATCATGTCGGCGGAGAAGATGATCCACAGGGGCTCCTCCTGGAGGACCCCGTACCGGAGCGTCCCCGGCTTCGGGTCCACCACGTCCGAGTCCGAGGAGTCGGTCACCACGTAGATGCGCCCGTCACGACCCCCCAGCGCCGACTGCCCGAACCCGATGCCGCAGTCCGCCAGGCGCTGCCGGTTCGAGGCCCAGTCCGGGTCACACCGCCAGCAGTCGTCGATGGGGTTGCCGGTGCCACACGAGGAGGAGGAGGAGGACGAGGACAAGAGTCTTCTTGAGAGGGAGGCATTCAGTCTCCTGCAAAGATGAAATTGCAAGGAAGGTTTTTAGCTTTGTTGGGAAACCGTGGTAGGAATAACTTAAGAAAGAGCTGGTGGTTATTGTTTTTTCTTGGAAGAGCTGAAAAGAGGGCTGCGAGCCAAGAAATGAGGGCGTTTCCCACAATTTTCTTTAAAATGTGGGAAAATAGAGAACGCTGGGAGGGTTCTTTGCCCCTGTTTTTTGCCCCTAGCAAATGGCTGGGACTTGAGAATGTACCGTGTAAATGCTCTCTGCTTGATGAGCTCAGAGGATGAGCTGAATGTGGCCAAAAAAGGAAAATGGAATGCGAGCAGATGGACGATTTCCTTGTCATGGAGAGAAAAAAAGGAGACAAATCTTTCGAGGAAGAAATATCTGGGGAGATATCTCTTTTGAGAAAAAGAAAGGGGAAAATATCTCAGATTTGAGATTTGGGGGAAAAAACAGAGCAATGTGGTTCAAAAAACAGAGTGGATCTCTTGACCTGTCCTCAGCCAGAAGGTTTCCAGGCCTAAGAAGACATTGCATGGTGTGTGGATGAATGCAGATGAGGATTAGAGCTTAGAAATACCTGTGTACATCTTGTACTACCGCTTCAGGGTCCGGATGTTGGTGAGGGAGGGTGAGGTTCAGAGCAGCCGAGAGTGTGAGAGAGACCAAGACGATGCACGCAGGGAGAATGCAGGTGGTCGGGAACAACATTTCTATCCTCTCCAAGGGACGACAAGCAATAATGAGGCAAATGGGAGAGGCGCTGTTGCCGCAAAATTGTATTTTATACTTTCTTGCGGTCGGGGGTGGTTTTTTTTTTTCTTTTCTTTTTTTAAGGGGCTTTTCTATTTCATTTCAACAAGGAGAAAGGCTGGTAAAAAACAAGGAGAAAGGAGGACGCCGTGAGAGCTGGAATGAGGAGAAGGAGAAGACAGAACCGCCTCCTCTGTATCTCTCTACCCTAATCCTCTGTTTCTTGCACGACCCTCTCGGTCATTCCTAGCTTGCTTTGTTAATCATTCTCCACAAATACTTAGACAAACCAAATTGACAGAGAGAGAGAAACGAGAGAGGGAGGGAGAGAGGGATAGCATATCCAAATGGATGAGCAAGTCATCTCCTTTTTATCTTGCATGAGGAATGGAGATTCTTTGCTCGGGTTCTTCCTCAACAATGTGGACAAAGACCTTTTTCACTTTTATTCTATGGGTTTTCTTTCTTTCTTTCTTTCTTTCCTTTCCTTTTCTTTTCTTTTCTTTTGTGCGAGTGAAGGTTCTGTTTTTGATGATTTCTGGGTCAGATTCTTCCTTTGATTCAGTTAAAATTTGCTTCGCGGAGGTAGAAGACGAGGCTGCTCTGGCAATGGCTGCTGCGGATCTGGTATAAAAGAGGTCCCCTTTGCTCTCTTCTTTTCCCCCTTCTTTTTCCGCAGACTACTACATAGAGGAGCAAAAGCACAGCGTAAAAGCCTGCTATCGTCAATACAATGTCCTGCCTTTGCCTTCTGCAAAAGGCTCCGTAGCGGCATAAATATTAAATGAGCCAATCCATACATATATTTCTCCTTTTGATAATCCGAAACACTGGACGAAAGAGATCTGACGGACAGTCTGCAAGCGTTTTGACCATCTTACAAGTTTAATGAACGCGGTTAAGCTCGGATATATTATCTTCACACGGTATCTTTCAACCGACAATGGTGTCTTCGTTCAGTGGACCCATTGTGCGAAGCACAGGTCAGCCTAACAAGAGGGCTTTCACCTCCCTCTCTCACCATCACTGGCATGGGCAGTTACTATGCTTACCTATTAGTTCCTCAAAGAACTTGTGAAGGAGTTATGGTAGAGTCTTCTCTCTCCACCTGAGAAAGTCCCTTAATTTTTGGGTATATCTTTATCTCCCTTATGTAGAAGGGAATATCTTCAAATTTTTCGTCTGAAATAGTTTAAGCACATACTTAGGTCCGAAACTTGATTAAGCCTGGATATATTATCCATGCCATGCGAGCGATTTTGGCCTAGAATTAAGCAATTTGCACACAAGTCGTGAAATCTGAATGGGTGATTTTAAGCTAAAAATCCTCCACACTATTCTCGTGCACCAATTAAAAGAAGATACCGAGTTGGGAAAGATCAATATTATTATCAACTACGAACCCCCTTTTCTTTATTTTATGACAGAGGAAGAAAATCCACACAATGGACATCCAAATTGCTCGAATGGTTTTTTCTTTTTTCCATTTGATTTCGTGCATGCGATCAATAAATTATCGAGCGCTCTTGCAGCATCACGTTGACCATTCATCCGAGAAAACCCCTAACATTGTCAAACTATTTTCCTCAAAAATAAAAAAAATAAAATAAAATTTCACGACCCAATTAGGTGATTTTAATAATTCGGGCGCTCCAAGAGCATCACGAAATCCACAGATGCTATTGGGCTGGACTAGGGGCAATTCGGGTCCTCGGGTCAATCAGATGGGTCTCGGCCTTACCTCCATTTGGATCTGCCCTACGAGCCACTTCGCATGAGATTTGACTCTACCTAGTTTGACTAATAACGATGAGAAAATAACTTGAAAATCCTTTCTGGTGATCAGATTACAAGTGGGATGATCTCATCTAACTTAACTGCCGAAGGGATTCAAATTTCATATGTTATCCACAGTGTTTTCCTTTTCAAATGTACCCTATTTCGGCCAAGATTCAATAACAGTTAATCATCTTAATAATTAATCCGATTGACTACGATTTGAGTTTGTCAAAATCACCGGATTAAATGAAACTTTAGAACGTGATCAAGAACGTCCGCTGATTGAAATCTTTGAGGGCAAAAAACAATAAGATGAACCAGGAAGAGGAGACTCGTGTACATTAAGCAACTCGTGTTCACACTAAATCGCAAGCATGAAAAACTTAAGAGGAAAAAGAAGAAGATGGGTTCGTAACTTCACTCGACCCTTGTCACTTTCTATCTTTTACATTCACGGGCTCGTCAATGCCGGCATTGCTCAGCGCAATCCCCTTCTCATTCTCGGCCATTTGATCTCTATACCTCTTGTAGATATCCCCTTGGTAGTACTCCCTAGTCCTCACGACCAAAACCAGCAAGACGAGCGCCCCCAGCGCGTTCACGCCCGCCAGGATGCTGAACGACGTCCGGTAGCACCGCCTCCCGATGCAGGTCAGCTCCTTCGCCGCCGATCGTGTCAGCCCCCTGGCCGCAAGCTGCCTCGTCGCCTCCACGTCGTAAAGCCTGCCCACGACCAGCACATTGAGGATGTACGACCCGAGGGGGCTAGCCAGCTGCCCGCAGTTGAACAGCGTCGAGTAGTACTTGAGCCCGAAGAGCTCGGAGATGATGATGAAGAGGAGCGTGAGCTGCGCGCCGTAGGAAAACCCGATGAGGAGGGAGGCGACGTAGACCGACCCGGGGGCCGGGAACGCGATGAGGAGGTCCCCGACCCCCGACACGACGAGCGAGAGCATCATGATGACGGGGCGGGGCACTTTCCACTTGTTGTATATGATCTCCGAGATGAACCCGGCGAAGACCCGGCCGAAGTAGTTCCACACGCTCACGAGGGACACAAACGTGCCGATCGTGTGCTGCGGGTAGCCCAGGGACTCGCCGATCTGGCCCAGGTTGTCGACCGCAGTCAGGCTGCATCCGAGGCCGCAGAACGTCGCCACGAAGAGAGTGATCATGTCCAAGCTCAAGAGGGCCTGCATGATCGTGTAGTCCGCACCTCTTTCGGGAGGCTTGAACACATCGGCACAACACAAAGTGTCATTCGGGTTGGTAGCCTCTTGCTCTTCTTGCCTCCGCTGATCAGTCGCATGAATTTCCAAATCACGAGCAGGACTGGAGGCGTCATCATCAGCAACTCCCACGGTCGCCGTCGTAGGTTTCTGTGCCTTCCTCTGCTTCCACGTGGCCCACTCCTCCCTCACCGCGATCCCGAGGGGGAGGAAGGTCAAGAAGCAGACGGCAACCGCGCTCACGACGTAGGCCCCATGGGAGAAGCTGACCTGCTTCTGGGCGATGGTCAGGGCCATGATGACCAGCGCAAGCACGACCGTGATGGCCAGGTACTCGTAGAACACCTTGAGCTCGTTAGGGTGCGTCGAGAGCTTCATCGTCCGGATGGTGTACACGAAGACGATCGAGATCACCGCCGGCAGCCACCCGATGAGGAGGATGAGGGACTTGGAGTCGTCCCCATAGATGGCGTAGTAAAGCTGCGTCATCATCGCGCCGCTCAGCCCCACGAAGCCCTGCACGAGACGAGAGAAAGCATTTCGGGTATTCGTTACGTCGCCGATATGAATATTTGACGAGATATCAGTCGTCCATGAAGTACCTTCATCAGGCCGAGCATGATGCCGCGGCTCTCGGGGAAGTTCTTGACGCAGGTGACGAGGGAGCCCGTGTTGGCGAAGTTCTGGGAGTTGGCGCAGACGCAGATGTAGACGCACATCTGCCAGACCGTGGGGCGGGGGATGCGACGGGTGACGGCGAGCCAGATGAGGAAGTAGCCGGCGAAGTTCATGGCGGAGCCAACAAGGAGGACGAGCCATGTGGGGGCGACCTCGGCGAAGAGGCCGGAGAGGACGCCGACGTTGGCGCCGAGGTCCTTGCAGGAGCTGAGGAGGTTGAGGGTCGACTGGTCGTAGCCGAGGGTGGACTTGATGTCCTTGGAGTAGACGCCGAAGAGGTAGGTAGCGCCGGCGCCCGCCATGATCAGGAAGGACGCGAACATCATGAACCACCGCCCCCGGAGGACCTGGAGGGCGAAGGCGCAGCAGCCGCCGCCATCGCCGCCGCCAGCAGTGGTCATCGCCATGGAAGAGAGATCGTCGTCTGAAGGAGGATTCTAATGCGGACTTTGGATGGGTTTTATGGTGGAGATCATTGATAGAGATTTGAAACAGAGAAGAGTTAGTTAAGCGGATAAGGTCAGAATAGATTTGATCTTCCGTTCTCGACTATACAGATGTCCATTCCATGTCGGATGAAAAGAAAAACCCGCACCCTATCCGTTTGGTTGGATGCGGTCGGGTCGGCCCATCAATGGTTAAAAGCCCGTGGGTCGTGGAGGAATGCGTTTGCAGTCCATGATGGAGTCTCTTTCGTCTGGGCCTTCTTGCCTTCTTGGGCTCGCGAGAGCTCCCTTGAGTAAACGTGCGACCGTGCCGACGAGTTTCTTAAAGATGCTAATTAGGATTAGGAAATTATTTAATGACTTATTAATACGAAAAATAAATTATTGTTTTTCCTGTGAAGGGATTAGGGGAACCTTCTTGTCCTTGAGATCCCAAATCAAGGCAGGTTTTTGTTTGTCATTGGATTTTGTTCAACTTGACACGCCAGAAGAAAACAAGCTTCGGTCCACCAACATAGAAATTAGTGTTAATTGCATTGGTGTTGTTGAGTAGTGTTTCTAGGACATTGACTAATGTTATTTGATAAGAGGGTCTTCCCTTTATTTGATCACTTATTATGTATGCTTGAAAAATTATGTTCATGAGTAAACTGGACGCGCTTGTTAAATTTTACATGATGAGGAAATTTACGTTTTCAAAGCATTATTATGAGCAAAATCAATACACTAGGAGCCACGAAAAATATCTTAGTCGATTGTTTAACAAGTGTTGTCGCGACCCAATTTTTTTCGGGGTTTGGACCGCCTAAAACTAGGTTAATGGATTCTAAGTCTTTGCAGCACGCTCTCCAAGCCCCATACCTGGTCGCGACTTAGGTTTGAATTCTTAACGCAAATAATTTTAATCAGGAATCGCCACTAATCTATTTTTGATAGGTCGATTAGAAATCCAAGTAAATAACGGGAGATTTACTTTACTCCTACGAACCAGATATTTATGAGTTCGGGGACTTGATTCACACCAGATTATCCTAGTGCCCTTTCGGTACCTTTTTATTTCATTTTCAAAAAAATGTTTGGCAATTGAATTGATTTTAATTTAACTTTCTAACATGTGAGGTGATCATACATGTGCGCATACCACCAATTTAACACTCAAGAAAGCAAATTAAATAATGCAAAACATACCTAGAAGCAACGAAAGATCTGTATTGTTAAATCGGAATTCACACATCAAGAACCCTAGATATGATTTCTAATTAACACGCAATTTCAATTTTTGTTTTCATTTTATTTAGTGAAAATCATGTGATGCATGCTAATAATCTAATATGACATGGCAGCATGATCTAAACTATATGACATGAAGAAATGCAATAATTAAATGCAATATAAATGACCTAATTTTAATGACATGCAATACGATGCAACGACATACAAAATTATTTAAACTAAAATGACATGCATCATATAATTCAATATGCGGGTTATATGTCACGCGACATTTATTAAATGACTTAATCTAATCACTAAAATGATGTGCATTTCATGGACCTAATCTTACATGACATGCAAATGGCATTTTTTATTTAAAAAATGCAATCTATCCTAGAAATTGCAACTAATTTATCCTAAGACAGATTTTATGAAATTTGAAATGATCTAACTAGATTAAGATTCTATCTAATTTAAATCGGGGATTAAGTCATATTAAATCCTAATTTAAACTAAGACATTATCTAAATCTAAAATGAAACATGCAATCATAATCTAATATGCACAATGATTTTTTTGTGTTTTTTCTTTTAGAAATTTGAAATTAAAACTAACACATAGTTAAACATGCAATTCAAATAAAAAACTAACAACCTAAATGAATGCACTTTTTTAAATTTTTTATTTAAAAATTCATAATAAGATTGCAATCCTAAATATGCAAGATAACAACAAACCTAATCCTAATTTAACATTTTTAGATTTTTCTTATTTAAAATTCGAAATAAGATTGCAATTTTAATCCTAAAGCAAATCTAATCCTAAGTGAGATTTTTCATTTTTTATTTTACGAAAATAAGATTTGACTCAATCAATTTGACGATAGCAAATCAAACAAAAGATAAGATTGATATCCAAAATTGACAAACCATATCTCGCGCGTGAGATCGAGTTAGCCTAATTTTAAATTAAATCGCAAATCGAATCTCGAGCCTTGAGATTGGATTGTCGATTTTTATAAGGGATTACGAGTCGGATTTCGGGACGAAAATTGGACTGTCAATCCTAGGGACTATTTCATATTGGGATCTCAATCACATATTTAAAGGGAACAATTTCACTAAAAGGATAAAATAAAAAGGAAAGAAAAAGAAAACAGTAAGTAAATAAATAAATAAAAACTACCTAATTTTCCCTTTTCTTTTCCTTTTATTTTTTTCTGCTTTCTTTGCCCTTTCCACGGATTGCCACTCGTGGCAGGTCACCTACGGCAACTGGCGTCGGTCCGGCGGGGCAGCTCCGGCGAAGGGAAGGCGGGCGGAGGAAGACGCGCGGTCGTCGGCGCTCGGAGTTGCAGCAGTGACTGGTATTGCAGTGGCGTCGGGACGAGCTCGCGGGTGCAGACGGATTTCTGGGTGCGGAAGTCGCGGATCGAGCACGACCAACGTTGGGCGGATCGGCCTCGACAGAAGCTCCGGGCAGCAGGGCACAGGGATTCGGTGGTAGCGTCGAATCGCGTGAGCGCGTCAAGGGGTCAGTGGGTCCTCGACTCTTGGGCGATGGGCGATGCTCGGTGGGGCGGAGCGGTGGGTCGCGACGAGCTTCAGCGGGCCGGAGGTTGCGGCCGAGGTAGGTCGCGGGGCTATGCGTCGCCGCGGGACCGGCTGGTGTGGCGAGGGCGTTCGCGGTCGGAAGTGCGGTGGGGCGGCGCCGCGGGCAGTTTGAGATGCGGTCGCTGGACGCCGGGCGCGGCGGTGCTCACAGCTGCGGAGGCGCGACGGATCGGACGGCGAGGGAGTCCGAGCGGCTTGCGGTTTGATGGCGTCTGCGTCGCGGGTGAAGAAGAAACCGACAACCAGGACAGCGGATGGGGGCAGCGAATGTGGGGGAAGATGATGAACAGTAAATGTCCAATCACTTCCTCCCCTCCGCTGCTTCTGCTTTTCACTGTTGTTGCAGACTTTTCCCCTCCTATTCACGACGACTTCCCCTCTCTCTTCACTTTTTTCTTTTTCGGTCAAAGAAGCAAAAACTTTTTTAACTTTTTCCTCCTCTTTCCTTTCAACCGAGAGAAAAACCCCCACGGATGGCTTCTCTCCCCTTTCACTTTTTCTGAATTTTTTTTCAAAAGAAGCTCTCCCCCTCGATTCATCCGTACGTATCCTTTTATAGGCGACGCAAAACAGGATCTTTTTTGTTAATATTTTCATCTCCCGAATATTGCTTATAACCTCTTGAACGAAAAAATCCTTATCTCAAAAATATTCTCTCCCGATTTCATCACCTATTGATAAAAAAATAAGATTACAATGCGATTTTTTTAATTTTTCAAAAACCATAATATCGCATCAAATCTTAATTTTTCGCAACATAATCAATTAAAAATAACGACGGGCTTAGGTTAATTTTATCCTTTCATGGGCCTAGCCCGGCCTACCGAACTTAAGCTTAAAAACATAAAATTTGAGCTCATCCACCACCGGTCCTAAAAATAAAAATGCAAAACATGTAAATTAAAAATAAATGCACCTAAAAAATTATATGCTATGCGATTGAATTATAATATTTTTAGGGGTTAAAAATTAATCCCCAATTTTTATGCGATAAATGGTAAATGGGTTGTCCAAAATTTAGGTGTCAACAAGTGTTTATAAGGAACTTGATAATGAAACCCATCTTCAATATACTCATTTATTTAAACTCATCAAGAGCCGGGCCATCTAAAATCATCTTACTTTATTGACGGCAATACCTAAATGTGAGGTCATGAAGAGACGCCAATGGTCTTGTGCATGACTTGTCCATTGGCAATAATTAGCAGTGAGATCACAACGTTTTCATCCATTCATCGGACTAGTTGTATTAGAATAATGGATTATTAGTTAGGTTCTTTGACCTGAACTTCAAATGTTCCATAAGTTAGTCAAATTGCACGGCCTCAAACTAGAACCGCTTCATTCCAATCCGACATGCATGCACAGATGGATGAACTAGTTGCAACCACAATCGATAATATCTTGATATTAACATATTCGAGCAGACCAAATTCCCCGTAAAGTAAATTACAGAATGACGGAGAAATTTTATATTTACGCGGAAATCCATTTCACCAACAAAAATCTTCTCATCGCTCGAAAGATAGGTCAGATTTGGTTCTTGAAAATCATCCGCGGGCCACCTAATTAACCTCTCCTCCAAAGTAGCAAAAGAGAAAATGAATTGTTTCGGCGTATTCTGCGGACGCATGTGAAGGCGATAGCTGACAGAAACAACAAAGCGCATGGGGTTGGCTGTGACGTCTCAATCATAGGCTACAACTTTCCTTGCTTTCACGTGAGAGACGACTTATAAAATCAACAGATAGAATCTTGACTATCATTAATCTAGCAATTGACTCCATGAAAAGACAAGTTTAAACATTACAATAATTGAAGTTTACTCCATTGGAATGATAATCTCGAGTTTTTTTTTTTTTTTTTTAATAATCTCGAGTTAATATGTATAAATGTGATAATAAGTCCTACTATATGGAAAATGCGCAAAAACCCTCCTCAACTTTTGTGGTTTAACCATCCATTCCATGGCTGAAAAACACCGAAGCACCCGCAGCCCTTGTCCTCGGCGGTGGCTGATCTTGCTCGCCGCCCCTCCCCACCCCCATCCACCCTGTCTGAGGTCATGGATGACCCTAGATTGAGGTCGCCTAAGTGGCCATGACGCTCGATCTAGATGATCGACACAGGGATTGTAAAGATCGGTCATATTCATATCCCCAAAATTTCTTTCTCGATGTATTTTTCATTAACTGTCATTATTTAAGGCTGCGTTCGTTTCACGGAAAATGGACCATCTCTGGAAAATATTTTCCCAGAAGTCATTTTTCAGGAAAATTGCTATATTTTCCGGTGTTCGGCTAATACTTAAATTTTGAGTGGATAACATTTTCCACCGTTCATTAACTAATTTCTTTCTTTTTTTTTTTTTTTTTTTCCTTTTCTTTTCCTTCTCCTTCCTCCTTCCTCCTTCCTCCTTCCTCCGCCGCTGCACGCCTAACGATGGTGAGACGACCAAGATCCGGTCGCCAGATCCGGCGAGCTGGGCGGGGCTCGGGCCTCGCCCGAGCTCGCCAGAGGTCTGGCGAGCCGCGAGCTCGCCGGATCTGGCGGCGGAGCTCGGGCTCCCGATCAAGGCGAGCCCGAGCTCCACCGCCAGATCCGGCGAGCTCGGGCGAGGCTCGAGCCCCGCCCAACTCGCCGGATCTGGTGAGGCCAGAGCTCTGCCCCAAGCCGGCAAGGCTCTGCCTCGCCCGATCTGGTGAGGCCCGAGCTCGCCGAGCTCGGGCGAGCTGGGCTTCCATAGACCGGGTTAGGCGGAGCCTCGCCGGCCCGGGGCGGAGCTCGAAATGGCTCGCGACCGCAGCCGGTCGCCGGTCACCGGTCGCCGGCCGCTGTCAAGGCCGGCCACCGGTCAAGCTAAGGAAGAAAAATGAAAAGGAAAGAAAAAAAAAAAAAAAAGGCAGAGGAAGTTGTGGAAAATGTTTTCCACTTTTCAGAAGTGGAAAACATTTTCCTTAGCTTTGCATGTAAATTTTACTGTTGATGGAAAATATTTTCCTTGAGTTGTTGATTTTCCGTGAAACGAACATCGGAAAATCCGGAAAACATTTTCCTGGAAGTTATTTTCCGTGAAACGAACGCAGCCTTAGTGAGATACCAACTCTACGATCCAATTCACTGCCATAAATTACAAAAAGAAAGCAACCGAAAGGAAAAAGAGACAAAATCGAAAGGTCAGATCGCTATTTTGGTCCATGAAACAAACGCGTCCATTATAATAAGCGATTACACACGAATCGACTGACGCCTCTAGTCTAATAACACACAGAAAATTAGAAAAAGCGCACATCAGACACCAGGGACTACCACCACCGAACCTAGGGTGACGCTAGCGTACTACAGATCAAACATAGCGGACAAAGCAAGAAAAAACTTGGTTTTATATATCAAGAACATCATCTTACTTCTTTGCGGCTTCCGACGGGTCCGCTGCGTCTTCCGACGGGTCCGCTGCGTCTTCCGACGGGTCCGCTGCGTCCGCTGCATCTTCCGAGGGGTCCGCTGCGTCTTCCAACGGGTCCGCTGCGTCTTCCAAGGGGTCCGCTGCGTCTTCCAACGGGTCCGCTGCGTCTTCCAAGGGGTCCGCTGCGTCTTCCGACAGCACCGCGCCGACCAACCGGTTGATCAACATGCCGGTAATCCCCTCGGTCAACACGCCGGTAATCCCCTCGGTCAACGAGCTGACCAAATGCGGGCTGTGACTCCCCGTTGGAGGCGCCCGCTCTGGGGTCGGCGTATTTTCACATCCCCTCGGCAGCTCCTCACTGAACTTGTAAGTAAATTCCAGGACCCCCTGGGTATTTCCGACCCCGGATGGCAGACTCACGCTGCAGCTCATTTGCTTGGCCTTCTCGTCCCCCTGCTTCTCGAGCAGCTCCGCAATCGGCACCTTGACCCTGCCGACCTCTTTCTCGCCGCCGTGGGTCTTCTTGGTCATGATCTCGAACACGAGAATGAGGAGGTCGGTGCGGGCCTCGTCGACGGGGAAGGTGAGGAGGTTGTCCCAACTAGGGCTGGTGTCGCCGTTCTTGTGGACGTCGGTGCTCTTCTTGTGGTTGCCGGAGAGGGAGACGGTGACATAGGGGTCCATCTTATGGATGACGTTGACGCTGTGGAGGTCCTTGGCGGACATCCTCGTCACCTCCAGGGACTTGATCACCATGTCTACCGCTCGAAAACCTTTTGAAGAAGATGAAGGTGAAAACCAGTGATTTGCAGAGAGCTTTTCTTGTTTCTGAAGGCTGCAAGCCTGCAACTGGATGAGGTTCGTGAGTGGTGGTTTGAACTTTCAAGCCCTCGTAGCACCAACCTCGTTCTGGGGAAAATGGGTGGTTTAGCTGGTCCGCACTCTTCGGAAATAAATTGGATGTCCATCTTTTACCCAATTTTTCCACATGACGTTGATCGGTACATTGTTGGGGTCCCTTTGGAGGTGCCTTCTTTGTTTCTTCCTTCTCGCATGTGAGGTCGTGATGTCCCGCCGGGGACGAGGGAGGGGAGGATAAGGCTGCGCATGACAACACTTCTTGACTGGGAAAGAGTTTTTTTTTTTTTTTTTTTTCAGAAATAGTTTTCTATTTTTATTATGGAGAAACAATTTCGAGAAAAGTAAAAAACCCGTTTAGTAACTACACAAAATTTTTACTATGAAATAGAAAAATGATAGAATTGCGTTTGGTAACGCAACGATTCTTTTGTATTTATTCGTTTTTATTTTTGCTCATGGATCGCCGGCAGCCAGCAGTGACCGGTGGGTAGCGGCAGCGGTGGCGGCAGGCAGTTGGAGGTGGCAACGGCAAGCGAGAGAAATAAAAGAAAAATAAAAAAGAAAATTAGCTTATTTCTAGAAGTTGTTCCTATAAACAAAAGCAATTTTTTTTTTTTTCGTTTATTCCAAAACCATTCTGAAAGGCTAAGTTTATTTCGAGGAATAGAAAAATAACTCTTGGCGCTTACCAAATAGGTTTTTTTTTTTTTTTTTTTTTTGTTTTAGGGAGCAAAAGAATAGAAATTCTAATAAATAGAAACGTTACGCGCGCGGCTCTAAAGGTCCAGGAAATTAGAAAGTGATTGATCGGGTCACACTTTATGATTCTTTTGACTTCCCATGGAGTGAAGATTGCATTTTTTTAAAAAATATCCATAAAGTGGTTGATGAGAAATTCGGATATAAAGTGGTTGCTTTTAATGTCATCTGACATTTTAAGTTGGTAATAAGTCATGTGATAATACATTATACTTGATCAACTTTTCATTCCAAATTGGTATCATGGGAGCAGCCCAAACATTTCCGTACAATAATGGATCAGGCGATCTGGGACGACATGTGACCGGCATTGATAATGGGTCCAATTAGCCGACGGATTACATAAATTGGCTCGAAATAGGAGCTACCCTCTATCCATTTATTTTCCTTTGGCTTTAGTGTTCAAGTTACTAAAGTTATGCTGTGCGATTGTTGTGCTGGGGATAGTTGACCGGTGGTTAGGGGTGGCACATGCCCAATTTCGGTTTTGACGGTTTGGCAGGGCCGATGTTGTTCCGGGACAGGCCCATGTTCGAACTCAGGCCTACTTCATCGCTTTTTAAGAAAGTATATAGGACAAAAACTGAAAGATTTTGTTGACGATTGTTCGAAGGATATTTAGAGAATTTCAATCAATAGTTTCCTTTCCCGTCACGGGAAATAAATTTCTCGAAAATCGTATTCATTTCAATGTGGAGACGCTCGTGAACGCTGTGATCAAAGGACCGATGAAGATGATGTGGGCTAGAGAAACGAAGGAAAAAAATGCCCTGAAATTAATGCAGCAAGTAGTAGGGGTGAGCGGTTCCAGGTTCCGGTTCGGTTCCGTCTGGAACCTGGGCAACCCGCCCGGTACGAGTCTTCAAAATGGGAACCCTGGAACCTACCCGTCGAAGCAGGAAACCTGGAACCTACCCCCGTCACGAGGTTAGGGTCGGTTGCCCAGGTTCCAACAGGCCCGCGTTCCTTTTTTTGTTTTTATTTTTATTTATAGATTTGAACTATAACGTATGCGCGCATTCAAAAAAAAAATTATAACGTATGCGCACGTTACCAAAAAAAAAAAAAAAAATATAACGTACACGCACATTAAAAAAAAATATAACGTACACGCACATTATCAAAAAAAAATTATAACGTATGCGCACGTTATAAAAAAAAATATAACGTACGCGCACGATATAAAAAAAAAAATATAGCGTGCGCGCACGTTATCAAAAAAAACTATAACGTGCGCGCACGTTATAAAAAAAAAAAACTATAACGTGGACGCACATTACCAAAAAAAAATATAACGTATGCGCGTGTTAAAAAAAAAAAAACTATAACGTACGCGTATACTATACGGTAACTTCTCACATCTTAGGAAACATACCAATGCCAACAGTTTTTTTTTTTTCTATTATTCATTTTTAGAGTTGAATCTAAAAATGAATAAAAAACCAGCCTAGCAGAGGCAGACCCTCAAATTTCTACAAGTACCTGAAGCATTTCGGTAATCAGATAAACAATACAACAATGGAATGCGAGACTCGGATTTCAAAGTTCAATAAGGGAAGCATCATTAATCTCAACCCAGAAGCGCACGACTCTTGCAGAGAAAGAGAAAGCTTCAACACTTCACCGACTAAACCAATTTCTCTTTTCCCGAAGAACCCACAATCCAAAACGAAGTTTCAGCTCCAAGTAAGGAAAAAAGCCCAAAAGGGGTCATGCAACAAGCTCCATTACACGCAGAACGGGAAGCACGAACGAGCCCCGCGGAGGCAGACCCTCGAAATTTCTGCAACTATCCGAAGCGTTTCAGTAATCAGATAAACACCCCAGTTGAAATCAATTACAAAATAATTGGTCCCACCAAGCAGTCAACCCGGATGCGCGAGACTCTCACAGAGAAAGCGTCAACACTTCACCAACTAAACCAATTTCTCTTTTCTAGAAGAACCCACAATGCAAAAACGGAGTTTCAGCTTCCAATAAGGAAAAAAAGCTTGCATTACAAAGCGCAAACCCAGCCCCGCGGAGGTAGAACCCAGAAATTCCGCAAGCACCCGAAGCGCTTCGGCAATCAGATAAACACCCACTTGCAATCGATTACGAAACAATCGGTCCCACCAAGCAGTGCGCGCGAGCCGGAACTGAAGCGCAATCACGAACGCATGCTCAGTTGCACAGAGAGAGAGAGAGAGAGAGAGAGAGAGAGAGAGAGAGAGAGAGAGAGAGAGAGAGAGAGAGAGGGAACCTGGTGCCGAACGGGAATGGCGAAGCAGTGGCTTCTGGTTCGTTGCAGCAGCAGGGGCGTCGGGGCTTCTGGCGCGAGCGGCGTGGATCACGAGCAGGGACGTCGGTCAGGGTCTTCGGGGCAACGGCCGGTCACGAGCAGGGACTTCTGGCGATTCGCGAATGCGGGCGTCGAGGCTCGAGCGACGTCGGGGACTGGCGTCCAGCGGCGTTCGGCGACGGTGGCCGGCGCTGAGCAGAGCGACGGGCGTCGAGCGGCGTTCGGCGACGGTGGCCGGCGCTGAGGAGTGAGCAGGGACGTCAGTCGGGTCTTCAGGGCAACGACGACTCAAGTGTCGCGAATGCGGGCGTCGAGCGACGTCGGGGACTGGCGTCCAGTCCAGACCAGTGGCGTCCGACGACGGTGGCCTTGAGGGCGAGCGGCGTCCGGCGGCGGTGGCCTTGAGGGCGAGCGGCGTCCAGCTGAAATCGGAGGACTGAGTGAGGAAGATACAGAGGACAGGAGGCTGGAGGCTTGGAGTTGGAGAGCCGAGCGGGGGGGGGGGGTTTCCTTTTGGAACCCTAACCGGTTCCGAAACCGGTTCCGCGACCGGTTCCGCGGCCGGTTCCGGTTCCGGTTCCACGCCGGTTCCGGTTCCCGGAAAAATGAAACCGGGAACCGGAACCGGTCCTTTAAGAACCGGGAATCGGACCGAGGTTCCGGTTCCGGTTCTCCGGTTCCCGGTTCTACCCGCTACCCGTGCTCGCCCCTAGCAAGTAGAGCCCCCTATAATAGTCACCTGAGCCATCCGTACCACATGCATTCACATCGCACAGGAGCGAGCACGGTGCAATTCAAGCGTCAAATCAATCCGAAGCAAAGCACATAAATACGTCTTGAAGAATACTAGAAACATAACCAAACCCCATAGTAGTTAAGAAGCAAATCGAATCGAATAGCTTTTTCATCTTTCATTTTTTTCTAATTTTGCGACGTTGAACTCACTAAACTAGATTAGAAGGAGCATTATGCATTCAACTTCTTTTGCCAAAACGTTGTGCCTCAATGCACTTTCGATTATAGAGAAGTGGGTAGGCAATGCAACCACACTAGTCAGGAAAACTCTTTCTTTTTTTTTTTTTTTTTTTTTTTCATTTTCCTTTTGTTCTTTTCGCTCTCTTCAGTGTTTGTTATGCATGCGCATGAAAATACTTTTCTTCTTTTCTCCAATGTTTCTACAATGTCAATAATTGCAATGATAATAGAGCACCATGGTGATAGTGTACAAAACCAAAATGATTAGTAAAGACAAAAGGATGCAGGTAGCTGATGAATGTGTCGGTGGAGCCTCGCTCCCAAATATCATTCCAAAGTAGTCACTGTCCCCTCCACTCAAACCCATATGCCAGAAAAAGCTAAAAAGCATCTCATCTCGTCCTGTATGCTATTCCTAGGCAGGATTGCCACATGGGTTGGGTTCACTTTACTATTACGAGCCTGGATGTCCATATCGCAAAAGCTACTCATCAGCTTGAGTGAGCCTTCTCATCAGACAAGGGATTCTACTCCAAAAAATTTGAACTTGTCAAAACTTAGGAGAAAATGGCGTGCAATTTTCCCTGTCTAAACAATACCGTGAAAAAGAATATGCATTTTTACGTCATTTCACCTATTTTTCTCGAAGCAATTGTCGCCGAAATCAGAGATTCGAATTGGTAGAATAAATTCTAGGACTTTTGACCGCAAATCAATGCGATGATGAAGGCATGCATTAAATGGACTCGAGTATAGGTTTCGACTAGCATGCCTAGGGATTGGTCAAGAATCGCTAAATGGCCTACTGAGAGAAAAAGGTAAAAAGTAGAGGGCAAAAAGAGGATTTACTTCTCCATTTTCATAAAAAAAGAAGAAATCACTGCAAAGGACTGCAGATTATTGATGAACTGGAAAAGGCACACAAGGAAAAGGACAACTGAACTAAAAGGCTGTACTATTGGCCCTCTTGCAAGATTCTCTAAGCCCGGCAAGATCACGTGCAAAGATAGAATGACAAAATAATAGAAAAAAGCTCACCATAATGTCTGTAATATTACTATATGCAGTGGAAAGTTTTTATCTTTTTTATATCGGTGACTTTTCATGATGATCTGGTGATTAGCTCCAAATGAGATTCCAGCGAAAACAACTTGCTCTCCTTGTTGGTTAAAAGGCCATGGATCAACAAGAGCAACTGGGAAAGAGAAAAGCAGGCACACAATGACGAAGACGAATTATACCCCCTTCATAGTGACAGCTAAAGTGACAGGGTTCTGTGGTCACCAATGACTTTATCAGGAACGATTGTAAGGTGTTAAATCCGGATTCATATTCGGTCCGTTGTCGTTTCAAAACAAAGAAATAAATAGAATATCTCTCCCCTGAGAATTATCGATCCAACCGTTCCAATTGGTAGATGCTTCCAATTTGTAGAGCATTGCAAAAATCAGTCATTCAAAGTGAAGGGTACCTAAACAAAAGCTGTCAAGATCTAACAAAAGACCAATCAGATAAAACACACTATTTGTTCTCTATTCCAAGAAAATACTCTTGGAAGAATGCAATTTACCCGAATCTCTCGGATGAAAATGCATTTGTAAAGAGCTGTATTCAAGTATAAATGGGCATGCCAAATCTGCTTGACAGTTGAGATAGATAGTTGAAAAGCAGAAAGCACCAGTAACACCTCAGCGTAGAACTTGTTTTTCTACTAACTAACAATGAACTCCACAAAAATCCTAATCTGGATCATGTGCCAATAAAGTATGATACTATCAAAAGTTACCATAATTTAAAGCTTTGCCATGACGAACCAATGGAAAGCTTAGTAACTTGGTGCGACTTTGTAGAAAATGGGTGATGCAATCTTTTGAACTTGATGTCAAATTATCATATCCCCATTCTTGCCCCCAAATTAGAGTAATGTGAGATTTTATGGACCATCACTTATTGTTCTAAAAGTTTAAACTGTTAAATAAATGCGTAGTTTAATATTTATATATTGTAACAAATGCAAAGCAGCCTTCTAATTTAAAATTCGGCATCTGAGACTGAGCTTAGCAGAGTAAAATGAGTCAATTTTTGAAGCAAATAATAACTAACAAAAATGCCGGAAAAGGAAAATGCAAGGAAGAGAAGGTGAGTGTACTTAGGATCGCCGAACACGCCGGCATTCATGGTCAATTGGTCGATGAGGCCGGCGGACTTCGGCTCGAGGCTGGAGGCCTGAGAGTACTGGGCGCTGAGGCCGACCCCGGACGGCACAAAGAAGGCGCCGTTCACCATGATGTCCCCATCCGTCCGCCAGTTCCAGTCCGTCCACTCGTTCTCCTCCGTGTCCACGCGCTTCGTCACCTGCATTGGGATAGCGCCACTAGGGGCCTATCGATGTCAAATCTTTCGCCTCATAACAAACATATCAAATCCCCGGAAAGAAACGTCCTCCAGATCCGGAAACAAGCGCATCCTCAATGTGAAACGGCTCGAAAACTATTGGATCGAGTTCAGCACCCAAAAAAACTCTGCCGGTTGCATGGCTGTCAAGCACTGATAAGACCAGAGTCGATCCACCGGACGACACGGACCAACCAAAGCTTCCACGTCGAGTACCAGGCTGGACTAGTGCAAGGACAGCGGCGTCTGCTGCCCACGCGCCGTCACGGCAAGTGGGGAAACACCCCACGTCGGGCACAGACAGGACACCCGTCCCCATCAAGGCGCAGACAACCTGAAGTCAAAAAGCTCGACGACCCACACCCCCTCCCTCGTAAAAATCAGATTTTTATTAATGAATCCGACAGCGCCTCTACGCTCGCTAACTTTTCTTCGTTTTTCAAAGCTGCGAGTTCACCTCGTCTTGTGTAATGCAAAAGGGTATTGTAAAAATCGTTTCTTTGTGAATAATCTGACTTAAAAAGATTGACTGAAACTGCTCCTGACCAGACGCGCGAAAGTATCAAAGCATGAGAAAGTAGTCATTCTTTTATCCCGAAACCGCCCCGCGCCCCCATGCGCACGCTCGCTAGCTAGCTAGGGGTGGCGTGCCCTGGTGGCCCGCCACTAGAATCAACCCGTATAGTGTCGGTCCTCAATTTTTAGGACCGAGAATCGACCCTATTGAACCTGGGACCAAAGACCGGACCGACCCAATGGGTTCGGTCCAGTTTCAGGTCAATCCAGTTCCACTCCTCCCTCACCGCGATCCCGAGGGGGAGGAAGGTCAAGAAGCAGACGGCAACCGCGCTCACGACGTAGGCCCCATGGGAGAAGCGACCTGCTTCGGGCGATGGTCGGGGCCATGATGACCAGCGCGAGCACGACCGTGATGGCCGGTACTCGTAGAACACCTTGAGCTCGTTGGGGTGCGTCGAGAGCTTCATCGTCCGGATGGTGTACACGAAGACGATTGAGATCACCGCCGGCAGCCACCCGATGAGGAGGATGAGGGACTTGGAGTCGTCCCCATAGATGGCGTAGTAAAGCTGCGTCATCATCGCGCCCCGCCGGCCCCACGAAGCCCTTCACGAGACGAGAGAAAGCATTTCGCGTATTCGTTACGTCGCCGATATGAATATTTGACGAGAAATCGAGTCGTCCATGAAATACCTTCATCGGGCCGAGCATGATGCCGCGGCTCTCGGGGAAGTTCTTGACGCGGTGACGAGGGAGCCCGTGTTGGCGAAGTTCGGGAGTTGGCGCGACGCAAATGTAGACGCACATCGCCGGACCGCGAGGCGGGGATGCGACGGGTGACGGCGAGCCGATGAGGAAGTAGCCGGTGAAGTTCATGGCGGAGCCAACGAGGAGGACGAGCCATGTGGGGGTGACCTCGGCGATGAGGCCGGAGAGGACGCCGACGTTGGCGCGCGAGGTCCTTGCGGGAGCCGAGGAGGTTGAGGGTCGGCGGTCGTAGCCGAGGGTGGACTTGATGTCCTTGGAGTAGACGTCGAAGAGGTAGGTGGCGCGGCGCCCGCCATGATCAAGAAGGACGCAAACATCATGAACCACCGCCCCGGAGGACCCGGGAGGGCGAAGCGCGCAGCAGCCGCCGCCATCGCCGCCGCCGGCGGTGGTCATCGCCATGGAAGAGAGATCGTCGTCGAAGGAGGATTCTAATGCGGACTTTGGATGGGTTTTATGGTGGAGATCATTGATAGAGATTTGAAACAGAGAAGATTTAGTTAAGCGGATAAGGTCAGAATAGATTTGATCTTCCGTTCTCGACTATGGGCCCGTTTGGTTCGGCTTTGGGGAAATGCCCTTAGCCAAATGCAAATATCTTTAGCGTAAAGAGGTTTTCGGGAATGCTCGGGTGTTTGGCAAATTACGCATTGGAAAGTGACTTGTGTAAAAATACCGTTTGCCAAAACTTATTACGAATGGGCTTTTGCTTTTAATTTTTTTTTTTAAATCTGAAAATAAATCCGGCGGTCGGTCGGCCGAGATCAGCCTCGGGCCATCAGACGCACGCCGTCGTCTACGGTCGCGAAGAGGAGGACAGATCGCCGTCTGACGGGCCGATCCGGCCTCTAGAAGGCCTGATTCGTGCGAGCCGCAGGAGTCGGAGGGGGATGGATCTGCCGCAGAAGAGGAAGGCATCGACGGTGGAGGCGGAGGCGAAGGCAGCAGCGGGGCCGGTGGAGAACTAGAAGTCGGGCGTCCCGAACGGCGGGGCGGGAGGGCCGTCGGGTTGGTCGAGGGGGTGAAGGCCGGATCCGGCCGTCGGAAGGCCGCCGATCTCGCCGTCGGACGGCGATCGGCCTCGGACCGCTAGATCCGGCCTCCGGACGGCCGGATCCGGCCTTCGACGGCCAGATCTAGCGGCTTGAGTCCTAGTCCTCGCGAGCCGAAGGAGTCGACCGGTGCTGCTCGCGCTCGTCGAAGGAGATGGATCTGTCGCAGAAGAGGAAGGCGTCGACGGCGGAGGCGGAGGTGGCGTCGATGACGGAGGCGGAGGCGGAGGCGGCGTCGATGACGGAGGCGGAGGCGGAGGCGAAGGCGGCGTTGACAACGAAGGCAACAGTAGAGAACTCGAAGAAGTCACGGGAAGAAGGTGAACGACGCGTGAACAGTGAGCTTGCATTGCGAGAATGCTGAATGCTCAAAGTTGCCCTACCCCAGCATTGGGCTTTGAGCATGTGGAATGCTCACATTTCGCAAATGGGCATTCGAAAGCCCTTGCCAAACACCCAAAATTTCTCCCAAGGGGCTTTGAGGGCCCAAAGCCCCTTGGGAATGCCCAACCAAACGCCCCCTATATAGATGTTCATTCCATGTCGGATGAAAAGAAAAACCCGCATCCTATCCGTTTGGTTGGATGCGGTCGGGTCGGCCCATCAATGGTCAAAAGCCCGTTGGTCGTGGAGGAATGCGTTTGCAGTCCATGATGGAGTCTCTTTCGTCTGGGCCTTCTTGCCTTCTTGGGCTCGCGAGAGCTCCCTTGTGTAAACGTGCGACCGTGCGGACGAGTTTCTTAAAGATGCTAATTAGGATTAGGAAATTATTTAATGATTGATTAATACGAAAAATAAAAATAAAAATAAAATTGTGAAGGGATGAGGGGAATCTTCTTGTCCATGAAATCCCAAATCAAGACTAATCATTGGATTTAATTCAACTTGACACGCCAAAACAAACAACCTTTGGTCCACCAACATAGAAATTAGTGTCAATTGCGCTGGTGTTATTGAGTAGTGTTTTTAGGACATTGGCTAATGTTATTTGATAGGACGGTATATCGATATTCTTGTGAAAATAATAAACTAACAAGATGAGAATGAGTGACAATTGCTAATAAGTGTTTTTGTGTTTCAGCGATAGAATTTTTGTTACATACTTGAGCTATGTAGGGTGATGTCTTTATATAATACAAGCTAGGGTTACATAATTAATGAGGGACACGATCAGTGATCTCCTCTTTTTGGAAAGAATTGATTTTGCTTGATGGGCAAGTGGTAGAGAGATTGTAACTGAATCAATACCCGTCACCGTGATCTCTTTTCTTTGGAAAGAATTGATCTTGCTTGATGAGCAAGTGGTGGAGAGGTTGTAGTTGAATCAAGATACGTCATCGTTTTCTTTAATAGTCCCCCCGGCAAGCTAATGTGGTGGAACACACAGTAAGCTTGGACTATAGAAATTGAAAGCGAGCTGTGGAGGGCTCTTTGGTGAAGATATCAACAGGTTGATCGATAGTGGAGATGTACTTTGGCGACCCATTCTTACACAAAGTGGTAATCAATTTCCACGTGCTTTGTCCGAGCATGAAAGTGGGATTCCCTATCAGATAGATGGCCAAAGATGTTGTCACACCAAAGAACTGGAGGGCCTTGCCAAGGGACATCGAGATCGCGTGGAAGAGCCTCGATCCAAATGAGCTCGGTAGTAATGTCGGCTAAGCTTTTGAATTCAGCCTCTGTGCTAGATCGGGTGGCCATCTGTTGCTTACGGAAACTCCATGAGATGAGATTTGAGCCAAGGAATATGTCAAAGCTGCCAATTGACCGTCTGGTGTCATAATCACCATAATGAGTGAATATCCGAGCCTGCTACACATGGGGTGGTGATAGGCTTCGCATCCTGCATTTTTGCTCGGGCAAGAAGATCCACTGCGTATTTTGTCTAGTGAAAAAGAATACCATCCGAAGTGCTTGTAGTTCGATCCCAAGAAAATAATGGAGTTCACCCAAGTCTTTGATAGCAAATTCCTTTTGTAGAGACTCTAAGAGAGCAGATAATGGTGCTATAGTGTAATAATGATGTCATCGACAGAGACGGGCCAGAAGGTACCGTATTGGACCGTATGTAATGTTGGAAAAAGTATTAGAATACATAAAGTAATAATAATTATTGGAAATGCATTACAAAAGATTAGAAAATAAAATGAAATGTCTGAGGCGTGCAAACACTGTCCTTAAGGATAATTCCGCCCCTCGGAGTACGAAACTCGGTGCATAAGGCTTCGGTGGCTATCCTCCCAAGATACAACAGACCTTCTTCTATACTCCGCACTGAATATTAGAAGGAAACAGAACAACTTTTGTGTATAACCCAGCAAAAAGAAAAAGGAAAGATGTGAGAACATATTGTATCTACTACTATTGTGGTTTGAAGTTTAATTTATATTCAAACAAGAAAAAAAGAGAGCCGTTAGGATATCATCATAATCAATTGGTAATTAAAAAGATGACCGTTATAAAATAATGAAGAGTTTATGAAGCAATAAATCAAAACTTATAAAGCCATTAGATGCCCGTTATACAACCATTAGAAAGCCGTTATATGACCGTTGAAAAGCCGTTACAAAAATGATGACTTTCATGACGATCATAATTTCTAATAAATATTTCAAAACTACTGAAATATCCAACAATCCCCCACATATTTCAGAAAGTTTTGACAAGAAAAATAAAATAATGTTGGGTTATTGGAGAGTAATGCATCGGAATTGGTGCTTGTTAGGCTATGAACCAACCCTAGAAAGAATGAAATATAATTCACGAAATCATTGGTGAAGTTGAAACTTCTATGAACCAAGAATTTCTTTTTGTGAATTATAATTTTCACCAATCACATTACACTCCCACAAACTTTGTTGTTCGACGCGGTTTTGCGCTAATAGGCCATGCGCGTGCTTGGTTTATTCATAAGTGCTTTAGAGATTTTCGCCAAAAAATCTCATAGGAGCGGCCTCACTCCACACTTATATAGGTGATTCCATCAAGTGTATTTTGCAGATTAATACACCACCAATAATGGCTATGGAATTTCATTAAGAGCTTAGCTCAACCTCTTTTTCCTTGCAATTTTGCACTATTTTCACCTTAGGAGGGACAATAATTTTTTTTACAGTGCACTAGATCAACAAATGACTTGTTATTATCCATATGAACCTAATTCATGGGATCGCCAATCACATAAGTTGGGTTACCATCACTGTTGATTTTCTTCAGTTGGCTTGTCCCATTCCCCTCGATGTATACTCAGAGGATTGGCCAAAATCCATTTCCGACTTCATATAGTTAATGGACATAATTCCATCGTTAAGCAATTGCTTTATCACATCATCCTTCAATTAGATGTGTCCATTTTTACCATTGAAAATTTTTCATTGCAATGGTTATTGCCACTTGGCAATCACGATACTTAGACACATAAGGTGTCAATTTATTCCCAAAGGAATATCTACTAAGAGTTTCTCAACTACTTAGCCTCATTTTCATATATGAGTGAGAAGAATTTTCTCTTTTTCTCAAGAACTTGAATAGTTCTCAATTTACCAAAAAATAGTGAATATTTTCTTCTCCTTCACCCATTGGAGCTTACGAGGATAAGGCATTTTGTTTACACACATATGCCTGGCAGCACTTGAGTCTACCATCCATAATTTTGATTAGCCACAATATTGGCATGGGAATGACCACATCAATTACTTCATCAAATCATCTACTTCAACCAAGTCGACTCTTGGTTTAGCAGGATTGCCATTTCCCCCACAATTTCATTCGACTGCTTTTTATGTTACGACACCTCCACAAGGTGAACACATATTCATTAGTGGATTTTGTCTCATATGAATCCGAGACCCACTTAACATTACTGTATTCTTCCAATACAGTGGAAAATCCACTATGTAAAATGCCTTACTTATATCACTGTGAGGCATCCCATACAGTATGGAACATGTAGCCTTTAGCCCTGTCTTCATATCAGATTGTCAAACTATAAATCAATCTTGAAGGCATCCCTAATAATGAGAATATCAATACGAAGAGCAGAACAACCAATGGCTAGAGCCCATATCATATAAAAAAAAAACATTCACCATGTCATAACAAGTAATATAGTTAACATCACATCAAACATACAAATGCGCATGTTCATGTTTGAATAATAAAGCAAAACAATGCCAGTCACATATGTTATCTCCAAATTCATGAATTATTTTCTCAATAGAACATAAGAAATTAATAACACACGTGCTATTGGGAAAAACCCTAAACTTCTCCTCGGAGCTCAAATGGGGTAAGAGAAAACCTCTTCATTTGCGACATGAGTGTTAGGCTTTTAGTGAGTAGAAAATAGTAACCAATAGATAACACCATCATAACAATGAACGTGCATAATTTACAAAAAATTGATCAATGGCTTAGAACATCACGAAAACTACACCTAACTAGGATGCAATATTGCCATTTGCTCATACCACATTTAGTCACCACCATTTTCACAATCGATTCCAGAAACTATATGAATTTTTTCTCATGTTCATATTTTGCTCCAAAGAAATGAATATATGCATTTCCTCACTAAAGCAAATCATCTGAGGTCCCACAAAGAACACTCTAGCAAGACTAAGATCTACACATACTCATGGATAAAAATTAAAACAAAGCCTGGGTGAAGCTTAAATGACTAAAACAGATGAACGAATTGAGCAACGAAGAGAATCCTGATCCAATTTAAACATATACACATACTGATATTGTTCAAGAATTCCATCAAGCACACAGCATACACCAACCGAGGTTTTTATATACAGAATTAAAGCATGAATTCACCTCAAACCAGCACAACAGAAATGTTCACAAAATACCCTTACAAGTCTCAAATAAAATAAAACAAGATACAATATCTCTCATCTACGGATGAACCAAAGCAACTAGCAAGACCAAGCTCCATTCAGCAAATTCAAGCGTGTTAAAAACATAATTCCCCAATTACTTAGCAAAGAATTAATGTGATTTTAGAATCTATCATATCACAAAGGCATGTAAACATTTATGACCAAAAGTATATCAAATTCCACCTATATCATGGCCAAAAAGGAGGAGACATTACAACCAGCATGTGTAATTCTAATTCCAGCACATTTCAGCATGAAGATATATATTGATCAAAGTCAAGAGTATCAAATTCAAATGGACGAACACTAGTAAGCAATGGGTCACTATTCCTAAACATCAACAAGACAACACTAATTAAAATTTACATTAGGTACATGTTTAACAATAAGGTGTAATGGTCAAAATCAGCTCAATTAAAGCGGATACATCACACCTGATAACAAACCACCTGGAAGATATTCATAGTTTGTCATGCTAGAACTCACCTGTTGATGTGGTGTTTGATAGCCAATGACAACTATAACCTTGATGATTCAAAATAGCAATAAGCTTTTCCACATGAAGTCTAAAGGACCACAAGATTAGCCATCAGACTTTTGCTCGACAAGACTATTAAGCACGCTGCGTTGCCCGTTGCAACACAACCAACCACCATGTGCCAAAACATAGTCTGAGTAAATTGCTCTATTAGTCAAGAAAATTTATCTAGCAATATCACACTCTTGACTTTCCCTGTGGAAGACCATTAGCAAGACCAAATACGAGGATGATGTATGATGCTTCTTGCTGGTCTCAATGACCAACACCTTCAGAATCCTCTAAACGAGATGAGCACATTCCTATATCCTCAATAGGAGAATCAAATTGGCCACCTCGAACTCCATTAAGCAAGCCCTTGGAATTCCTAAGGGAATTATCCTTAAGATTGTTGGAAAAAGTATTAGAATGCATAAAGTAATAATAATTATTGGAAATGCATTACAAAAGATTAGAAAATAAAATGAAATGTCTGAGGCGTGCAAACACTATCCTTAAGGATAATTCCGCCCCTCGGAGTACGAAACTCGGTGCATAAGGCTTCGGCGGCTATCCTCCCAAGATACAACAGACCTTCTTCTATACTCCACACTGAATATTAGAAGGAAACAGAACAACTTTTGTGTATAACCCAGCAAAAAGAAAAGGAAAGATGTGAGAACATATTGTATCTACTACTATTGTGGTTTGAAGTTTAATTTATATTCAAACAAGAAAAAAAGAGAGCCGTTAGGATATCATCATAATCAATTGGTAATTAAAAAGATGACCGTTATAAAATAATGAAGAGTTTATGAAGCAATAAATCAAAACTTATAAAGCCATTAGATGCCCGTTATACAACCATTAGAAAGCCGTTATATGACCGTTGAAAAAGCCGTTACAAAAATGATGACTTTCATGACGATCATAATTTCTAATAAATATTTCAAAACTACTGAAATATCCAACATGTAATATAAACAGTGAGGAGTCAGCGGTAGAAGCTACAAAACCAAGGGAGATGAGAAAATTACTTAGACATTGATGCTAGCCACGAGGAGCTTGTTTCAAGCCATAGAGAGATCGATTTAGGCGGTAGACATGATGAGGATGGTAGGGATCAATGAAACCTAGTGGTTGATCCATGAATCTTTCTTTGGTGAGATGACCATCGAGAAAGCCATTCTTGATATCTAGCTCCCAGAGTTGCCAACCTTAAGAAAATGCAATCGTGAGGACTGTGCAAACCATGACATGTTTCACCACCGAGTTGAAGGCTTCATTATAGTCAATTCCCTACTATTGATGAAAGCCTTTTATGACTAATCTAACCTTATATCGTTCAATAGAGCCATCTACATGAAGCTCGACCCAAAAGAACCATCTGTCGCCAATGGGCTTACAGTGCTAAGGAGATGCTGCAAGCTCCCATGTATGATTTTTTAGTAGTACGGTGTACTCTTCACGCATAGTTGCCTGCCAATTCGGGTTTTTTATCGCCTGACTATAACAAGATGGTGCAGATGAGACTGCTATTGAAGTGGTGAGTGCATAGGTGTGATCCTTTTGCACATGTCAACGGGGAATGGTGCCGTCTCGAAGTCTGGTCACCATGGGGGTGGGCTGGCGATGGTCTGTAGGATAATTTCAGTGGTAAGAGATGGCATTTCTAGTTGCAATTGGAAAGATACTAAGAGGGAAGTTGTGAGACTGCCGTAAACAGGTGTCGACATGTGGGATGCATTGATCCTCGGTTCCTGCATATGTGAATCATCAGGTTGCAAATGCATCAGTAGGAGAACATAAAGGGGTAACTCCAACGATGCTGGTGAAGACACATTCGATGTTACATCAGTGACAGGAGCAGCAAATGGAAAAATAGTCTCATCAAAAATGGTCTCTACAACTGTGTAGAACTGTTGTTGTTGTGGAGCATAGCGGTGATAGCCCTTGACACCTGAGGGATTGTCCAAGAAAATACACCGATGTGACCTAGGCTCTAGTTTGTGCTTAGCATATGGTTGTAGGTTTGGGTACACAGCGCAGCCAAAAATCTGAATATGGTCAATGGGTGGTGCAGTAGAAAAGAGTACTTCATAAGGGCTGCTCTGCTGCTAAACGGGAGTAGGCAGTCGATTGATAATGTGAATTGTACTTTCGAAAGTAAGATCCCAAAATGAGAGGGAATAGAATGCTTATGTTTGTGCTCGGCCGAACCATTTTGAAGGGCCAGGCGAAGACAGGATGTCCATTTATAAATGCCACACTCCTATGACAATTTATTAAAAGATGCAGAAAGAAATTCTCTGGCATAGTCACTTTGGATGGCTTTAATTCGGGTATTGAGTTGGTTTTCAACAAAGTTTAGAAAGACTGTTAAAATATGTAAAAATTGATCACGAGAATTGAACATATAAAGCCAAGAAAATTTGGAGTAATCATCAATAAAACAAACATAATATTTATTATTTTGATGAGATGTTACAGGAGCCGGCCTCCAATGTCAAAATGAACTAATTCTAGGGGAACCTTGGATGTCACGCCCCGATCCTCAGGCACGCACACATCCTTCTCTCTTGGTCGATTTTATAATGCGATATCCCAGGACAAAGTATCGCCGACCCTTTCATTTATTAAGCACATGCGGAAGCAATTAAAATCCCCAGACAATAAAACGATGGGATAGAAAAGCAGGGCCATATTTTTCATATTGAAATTTATAACCAAACTTTTATACAAAACACAAATCAATTCATAACTATTCACATCAACATAGAGATCTCAAAAGAAGACAGAAACTTAGACGAACTGGGCCGCACTCAAGGTCCCTCTCAAGATTGTATTCTTCTTCCAAAAATCCTTCTCTTTAAGTTTCACCTCCGAATTCTCTCACTCAGATTCCTCCTTCTCAGCTCCTCATCGGGGTCCTGAAATGTTTTTCCCCAAACTGGGATGAGACTATGTCTCAGCGAGTTCTACCCCACTAAGCCCAATTAGTAAACCATTATACTAAAGGCGCCTAAACACGCATAGGTCGGAAGACGCACCTTAGCATCGATCCCACCGCAAGTCGGCACAATTTACGATAGGCACTCAAGCAATCATATCACCGATCAAATCGACCTAGTTGATTACAAGCCAACAAGACCACTCACGGTCAATTCCAATAAGTCAATCAATCCACGACATCAAATCAAAGAATGATCAATCGACCTCGTCGATTACATGTCGCCCGACCATTTCTCGGTCATTCAAGCTATTGCTATTCGTGAGTCCCACTCGACAACATTCAACATTAAATGGCTTTACTGCCCACTCGACCACTTTCAAAATTCAATGGCTTTACGGTCCCACTCGACCACTTTCGATATTCAATGGCTTTACGGTCCCACTCGACCACTTTCGATATTCAATGGCTTTACGGTGGCTTTACGGTCCCACTCGACCACTTTCGATATTCAATGGCTTTACGGTCCCACTCGACCACTTTCGAAATTCATGGCTTTACGGTCCCACTCGACCACTTTCGAAATTCAACCCGCTTTACGGTCCCACTCGACCACTTTCGATATTCAACCCGCTTTACGGTCCCACTCGACCACTTTCGAAATTCAATGGCTTTACGGTCCCACTCGACCACTTTCGATATTCAATGGCTTTACGGTCCCACTCGACCACTTTCGATATTCAATGGCTTTACGGTCCCACTCGACATGCTCTTTAAAATGTCATTTTAAATCAGCGAGCCCACGTGCATTCTCCAAGGCGATGCATCAAGTCACCGAGCCCACGTGTCTCTTCAAGATGCCAAATGTACTCATTGGGATCACGTGCATTCTCCGAGGTAATGCATCAAATTACCGAGCCCACGTGTCGTTTTAGATGCCAAACTTAATCACCGAGCCACATGTATTCTCCAAGGCGACATACTTCGTCACCGAGCCATGTGCATTCTCCGAGGTGATATATCTAATCATCAGGCTCCGTGCCTTTCATGATGATTCATCCCATTTCTAAAGTAATTATCCACAATTAAATCAATTCAGAACAATTTAGAGCTTAATTAAATAAACGGACTGCGCCACGACGATCAGCACGAGATTTCGGTCGTCAGCCATCTCAAACTTAATTTCTGAAAAATCTTTAATTAATTAATTAATTTTGAAAATTAATTATTAATATTAAAAAATTCCGTTTAGCTCAAAATAAGGCCCAATTAAATAAACGGACTTCACCACGGTCATCAGCATAATTTTCCGGTCACTAGCCATCCTAGTTGAATTTTCAAGAAATAAATAATTATTTAATTAATTTCAAAAATTGATTAATATTAAAAATTCAATTTAGCTCAAAATAAAGCCCGATTAAATAAACGGACTTCACCACAGTCATCTGCATAATATTCCGGTTCCGGATCATCTCCCTTGAATTTTCGGAAAATAAATAATTATTTAATTTAATTCCGAAAATTAATATTTAAATGCCAAAAATCTCACTTAGGCCCGAATCGCCAAATTGAAGCCCGATTAGGCGTCCGAAAATTCCCGAGACACTCCCAATAAATAGTAGACCACGTCTACTTGTTAATTGCACAATCAATTTATCTAAATCACATCACAATTGACTAATAATTGCTAATTAATTCTAATCTAACAACCTAAACATAATTAATTAAAACTAAACCAACCTAAAGCATAATTAGCCAACTAATCCGGGATTAGTGAGATTACTCACCAAATCGCGCGCAAATCGGATCAATCCGACGGCGGCGACGCGAGGAACGATTCTTCCCAAAGCGGGCCTCGGGTTCGGGGCCCGGAAACGGCCCAAAACGGGCCTTGAACCAGCTGGAAACCCATTTTCCAGCTGCTGTTCATGGCCAAACGAGGCTGCTCCGGTGGCTGAGAAGGCGAGGGGAGGCCGGCGGAAGGACGAGGGGATGCGGGGGAGGCTCGACGGTGACCCGTCGGAGCTGGGCGGAGGTCCGGCGGTGGCTGAATCGCGCTGGACAGAGGCCGAACGGCCTAGACGGCGCACGGCAGCGACGGACGACGGGACGGCGGGCGCGCGGGCGAGCGGTGGTCGCGGGCGTGCGAGCGGTCCAGCTCCGGCGCGGCGGTGACGGCTTCGGCGAGCTGCGCTGTCTTCCTCTTCCTGGTTCGCTGGTCCGCACAAACAAGAAGGAAGAAGAAGAAGTCGGTTCCGAGGGAGAGGGGAAGAAGAGAGAGGAGAGAGAGAGAGAGAGTTTGAATGGTCAAAAGGGAGAAAAGAAAGAGGAAGACAGCAGGCATCCAGCTGGGGGAAAAATCGCACGGGTGGGAGGAAAGGAGAGAGAAAAGAGAGAGAGAGAGAGAGAGAGAGAGAAAAGAAAAAGAATAATCTATCCTAATTTTTCTTTTCTCTTTCTATTTCCCTTTTTAATTTCTTCCGGTCTTCAATTTTTCCATCGATAATTTCTTTATTGAAATTTCGGGCCGTCAATAAATTGACGAAGAAGAAAAAGATCCTATTTATCCAAATAAATTAACTCAAAAATCTGGATGTCACATTGGATCTATGAAAAGTGGGAGGATGACGATGACAATGACTCTTACTAGATGCACATGCTGAGCAAGTTGATTGAACAACTGACGACTTATTGAACATGCGAGAAATAGTAGAATATGCAGCATGGCCTAAACGATGGTGCCAACGGACAAAGGAGCTGGAATGAGAAAGGTAATAAGCTGAAAGAGAGAGCTCGGACTGATCCGACAATTGACAGAATCCCTAATTAAGGGTCCGTTCGTTTCGTGGAAAATGGGTAATCTCCGGAAAACATTTTCCCGAAGTCATTTTCTAGGAAAATGGCTATATTTTCCGGTGTTTGGCTAAAACTTAAATTTTGAGTGGAAAACATTTTCCACCGTTCGTTAACTAATTTAATTGTTTATGAAAAATTATCAAAAAATTGAATTTTAATATTTTTAATTGACCAAAAATATTTGTATTTTTAAAAAATACAATTTTTATTATTTTCCACCGTTCATTAGTTTTATTTTTTATATATTTTTTAAAAATATAATTTTAATTATTTATATTTTAAAAAATCAAAATTTTTATTATTTTATTATTTTTTCCTTTTCTTTTCCTTCTCCTTCCTCCTCCTCCTTCCTCCTTCCTTCGTCGTCGCACGCCCGACGATGGCCGATCGCCTAGTAGCCGACCAAGATCCGGTTGCGATCCGGCGAGCTCGAGGCTCGGGCCGATCTCGCCCGAGCTCGCCGGAGGTTCGTTGGGCTTTGGCGAGCCGCGAGCTCGCCGGATCGGCAAGCTTGGGCGAGGCCCAAGCCCCGCCCGGCTCGCCGGATTTGGAGAGGCCAGAGCTCCGCCCCAAGCCGGCGAGGCCCGAGCTCGGCTTCCATAGATCGGGCTAGGCGGAGCCTCGCCGGCTGGGGCGGAGCTCGAGCGGCTCGCGGTCACGGCCGGTCGCCGGTCGCCGGCCGTCGTCGAGGCCGGCCACCGGCCAAGCTAAGGAAGAAAGATGAAAAGGAAAGAAAGAAAAGATAAAAAAAAAAAAAGCATAAAAATAAAACAAAAATGTGTTAGTAAAAAGATATAAGGTGGATGAAGTTATGGAAAATGTTTTCCACTTTTCAAAAGTGGAAAACATTTTCCTTATCTTTGAAGGTAGTTTTTTCTATTGATGGAAAATATTTTCCTTGAGTAGTTGGTTTTCCGTGAAACGAACATCGGAAAATCCGGAAAATATTTTCCTGAAAGTTATTTTTCGTGAAACGAACGGAGCATAAGGTTCCTTTGGAAGAGAATCCGGCCCGTACGGCGGCACTT
This sequence comes from Eucalyptus brandiana, assembly GCA_014182725.1. NCBI lineage: Eukaryota > Viridiplantae > Streptophyta > Magnoliopsida > Myrtales > Myrtaceae > Eucalyptus > Eucalyptus brandiana. The sequence goes on from CM024674.1 coordinate 42,085,746, forward strand.
CACAGGAAAACAGTTAGGTGAGAAAAATGAAATCACAATTGTTTTCCTGTGAAAATTGACGAATGGAAAGTAAGTTTTTCTTTATAGAGGGAACAACTAGGTAAGTTTTTTTTTTTTTTTTTTTTAAGAGGGAACAACTAGGACATTAGACAACTGAAAATTTTGAGAAACAAGAGTACCTGTATGAGTTATCGGGAGGCTAGACCCGTTACTTATGATAACATGTTGGTTGCCTGAGTGAAGCTGAAGAGAGGACAATTGAGACAAATTATTTGTGTCGTGGTGTCTGGCATCGGAATCTGGATGCCACGGGTCCGAAAAGACTGACGGTGGTGGTGGAATTTCAGCAATGTGGAGTTGTGGCCGAGCCTAAAGATTGTAGTGGAGACCCACGATCACGTAACACATTGGCTCCGTGGCCAAATTGATTGTAAAGTTGACATCGAACACTGCCCCTTCTTTGATAAGTAATTTTGGGGTAAATTTCGTGGGCCAAAGTGCTGCCGACTTTGTGGAATTTGTTGCCCAGGCCGTGGTGACCTGTCCATGCGAGAAGGAAGCTATTGAGGTGCTTGGTGTGCTATTCACGTCATGAACGCTGCTGGAGTGGAGATGATGGGCTCAAGCAAATCAAGTTGTGCCTCATGAGCCAAGGGCAGCCCGTGTAGAGACTCCCCTATAAGGGATTGGTACTGACTTTGAACGGATATCGACGCTGCTAAATTTTGATATTCCGCTCCGAGTCCCCTGAACAGGTGAGTTTGATATTCTTGTGAAGAGATATTCTCACCGATCGAGGCAAGTTGATTAATAAGGAAGACTGCTCGTTGCAGATATTTCGTGATTGTTTGATTTCCCTTGCGAAGAGTCTGAAGTTGCATTTGTAGATGTGTGGTGCGGACACTATTACGTGCTGCATATGATTGAGCCAAGAAAAACCACACGGCTGCTGAAGAGCCTAAATTGGAAAGCTGTGCAACGATGTTGGCGGTTGTGGAATTGAGAATCCACCCCAAGGCAATTTGATCTCTGGTAAACCATGTTTCATATGCTAGATTTGGTAAACTTTTGGCAACACCATCCTCGCTAATTTCAGTGATAGCGTGTGGAGGGCATGGTTCAATTCTGTCCACAATTGACAGGAGTCGACTGGCCCGTAGAAAGGGAAGGAAGCGTGCCTTCCATATGATGTAATTGTCCCTGGTCAATTTGATACCAACTACAAGGCATGTGATTGATCCAGATGAGCCCCCTGTGGAAGGGATGAGAGGACACGATGGGACAACATTCTTGATGAGGTCTTTTAGATTAGCAACACTTGGGATTTGGTTACTTGTTAATTGATTGCTAGCAGTTGCGTTTGGGGAAGATAGGGGTGAATCTGATTGGTTTGCCCTTAATACTTTCGCAAGATATAACTCTGATGCCATGTAAAAAATAATAAACTAACAAGATGAGAATGAGTAGCAATTGCCAATAAGTGTTTTTGTGTTTCGGTGATAGAATTTTTGTTGCAGGGTGGTGTCTTTATATAATATAAGTTAGGGTTACGGAATTAATGAGGGACACGATCATGATATCTTCTCTTTGGAAAGAATTGATTTTGCTTGATGAGCAAGTGGTGGAGAGATTGTAGCTAAATCAAGACACGTCATCGTGATCTCTTTTCTTTGGAAAGAATTGATCTTGCTTGATGGGCAAGCGGTGGAGAGATTGCAGCTGAATCAGGGTACATTTCCTTTAACAATTCTAACTATCGATACCGCAACTTCCCTTTATTTGATCACTTACAATGAATGCTCTAAGAATTATGTTCATGAGTAAGCCAAACACGCTCGATGAATTTTATGCGGCAAGGAAATTTACATTGTCAAAGCGTTATCACGAGCACAATCGATGCATTGGGAGCTGCGAAAAATTCCTTAATAGATTGTTTAACAAGTGTTTATAAGGAGCCTGATAACAAAACCCATCTTAAATAAACTCATTTATTTAAACCCATCGTGAGCTGCGTGTTCTAAAATCAGCTTACTTTATCGACAACAATAGCTAAGTGTGGGGTCATGAAGAGACTTCAGTGGTCTTGTGCACAACTTGTCCATCGGCAATAATTTGCAGTAGGATCACATCGTTTTCGTCCATTCATCGGACTAGTTGTATAAAAAAAATAAATTATTAGTCAGGCTCATTGGCCTGGACTTCAAATGTTCGGTAGGTTAGTCAAATTTTATGACCTCAAACCATAACGGCTCCTTTCCAATTTGACATGCGGGCTCGGATGGATGAATCGGTCGCAACCATGACCGATAATATCTTGATAGCAATGCAGGATAACGGTGAAATTTTATATTTGCATGAAAGCCCATTTCGTCAGTAAAAATCTTCTCATCACTCGAAAGATCCATCAGATTTGGGCCACCTAATTAACCTCTCCTCCAAAGTTAACAAAAAAGAAAAAGGAATTGTTTAGGCGTTTTCCACGGACACACGTGAAGGCGACTGCCTATGCGTACTCCGAGGTCCACTTCAAGTCTAATATTTCAGAAAAACAACGGGCCCGACATGTTCAAGAACCCAGGAAGATGAAAAATAGTCAGTTCCGAATTGAATATATAAATAATATTTCTAAACTAGAAGGGATTGTTTTACTCAAAACCCTAGATGCACCAAGGAAAAAGACGAGACAACTAGGGTCATCCCCCATCAAGAGTGGCAGATGAGAAGGTTCAACCTTCAACGACTGATCAAGACCGTAATCAGTCAAAATAACTGCATCCGGAATCCAGATCTACACGGCCTTCCATACTTACTCTGATTAATCTTCTTCTTCTCCTAAGAGAGAATCTAGCCCTTCGAGTTGTTACACGACCACAGATGGAAACTGCATCATCTTGTATAGAAAGAAAAATTTACGGTTCAGATTGATAAAGCAAATCTCCCATGATACATCAATCTTCTACAATATGTGCCAATCACATTGATTGAGCCGATCTTTCACGATTTGTGTCAATTCCGTTGATAGAGCAAATCTTTCACAATCTATACTAATACTGTAGATTGTTATCACTGATATTTTAGATTATTATCTTTGTAAAATCTTTTTAATTATTTTTTTCCCGCTCATGTACATATTATAAATATAATACAAATCTCCACACCGATTGGTGTGCGATCAAGCTCAAATTCATACTTTTTCATGGTATTAGAGCTTTGCAATATTTTTTTTTTTCATCTTATTTCTCTTCTCCACTACAATGTCTTCTTCTATATCCTCCAACACTATTACTGTCTCAAACACCATTACTGTCGTCAACTCTTCATCCTTGTTATCCCCCTCCCAACCGCCCTTTGCTCTAGGCAATATATCTCATGTCTTCCAAATCAAGCTAGATTGCAACAATTACCTTCTGTAACGAGCACATTTTCTTCCTTTATTTCATCTTCATGGGTATCTTTGGTTTGTGGATGGCTCATATCCTTGTTCGCCACCCACTATCACTAATGTTGATAATACTATGATCGACAACCTGGATCATACTGCATGGCATTATCAAGATCAACTCATCCTCTGCTGCATCCTCTCCACTCTTACTAAATCAATTTTCTCACACATTGTCAGTCTTGAGACTTCTCATGATGTCTGGACCTCGCTTGAGAAACCTTATGCTCCTCAATCTCAAGCTCGCATAATGCAGTTAGAGTATTGGCTTCGATCTCTAAAGAATGGCTCTCTTTCCATGGAAGCCTTTGTTCAAAAAACCAAGAACATTGCGGATCAACTTTCTGCCACTACTCATCCCACCTCCGATTCCCAATTAGTTCTCAACATCTTCGGTGGCTTAGGTTTGGAGTATGATGCATTTGTTACCTCAGTCACATCTCGTCTTGATCCACTACCTCTTGATGACTTCCTCAGCCTGCTTTACAATCAGGAAGTTATTCTTCAAAGTCGCACCACTGAATCTCCAATAGAGTCTTCTCCAACTGTGAATGTTGTGGTCAAATCATCTGTTGCCCCGAATCCTCCCTCCAATGGTCAAGGACGCGGTCGAGGACAAGGACGCAATGGACGCCGTGGTTGCAATTTTTATGAAGGAGGTTCCTCTCATTCTCAATTCATTTGTCAAGTTTGTGGTCATGTAGGTCACTCAGCTCTCCAATGCTACTAGCGATTTAATCCTAGTTATAAAGTTAATAGTGGCTCTCCATCTACAATGTATGCATCTTCAACTAGTGAGTCATTTGATTCATACTGGTACCCAGACTCTAGTGCCACTCATCATCATACAACTGACATGGAAAATTTGAAAATTCGGAGCAACTATTCCGGTACTGATCAAATCCGTACTACAAATGGGTCAGGTTTGCAAATATCACATATTGATTCTTCCATCTTATATCCTCCTACCAGTTCTTTTGAACTAGGAAATGTTTATCATGTTCCCTCTATCAAGAAGAATCTATTATCAATCTCTCAATTTACTAAAGACAACGATGTGGTGTTTGAATTTCATCCTACTTTCTGTTGTGTTAAGGATTGATCCTCGGGGAACCTCTTGCTCAAAGGTCAGCATAAGAATGGACTTTATTATCTTAATAATGCACGTACCACCAATAAGGTCCCTCTGCAGTCAAATAAATCACCAACAGCTCCATCCTGCTTCATTGGTGAACGAGTTTCTGCTTCTATTTGGCATGAGCGCTTAGGTCATCCAACTGCCCGCATTACTTCTTCAGTCATTTCAAAGCATGGCTTGTCGATATCTCCGTCTTCCTCATCTAGTTTCTGTGAATCATGTCACTTAGGCAAGTCACGTCGTCTTCCCTTTACTAGATCATCAACTACTTGTAATGCTCATTTGGATATACTTTATTCCGATCCATGGGGACCATCTCCGATTACTTCAGTGAATGATTTTCATTATTATATCATTTTTATCAATGCTTATAGTGGATATACATGACTTTTTCCACTTATTGTGAAATCTAATGCACTGTCTACTTTTGTGCAATTTAAATCCCAAGTGGAAAAATATTTCAATTGTAAGATCAAGGCCCTTCAAACTAATGGAGGTGGTGAGTATAAGAAATTTGATCCTTATCTTCGTCTTCATGGCATCCTATATCGTCTTTCATGCCTGCACACGCAGAAACAAAATTGTCGGGCTAAGCGCAAACACCGTCATATTGTGGAAACTAGCATCACATTGCTTACCCAAGCTTCTATTCCTCGTATATATTGGAATGATGCCTTCCTCATTGCGGTTTTTCTAATTAACCGCATGCCTACTTTCACAAAGCTAATTAAAGAACTTGCAGCAAGTAGAAAAAAGAGAAAGAAGGAAGAGAGAAGGAATAGAGAGAAGGAGGAGAAGGAGAACGTAAAAGAAACAAAGAGAGAGCTGTAGGTTTCTATGTAACAGAAACTCGACACCCATTGTATTCATATTAAATATAAATTGTATATGACCATAATACCCTTATGTAAGTAAAAGAGAAATAAAACTCTAAAAATTAGAAATAACTCAATTAAAGTAACTTAACTCTCCCCCTCAAGCTGAAGCATATAGGTCACCCATGCCTACCTTGGAACAACCAGCAACAAAAGCAGGACAAAATAATGCTTTGGTGAACATATCAGCAAGTTGATCTCTAGAGGCAACGTAAGGAGTAGCAACCAACTTCTACTTCACAGCATCACGAACAAAGTGACAGTCAACTTCTATATGCTTAGTTTGTTCTTGAAAAACAAGATCCCTAGCAATATAAATAGCTGCTTGATTATCACACATCATATAAATAGGTTGATTAATAGAAAATCCAAGCTCCTGGAGAAGAGATTTCAACCACAACAATTCGGCCACAGTATGTGCCATAGCACGATATTCAGCCTCCGCACTAGACCTAGTAATAGGGGTGAGCATGGTCCGGGTTGGTCCGGGCCACCCCCTAACCCTAGGACCAACCCGTACAGTGTCGGTCCTCAATTTTTAGGACCAAGGACCGACCCTATTGAGCTCGGGACCAAGGATCGGACCGACCCAATGGGTTCGGTCCGGCCTGTGGTCAACCCGGATCGATCGATAATTTTTTTCGTTTTGTTTTTTATACTCCCTAAAAGGGTAAACCTACTGTGGACACCTAAATTTTGGCTACCCGTTTAGTAATTTGTCGCATTAAGAAATTAGGGGTTAATTTAATTCCTAAAAAAAAAAAATATGTTAATTGCATAGCATATAGATTTAAATTACATTATTTGCATTTTTTGCATCGGTGGCGGATATATTCAAATTAGATGGATCAAGCCCACGAAGCGAGCAGGTTGGCCCAAGCCCGCGTTTTTTAATAATTAAAAATTATCTCATGGGAATATAATATTTTAAGATTTTTCCGAGATATGAATCTTTTTTAGATAGGGCGGATGGATAAAAAATTTGCGATTTGATTTTGAAAGATTTGGATTTTAAAAAAAATCTCATCTTAATCTCGAATCCTTATCAGTATGGGATAAATTTTGTGAAAAAATATTACAATCTTATCTTTAGTCTTTTGGTGGTAAAATCATTGGAGAATATTAAGGAGGATAAGAAATAATCTAAAATATTTTGTTGCGGATAGAAATTTCAAAAGATTTTAGAGTTGGATAATAGAGCTTTATCTTAAGAATCTTCACAAAAATTTTAGATTATCTTCAATCGCTGAGTCAATATATGAAATCTTGATTGGTAGAACAGATGGATCCGTTTTTGCTCTATAAAAGGGGCCTTCTCTTCGTCTTTAAAAGGGGAGCTTCTTTGGGGGTTTCATTTCTTGGGGGGGGGAGACTAAAAAAAAAACACAAAAAAAAGGCCAAAAGGAAACCATCCGTGGAGCTGTGGGGGAAAAAGAAAAGAACTGCAGGAAAAAAGGAAAAAGTCAGAACGTGAGAGAGAGAGAGAGAGAGAGAGAGAGGAGAAAAGAAAAAAAAACAAGTAAAGGTTGATTTGACCTTTCTGTTCATCATCTTCTCCAAGCCGCGCGCGGCTGTTTCGTGACGCCGGAGCCACTCCTCAACCGCCGCCGCCGCAACTCGCGGAGACCCCGACGCGCCAACCGTGCGTTGCACCGGCACCGCGACGCCAGCCTCCAACGCACCGCCGCACCGTCGGTCTCCCTCCACGAGCCCCGACGCTCGCGCCTCCGCCTCAGCCCGAGCCTGAACCTCCGCCCTGGCGTCTCCTGCGGCCCGCACCACCTCGCCGTCAGATCCCAAGCCACCGGTGACCCACAGTCGCAGCCAAGTCGAGATCCAAAGACCCGGAGTCCCTCCGCTCTCAAATCCGAGGTCCCCGACGACGAAGCCCGGACCCGGCTCGACGCTTCCCTTTCGCCGGTGCCGAGCCTCATCGCAGCCACCAGAGGCCTTCCGCCGTCCCTGCAGCACCCTGCCAGCAAGTACCGAACAGAACGCTAGCCCGCTGCGGAGACGCCGTCCGACTTGTCCGCCGCGCCTCCTCCTCAACCGCGACGCCACCGCCGCCCCCGTTTTGCGCGCGATCGGCTTAACCCGGCGCCCGCCGCGTCCCTCCGCGCTTCCTCCCGCTCGCTCGTTGTTGCCCGAGCCGCCGGCCGTCGAAACCCTCGCCGATTTCACCTTGCCCCTGCCCGCGACGCTCCCGAAGTCTCCACCCGTTGCTTCGCCATAGCAATTGCCCGTCCGCCTTGCTTTGCCCCTGTCAAGCCGAGTTGAGTTATCGCCGCCTAGCCGCACCAAAGCAACTCACCTCGCCAGGAACCTCGAACGCCGGCGACCCAAACCCAATTGGCTACCCGTCCATTTTCTTTAGGTTGTTTATTGTTTTCATTTAATGTTATTTACTTTATTTTAAGTTTTGCTATTATTGTTTAAGTTTAAATATTGTGAGATAATCTTTATGAATTCCATAGGCATCATCCGCAAGGGTTATCCCTAAGAGTATTGTAATTTTTAATTTGACCCGTAAGATGTCGGGTCATTTTCTTAATTACACTAATTCTTGGGTTTGTCGATAATAATTTAAGTGTTGAATCAATATAGCTATTAATTTGATCCGTAAGAATTCGGATCAGATTTTTAGCTATTTTGATCTCTTTTTTGTGATAATTAGGGTTAGGATAATCGTTAATTTGACTCGTGAGACAACAAAGGTTATTTTTCGATTACTTCGATCCTTTATTTGATTGCATATCTTGATAGTTTAGATTTGATTTTTAGTTGGTAATCGCATTATTTTAAAAAAAGCCACTAAAAAATCTAAAAATATTTGAATTAAGATTCAGTTTGTTTTAGAATAATTTTTGTTATACGGCATATCTAGGATAATGATTTCAGTTCAAAAAATATAAAAAAAAAAAAAAAAACTAAAAAATGCATTCATTTAGGATTTTTAGTTTCTGTTTAATTTAAATTGCATTTTTAATTACATGGCAATTTTAAATTTCGAATCTTTAATAAACACAAAAAAACATCATGCACATATCATGTATAATTAGGGCATGCTCTGCACGTCATTGCATATTAAATAAATTGCATTTTAGATTTAGATAATGTCTTAGTTTAAATTAGGATTCGATATGACTTAATCCCTAATTTAAATTAGATAGAATCTTAATCTACTTAGATCATTTCAAATTTCATAAAATTTATCTTAGGATAAATTAGTTGCAATTTATAGGATAGATTGCATTGTTAAAATAAAAAATGTCATTTGCATGTCACGTAAAATTAGGTCCATGAAATGCACGTCATTTTATTGATTATTGTTAGGTTCATTTTTAATTGAAAATTGCCGTCATTAGATTAGGCCATTTAATAAATGTCGCGTGATATATAGCTCGCATATTAAATTGCAATGTTGCATATCATTTTTGTTGAAATAATTTTGTACGTCATTGCATTGCATTGCACGTCATTAGAATTAAGTCATTTTGATTAATTTAAATTGCATATAACAATTGCATGTTCATTAAGAGATCATAAAAAGTTTTATTCATATGGTTTAGGACATGTTGCCACGCCATATCATTTCATAGATTAAAAGCATCACATTGCATGTCATTAAGATTAGGTCATTTAGATTGCATTTAATTATTGCATTTCTTCATGTCATGTAGTTTATGTCATGCTGCCATGTCATATTAGATTATTAACATGCATCGCACGATTTTCATTAAGAAAAGCGAAAAACAAAAATTAAAATTGCGTGTTAATTAGAAATCATATCTAAGATGGTTGATGTGAATTTCGATTTAATAATGCAAATGCTTTCGTTACTTCGAAATATATTTTGCATTATTTAATTGCTTTCTTGAGTGTTAAATTGGTGGTATGCACACATGTATGATCACCTCACATGTTAGGAAGTTAAATTAAAATCAATTCAATTGCCAAACATTTTCTTGAAAATGAAATAAAAGGTACCGAAAGGGCACTAGGATAGTCGGTGTAACCAAGTCCCCGAACTCATAAATCTCTGGTTCGTAGGAGTAAAGTAATTCTCCCGTTACTTTACTTGGGTTTCTAATCGACCCACCAAAAATAGATTAGTGGCGACTCCGATTGAAAATCATTTGCATGTTAAGAATTCAAACCTAAGTCGCGAATTGGTATGGGCTTGGGAGAGCCCGAGCTAAGCTTAAAGACTTAGTAATCCATTAACCTAGTTCTAGGTAGTCCAAACCCCGAAAAATTGGGTCGCGACACCTACAAATTTAAATTACACATCCATCCACAATGTGGCATTGTGTAACTAAACTATAAATACCAATACATATTCAGGAAATTTAAGATGACACAATAATAGAAATTTCGTACCTGCTAACTATTCATCGAGATATGAGACAAGATAGGGTCCACAATGCGGCGAGCGGGATGTTGCTATTTTTGATTTTGGCAAATTGAAGAACAAAGAAGACAAAATGGAAGAGAACGTACTTTGGGGAAGGAAGTCGTGAGGAGATTTACGGCGTAAACTTCATGCCGTTTTGGACGTCGCGAGTCCGTGATTGTGAGGAGTCCTTGGTCCTCACGGTGAAGAACGTACTGGATCAGAGGAGGAGGCCGTGAAGACCTTTATGGTGTAAACTTCACGCCTTTTGGAATTGGATGCCGTCTCGTCCGTGATCGTGAGCCCGAGGATTCAATAGCTTTAACATCATTTTACTTAGGTTTTTTTTTTTTTTAATAGACATTTTAATTAGGTTTGAATATATAGAAGAATTATAAATAATATAATATAATATAATAGAAATTTTTTACTTAGGTTTGAATATATAAAAGAATTATAAATGATATAATATAATATACAGAGTTGGTCCAGGGTTGGACTGACCCAAAACTCTCAGGACCGAGGACCAACCCGCACAGTGTCGGTCCTGGAATTTCGGGACCAAGGACCGACCCAATCCCCTTGGGAACCGGACCAGGACCGGTAGGGTTGGGCCGGTCCAGGGTCGGTCCAGGGTCGACCCTAGACCGCTGCTCACCCCTACCTAGTAATAGTAGTTTGTTTCTTGCTTCTCCAAAGCAATACTCAGTTGTAGACCGTCGATCATACGTTGACCCAGCCCAATCAGAATCAAAATAGCCAACAAGAGTGGAAGAACCGTTAGGTTTATAAATTAGTCCCTTACCATGAGAGCTTTTATGATATCGAAGAATGCAACAGACAGCATCCCAATGAGCCTTCTTAGGTGACTCCATAAACTGACTCACCACACCAACATTAAAAGAAATATCATGACATATAACAGTAAGATAAATTAGTTTCCCAACCAGATGTCGATATTGTTGCTTGTCTTCAATTTTATTTCCATCATCAACTCCAAACTTTTGATTTGGATCCATAGGAGTATCAAATAGCTTGGAAGCTAGTGTACCAGTCTCAGACAAAAGATCAATAAGATACTTTTGCTAAGACAAATTAATACATTTTTTACTTCGTAAAACTTCAATACCCAGAAAATATCTAAGGGTTCCCAAGTCTTTAATCTGAAATTGCTGTTGAAGAAATGACTTAACTTCATAAATGCCGGTCACATCACTACCAGAGACAATTATATCATCCACATATACCACAAGAATGACCACTCCTGATTCCTTCTTGCGAACAAAAACAGAACGATCTGAATAACACTGGTGGAAACCACATCTAGAAATTACCGAACTAAATTTTTCAAACCATGCTCTTGGAGACCGTTTCAACCCATAAATGACCTTATGTAACCGACATACTTTACTACAATTCTCCCCCTGAGCAACATACCTAGGAGGTTGCTCCATATATACTTCTTCAAACAAATTGCCATAAAGAAAAGCATTCTTGACATCCAATTGATATGATGGCCAATCGAAATTCACAGCAAGAGAAATAATAACACGAACAGAATTGAGACGTGCCACAGGCGAAAAAGTCTCAAAGTAATACACTCCATAAGTTTGAGTAAAACCTTTAGCAATGAGCCAAGCTTTAAGATGCTCAATTGAGCTATCCAAATTGTACTTGATAGTGTAAACCCAACGAAACTTCACCACATCTTTCTCAAGAGGAAGATCAACTAATGACCACGTTTGGCGAGACACCAGAGCTTCCATTTCCACATCCATAGCTTTCTTCCCCTGAAGGCGAGACAAAGCCTCAGTGGTAGAAGTAGAAATTGTGTGAGTTTGTAATGATAGAGCAAAGTCATGTAATGGAGAAGGAAGATGTGAAAGAGACACATAATGCTCAATAGGGTAAGCCATAGAGGATTTTTGTGTGCACGATCGAGTACCTTTGCGAAGGGCAATTGAAAGATCGTTTGGATCAGGAGACAAGGAGGAAGATTGAACAGAGGGCATGGAAGAGTTGGAAACTGGTGGTGCTGTAGACTGCTTTCGCCGCTGATACACTTGCAAGGGAGGAGGTACTGGAGAAGAACTAACAAAATCTAAGGAGATAAGATGTGGGATAGGAGGATTAGCTACAATGTCAATTGAAAACTCTTTACTCTTAGTAGAATAGTATGATGTGCCCTCGAAAAAAGTAACATCGACACTAACATATTGGGTACAAGTTATTGGATCATAACATCGATACCCCTTTTGTGTACGTGAATACCCGAGAAAAATACATTTAGTGGCACGAGGAGATAGTTTATTAGAACCGGAATGTAAGTTATGAACAAAACAAACACACCCAAAGATGCGCGGGGTAAGAAGGAATAATGACTTGTTAGGAAATATAACACTAATTGGTGACTGATGATTGAAGACAGTGGAAGGCATACGATTTATGAGAAAACATGCGGTAAGGACAGCATCACTCCAAAATGATTTTGGCACATGCATGTGAAATAAGAGTGAACGAGCAACTTCTAGAAGGTGACGGTATTTTCTCTTGGCCACACCATTCTGCTGAGGGGTATAAGTACAACTTGTTTGATGTATAAAGCCAAGATTAGAACAAAACAAAGAAATTGATTTCTGTGTATATTTTAGAGTATTATCTGTTCGCAAAATTTTAAGGGATGTATTAAACTAATTAGTAACTTCACGATGAAATAATTGGAAAACATGTAAAAATTTAGAACGATCATGAAGCATATAGAGCTATGTTAAACGAGAATAATCATCCACAAAAGTAATAAAGTACTTAAAACCATTTCCACTAACAATACGGGAAGGTCCCCAGATGTCTGAATGAACAAGTTCAAGTAAAGTAGATGCATGAGAATCATTACGACTAGGAAAAGAACTACAATGATGTTTCCTAAGTTCACAAGCTTCACACTCAAGAGTAGAAATTGATTTACACTTAGGAATTATTTGTTGTAACTTAAATAAAGACAAATGCCCTAAACGAGAATGCCATAATAGGGGGTTAATAGAACTTACAGCTAGACCATTGGCGTCTGCAGTAGAGACACCATTCAGATAATAGAGCCCATCACGTTCATGCCCTCCACCAATCATCTTCTTTGTCTGAAGGTCCTGAAAAATACAATAAGATGGGTAAAATGTAATCGAACAATTAAGAGCTTTAGTTAACTGATTAATAGATAACAAATTTAAAGGAAGTTGGGGAACATGTAAAACAGATGACAAAGATAAGGAAGGTGTAAGTGAAACAGTCCTTGATCCAACCACTTGAGTCAAGGAACCATTAGCTAAAATAACTTTTGATGAAGGACTAGAGTTATGGTGGGAAGAAAATAGTTCTTGCTTACCCGTCATATGACTAGAAGCTCACTCCTATTACAAGGGAGACCTCTCTTCGAATACCGACCCTTCAGTTAGTTCCACCTCTGGGACGACCCAAGGAGTGCTAGGAGACAAAGTGGAGGAAGAGGCCATGTTACCTGTATGTGCAAGAGTGGCAGTGGATGAGAAATTGGAAGCCTTTAGTTGTTGGACACGTTTGATGAGTTGTGCAACCATATCATTTCGAGTCGTAGACTCAGAAGAACTACCCCCAGGTGGGATAGATGGGCTCATGTCACTGTAAGACACATTTCCAGCACTCTCTTCAAACACAATAGCATTTGTAGTAATTAATTGTTGAGCCCACTCAGGCTTGCCATGCTTGGCCCAACAAGTGTCAACAATATGATCGGATTTGCCGCAGTATATACACTGACAGTTATCTCAATCAGAACTTTGTCCACTACACCACCACAACGACTACGACCTCCCCTGAAACCACGACCTCTATTGGAAAAACCACCACGACCACAACCACGACTACTAGCCACAAATGCTAAATTGTCTTTCGATGACATAGAAGACGGAGGAACAATGCAATGAATTCGACAAAATGCTTCATTCATAGAAAGAACTCTCTCTAGCAAGAAGCTAACTCTTCACAGGCTGTAAGTCAGCATTCAAGCCAGATAAAAACTTGGCCACTTGAAATTTAACTCACTGTGTCTTAAGTCTCTCAAGATCAGTAGTGGTGGGCTGATAAAGATTAAGTTCTTCCCACATACCTTTCAAAGCACTATAGTACTCTCCAAGAGACTTGTCTCCCTATTTAAAATCAAAGATATTCTCATATAGTTCATAAACTCTAGACATATTTTTGTTTTGTGAGTAACTCTACATAAGATCATCCCACACTCCCTTAGCAGTTGTGTGGAACATGACATTAGCAGCAATGGATGGTTCCATGCTATTCCATAACCACACTAAAAGTGTATCATTCTTTCTCATCCAATCACTATAGTCTTTAGAATTTTCAACATGAGGGTCTGTAGTAAGATAATGGAGTTTCCCTTTGGCATTAATATAGACCTTCATAGCTTGGGCCCATAACAAGTAATTGGAAGATCCATGTAATTTAATAGTTGTAATTTGAACATTAGTATCACTCATGATGATAGTCTCAATATAAATATATCTACCACTTAATTAAGAAAGCTGAAACTTTAGTGCAAGAAACAAAATAACAACACTAATGTATAATCAGATGTAATTAGCTCCATCAGTTAACCAAAGGGAACCTAGCAAGATCAATCAATCATAATCAATGAAGTACTCTGATTCTTGAATCCACTGATCAATAAGTGTTGTAATCCATGTTCACAAATTGAACCTCATGAATCTGATATCTTCTGATCTCATACATATTGTTGACACCTATTTTTAGCAAATCTAGGAAAATAAGGAAAACAAAAATTGCATTTTTGAAAAGAAAAAATAAAAATGGGGAAAATTGATTTGATTGAATTATGCAAGGAAATATAGAATTCTGATGAATGTCCGGATGTTGTTAAATGCAGAAGTAATTTAAAAATCAAGTGAATAAGGGGCAAGAATTTTGCAAAATGGAATAAATCTGAACAAGATCAAGATAATTGCGAAATCATGCTATAATTTACAGATTTGATTTAACGTGGTGAGAGATGGAAACTTAGAAAATGCCTTAAAAATGCAGTCGTCTAGAACCACTATAAAAAGTGCTGCATTTTTCAAGGAAAAAAGGGGGGTGCGAAAAAAATTGGGGAGAATTCGAAATTTTGGAGAGCAAAATACGTGTGGAATTTTTGGGGGGCTTGCTCCTTCGATTGATTGGAGTTGAAAATTCAAGAGAAAAAAAGAATTCGTTTGTTTGTGAAAGAAAAAGTCAAAAGAGTGCTGCAAAGAGTGGACGTGAGGAGACGTAAGAGAGAAGAGGGAAAAAGAAAATAAAAATAAACAAGTGACAAGACCCCTACTGTTCATCTTCTCCAGGGGTTTCTTTTGCTGCTTTGCTGATCCCTGCTACTCGGATCGACGCACACGCCGCGCCTGCACACCCGACGCCGCGCCTCCGAAGCCGGAGGCCTGCTCCGCTCCATCGCCGCTCCGCGGTAGCCGAGCTCTCACCGTTCACCACCGCGTTGCTCCCAAGCTTGAGCGACCCGCAACTCGCCTCCACCTGCTCGCCCACGCATCAACACCCGCAAGCACCGCCGCGTCTCCGCGCCCGCGACCTGCGCCGGCGACCAGCCCGACGCCGGCCTCCGCCGCGCCTCCGCCGACACCCACGGTAGCCCATCGTCCTACAAATCGAGGCCACAAGCGACACTCGCGACATTTACTCGCCGCACCACCGCTCGGAGTCCGACGCCGCGTGCCCGCAACCGGCGACCCACCCGTCGCTAAGTCCGGCCCGTTGCTCGCCTCCGCCTCGAATCCCGCTCACCACCGCACCTCACCCGAGACCGCCCTTTCGTCCTACGCTCACCAATGCTGCTGCAAGTCCCCTCCCCTCATTTAGGTAGTTTAGTTTATTTCTTTATGTCATTTTTATTTTATTTGATAGCATCTTTAAGTTTAGTTATCTAAATTGCAATATTAGATGTTAATATTTGTGAATTCAAAGTATGCATTATCCGCAGAATTTTGTCCGGAATTATTATAATTATTAATTTGATCCGAGAGACATTGGATCATTTTTTTAATTATTTTAATTGTTGGGCTTTTTAGTGAGATTTTAATTGTTAAATCACAATAATTATTTAATTTGGTCCGTAAGACTTCGGATCGATTTATAATTATTTTGATCTCTTTGTTGTGATAATTAGGGTTAGAATAACCGTTAACTTGACCTGTGAGACAAAGGTTATTTTTTCGATTATTTTAATCCTTCCTTGCTTGATTTTGTTGACAGTTTAGATTTAATAATTACTTATCTTTTAAGAAAAAACTAAAAAATCAAAAAAATCAAAATATTCAAAAAAATCTGCATGAGCATATAGGACATTAAGGTTTAATATAATAGACACGTAGGTTTAATTAATCAAACTTTTAGAATTATATTTCTAGGATTGCATTTTTAGATAATATTTTTAGGACTGCATTTTTAGATATTTTAAAAAAGGTTAGGATTAGACTTAAATAGCCTTTTTAGAGTCTTAATTAGCACATTTTCATATTCTCATCCCTTTTTTTTTTAAATAAAAAAAATAAAAATAGTTTTTCTAAGACAGGATAGGGTTTAAGTCAAATTAATCCCTAGATTAAATTAGAAAATCATCCCTTTTTAGATAGATTAATTAGGATCTTTATAAATTCTGAATTTCAATAAAAAAATACAAAAATACTAGGTGCATTTTAACTAGTTTGCATAATAGGATTATTTAAATCGAGCTTGTTAATTAGTGAAATTAGGTCATGAGGTGCATAATAATTAGTTTGCATAATAGGTCCATTTAATTAGAATTTGCATATTAATAAGATGAAGACATTTAGTTTAAAAGTGCATTTTCATAAAAGAATTCTAATTTTTAAGAAAATCCAAAAAAAATGATTGCTTGCTTTGTGTGATGCAATTTATTTATTTGAATGTTTTAAATAATGGATGAAAGACTCGTATGGTCACCACATTTGCATGATGATGATTTAGCTTAAAATAAATCTAAGTCGCCCGCAAAAATATTTTGAAAATTAAAAAGAAATGGTACCGAAAGGGCATTAGAAAATTCTAGTGTAACCAAGTCCCCGCACCCTTAGTCTCTGCAGTTCGTAGGAGTAAAATAAATCTCCCTTTATTTTACTTAGGTGTCTAATCGACCTACCATAAACCGATTAGTGGCGACTCCTAGACAATCACCTCTTGCATATTTAAAAATTTAGACTTAAGTCGCGAATTGGTATGGGCTTGGGAGAGCCCGAGCTAAGTGTAAAAGCTTAGCAGTCCATTAACCTAGTTTTAGGTGGTGCACCCGAAAAATAGGTCGCGACACATATTGAGACTCAAAGAGAAAACCGATAAAAATTGCAGCTTTAGATGTCTGCGCACCAGAGAAAAAGTAGGGTTACTAGGGGACTCTCAAACCAGCAATAGGATCAAGTAATTAGGTAGTTAGACCTGCTATGATATGTCACAAAGCTGATAAGAGAACCCGCAACAAGTAGAAATAGAGAAAGAATGAAGAGAGAAGGAGGAGAAGGAGAACGTAAAAGAAACAAAGAGAGGTCTGTAGGTTTCTATGTAACAGAAACCCTACACTCATTGTGTTTATATTAAATATAAATTGTATATGACCATAATACCTTTATGTAAGTAAAAGATAAATAAAACTCTAAAAATTAAAAATAACTCAATTAAAGTAACTTAACACCTACAACGGTCTTGAGTGGATTGTCTCCTTATGAGAAATTGTTTGGCTAGAAACCCGATTATTTACAATTGCGTGTTTTTGGATGTGCATGCTACCCTTGTCTGCGCCCTTATACTCGCAATAAACTTGAAGATAGAACAATGCAATGTATCTTCATTGGCTATTTTCCTCATCATCGTGGCTATCATTGGCTTCATCGTAGCACTGGCCAAATATATGTATCTCGCCATGTGATTTTCTAGGAGAACTTCTTCCCATTTGCTAAATCATAATCTGGTCAATTGTCATCACCATCGCCTAGTTCTCCTGTTTGCATTAGTTATTCCTCTACTAAGCCCCCACAGTTTCAGGGGGTGTCCACCACAACATCAACTCCATCAAGTCCATCTACTATCATGGATGACTCATCATCACATATTCAGCAATCTTCTGGATCCTCTTCTCTAGAAGCTCCACCGTTACAATTGTGAGGTAGAGAGAGGCGCGAGAGCGTAAGAAGAGTTTTGCCTGCGGCCCTCGCGATTAATCTCGTGCGAAATCCTCAGCGGCAATTGCAAAATCGGATGAACGAGTGATGGAATCGAAGCTTCCGAGCTTACCCAACTGCTCTGCTACGAGCGCGATGTGAGCGTGACAGCAGAACGGCGAGAGGCGATCTTGGAGGTTGGGATGGCTGATCTCGGATGGACACCGGAGAGTAGCTCGCGAAGGAGACGGTGAGAGACGACGAAGAGAGGCGTGAGGCCACGGGAGGCTTTTAGGATTTTCTATTTAGAAAAGGGCAAAAACGGATTTTGGTTAATAAATGAGGGTAAAATGGGCAACTGACATATTTTCATAAAACAAAGGCCCCAACATTCCGAAAATGCTACTCTCAAATGCATATTGGACCCTCCATTCCCCTAAAGCCATTTGAAGCCCTTTGGAAATGCAATTGCATCTCCCCAAAGTCCTCAAAAAATTGAACCAAACACCACTTGCTTTTGCCCAAACCCCTTTAGAGCCCCAAAGCCCCTTCCAAATGCTGAACCAAACAGGGCCTAACAATCCTAAAAAAAAGCATGATACCCAAATGAAGGAAACTAGTTTCATGGACAATAGATGACAGGCAACTAATAGCTATCGATTGCTGTTACTTCAGAAGACGAAAGAGACTTGAAATAATGGATACTTTCGAGCTACATTGCATACTGAATTCCTTATTGGTAAAGCCTCAAGACCGTAGCTAGATCTTGAATAACTACTGGAGTTCTTTCTCTTAATTCAACACACTGGCAATCATCCTCTAACTTCATTACTTCACAATCTAGAATTGAGTTGTTGTTGGGTTTGTGAAATCAGCTGCTTCCTCAAGATTTTCCCCGCAGCAGATTTTGGAATGGTGCTGATGAACCCCACCCTTCTCACTTTCTTGTATGGTGCAACCTGCAAATTTTCAATTGAACACAGAAAAATCTTACATTTTGTTCTTTTCTGATGCCGCATATTATTGGGGTGAGGAAGTAGTAGACAGTGACTGATAAGAAACCTGGTCAGCAATGAATCGAATGACTTGATTCTCGGTAAGTTCCGAACCGGATGCTTTAACTACATATGCCATTGGTACTTGTCCTGCTTCCTCATTCTCTAATCTGCATACTATCAGCATCTTGCTTAATCTACATATCATGTGCACATAAAGATACATGTTCATTTGTGCAACGTGCGCAGGCATATGCGCACGCGCGAGAGAGAGAGAGAGAGAGAGAGATGACATACGGTATGACAGCTGCATCAACAATCTGAGGATGGCTGAGTAGTAGAGCTTCCAGTTCTGCAGGAGCAACCTGTAATATCGTATATAGGATCCATGGGTCAGAATGGTTCAATTACTAGATCATTTGAGCATCCTTTCCAATTTTCAGGTCTCATTAAACTAAATTCTGATCTTCCAGAGGTGCACTATCCCTCAGTTTACATGTTAGATCAAACCAAATTGATCAGCCCGATGAGGTAACTAACCTGATAACCATTGTGCTTGATCAGCTCCTTTATCCTGTCAACAATGTAAAGAAACCCATCTTCATCGAAATAACCGAGATCACCAGTCCTTAACCACCCTTCAGGATCTAGCGTTGCAGTCGTTGCTTCCTCGTTCCGCAGATAACCTTTCATTATTGTAGGACTTCTCAGCCACAGCTCTCCCTCTGTGTTAGGTGGCAAAGGTAACCCGGTTTCGATATCGACAATTTTGGCCAAGAAGTGCGGTAGCAAACTCCCACAAGATCCAGAATGGGCCTTTGCATCCTCATCCAATGCGAAAAAAGAGGCTGCACCGCATGTTTCGGTTAGCCCATACCCTTGCCTCAGCTCGACCCATGGGAACTTCTCTCGGAACCCATCAGTCACCTCTTTGCTCAGTGGTGCTGCCCCAGAACCCACTCTTCGAAGTGACGAGAGGTCACATTTCATGTCACTGGCGTGCTTCACGAGCGCAAGAATCACTGGGGGCACCGCAGGGATGTTATTGACTCGATGCACTTTAATGACATCGAGCATGGCCTGGAAGTCGAATCTCTGCATTACAACTGTAGTGATTCCTGAGCAGAACAACCCAAGCACGAAGAAAGCAAGCCCATAAATGTGGAACATAGGGATGAAGCATAGGAACACGTCGTCTTGGGACGAGGATGCACTGACTGACCATTTCAGTAGCGTGATGACGGATATCAAGTTCGCATGAGTCAATATGACGCCTTTGCTAGTGCCAGTGGTTCCTGAGGAGTAGAGGACAGCCGCAGTATCCGTTTGAGTCGGCCTTTCTAGGGGAAGATCAATTGGGTCGCAGCATTCTATGAGTTCTTCCACAGAAAGCAAAGTGCCACCCCATGTTTTGGTTGTTAGCATAGTAGGAAGCTTGGTTGGTATCAACTTATGTAGCTCTTCTGGTGCACATATTGCCAGCTTCGCTCCGGAATCAGCCACTTGCTTAGCTATTTCCAGTGTGGTATTTAGCGGATTAGCTGGAGTGAGAATCGCACCGACCAATAGTATGGCAAGACATATAGTCGGGTAAAGGAGCGAGTTCGGAGCCACCAGGAAGACCACATCGCCTTTTCTGACCCCGACTGCATGATACAATCCATAGGCGAGCGATCTGATGGAGCGGTAGAGATGTGCATATGAGATCTGGCAGTTTGTGGCCGCATCAATCAGTGCGATACGCGACTCAGCAAGAGCATGTGGGAATTGCGAGAGCACAAACGAAGCAACGTCGAGGTTGGGATCGGTCAGGATTTTTTGGTGCTCATTAAGCTCGACGAGAGAGTTGAAGATTCCGGTTCTTGGATCGAAACCGCTTGTTCTATGAACAGAGGGGCTGCGTTGTCTTGTTTCTTCGTTGGGAACAGAGGACCCTTCTTCAATTGACATATTTGTACTCCCAACTTGAAGATGGCAAACACTCTCAGAGGCTCAGAAATTCTTTTGGAGGCTGTTCTAATGCCGAAGCAGCATATTGAGCTATCTCAATTGTCTTTTTCTGTACGTCGAAATTAAGGTTTGTCATTGTAAACATCGTCGTCCTAGCGACACGATTTGATAAAAGGACGTTACATGTGATAGCGGCCGGCTAGAGCGTGGGGACCAAGCCGTTGATTCCTCCAAAAATTTGAGAAGATTCTTGTCTGATGCTTCATGTACCGTTGCCAGTCAGGCAAACAAGAAACCTTTTTCTATTATTATGCTTCGCATGGCTTGGATTCCATGCCTGCTAATCTGCCTTCTGGTGCCGGCCAGGGACAGATGTCTCCAACCAAATTGAAATCGATGTGGGAGTATCGACTCGGACTAGATCATTTTAGCAACAAACAATAATAGCCAGAGAGGATTTGATAATGACCTGATCATTTACGGGATAAAGCACCAGCCATTAACGCCTAATCCTCGCGTGAAATATCAAACGCGTGCTGCATATTCTTGGTTAACGCCTAATTCTTGCGTGAAATATCAAACATGTGTTGCATATTCTTGAATTGAATATGTCCACTAGTAGGGGTCAACTTGTTACTAAAAAATGGGGGTAAGCATGAACAAGGTGAGCTAGTTCAGTAACTAACCTAGGGATCAATCCACATAGTATTGGTACTTAATTTTTGGGGCCAAGGATTGACTCTTGAGCCTGAAACCATGGTCGGTCTAATTTTAGGGTCAACTCTAGACTTAATGATTATTTATTTTATTTTTTGTGTTCATTAAAAAGACAGACATATTATTTCAAATTATATATTTATCAACAATGTGATATTGAGCAACCAAACTACGAATACCAATGTAAGATAATGTAACAATAGAAATTCCACACTTACTACAAGTAGTAAACCACAAAAAGAACAGTGAGGCGAGTGAGGAGATGTTAGAGGTGAGTGTGGCGAGTGGCAAGGTGAATGAACAGAGGCGAGTGGCAAGGTGAACCACAAAAAGAACAATGAGGCGAGTGAGGAGATGTTAGAGGTGAGTGTGGCGAGTGGCAAGGTGAATGAACAGAGGCGAGTGGCAAGGTGAACCACACAAAGAACAGTGAGGCGAGTGAGGAGATGTTAGAGGTGAGTGTGGCGAGTGGCAAGGTGAATGAAAAGAGGCGAGTGGCAAGGTGAGTGCAAGCGAAGAGAGGCGAATGATGAGGTGAGTGAAAAGAGGTGAGCCGCAAGGCGTGCAAAGAGGGTTTCTACTTTTTTTGGTTGAATTAGAACTGGATTTCTTTCTACTTTCTAATTTACACAGTAAACTAAATTGCATAAGAAAGAAGAGACCAGAAGAGGAGATACTAGGGTTTGGAGGAGACAAAAACACGCGCGCGCGCACATATATATCCGGATTGGATGAACTTCAAACTCCCAGGATCAATGATCAACTTGCATAGTGCAAAATCTAGAGGTTCAGAATCAAGACCGACCCAATCCTGTTGAAAAAATGCACCAGGATCGGCTGGATTGGGTTGGACCGATGCTCACTGCTACTCGAAAACACATGAAACAAGCAGATTGAAGTGCATTGACCAGATATTGGAACACCAGTAGGAAGCTACTTCCTCCAATTTGATATCCCTTAAGAGGCGTGATTTTGTTGTTCTTGGACGAAGAACACTGGTTCAGATCGGATCTCCTAAGATGAGCAAAGAGGACTCACCGTGCCACGAGCCCGTCATAGCATGAGATCCACTTCACACCAAGCTCTCAGTGCCAATGCCGAGTAGCATCGATTTTCTCCGTCACATCACTCTTCAGGATCACAAGCAAACTCAAGTCAGCTCGTACGTCTAGAACCCGATGAAACTGCTAGGCACAGTTGCTTTAACAGGCTACAGATAGTAGATGAAAAGGATTTAGCTTCATCCAATCGACACAAGATAATACATTAACCCTTGCTACGAAGAGTGACGATAGAACTTAACTAGTTGGCTTTCAATTTCCCACCTAAAATACCGTAAACAGGACGATAAAGGAAGACCTGTGGACATCAATCCACTCGAACGGCAAGCAATGAACCGAGTAACTCAATGCAACATCATCAGTTAGAACGCCAAACTCATAACCTCCATTGGTATCCCCGGAAGTGGCAACGGCTCCATATAAATAAATCATGTGCGACCCCATAACAAAAGGATTGCTTAAGAGATCAATCAGGTGCTGCTTCCCAAATTAACATAATAGAAGGGGGAATAGGCCCAAATCATTGTCTATCTGGTTCAAAGTATTTTTTAGTTCAAGACAGACAAGGGACACAGACAGGCAGGAACACTACAACTACGACGACTTACAAGGTACATCGAACAAGTGGACTTCTGAAGGCCACTGATAGATAACAGTACAACAACCAGGAAGAAGATCAAAGCCATCGAGCAGCAACTAAGCATCTTGAACCTTCCGCTTCAGCTCCTCATTCTCCTTTGTCAGATGCTCGACTTTGGATTGAAGAACATTAGCCATCGACCGGGTGCTCAACATTTCAAGCCTTGATTATCTTGCCAGATCATAAAATGGTCTTCTCTTTTGACCAGCAGCTCGGAAGGAAATGTCGTTCGCATGTCATTTTCACACATAAAAACCACTTCTTCTTTTTCTATTAAATTGTGACTCAATCGTCCAATCATTGAGCTAATCGTGACTGCATGAAACAAGCATGAACCACCAAATTTCGTGTAAGTCTACCCTATCAGTATCCCCAGCACGAGGCCCCGGCTCTCCGGGAAGCTCTGGACGCAGGTGACGAGCACGCCGGTGTTGGCAAACGCCTGCGAGTTGGCGCCGATGCATATGTAGAGGCACATCTGCCACACCTGCAGCATCATGATGCGCTTGGTCACGGCGAGCCATATCATGAAGTAGCCGAAGAAGTTGGGGACTGCCTCGATGGAGAGCACCACCACAGCGGTGTCACCTCGTTGATGAGCCCCGAGGGGATGCCGACGCTCCCGCCGAGGTCCTTGAAGAAGTTCAGCAGGTTGAGGGTGCTTTGGTCGTAGCTGAGCGAGGTCTTGATGTCCCCTGAGTAGAGCCTGAACATGTAGGTCGCCCCGGCGGCCACCATCATCAGTAGGCTCGCGAACACCATTAACCACCGTCCATGATGACCTGTGCTGCCAGGTGCCTCATTTCCGAGAGGCCCATGAGGCCTCCGCGCCCTCCGGGGGATCCGGCGACCACCATTGTGTGGCGTGTCTCGGCTCTCTCTCTCTCTCTCTCTCTCTCTCTCTCTCTCTCTCTTCTCTCTCTCTCTCTCTCTCTCTCTCTCTCTCTCTCTCTCTCTCTCTCGGAGCGTGAGAGGGTTAGAGAGAAGTTACAAGGACCTTCTCGTTAATTACTAGACTGGGGTGTAGTATTGGGACTTAGGGTTATATATAGAATTAGATCTGAAAAAGTGTGACGAAATGCCTGCGCCTGCAATTTTGGAAATATAGAGAGAGAGAGAATGTCACGCCCCGATCCTCAGGCACGCACACATCCCTTACCTTGGTCGATTTATAGCGACGTCCCAGGACGCATCGCCGACCCTTTCATATATTAAGCACATGCGGAAGATATAAATTATCCCCTGCATAATAAAACATTGGGATAACATAGTAGGATTAAATTTCAAACCTTTAAAACGTTCACTCATATATACATTGCAAACCAGTGCACCTATATATACAAGGTGAACTATTAAGTCAAATTCAACTTAAGCCAATGTAAAAATAAGGTCTACAAACAAGAGTGGGGTTCTACAAACTACGGGTCCCTGTCCTCCTCTCCATCATCCTCTACACTTCAACTGGAGCCTTCAGCAGACTGCACTGGACTTTCGAGATCTTCAAAATCTAAGTCCGCTGCATCCAAGGACCCGAAATGGTTATTCAATAACCAACGTGAGGCCACGTCTCAGCAAAGCTCTACCCCTAATACCCGATTAGTAAACCAATACACCGTCTAGGTTGCCTATGCACAAAGCACAAGTCGAGAACTTACCTTGGCCTCGGTTCTAACCGCAATTTAAGGTTAAACACATATATTCGAACAATCACGACATACGATCAAGCATTGATCAATCGACTTAGTCGATTACACGTCAATCGGACCATCTCTGCAGGTCATTCCCACTCATACCATAATTTCCCAATGGTGTACTCATTCACCAAATCACATGTTTTTCTCGGGCGTCGTTTTCGCCAATGACATACCGATCACCGACACGCTGTGCGTTCTTTAAGACGCCGTTTTCACCAGTGATATCCTCGATCACCGAACCACGTGTCCTTTCTAGGGGCGCCGTTTTCGCCAAGGTGACATCGGCTATAGACAACATCGTGAGTTCTTTAAGGCGTCGTTTTCACCGGTGATATTTCCTTAATCACCGAACCGCGTTTGTCTATAAGTCATTTACGTGCGTTCTTTGGGCGCACTGCGTTTTCGCCGTAGGTGATACTTCCAATCACCGAACCACGTATATCCAATAATATCGTACTTGATTGGTCTCAACCAATAACGTTCTCAGTTGGGACTCACTGTTCTCTCTACTATATAGCCCATCAACGCTCGGCGCTATATACCCATACTCGGCCAAGTACCAATCAAATACTCAATAACAAACAATTTAGGACAATTCCTCAAATTTCACAATTTAAATCAATTCCATAAAAATTGAAGCTCAATTAAATAAACGGATCGCACCACGACAATCAAGACGAAATTCCGGCCACCGGCCATCCCAGGTGAATTTCCGGAAAAATAATTAATTAAATAATTAATTTCGAAAATTAAATAAATAAATAATAAAATCCAATTTAGGCCCATATTGCCTGATTGGAGCCCGAAACGGTCGGGAAAAATCCCAACATGCATTCAATAAATAACCAAACATTTCTACTTGCTAATAGCTAGGTCTAACCACCTAACATGCATCATTAAGCTCACTAAATTAATTGTTCTAACCTAATCTAACCACCTAATTGCATTTAATTAAATCTAATCAACCCTTAGGCATAATTAGCAAACTAAGAAAGCATTAGTGAGTAAAACTCACTTGATTAACGATTTGATCGGATCAAATCGACGAGCACGCGACAAAGGTCAACCCTGTCTAAAGCGGGTCTGCCAACCGGAGTCAAACTGGGGCCGAAATCGGCCTACAAGCTCGCTGCTCGAGTTGGGCTGAGTCCACTGATTCGGTGGGCCTGACTTCGCGGGCTTGGGCCTCAAAAATTCGCTGGGCTTTTGATGGACTGAATTCATTTGGGCTCGAGGGCTTGAATAGAGCTGAGCTCGCAGGCTGAAATCCATTAGTTTGTGGGCTGAGCTGGACTGCTGCGTGGGCTTCTTGCTCACGGGCTGGGCCTTTGGCCAAACTGTGGGCTGCCGATTGAAGAGGGGCTTCGAAACTTGCCTCGGCGGAGATGGTTTCGCTGGAGACGTGGACTGAAGATGGCGCAAGAGTTGCTTCGGTTGTGCGGCCACGAAAGAGGGGAATCGGTGGTCTACAGACCAGCAGAGAAATCGTCGTGTTGACTGGGATGGCAACTTCGGACGTTGCTGCTGTGGCGTTGAAGACGCATGGCTGAGAGGAGCTGCTGATGGTCACGATTGCTGGACCGAAAGAGGAGATGGGCTGATCGTGCTGCTGGACTAAGACGCGGCTGCGCGTAGGCTGACAAAGTGGGGGGTGGCCTTTGATGGAGGTGCCGCGGATGCGCGGCTTCGTTGCTGGGTCAACGAATTCACTGAAGAAGCAACTCCGATTTCACTAGTTTGACTGAAGATGGCTGGGCAGCGGACGTGTGGCCAAGAGTTGCAGGGGCTGTTCGGTGCTCTGGCGCTAAACAAACAGGAAAGAGAGAAGGAGAGACACGGGCAGCTTCGAGGGAAAATGGGGTCGAGAAAACGCAGGGAGAACTGAAAGTAAAGGAGAAGCAGATCCGGTCGGGGCAGCTGGCCACATGCGACCAAGAGAGAGGGAAGAGGGAGTGAGAGCCGTGTGCGAAGGGATAAGGAGGAGCAGAGGTGTGTCAGCCACGATAGGGAAAGGAAACGTGTGAAAATAAAAAGCAAGAGAGAGAGAGAGAGAGATGGATAGGTATTGACCAAAAGTCAATAAAGAGGATCAAGGAGGAGACCAGCCGTAGGGGGTATGCGCAAATGGAACCAAGGGGGTTTTGAAATTAAAAGGAAATTTCTAAACAAGGTTCTATTAATTCAGATTTCAGCTCAACTTCAAATAACCTTGACAAATGGTCATCCCAGGGTTAATTTCTTCATCAACTTGAATAGTTCGACATCCCATTGAAGACCAAGATTAGGGCAGTCCCTCAAACCTCCGAATTTCTCTCAAATCCAACTCTTATTTCATTTTCTCGGAATCCGATTATTGAACAAATAAATTCGGCTGAGGTCCAATCTGAAATCAGAAAAAAACCCAAACGACTTCCATTCACCGCTTTGCTTACACCAGATGTCAAAAGTCTCTTTAAATCAGCCAATCTGAATTTCCGTTCATTTTCCGCATTGTCCGATCCGGTTTTCCGAAAAATCCCGAACTCACCGAAATTTCCTCAAAATGTGAGTCGACGTTCCTAGAATGACTCGTGACACGACAGGACTTCCAATTTCTGAAATCGAATTCAAATTCGCAGTTATTTTCAATCAAACGCACTTTTAGTGTGACCTTACCTATGGGTAGCTTTTAGGAATTTTGGTGCAATTGACCCGTGGTCGATTTTCTTCGAACCACAATGAACCCATTCGACCCATTAGCAACTCTCGATGATCGTGAAAATCTCAAGGTTTCAAATACGGACACAGGTACTCCAAAACGATAGAAAATCGGTTTAATGTCGTTCGAAGAGAATTTTGAAATCGGTGGAATCACCCACACTTTGATCACCATCTCGTCGAATCGACCTATCTCCGGTCTACGATCGATTCTTAATTGTGCCGCAATGACCCTTGCGGGTTAGACGGTTGAGAAAGTCGATTCTTGGTCGAATTCTCAAGTACATTGCATTAGAATCCCTTAACGGCTTCACTGATAGGTCGGTTATCTCATGAGTGGCCATCTCGAGGAAAAACACTATAGTTACGTTGATGAAAGGCCCAACTTATCCGATTGAAATCAGAACCTGAAAATCAGGATGTCACAGAGAAAGGACTTAAGTGTTGACTTGGGGTCTTCTAAAGGGAGAAGGTTCAATGCATAGGAGATTCACATAGGAGAGCAAAGGTGAAGAGAACTGGACGATGTCTCATGATCTTCTCCACTTGAAATTAATTACGGTTCCGACCTGTTTTGTTTCTTAGTAATAATCCTTCGGCACGTGTCGTTCATACCTCGTCGAAAAGGAAATAAATATGGGGGACAGCTTGATTCACATGCTGTATATTTATATATGTTCCCCACCCCCACTCCCACCATGTGTTATGGATGAATAATGAATTTATATCATGTGTCTACAACGTGACTTTATTTCCCCGGCGCTATTTTAGCCGGTTTTTGTGGCTTTCTGCTTTTCACCCAAAGTCGCACATCTGCCAGACCGCCGGCCAGGGCATGGGACTGGTGACGGCGAACCAGATGAGGAAATAGCCAGCATAGTTCACAGCGGAGCAGATGAGGGGGACAAGCCACGTGGGGGAGACCTC
Source organism: Eucalyptus brandiana (assembly GCA_014182725.1). Lineage (NCBI taxonomy): Eukaryota > Viridiplantae > Streptophyta > Magnoliopsida > Myrtales > Myrtaceae > Eucalyptus > Eucalyptus brandiana. Next base: position 42,114,494 of record CM024674.1, read on the forward strand.
AGCGATGAGGCCGGAGAGGACGCCGACTTGGGCGCCGAGGTCCTTGCAGGAGTTGAGGAGGTTGCGGGTCCACCGGCTGTAGCCGAGGTAGACGTGTTGTCCTTGGAGTAGACGCCGAAGAGGTAGGGGTGGTGCTGGCGCCCGCCATTATTAGGAACGACGCGAACATCATCAACCACCGCCCTAGGAGGATTCAGAAGACGAAGCCGCAGGATCGTCCACCGCCATTGCCACCGGCGCTTGTCGTCATGTGAAGATCGTCGTCTCTAGGTACGGACCGGTTCAGAGTTCTTGACCCGTGAAGGGTCGGGTGGATCTAGTTGGATCAGCCCGTCAATGGTGAAAAAGCCCGTGGGTCATGGAGGACTGCGTCTGTAGGGTCCACGATGGAGTCTCTTTCGCCTGGGCCATTTTGCCTTCTTGATTAAACCAGCGACCGTGCCGACAAGTTTCTTAAAGATGCTAATTAAGATTAGGGAATCAATTAATGATTGATTAATGCAGAAAAATTATTTTTGGAGGGATTAGGGGAACCTCCTTGTCCTTGCAATAGTAGCACAAGACAGTCTCGTCATTGGATTTAATTCAACTTGGCACGGCAAAACAAAACAACCTTTGGTCCCCCCCCCTTCCTTTTGGAAGAATTAGTGTCTAATTGCGCCGGTCTTGTTAAGCAGCCTTTTTAGGAGATTGGCTAGTGTCATTTGATAAGAGGTTGCTTCGATATTATAGCCGTAGAGATCGTAATTTCTCTTTATTTAATTATTTACTATGTATATTCTGTTATGAAATAGATGAATGAATGAAATATATAAATGAATATTCGTTATATTCATCTTATTTAATGTACTTATTATGGTACATTTGTACTTTATATTCTAAGTACATCTTCCTATACAATAAATGCCCATCTCCCTATCTAATGTATATATTATTCAATACATTGATATTAATGATAAATGCATCCTTATTTTCTTATAAATAGGGGTTTAGTTTTTGTCATAAATATAGGGTGATATAGTGAAAATAAAATTTTCTCCTCTGACTTTCTCTACTCAATCTCTCTATTTTCTTTATTATATATTTGCAACGCAATATTTTACAACACGTTATCAGCACGAAGATCTATTAACTGAGTAAGTAATTTTTGCAAGGTAGGTGTTATTTTTATTTTCATTAATCAACCTTATATTTCATCTTCTCCTATCAATTTTTCATTTTTATTTTTCTTGGCCCGAAGCCAAATTTCAAATCTAAAAGTTCATTCTGCTCCTGAAGTGGCGATAGATATTTGGAAATCCTTCTAATTAATTTATGGATTTATTTTTGCAAGAATTATGGCAAATATTAAAAAGCCCAAATTCCATATCCTAAAAGTGAGTGGAAAGAATTATCTATCCTAGTGCCTTGACATCGAAATACACCTCTAAGGGCAATGTCTCACTAATGCAATTACAGAATACGGAACCTCAAATGCAAAAGATAAAACAAATGTACTGATTTTTATTCGTCGTCATTTGCATGAGAGCCTGCAAACTCGATATTTATCCGTTCGAGACCCTCAGACCTTGTAGATAAAGTTGAAGGATAGGTATGATCATACCAAGACTATTATCATCCCTCAAGCACAATATGACTGACAAAATCTCTAACTGCAATATTTTAAATCAGTGTCTAATTATAACTCTACTTTATTTGATATTGTTTCTTGGCTTGAGTTATGTGATATCAAACTCATTGATGCGAAATTGTTAGAGAAAATTTTTTCCACCTTCCATGCTTCGAATATTGTATTGCAATAGCAATACCGGCAGCGTCAGTTTGCCACATACTCTGAATTAATTTCTGTGTTCCTCACTACTGAACAAACTAATGAATTGCTACTAAAAAATCATAATCTTAGACATGCTGGCTCAAAAGCATTGCATGAAGCACATGCTAACTCTGAGGAAAATACTGGCTATTTTAAGTGTTATAAGCGCAGGCAAGAACATAATCCTAGAAGGGATGATAAGAAATTTAATCACCCTAGGAAATCTAACTTTGGCTCGAATCATGGCAAAGAAAAGAAACCAAAGAAAGTGATTAATGAAAGTATTTGTCATCGCCGTGGCATGACTAGGCACTGGTCACATAGTTGTCGTACGCCAAAGCACTTTGTTGATCTATACCAAGCATCTTTAAAAAATACAGGCAAGTGCGGTGAATCCCATACCATTGAAATCAATCATATTGCCATAACCACTGTTGATGCCAACAATATCTTTGTTGGTGGGACTCCTCTTGCTCCTGAAGTAGCAAATACATCCTTAAATGTCTATGATTTCTTTGAAGATCTCTGATTACTTTGATGAGGCATCAAACTGGTGGATGATAACTTGGATTTTGAATTTTATGATTGTAATAATTTCTTTTCTAGTTATTTAAATGTATTAGCTTTTATCGTTTTCTAATATAGTTATGTAATATATATTTAATATTTTGAAATTTTATTTGACTATATAACTAATATACAAATTTTATGATACTTGACATCTGAAGTTGTCAACATAAATGCAAATGGAAAATACTAAGAAAAATGAAGATGTTTTTTTTTACTTGATAGTACAACAACACATATCATATTTAGTAGTAAACACTTTTTTTTCTCAAGTATGACATTGCGTAAGGCACAAATTCATACAATATCATGTCATGTTCCGATTATTGATGGTTTTGGGAATGTCACAATTGTTTTGCCAAATGGCACCATCTTGCATTTTGAGAATGCGTTTCTAAGCAGTAGATCAAAAATAACTTGCTCAATTTCAAAGATGTACGCCATAATAGGTATCATATTGATACTATTTATGAACAAGATAAGGAATATATTGTCATTACTTCTTATAAGATGGGCCTGAAAACCATCCATGAGAAGTTAGAAGCTTCTTCTATGGATTTGTATTGTGTCATAATTAAGGCTGTTGAAACCTACGCCACCACATCTTAGAGATTGGTAAACCTTGATCAGTTTGGATTGTGGCATGATCGTCTTGGTCACATTGGCGTGTCAACGATGTGTAGAATAATTCAGAATACAAAAAGGTACATTTTAAAGGATACAAATGTATTGTTGTCTAAAGATTATAATCGTGAGGTTTGTTCATAAGGAAAGCTCATTATCAAACTTTTTATAACAAAGGTTAATCTTGAATCCCCTTTAATCTTGCAAAGAATTCAGAGTGATATTTGTGGACCAATACAATTATCAAGTGGACCATTTCGATATTTTATGGTACTAATGGGCACATCCTATAAATGGTTCCATATTTGTCTATTATCTATGTGCAATGTCACATTTGCACGTTTACTTGCGCAGATTATAAAACTCCAGACACAATTCCCTGATTATCCAATTAAGAGCATGAGGATAGATAATGCTAGTAAATTTATATTAGAGAGTTTTAATACTTATTGTGCTTCACTCGAAATCGAGGTTGAGCACTCGATTGCATATGTTCATACTCAAAATGGATTAGCAAAATTCTTGATTAAATATATCCAAATCATTACCCGCACTCTATTATTTAAGAATGAATCTCAACGATACAACATGGGATCATGCAGTTTTGTATGCGGCAGCCCTAATAAAATTACGCCTCAAGTTTTGAACTAGATATTTCACATTTACGCACATTTGGTTGTGCAGTACAGGTGCCTGTAGCACCGCCAAAAAGAACGAAAATGGGTCCCCAACACCGTTTGGGCATTTATGTTGGGTTTAATTCACTGTCCATCGTTAGGTTCTTGGAACCAACTACCGGTAATCTTTTTATTACCAGATTTGCATATTGTCATTTCGATGAGACTAGGTTTCCATTAATTGGGACACCTGCAACTTCCATGACTAGAAAACAAAAACCAGTTAAGATTTTCTCTTGGAATGAGAAAAATTTATCTTAATTGACCCAAGGATTCTTGAGTGCAAAAACGAGGTGCAGCGCATAATCCATTTACATGTTATGACCAATAGATTTCCTGACACATTTAATGATGTTATTAAGGTAACAAAGTCTCATATTCTAGCTGCAAATGCTCCAGTTAAGATAATTATTCCCGAATGACAGGTTAAAATGGATCAAAATCTCCCGCACTTGAAGCGTGGTAGACCGATAAGATCAAAAGATGCTATTCATCGAAAACGAAGGGGAAAGAATCAGGAATCCACTCCAGAAGAGCCTGGTGTTGTGCTTACTCCCAAAGAGCTTATTGCCCGTGTAATGAAATTTGGGATCGAAATGAAATAGTCATTGATGATGCTTTTTCATTCTTAGTTGCTCATAAAATTATGGATAATGATTGTGAGCTGCAATTTATTATTAAATGTCATCAAAGGCAAGATTAGCCTAAGTGGGAGGAAGCAATTAAGGTTGAATTAGCTTCCTTAGCTAAACGACAGGTTTTTGGACCTGTAACTTGAATTCCCGATAATGTAAAGCCTGTTAGATATAAATGGGTATTTTTCCGAAAACGAAATGAGAAAAATGGGGTTGTCAAGTATAAAAGCCGACTCATTGCCCAATAATTCTCCTAGAGATCTGGGATTGATTATAATGAGACATATTCACCTGTAATTGATATGATTACATTTCGTTTTCTTATAAGCCCAACACTCTCTGAAAGATTGGAAATACGTCTTATGGACGTTGTGATGGCATATCTATATTGCTCATTAGACTCTAATATTTATATGAACATTCCTGAAGGATTCAAAATGCCTGATGCGTGCACTCCCTACAATTTATTCTCAATAAAATTGCAAAGATCCTTATACGGGTACCAATCCACTCGCATGTGGTATCAACGCTTAAGTAAGTACCTAATTAAGGAAAAGTACAAGAATGATCCTATTTATCCCTGCGTGTTTATTAAGAAATCAGAAATCGGATTTGCTATTGTAGCAGTTTATGTCGACGATATAAATTTAATTGGAACTCCAGAAGAGTTAGCTAAAACTACTGAGTATTTGAAAATAAAGTTTGAAGTTAAAGATTTAGGTAAAACCAACTTTGTCTTGGTCTAGAACTTAAGCATAAAGCAAATGGAATAATCGTCTATCAATTAGCATACATTGAAAAATTACTTAAACGCTTCAATATGGACAAAGCTCATCCATTTAACATCCTTATGGTTGTAAGGTCTCTAGATCCCTAAAATGACCCATTTCATCCTAGAAAATCTGATGAACAGATAATTGGCCTTGAAATACTATATCTCAATGCAATTGGGGTTTTAATCTACTTGGCACAATACACAAGACCAGATATTACTTTTGTGGTAAATTTATTGGCACATTTTAGTTCTAAGCCAACTCAAAAACACTAGAATGAAGTTAAACATATTTTCTGTTATCTCTGAGGAACCATAGATTTTGGATTATATTATTCCAGAGATTCCACTAACTCTAGTTTAGTTGGATATGCTAATGCTGGATATAGATTTAATCCACATAAGGCTCGCTCTCAAACCGGTTATTTATTTTGTTATAAAGACACCGCTATTTCTTGACGTTCTATGAAGCAATTGCTAGTAGTTATATCCTCTAACCACTCTAAGATTATTGCTTTATATGGAGCTGGAAAATAGTGTTTTGGCTAAGATCCATTATAAGACATATTCATAATTCTTGTTGTTTAATACCGATTACAACTTCTCCAACTATAATTTATGAAGATAACGTTGCTTGTGTTGCACAAGTTAGGGGATGATATATCAAAGGTGATAGGACCAAGCATATCTCGCTGAAATTTTCCTATACTCATGAACTTCAAGAAAGTCGACAAATTGATGTTAAACAGATTTGATTCATAATTAATTTTGCAGATATTTTTACCAAATCATTGCCAATGTCAACTTTTGAGAAATTATGCCGCAAGTTCACAAATGCAAGATTGACTAGCCCCATCAATAGGTATATAGCTCAATTGATGATGAGATATTATGAATATTATGAACTATGCATTGCACTTTTTTTTTTCTTTTTGTCCGATTTTTTCCCACAGCATTTTTCCGGCTTAAATTTTTTAACGAAGTAATTAATACATCAATAAAAGGGAGAGATCATAAAATTTGGCTCTGTACTCTTTTTCCCTTTTGTCCGATTTTTGTTTCACTGGATTTTTCCGGCTTAAGGTTTTTAATAAGGCAGTATCATTCGATGCACATTCGTAATATAATGAATACAATGAATATTTATGGGAGAATGTTATGAAATACATGAATGAATATTCATTATATTCATTTTATCTAATGTACTTATTATGGTATATTTGTACCTTATATTTTAAGTACATCTCCATTTACAATGAATATTTATCTCCCTATCCAATGTATGTATTATTCAATACATTGATATTAATGATAAGTGCATGATTGTTCATAGATATATGGCGATATAGTGAAAATAAAATTTTCTCCTCTGGTTTTCTCTACGATCTTTGGTGTCTGGCTTTCTCTACTCAATCTCTCTATTCTCTCTATTATATATTTGCAATGCAATATTTTACAACATATTTGAAGAATGATCGAGAGTAAACTTGAGACGCTCATTAAGTTTTATGTGACGAGGAAATCTATAATTTCAAAATGTTATCATGAGCACAACCGGCGCATTGGATATCGCCAAAAAAATTCCTTGATTTGTTTTTTTAACAAGTGTTCACGAGGAACTTGTTAAGAAAATACATCTTAAATATACTCATTTATAATACCCTAATTCATGAGCTTGGTGTTATAAAATCATCTCATCTTATTGTCAATAATACCTAAACGTGGGGTCATGGAGAGACACCAATGGTTTTGTGCACAACTTGTCAATTGGCAATACTTTGCAATTGAATCACACCGTTCTCGTCCATTCATTGACTAGTTATAAGGCTCATTGATATGGACTTCAAACGTTTGATAATTTAGTCAAATTGCACAACCTCGAACTAGTATGGCTCCTCCCCAAGCCGACGCGTGCCATTGGATGGAGTGGCCACAACAATCACATTCAATAATATCGAGACGATGACAAGTTCAAGAGAGAATCAATCGTTTGTAAAGTCAATTGTAAAATGAACATGAAATTTTATGTTTATAAGAAACTTATTTTGCCATTAAAAACCTTGACGTTACTCAAAATAACAACAAAACAAGAAAGAATGGCTCAGTCATTTTTTGTGGACAAATGTGCAGGCGACGGCCAATTTATGTCGCTGGTGTGTACTCCAAGGTCGACTTCAAACCCAATATTTCAAAAAGCACCGGGGGCCGGCGTATTTAAACCTAGAAAGAAGGAAAAATAGTCAGCTGATCAAGACCGCAACTAGTCAGTTGATCAAGAGAGAGATTCTAGCCCTTTAAAATTCTTACATGACGAGAAAATATTGGCTGGGTCTTACCCTCCACGTAGGCAGAGGGTAAGACCATTCAGAATCCGACACGTGGCTCCACGTAGGTGAGGGGGCCAGAGGTTCAAAATTTGCGCGCGCCCTCCTGGGGCCCACCACTCTAACACTCTCTCTCCTCTGCTCTCCTCTGCGATCTGTCAATTCGTCCTCTCTCTCCTTTCTCTCTCCCCGTTCTCTGTTCCATTGTGGGGGAGAACAAAAACCGCAAGTGTGCTTCCATTTGCTCTTTCCCCTCCTCTGCTCTCTCTCCTCTGCTGGTTGCTTCCATCTCCATGCCGACGCTGCCGACGCTCCTCCGCACGACACCGACGCCCCTCCACCTCCACCTCCGCCTCCACAAGTTGTCGGCGACGCCCCCAACTCTGACACCCTTTCCAATGAACCACGACGCCAACGCCCTTTCCACCTCTGCCGACGCCGACGCCCTTTCCAGTGAACTGCGACATTGACTCCCCTCCGCCTCTGCCTCCGCCCTCGACGCTTCTGCCTCCACCTTCGCCCCCGACTCCGAGCCGACGCCAACGCCGATTGCCTCCGTCACCCCCGACTCCGACGCCGACGCCCCTCCGCCTCCGCCTTTGCCCCTGACGCTTCCGCCTCCACCATCGCCCCCAACTCCAACGCCGTTGCCAACGCCCCTTCGCCTCCCTCTCGTATCTATTTGCATAGAATAGTCCCCCGACAACCCATTCTAGAGTTTTTCTTATCCAAAGTGCCATGCTCCATGACAGAATTAACTGAGAGTCTTGTTGATGTAGAGAAATGGCACAAAAAGGTTCATTTTCCCTGAATTCCACTTGACACGTTCTTGAGCTCACATAGTACACGGTTAACCAGCAACACTAAACAATCTAGAAAAAAGTTCCAGTTTCTCCATCTTGGACATGTCTCTAAAACTGACAAACTAGTCTCTGTCCTAACAGTGCATGAGATGTTTAGCCAGAGTTTGTCGTAGTTAAGGCAAACCAGCCCTAAAATCTAGGGCCCCACCTTGAATTCACCATATGAAGTTTGAAGCAACATTGCCAGTAGAGCTGTACCTTAACCTATGTTTCAAAATCCATAACTACTATATGGGAACAAAACCACCAAATTAAATAAATAAATAAAAATTGCCCACTTATTACCTCTGTCATTTCTTAAATCCTGACTTTGTTGCAAATTAGAAGATATTTGGATGAAATCATCTTAAAGCTGAAGTATGTGGGACATATATTTCATTTGGCAAATTCAAATTCAAATTTGCTCTACTCATAACAAATGGAAGCTATGGATGAGAAGCAAAAGTTTCCAAGGTTGAAGAATTCAATCTTCAGTCGGAAGTAATCTTGCACATAAAAGGTCCATGATTATCAAACTCCAGCAGCTATGATACAGTCAAATCATCATTCCAAGAATTGAATTCCCACCAGCTAAAAGATGATGATCCATGTTGACACCCGAAATTTTTGTCGACGTTTTAAACATTCAAGTTGCAAAAGTAAAAAAATTGTTTTAAATGAAAAGATAAAAAAAAAAATTAATTATTAAGAAATAAGGAAAAACGAAAAAAAAAAAAAAGAAAGAGAGAGAAAAATAAATAAAGAGCCAAAAAGAAAACAAAGAAAAGAAAACAAAAGGAAAACAAAGAAAAGAAAACGAAAAGAAAACAAAAAGAAAAAAAAGAAAAGAAAACAAAAAAAAAAAAAAAAACAAAAAAAAAAAAGAAAGAAAACAAAACAAAACAAAACAAAAGGAATGAAATGAAAAGAGAAAAAAAATAAAAAAATGATGAAAATAAAAAAAAAAAAAAAAAAGAAAAAGGGAAACGCTCGTAGGGAAAGGGGGCCATTCACGATCTCTCTCTCGCTGACACTCTCTCACGCAGTCGCTCTCTCTCTCCTCTGGGACGATTTCTTCCTCTGAATCGGCGGTTAGGGCTCTTCGGCAATGGCACCGGCCGCTCATTGATTCAGCCACCGCGCACGGCAGCCGCCTCAATCTAGCCTCGCGCTCTGACATGGCGCCGGAGAAGAACAACTTCGGCACCAGTAGCGGCACTAGGACCCGATTGGAAGTGCTCTCTCTCTGATACTCTCTCTGGTTTGTTCGATTGCGGCGACATCCGCGAAGACGGCGGCGGTGATAGTGGCTCCCGATCTGTGGCGTGATTCGGCTCTCCACCGAATCCTATGCTCAACCCCTGTTCACTCGACTCTCGGTCCTCTAGTGTAGAAGCTCGCCAGAGGTTGGGCGGATCGGCGACGATGATGCTTAACTGAGTTTGTCTCTGGATCGAACTCACCAAAGCGATGAGTTCTCTTTCTCTCTTGATCCGATTAAGTTTTTAGGATCTGGTTCTCTCTCCCGTTCTCTCTCTGACCTCGCGCATTTTCTCTCGGCTTTGTCTTGCGCGCCGGATTTGACTTGCTGGAACGGCCGGTCGAGGAGCTTGGAGTTTAGAGTTCAGACAGCGTCCACGGCAACGACGACTTACGGTCCTTCGCCGCTTCATTCAAGGTACATTGAACATAAGTTCATCTTCCATATCCGGCCGGATGTTCATTGTGTTGAACAGAGACTGAGGATTATAATTTCTGTTTGTGAGAAACTTACTTACTATCGAAGTTCATTGGGTAATCTGAGCCTGTAATATTGTTGTTGTGATAGTTTGGTTGCGCTTTCCTATTTGGCTGTTGCATTTTGGACTCATGGCCAAGATGCCTACTTTTTGCTCGATGAAATGCTCAAGTTAGATCAGAGTTGGCTTTCGAATGTCTTTTGACCGTTGATCGGTAAATATAATTGATTCATGTCTGAAACTGAACCATTGATGAAATAAGTCTTGCCATGGTCGGGGAGAGTCCTATGGATCTTCATGCCTATTTGTTTGTCGTCTGAACATGTTTTGTTATGTCCTGTTTTGATAAAGAAAGGTATCTAAAACAGCATGTTCTAGATTAAAATCAAATTAGTGCTGTTCAAGTTTCCATCAGTGATTGCAGACATTTGGAAACTCATTATGCCTTTGTTCCGCTCCTCAATGACCTGCATTACTTGCTGATTTTCTGTTTCTTTCGCTGATCTAACCCTCTGTGCAAATGAATTGATATGAGCTGGTTATTGTGGTTTTCTGTGTTCAATGTCTTCATGAAAGTCGAAGATGGTTTGATTAGCTTTCTAACGAGCTATAATACACCCTAATCCGATATCATTAGCTACATGAAATCTTCTTTAAAAGTCTACTCCAGAATCTGGAGTCTGTGCGGTTGTTTCTGTTACTGATCTGACCTCTTTGCTAAATGTTTTCGTTTGAGCTAGAAAATGATTTCAATTGTGTTCGTGACCTTCTAAGGATTCATAGGAGACTTCTCAAGCTTTCTAATGACATATTATATGTGCGATTTGGCCATCATTTGCCCTGCCTGATGCTTCTTGCAAAGAGCACTAATCTGCTGATATATTCTGTTTCTTTCGCTAATCTGACCTTCTGTGCAAATGAATTGATATGAGCTGGTTGTTGTGTTTTTCTGCGTTCGAAGTCTTCATGAAAGTCGGAGATGGTTTGAATATCTTTCCAATGAGCTATAGAATGCCTTGATTGAATCTCATTTGATATGGTTTTCACATGTCCAAATTTCAATCCAGAATTTGTCATGTTTGAGACCTGATGCATGTGCTCAAATTTGAGTTAGTGAACATGCTTTTCTGGAGTTGAATCTTTCATGAGAATCATTGGAAATTTCATAAAATTTCTAACAAGGTATAGCTTGAATCAAGTGATCATCGTTAGCAAGGTCAATGACTTCCATAAAGTCACGTTTGAGTTGCTGCAATCTGTAATGTTGGATTTTTGCCCTGTTTCTTTTCTGTTTTTCATATAGATTTTTGTGAACAAAGTAGGACTTCGATGTCCCATGATAGATGATCGGGACATTACCTTCTATATACTTGGACTTTCATAGATTTTCTTTATGTCTTCATTTCAATGAATATCATCTATTTTTGTGCTATCCCTGCTGTGATTTTAATTGATTGTGTTTCTATGAAAATGTCTTCAATCAAGTTCCTTAAGAGCATATTTGATGCTTGATGCTTTCTAGACATACTTAGAGCATATCATAAAGCTTCGCAATGATGTATGGCATGCCTCATTTGAAGATCATTGACCATGTAAAAACCATGCATCAAGTTGATATACCACAACTGAAATTGTCATGCATTTTGCTTCTAATGACAAGTCACATATCAATGTTAATGGATTTGTGTGGCCTTTTGCATATGGATTTAGGGTTGAATGTCTAAATCAAACTTTTTCTTCACATTTAACCCTACGTCATGTTCAAATTTCATGATTTTCATGCATTGATTAGGTGGCTTAACAAATCGGTTATCATGCATCATTCTTTGATTTGCTTATGATTGATTTGCATGCTTTAGCAATTGTTGCTTTTTGACCATGAATTTAACTTTATTTGAACTTGATACATCTTAGGAAATTTCATTCATGAAAGTTGTTCTTCATGAAATCCCTAATGTTTTGTGCTTTTCTTAAAACCAATCATACATGGGTTTTACCTCAATTGCTTTGATCTTCTTTGTGATGTTTGTTTCCACCTAGTTATAAGTTTCTTAGATTAGTCTTAGATTAGGACCTTGAAGATGGAGAAGGCATGAAGATGGTGGAGGTCGATGTCCATTCCGACCATTTTCATGTAATACCCATTTTCTCCCGACATATGTCTCGGGTTCCTTGTGTTGTATAAAACCCGACGAGTTGCGGGTTTTCCCTTTTTCCCTCTTTTTTTCTTAATTGTGTTTTCTCTTTTATATTTTTAGAATTGCATGATTAGGTTTATTGCTTTCTCTTGATTGTTTACTTCATGTCTTGCGCTTTCCATTTCATTGATTGCTTTCTTTTCATTTTTTTAAGAAATAGAATAGCATGAAAATGATCAACCACGCATGATCACTTAGCCTAGGAATTGACGATCCTGAAAATGTAAAAAGAAACGCATTGACATGTTAGGAAAAACACAACATACTGTTTAGGTACCGAAAGGGCGCTAATAGCAATATTAGCGTAACCCAAGTCCCCGAACCTAGATATCGGTTGCGTAGGAATCGAGGGAACACTCCCGACCCTCGATTGGGTTTCTAGCCGACCCCCAAAAATGAGGCTAGTGGCGACTCCGGTCTATTTTTAGGTTGTTAAATACCTAGATCATATAAATAAATCATTGTCACGCGGGTACGAGCTTGGGAGAGCTCGTGATCTTGAGATCAAGTACCCCTAAACCCGACCTTTCCCACCTTGGATACATTTTCGAGGGGGGCGGCGAGATCGGGTCGCGACAATCCACACAGTCAACCAGGGAACCCAACGATAAATTCCCACAACTTGATTGTCAGGATAGAACTTAGGCCAAGCCGAGATACCAATGTGCTGCAATACAGGTTGCAGAGGAACAGTGCCATCTATATCAAGAATAATCTCTCCTTCAGCAAGCTGGAGATTAGATAATGTTGGTCCCGAGACATTCTTTGCAGCCTTAATCACTCTGCATGGATGGAACAAAGTAGTAGTTGACAACCATTTGCTAGTAAACATCCAATCCATTAAAAAGTGTGAAATAGCAATCAAGATGCATAATGAATCTGCAACACTTGAAATAGTATGAACGGTGCCTCTTGTGTAGTTGTAAAAACTATATTCTTTTCAAAATGAAAAGAAAAGCAACAAAATCTTCAAAATTTCACCCCACAATGCTCCTTCCTCCACATCAATAAGCAATAATACTGTCAGAACAGACACGGACGAAGGCGGAGGTCGCGAGAGGGAGGTGAAGGGGCGTCGGCGACGGCGTTGGAGTCGGGGGTGAAGGAGGCAACCGGCTTGAGGGGCATTGGCGTCCGAGTCGGGTTCAAGGGCGGAGGCGGAGGTTGCGTCAGCATCGGCGTCAGCGTCGGAGTCGAAGTCGGGGGCGAAGGCGGAGGTAGAAGCGTCGGGGGCGGAGGCAGAGGCGGAGGGGCGTCAACGTCGCAGTTCACTGGAAAGGGCATCGACGTCGGCGGAGGTGGAAAGGGCGTCGGCGTCGCGGTTCATTGGAAAGGGCATCGGAGTCGGGGGCGTCGCCGGCAACCTGTGGAGGCAGAGGCAAAGAAAGAGGTGGAGGGGCGTCGGCGTCGTGCGGAGGAGCGTCGGCGTGGAGATGGAAGCAACCAGCGGAGGAGAGAGAGCAGAGAAGGGGAAAGAGCAAATGGAAGCACACCTGCGGTTTTTGTTCTCCCCCGCAACGAAACGGAGAACAGGGAGAGAGAAAGGAGAGAGAGGACGAATCGACAGATCGCAGAAGAGAGCAGAGGGGAAAGAGCGTCAGAGTGGTGGGCCCCAGGAGGGCACGCGCAAATTTTGAACCTCTAGCCCCCTTGCCTACGTGGAGCCACGTGTCGAATTCTGAATGGTCTTACCCTTCGCCTACGTGGAGGGTAAGACCCAGCCAATATTTTATACAAAACAAGAAAGAATGGCTTAGTCATTTTATGTGGACAAGTGTGCAGGCGACGGCCAATTTATGTCGCCGGTGTGTACTCCAAGGTCGACTTCAAACCCGATATTTCAAAAAGCACCAGAGGCCGGCGTATTTAAACCTAGAAAGAAGGAAAAATAGTCAGCTAATCAAGACCGCAACCAGTCAGCTGATCAAGAGAGAGATTCTAGCCCTTTAAAATTCTTACACGACGGCTAAGGGAAATCCTGTCATCTTGTACAGAAAGAAAATCTTGCTGTACAGATCAAGCGCGTGCGCTCTATGTTTCGTCTGAACCGTTAACCTTAAGCACAAGAATAATGTTGTAATCATTATCTGCTATAAATTGGAGAATTACAGGATTACAATTACTCATGTACTCAAGTGTTTCCCAGCCCTACTTTATACCCAATACCCAGGGTGTTTAACAACACAATCTAATAGACTCGACTCCCGCACATACCTCTTTGAGCTCAAGCCTCACTCTCTCTCTCTCTAGTTCTTTCCTCTCTCGCTGCTTCGTCCTCGGAAGCCCTCTCCTTTTATCGATGGAAGGGAAGGAAACAAAACAAAAAATTATATTGTAGAAATGTCAACACGGTGCCGATCTTCAAAGCATGCGCCTCCATGCAATTAATGATAGCGTGTGAGCGTATGACCATCATGCACTTACACAAGGAGAATAGCTTCTGCCTTCCCTCATTTATAAACAAGACGAGAGAAGATTTACCAAAAAAAAAAAACAAGACGAAAGAGGTCCACAAAAGATGACCAAGAAGAGAGAGAGAGTTCAGCGCCTACATGATAGGCTTATGAGGCAGCAAGTGCTGACCAATTTTTCTACGGGCATGGACCATGTGCATGCATTTAATGACGTAGAAGAAATTTGGACGATCAACTCTTCAGAATGATTCCACATGATGGAGACAAATGAGAAGGGTCCCAAAAGTCAACACATGGATTGTAGCCTTCATTTCCAACGTGAAGCTCATATCAAGGTTGGATCCTTTCGGCTCCCATCACGCGCCATTTCTCATCAAATGCTCCGCGGACGTTCTCTCTCGTTTCGGCATGTAATTGTTATGTACGGATCGGGTATTGTATATGAATTCAAACTTGAGACATAATTTAACAAATAATCATAAGCAAAAGTGTCGATTCCGAGTCTTGATCTTTCTAGGATGTCATACAAGATAAATGGCTGGTTTCCGAAAATGGAGCAGTCTGGAAAACGGGTCGATCATGGATTACATGCAAACACACTTCTTAACAAATATGCAATTAATAAGCTAAACGGAAATCGTGATCAAGCGGATTATACATTTCTTCGCGACATCTTTGTTTTCCGCTGTTCATGTAATCTATCATTTTGCATATTTGTATGTGTACATCTCTGATCAATTTTTCTGCTAATAACATTTAAAGAAATGATTGCAAATGACAGCCAATTCTTGACAAGAAAAATCAAATTACAAATAATTATAAATTATTGTAAAATCCATTTTTTAAGAATTTATAATTTACGATAGATTGTTATTCTCACAATATCCAAGAACTGTTTTGCTAGTAAAATGTACAATTTATTGTGATGTGTCCGATTCTCTCTGCCCACCTTTTACCTCCGTCGTGGTCGCTGTCGTCGTCATCGTCCCATTATTCAAAGCCATCTCTGTCTCGGCCGCTTTTGCCTCCTCCCTGAACTTCTTGTAAATATCACTCCTGTAAAACTTCCTCGTCCTCAAGACCAAAATGAACGACACGAACACGCCGAACAACGTTGCGAATGTGATTATGAGAAACGACAACTGATAACACTTGACCCCGGTGCACTCCAAGTCCTGGCCGGGTTGTCGGACACGCCCTAGTGCGGCCAACTGTTTCTTGGCTTCTTTATCGTACAAATGACCGGCTACTCTAACGTTGAGCAGATACCCTCCGATGGGGCTCGCCACAGAGCCAAAGTTGTAGAGAGTCGAATAGTACTTGAGCCCGAAGATTTCGGATATGATTGCGAAGAGCAGTGGCCACTGCGCGCCGAAGCAGAAACCGATGATGATGGATGCGAAGTAGAGGCCGTTCGGGACATCGAATGCAATCAGGAGGTGGCCAGCACATGAGATAAGGAGGATGATTGTGAGCACTAGCGTGCGTGGGAATTTGTACCGTGTCAGGAGGATCTCAGAGACGAAGCCAGCGACGACGCGTCCGAGGTAGTTCCATATGCTGACGAGGGAGACGAACGTGCTTGTGCTCTGTTTCTGGTAGCCAAGTGATTTCCCGATCTGGCCCAGGTTGTCGATGGCCGTCAACGTCCCTCCCAAGCCACAGATGGAGGCCAAGAAGAGGATGAACATATCTATGCTAAAGAGAGCTTGGAGTATGGTGTAATCTTCACCTCTGTGCGGTGGCCTGAACGCAGTTCTCCAGCAAGAGGGTTGCTTTTCCAGCTGTTCTCCGCCGTTCAACACAGCAGTAGGGGGTGCCGTCTCCAGGGGAGGTGGTGGCGGAGGGAGGGATGTTTCCAGGTTGGGCTTCTCCATGGTGATCTCGATCGGAGACGGGTCGTTTAGGGCTTCTCTCTTCTGTGCCCATTGTTTGTATTCCTCGATGAGGACGATGGCGATTGGCAGGAAGAGCAAGAAGAGGACGCCGGCAGCGGAGAGACCGTACTCGGGCCGCGTGAAGTTATTGAAGTGCTTCTCGATGACGATCATGATCATGAGGAAGGTGGCCAGGCCGAGGGAGATGTAGAGGAATTTGTAGAAGACCTTGACCTCGTTCGGCTGGCGGACCACTTTCATGACCCGGATGGTGCGGAGGAAGGCGAATGATACGGCAGCCGGCAGCCATCCGATGAGGAGGATCAAGGTCTTGGTGTCTTTGTAGGAGTAGAGCGCATAAAATAGTTGCGTGATGATTGCGCCGCTCAGGCCGAGATAGCTGCTCAAAAAAAGTTTAGAGAAATTGAACGATTATTCGAAATTATTCTTTTTTTCTTTTTTAATCAGTGAAAGAAACTTATTAGGCAATTCAGGGGACAGAAAGTTCTCAAATTTCTTTCATGACCAGGGTATGAGTTTAAATTTGTCTCTCCCTTTTTGGAAATAAGGAAATAATGCATATTGCATGATTCTACTGATCATGGGGTTGAGTATACGCAACAAGTTAGAAGATGCATGCAATCGAAACAAGAAAATTCACAACTTGAAACAAAGAGCAAAACTTCGCCGCGTATATAAACCAAGACACGTCGAGTGAATTAATTTCAAAACTTGTAACTTGATTAATTATCTTGCAAGATCAAGAACTGGTCTTCTCTCTTGACCAGCAGCTCGAAAGGAAATGTTGTTTACTTATCATTTTCACACATAAAAACCAGTTTTCGTAACTTGTGTTGGATTCACTCGTCCAATTATTGAGCTAATCATGAATGAATAAAACAAACGTGAACCGCCAAATCCATACGTAAGGATATTAAATTTGTGTAAACCTACCCTTTCAGTATCCCCAGCACGACGCCCCGGCTCTCCGGGAAGTTCTGGACGCAGGTGACGAGCGCACCGGTGTTGGCGAACGTCTGCGAGTTGGCACCAATGCATATGTAGAGGCACATCTGCCACACCTGCGGCTTTGCGATCCGCTTGGTCACGGCGAGCCAAATCATGAAGTAGCCGTAGAAGTTGAGGAGCGCCCCCATGGAGAGCACCACCCACGGCGGCGTCACCTCGTTGATGAGCCCCGAGATGACACCGACGTTGCCGCCGAGGTCCTTGAAGAAGCTCAGCAGGTTGAGGGTGCTCTGGTCGTAGCCGAGCGAGTCCTTGATGTCCTCTGAGTAGAGCCCGAACATGTAGGTCGCCCCAGCAGCCGCCATGATCAGGAAGCTCGCGAACACCATGAACCACCGGCCCATAATGACCTGCACCGCCAGGTGCCTCACGTCCGAGAGGCCGGCAAGGCCTCCATGCCCTCGGGGGGATCCGGCGACCAACATTGTATGGTGTGTCTCGGTTCTCTCTCTCTCTCTGGGAACGAGGGTTAGAGAGAAGTTGCAAGGACGTTCTTGTTAATTACAAGACCAGTCGTGTAGTGCTATATATAGAATTAGATCTGGAAGAGTGTGACGAAATGCTTGCGCCTGCAATTTTGGAAAGAGAGAGAGAGAGAGAGAGAGTTTGTAGGGGAGGGACTGCGTTTCTACAAGGACTTTAGAGTTGACTTGTGGAAGATGAAAAGTGAGAAGTTTTAATGCATAGGAGATTTAAATAGAAAAGCAAATGCAAAGATTAGTCCAAAGGGTATGTAACCAAGAAAGTTGGACAGTGTCTCTTGATCCTATGCACTTGAAATTAATCACGGTCCCGATCCGATTGTCATTTCTTTAGTAATAATAATCCGGCACGTGGCATTCATACATGATCGAAAAGGAAATAAATATATGGGACAGCTTGGTACACCTACCGTGTGGAGCGGATGAATAACCCATGTCACATGTAGATGTCGTGATTTTCATTCCCCGGCACCTTTTCAGCAGATTTCTTTCTTTCTCGAAATTAGCGAAATTCATTTTATAACATTCGCAAATTGCAAAAATTTAGCTTGACCTCGTGGGACAGTAGTGCTGTTCACATCAACTTTTGATCGGACAACTTTGCAAGGGGGCGTGTCGATGGAGTACTTTGGAGAAAAATGGGCCGAAAATTTTGTCCGATTCCTAACCTTTTCATTGGGTCAGTCGAATCGGTTGTTTTTTTTTTTTTTTTTTTGGTCAGTCCTACTCTATTCCTACCCTACACTCACTCTCAGACTTTTGCCCTGCCTCTTGCAGGGCGTGGGAGTCGAAACCCACTCCTGAAACTTACGCGTCCCCACCCCATCCCCCTGAGAAGGTGGGAATTTGAATCGGTTGTTTTCAGAAAGGGGAAAAGTTCCCAAGTCTAAATGAAAGAACCGTGTGATTTAGTTATGATAATTTCTGCAAATTCCGGTCACTTTTATTAGAAGTCCAAAAGCGATCAGTTTGAACTAGACAGATACATCATGAGGAGATAAGCTGCCCCTATCCCTGACTGGAATGGATCCCCCAGCATTCCCCTTGCTCCTGTTCTCCTGTGCACGAGTCCAAAAGGAAAGAACAAATGCAAGCAGGCCAAAGATAAGGAAAATAACAACAATATCGATTACGGTTTCCTCTTTGAAAAGAGAGAGACGTTCCTAGTTGGCTCAATTCAAGTTTTTGTGAGATAATTCACTTTAAATTTATATGGCATGTTTGTCATAGTCCAATTCATGAAATCAAGATCTCGACTCTGAGTCAATCAAGTTACATTTACGCGGAACTAGATTTGCCCAATGCAGTTGCTGTGTCGTCTTTTTATATAAAGATAATGATCGTAATGAGTATGAACTGGAAAATCGAAATCAAGCAGGGACGTTGAATTTAGGCTATGAACCTAATTCTAGCAACTGCATTACGATGCCGGTGGTCCTAGTTGGAGAGGGGCTGTTGTGACCACTTGGTGGGATGTATTTGGGCAGCGCTCTTATGTCTTTTTTCTTTTCTTTTTTCTTTTTATCGGATGGGCTCTTATGCCTGTTGGTGCTTTTAATGCTTTGTTGGCTTTTGACCCCACGATCAGCATTGCCACGGCCGCGTCTTCAATGCCGGAGTGGGACTGCCTTAAATGACCACATGCGACAACCTAGAGAAGATGTAGAGGAAGGAGACGAACGCGTGTGTGGAAAGATCACTTGCTTGCTCCAGAAATAAAAGCTTGGCGAGAGCCGATTTCCTATGCATGTGTTGAAAGATCACTGCTCTAGTGAAAATTTGTCAATGCACTCCCCTTTTGGCATTCTACGTCTCACTTGAAAAACCAAACTGAGCCGGGGAAAGCAATGAATCGTGACCCCAAACCGGATGGCACATCTCTATTTGGATTGATTGAGAAGTTAGCTCGATACTTGAGAGCCAACCCTAGATGTCTTAACAACGAGAACGCCACATAAAATGTATGAAACGAAAAACTTTCATGATTAATCAATTCAAATATCGACTAAATACTTTTCTTGTGACAACGAAGTTCACTTTAGCTGCTTGATGTCAAGCTGGCAAAATATCTTAACTTGATAAGATAAGTTAGTGCAAGCGGAAACCTTAGGTAATAGGACCGTTTATGATATTGTTTGGACTCCATAAAGAAAATAAACCTTTGTCTTGTGTCTAATTCATGCACATTTCTATTTTCAATCGCTAGTCGAATCTTGTAGCATGCATATTTATACTTTCGATCTCTCACCTCTCTTTAGAGCAGGAAAAAGTGACCTTAGGTAACCCGTTTGCCTACACTTATCCTTTAACTTCCAAGATCTATTGATGATCTTCCCTCCCAAATTCGAACGTGAAAGGCATCTTTGAAGATTACGAAAAGATCATATGCGATTCTACGTATCGATTTCTAAATATATATATATAGAATGATCGAATGCGAATACCGTAAAGTCGACAAATACTCAAAGTTTCGAGATCGGAATCCCCCAAAATAATATGAAATCTGGTCTCCACGGTTGGCAAGATTCACCACATCCCAAAGCAGGGCATCATGCCTCTTGGGAATATCATAAGTCCAACGTGCAACCTAAAAAAAGAAGCATTTATTATCATGATCCCCCCTTCCAAAATAAGAAAAAACAAACAAATAAATAAAAAATAAAACACATCAATTCATGATCCTTGAAGATTCAATTTCCCTCTAAGGACAGGTCATCGCAGTTTGCACCTCGGACCGGGAAATAATTTTGGTTGGTCATAGGACAAATAAAAAGAAATAAAAAAAAAAGGAAAAATCGGAGGGTATTTCGATAGGCATATAATAAAATAAAAATAAAAATAAATTACGATGTAAGAAGATGACTTCCACGCTTGTTTGGACTCGGGGAGTTTTCTCTCTTCGGCAAGTTGCAAAGACAATATTCTACGGCGCCTCACCCTACGAGGGCCCGGGCCATGTATTTGAATTTCCTAGTCAGCCTCCATCCTAGTCAATCTGCATCCCACTTTTCTAAAAAAATAGTTTATTTGACAGATAACCAACTAATTATTACATATTATATTCATGAGTTGTATATTTCTCTTCTTTTATTTTTATTTTGAACAAGCAAACCATTATTCTAATAGAAACCTAAGCACAACTAAGCTATAAGAGAGAAAAGAATCGTTTACAAGTTTTAACGAATGCATTTGGTTTAGTTATAACTTCATATTTGTCATTACATTATAATCTGTGATTTTAATTGCTCAACTTTCATTTTATTCGGTAAATCTAATAATTCACTTTTTTATTTAATTTCCATGCTATCATTGCACGATTTTCTAAAAGATATCATAAAAAAATATTAAAATATGACAAAGATTTATGAACATTTATTATTATTATTATTATTATTATTATGCAAATTCAAAAGAAAATGCTCCCTAAAACATTATTTTGTGGAATATTATCTTTGCCTCGATTACATGAAACAATTAGCCGTTGATAAAGAATAGAAAAAGGTAAGTAATAATATTAAATCAAGAGTGGGACTGATAAGAGATAATATGGTCAATTCAAGATGGTATGAGGGTGTCGAAAGCCAAAAATGGGGTGGAGAAAGCACGAGGGTTGTTTTGCACAATTAATCTCTAAATTATAGCTTAATGTATAATGTCATCCCTAAATTTTTTATGTATTCAACATGATCCTTGAAATTTAGCCTAATGTGCGATATCATCCTTAAACTTTTGTTAAATTTTCAATCCAGTTCAATGTTTTTTGATAACTTGAATTGATTGAAGGATAATATTAAACACTTTTATTTAGTTGATGGATTAAATTAAACATTTACAAAAAAATTAGGGATTACATTGAACAAATTAAAAGTTCGTGGACCGTTTCTATTATTTTCCCTTATTATTGTTGTTATTAATATTGTTGTTGTTGTTGTTGTTGTTATCGTATCATCAACATCATCATCATCTATTTTTCAAAAGGCATGAATATTTTTCAATTTCTAACTAGAATATTTGTTAACGTTTTCAGTATGCCCTATTAAAAGACACTAAAGCATAGATAATATCAATGTTTGCACGTTAGTTACGACGTATATCAACATATCTATAATTTCAAGATCCAACTATCTGGCGATTTTACAATATTTATTGTTCTTGTCTCTAATTTTAATACCACGTTCTACCCATCTTTCTCGACCATGACGGATAAGATTATACTTCTTTAAGTCATTTGAGGGAAGAACTCGCTGACTATTTCCAAGCGATTGAACCAATCGAAGTGCGATCTTTCCTCCCCTCTCATTTTCGTGAACATCACACCATCAACAAACTAACTGATCAATGATTATATATATTAAAATGGCGAAAAAATTAGGACAAACCTCGAGTTCATGATGCTGCTAACACGACAAGAAATCCTGCGATTTATTAAATGTATCGGTCTTTCTCCGTGGCTTTTATATAAGTGCATTAGAGCCCTTGCTCTTAATCTACATAGACAGGTGGTCCAGCACTATCTTGTGGTAAGTCCCATCTAATGTGAAAACTAAGTAAACTCTGAAAAGCTTAGATCGAAAGTTGACTTGGTTTTATTATATTGCGCTATGCATGTGAAATCGCCGGATGACACTTGCAAAGTTGACAGCTTTCTCATTTCACAATGCTATATGCTATTATTACCCAGAGTTTACCACAAACCAATCAATCACATTGCTAAATAATTGCTTATTCCATGCGCTCTCTGGTTAAGCTAATGCCAATGCTACCTAGGAATCCTCTTCTTTTGATCGCCATTACATGGGCCTCGCTCTATTCATGTGCCATTACAACTGTATAGGAGTAAACATCGAATGGTCAACTATCCAACGTTAGTTTCCACACCTTTTGTGGACGTGGATTCTGCATCTCATATATTGCTCCTTCTGATATGTCAATAAATCTCAATCATCGATTTATTAAAATGAAGTTGTCATCAATCATTAAGATCTATCGAAAAACCGAGAGAAGCACTATATAAGGGTAAAGAATCATCCAACATCTCTATGTAATGACCCGAATCTGACTCACAAGGGCCTAATCATCGAATACCCACGCAATGACCTGCAAGTGTCGAGTCTTCAACTTGAGTATGTCATCAATCTGATGATTAGCTTACAAGGGAGTGATATTGAAGATACGATAACCTATCTACTATGTAAATTCATTAAGTAGGGCAGCACTATATTCTGATGAGTCTTTTAAAAACGCCAGTAGAAATCTATCATGTCACGTAATTACGCAAATTTTAACTAATTGAGTCTTAGTTTGTATAGCATTATTTCTCAGTCGTCTTCTTCACAGGACCTGCCCATTTCTCTCTCTCTCTCTCTCTCTTCTCTGCGTGTTTTGAGTAGTCTATGGGAGCTGAAGTCTTCGTCAATGGCTGCCCACCATCTCTGATAATATCCTTTGGGGACCAACCGCTTCAATTTGGACTCACCTACGTGTCCTCCATCGCCGTGCGAGATCTCATGCACTTTTCAAAGCAAACATCAATCCACTTGCGGAAGCTGAATCTTCAAAAGCTTTGACAGAACAAAAGTGTGGCCGATAGCCATGCCAGCTCATTAAACTGTCGTTTTCCCAAAGTATCGAGTGATCTCATCAAATCAAACTCCTCTCTCTGTCTCTCTCACTCACTCTTTCCTTCCTTTGAACGACCACCTCCTAGTCAACGCCCAGAAACCTCCGGCGGTATTTTAAATTACCTATAATCGAATTTTGCTTTTGATGACAGGAACGGAAACTAAGGATAATGATATAAATGATCCTTAAATTTTGGCCCAACATGTAATATGATCCATGAACTTTATCCCAATTTGCAATGTGATCCCTAAACTATGTGAAGATATTTAATGCTGTCATTTCATTAATTCAAGTTTAGAGACAATATTGAGCATTAAATTGAATACATACCAAAAGTCCAAAGTTTATATTGAACAATTTAAAAGTTCAAGAATAACATTATGCATGAGACTAAAATTCAAATATCACATTACACATTAAATCAAAGTTCATGGACTATTTATGTCATATTTTCTGGAAAATAAAGAAGAATATATATATTTACATTTTTTATATAAAAGAAGATAGAAGGAGTGTCGAGCAAATTCATCATCATCCATACGTTTCATTAAGGTCAAGCTTCGCACATTTCTTGTTTCTATTTTCGGCAACTTTAATCAGAGAGTCCACACCTACGTCAACCCCACGTGAATGCCGCTAAATTCCAAATCTAATTAATAGTCAAAGTTGCTTAGTATGGTTTCACACTCTTGTTTCATAAATACTGATATTATACATACCCGCGCCCTAAGAAAATTCTCGAAAATAATTTTCCGCAAACCCGAAAATGACACAATTCATGAGTGAAGATCACGTCTCAAACCGATACATCTTCGTTTTTTATTCGTCGTCCCCGATATGGCGTGCCGATAAGTGGGTATCATTTTTCTCGGTTGCATTATTTGGAGTTGATGGAGATGTTGGCGCAGATTCTTGAAATTCCGATAAAACGGGGGAAAATGCACGTGTTGAATATTTTAGAAAAATAAATTCAATTCTTGAAGTGGTCGGCATTTGATAATACTATCGCATTTTGAGAAATAGAGTATTTTGTTTGAATTATTAAGGTTGTAGGTTTAAGGCTTATGTTGCGTTTGGTTTGGAATTTTGAAAATCCCTTGAAACAAATTTAGAATGTTTGGTAACCATCCTCAAGGGGCTTTAAATGAAAGCTAGTATTAGGAAAGCTGAAAACTCAAAGTAAATGCAAACCGGCTTTAAGGTTTCAATATCTTTGAAATACTGAAAGAAGAGTTAAATGATTTTTTGGCCCTCATTGCTACTGTTTATCTTCTTTGCAAAGGTGGTCAGCGAGGGACGATGAGGTTAGATCTAACCAGCGAGAAGCGGCGCGATCACCTAGGTAGTGCAACCTCAGGCGACGGGCTGCCA
This sequence comes from Eucalyptus brandiana, assembly GCA_014182725.1. Taxonomy (NCBI): domain Eukaryota; kingdom Viridiplantae; phylum Streptophyta; class Magnoliopsida; order Myrtales; family Myrtaceae; genus Eucalyptus; species Eucalyptus brandiana. Next base: position 42,139,480 of record CM024674.1, read on the forward strand.
ATGCCAAATTTGGCTCACCAATGGCCTAAGCCGTTCGCTAGAATTAGTGAAGGGTTTGTTTTTTTTTTTTAATAAAGCAAAAAAAAAATTACAACCAAAACCCTTTTACAAAAAAAAAAATTACCAAACATTTTTCACCCAGAGTTACTTTATCAATGATTTTTTACCAAATGTAATTTACATTTTTCCAAACTCCTTTAGGTCGAAGGTCTCTATATTTTCCTACGGAGCTTTCAAAATGCGAAATCAAAGGCACCCTTATTCCATTGTATTTGGATGGTTTTCTAAGTTTTTGATTTCTCCACCAAACTTTATTTACTTTTGTTGGCCAATCTCGACCAAATTGATTGGTATCAATAATTACGTTGATGACGATGAAATGATTTCTAGATTTTTTTTTTTTTTTGGCTGAAAAAATCATTTCTAGAAGTTCAACGCCAAAATTTTCAAAAGACGACCTGATGATGCGACTTTGTCCACCCATCACTTATTTGATGGATGAATTTTAAACGAAATTCGTGTTCACAAAAACCCTAACTCAACTTTTGTAGTTTTACTATCTATTCAATTGCTGAAAAACACCGAAGCACCCGCAACCCTTGTCCTCTGCGGTGGCTGTTCTCGCTCGCCACCCCTCCTCACCCCCGTCCACCTATCTAAGGTCATGGATGACCCCAAATTGAGGTCATCGACCCTAAATTTAAAGGATCAAGGACCAACCTGTATAGTACTGATCTAAAGACCTTTGGATCAATGATTGACCTAATCCCCTTGAGAACCGAATAAAGACCGGTAGGGTTGCCAGTCCAAGGTTGGTCCAGGGTTGATCGTGGATCAATGCTCATTCCTACTTGTCAATGATCAGGTGGATCCAATCAAATCGGCCCATCAATGGTCAAAAGCCTGTGGGTCGTGGAGGATTGCATTTGCAGAGTCCATGATGGAGTCTCTTTCGTCCAGGCCATGTTGCCTTCTTGGGCTCGCAAGAGCTCCCTCGAGTAAACGGGCGACCGTGCCGACAATTTTCTTAAAGATGCTAATTAAGATTAGGAAATTTTTTAATGATTGGTTACTACCAAAAAAAAATATATATATATATTTTTTTTGTGAAGGGGTTAGGGAATCTTCTTGTCCTTGAAATCCCAAATCAAGACAGGTCTTTTTTTTCTTTTTCTTTTCTCTTTTTTTTTTTGTCATTGGATTTAAATCAACTTGGCATGCCAAAACAAAACAACATTTGGTCCGCCAACATGGAAATTAGTGTTAATTGCGCTGGTGTTGTTGAGTAGTGTTTTTAGGGCATCGGCTAATGTTATTTGATAGAAAGGCACCTCAATATTCTAACCATCGATATCGTGACTTCCTTTATTTGATCGCTTACTACATATGCTTAAAAAGTCATATTCATGAGTAAATCGGACACGCTCGTTAAATTTTAGAACAAGGAAATTTACGTTTTCAAAATGTTATCACAAGCACAATCAATGCATTGGGAGCTGCGAAAAATATTTTAACCGATTCTTAAAAAAGTGTTTATAAGGAACTTGAAAACGAAATCTATCTTCAATATACTCATTTATTTAAACCCATCGTGGGCTGGGCGTTTTAAAATCATCTTACTTTATTGCCAACAATACCTAAATGTTGGGTCATGAAGAGACGCCAATGGTCTTGTGTACAACTTGCCCATTGGCAATAATTTGCGGTAGGATCACATCGTTTTCGTCCATTCATCAGACCAGTTGCATAAGAACTAGAATAATGAATTATTAGTTAGGCTCTTTGACCTGGACTTCAAATGATCCCTAAGTTAGTCCAATTGCAGGACCTCAAAATAGAACGGCTCCATTCCAATCCAACATGCGTGCACGGATGGATGAACTGGTCACGATCATAATCGATAATATCTTGATAATAATCGGTTCGAGTGGATCAAATTGCCTGTAAAGTCAATTACAAAATAACGGTAAAATTTTATATTCACATCGAAACCCATTTTGCCAATAAAAATATTCTCATCGCTAGAAAGATCAGTCAGATTTGGTGCTCTTGAAAATCATCCATGGGCCACCTAATTAACCTATCGTCCAAAGTAACAAAAAGGAAAAGGAATTGTATGAGCATTTTCTGCAGCCACACGTGAAAGCGACGACCTATGTGTACTCGACGGTTCACTTCGAGCCCGATATTTCAAAAAACGTTGGGGCCGACATATTCAAACCTTGGAAGAATCAAAATAGTCAGTTTCGAATATACAAATAATATCCTAGATGCACCGAGGAAAAAGACAAGTACGATCAGCACCCTTTCAAGACTGGCAGATGAGAAGTTTCAACCTTTAATAACTGATCGAGACAGTAATCAGTCAAAACAACTGATCCGGAATCCAGATCTACACGGCGTTCCCTACTTATTCTTGATTAATCTTCTTCTTCTCCCAAGAGAGAATCTAGCCCTCCGAGTCCCCACACGTGACACCACCACCAATGGAAACTGTGTCAGCTTGTACAGAAAGAAAATTTTATGGTTCAGATCGAGCACGTGCACTCCGAGTTCCATCCGAACCGTTTATTCTAACCCTTCGCGTTAAGCACGGGAATAACCATAAGCAAGAGTGTCGATTCCGAGCCTTGATCTTCCTAGGATGTCATACGAGATAAATGGCCGGTTTCCCGAAAATCGAGCCATCTGGAAAACGAGTGAATCACGGATATACACGCAAACACACTACTTAACAAATATGCAACAAGTAAGCTACACGGAAATCATGATCGAGCGGATTTTACATTTCTTCATGACCGCCCTTGTTTTCTGTCGTTCATGTAAGCTATCATTCTCCATTTCTGTACGTGTACATCTCTGATCAATCTTCCTGCTAATAACATTAAACCCCCAAAGGGTACAATTTATTGTGACGTTTCTGATTCTCTCTGTCAACGTTTTACCTATGTCGTGGTCGTCCCATTATTCAAAGTCATCTCCGTCTCGGCTGCCTTTGCCTCCTCCCTGAACTTCTTGTAAATATCACTCCTGTAAAATTTCCTCGTCCTCAACACCAAAATGAACGACACCAATGTGCCGAACAATGTTGTGAATGTTATTATGAGAAACGCCAACTGATAACACTTGACCCCAGTGCAGTCCAAGTCCTCGCCGGGCTTCCGGACAAGCCCTAGTGCGGCCATCTGTTTCCTGGCTTCTTTGTCGTACAAATGACCAGCCACTCTAACGTTGAGCAGATACCCTCCAATGGGGCTCGCCACAGTACCGAAGTTGTAGAGCGTTGAATAGTACTTGAGCCCAAATATTTCGGATATGATTGCGAAGAGCAGCGGCCACTGCGCACCGAAGCAGAAACCGATGATGATGGATGCGAAGTAGAGGCCATTTGGGACATTGAATGCAATCAGGAGGTGGCCGGCACATGAGATAAGGAGGATGAACGTGAGCATTAGCGGGCGTGGGAATTTGTATTGTTTTAGGAGGATCTCAGAGAGGAAGCCAGCGACGACCCGTCCAAGGTAGTTCCATATGCTGACTAGGGAGATGAACGTGCTTGTGCTCTGAGCCGGGTAGCCAAGTGAGGCCCCTATCTGGCCCAGGTTGTCGATGGCCGTCAACGTCCCCCCAACGCCAAAGATGGTGGCCAAGAAGAGGATGAACATATCTATGCTAAAGAGAGCTTGGAGTATGGTGTAGTCTTCACCTCTGTCCGGTGGCCTGAACGCCGTTCTCCAGCAAGAGGGTTGCTTTTCCAGCTGTTCTCCGCTGTTCAAGATGGCAGTAGGGGGTGCCGTCTCCGGGGGAGGTGGTGGCAGAGGGAGGGATGTTTCCGTGTTCGGCTTCTCCGTGGTGATCTCGATCGGAGACGGGTCGTTCAGGGCTTCTCTCTTCTGTGCCCATTGTTTGTATTCCTCAATGAGGACGATGGCGAGTGGCAGGAAGAGCAAGAATAGGACGCCAGCAGCGGAGAGACCGTACTCAGGGCGCGTGAAGTTATTGAAGCGCTTCTCGATGATGATCATGATCATAAGGAAGGTGGCCAGGCCGAGGGAGATGTAGAGGAATCTGTAGAAGACGTTGAGCTCGTTGGGCTGGCGGACCACCTTCATGATCCGGATGGTGCGGAGGAAAACGAATGATATGGCAGCCGGCAGCCATCCGATGAGGAGGATCAAGGCCTTGGTGTCGTGGTAGTAGACTGCAAGGTATAGTTGCGTGATGATGGCACCGCTCAGGCCAACATAGCTGCCCAGAAAAGTTCATAGAAATTGAACGATTATTCAAGAGTCCATAACTTATCAAACCTAATTCTTATATCTTTCTTTGAATCAAGAGATTCAAGAGATCAGGAAACATATTTTGTTCCAACAAATATGTAGTCGGACTTGAGTTAAAGAAGAAGGACCATGACAATAATGGCCTAAACACAAAGTCGGTCAATGCAAGAAATTCTTTAGGCAATTAGGAGCAGTTCATCAAGGGACAGAAAGTTCTCAAATTTCTTTCATGACAAGGGTACGAGTTTATACTGTCTCTACTTTTTGTATAAGGAAAGAATGCAAATTTGATGACCATATTTACCATACTATTAGAGTATGCACAAAAAGTTAGACGATGCATGCAATTAAAACGAGAAAATTAACAAAGAGTATAGCAATAAAGAGCAAAACTTTACAGCGTATATAAAGAGCAACGCAAGTCGAGTGAACTAGTACTACAGTTTGTAAGTTAATTTGATTATCCTGCAAGATCGGGGACTGGTCTTCTCTTTTGACCAGCAGCTCGGAAGGAAATGTCGTTCACATGTCATTTTAACACATAAAAACCAGTTTTTTCTTTTTTTTTAAAAACTTGTCTTGGACTCACTCGTCCAATCATTGAGCTAACCGTGACTGAACGAAACAAGCCTGAACCACCAAATTTCGTGTAAACCTACCCTTTCAGTATCCCCAGTACGACGCCCCGGCTCTCCGGGAAGTTCTGGACGCAGGTGACGAGGGCGCCGGTGTTGGCGAACGCCTGCGAGTTGGCGCCGATGCATATGTAGAGGCACATCTGCCACACCTGCGGCGTCGTGATCCGCTTGGTCACGGCGAGCCATATCATGAAGTAGCCGAAGAAGTTGAGGACCGCCCCGATGGAGAGCACCACCCATGGCGGCGACACCTCGTTGATGAGCCCCGAGGGGATCCCGACGCTCCCGCCGAGGTCCTTGAAGAAGCTCAGCAGGTTGAGGGTGCTCTGGTCGTAGCCGAGCGATGTCTTGATGTCCTCCGAGTAGAGACCGAACATGTAGGTCGCCCCGGCGGCCGCCATGATCAGTAGGCTCGCGAACATCATGAACCACCGTCCCATGATGACCTGCGCCGCCAGGTGCTTCACATTCGAGAGGCCTGCGAGGCCCCCGCGCCCTCCGGGGGATCCGGCCACCATTGTATGGCGTGTCTCGGCTCTTTCTGTCTCTCTCGCTCTCGGGGGTGAGAGTTAGGGTTAGAGAGAAGTTACAAGGACCTTGTTAATTACAAGTGTAGTATTGAGATGTAGGTTTATATATAGAGTTAGATCTGAGAAAGTGCAATGAAATGCTTGCGCCGGCAATTTTGGAAAGAGAGAGAGAGAGAGAGAGAGAGAGAGGGAGGACTTAAGAGTTGACTTGGGTCTTCTAAAGGGAAAAGGTTCAATGCGAAGGAGATTCAAATTGGAAAGCAAATGTAAAGATTACTCCAAAGGGTATGAAACCAAGAAAATTGGACGATGTCTCAAGATCTTTCCACTTGAAATGAATTACGGTGCCGACCTGATGTGTTTCTTAGTAATAATCCTTCGGCAGTTCACATGCTGGATATTTATTCATGTGCCCCCACCATGTGTTATGGATGAATAATTAATATCATTTGTCTATATCATGACTTTATTTCCCCGGCCCTATTTTAGCCCCTTTTTTTTTTTTTTTTTTTTTTTCTGCTTTTCACCCAAGTCGCACGTCTGGCAGACCGCCGGCCGGGGGATGGGACGGGTGACGGCGAACCAGATGAGGAAATAGGCAGCGAAGTTCATGGCGGAGCCGATGAGGGGGACAAGCCACGTGGAGGAGACCTCGGTGATGAGGCCGGAGAGGACGCCGACTTGGGCGCCGAGGTCCTTGCAGGAGCTGACAAGATTAAGGGTCGACTGGCCGTACCTGAGGCTGAACTTGACGTCCTTGGAGTAGACGCCGAAGAGGTAGGGGTGGCGCCGGCGCCTGCCATTATCACGACCCGAACATCATGAACCACCGCCCTCGGAGGATTCGGAAGACGAAGCTGCAGAATCGTCCGCCACCATCGCTACCGGCGGTCATCGTCATGGCTCATGGGAAGATCGTCGTCTCTAGATATGGACGGGTTCGGAGTTCTTGACCCGTGAAGGGTCGGGCGGATCTAGTTGGGTCAGCCCGTCAATGGCCAAAAAGCCCGTGGGTCATGGAGGACTGCGTATGCAGAGTCCACGATGGAGTCTCTTTTCGCCTGGGCCATTTTGCCTTCTTGAGTAAACCAGCGACCGCGCCGACAAGTTCCTTAAAGATGCTAATTAAGATTAGGGAATTAATTGATGATTAATTAATGCAAAAAATTATTTGTGGAGGGATTAGGGGAACCTCCTTGTCCTTGCAATCGCAGCACAAGACAGTTTCGTCATTGAATTGAATTCAACTTGACACGCCAAAACAAAAAAACCTTTGGTCCCCCCTCCTTTGGAACTAGTGTCTAATTGCGCCGGTGTTGTTGACCAGCCTTTCTAGGAGATTGGCTAGTGTCATTTGATAAGAGGGTGCTTCGATATTGTAGCCACAGATACCGCGGTTTCTCTTTATTCGATCGTTTACTCTGTATGTTCGAAGAACTTTAATATAGAGTAAACTTGAAGACGTTCATTAAGTTGCATGGGACCAAGAAATCTACAGTTTTAAAGCATTATTACGAGCACAACCGGCGCATTGGGTACCACCAAGAATTCCTTGATCGGTTTGTTTAACAAGTGTTCACGAGGAACTTGTTAAGAAAATACATCTTAAATGCACTCATTTATAAAACCCTAATTCGTGAGATTGGTGCGCTAAAATCATCTTATCTTATGGTCAACAATACCTAAACGGGGGGTCATGGAGAGACGCCAGTGGCTTTGTGCACAACTTGTCAATGGGCAATACTTTGCAATCAAATCACACCGTTCATGTCCATTCATCTTACTAGTTCTAAGGCTCATTGATCTGGACTTCAAACATTGATAGGTTAGTCAAATTGCATGACCTCGAACTAGTATAGCTCCTTCCCAAGCCGTGCGGGCAAGGATGGATGGAGTGGTCGCAACCACCACATTCAATAATATCGCGATGACAACAGATTCGAGAGAGAACTGATCGTTGTAAAGTCAATTGGAAAATAACTGTAAAATTTTATCATTATGCAAAAACTCATTTTTCCATTAAAAATCTCGCCGTTGCTCAAAAGATTCATAGATCTCATGCTCTTGAAAGCCATCCATAGACCATCTAATTAACTCCCTTCCAAAATAACGACAAAACAAAAAAGGATGGATTAGGCATAGCATTTTCTACGGACAAGTGTGAAGGCGACGACTAATAATATCGTCACAGCGTACTCCAAGGTCCACTTCAAGCTCTATATTTCAAAAAGCAACCGGGGGGGCCGGGCGTATTCAAACTCAGAAAGAAGGAAAATAGTCAATTCCCGAATCGAATTTAAAAATAATATCTTTAGTGTAATCGAATCAAGAAGGGATTATCTTTACTCAAACCCTAGATGCGCCCAAGGGAAAAGACGAGACAAATAGGATCCCCCCCCCGGGGGTTTTCTCCTCCCCGAGATGCGCCCAAGGGAGACTTGCGGATGAGAAAGTTCAATCTTCAAGACTTCAATGGCTATCAAGACCGCAATCAGTCAAAAACAACTGTATCCACATGACCTTTCCCTACTTATTCTTAAATTAATCTTCTTCTACCGAGAGAGAGATTCTAGCTCTTTAAAATTCTTATACGACCGCAAAGGACTGTCATCTTATACAAGAAGAAAATCTAACTATACAGATCGAGCGGGTGCGCTCTGTGTTCCATTAAGCGTGAGAATTAACATAAGCTAGATTGTCGATTCCGAGTCTCGATCTTCCTAGGATGTTATGCCAGATAAATGGCTAGTATCCGAACATTGAACCATTTGGAAAACGGGTCTATCATGTATTACATGCTAACCCACTTCTGAAAAAATACGCAACAAGTAACAAGTAAGCTAAACGGAAATCATGATGAAGTGGATTATACATTTCTTCATGCGACGTCTTTGTTTTCCGTCGTTCATGTAATCGTTTTCCGTCGTTCATGTAATCTATCGTTTGCCATTTCTGTATGAGTACGTCTCTGATCAATCTCTCTACTAATAATAATTAAAACCTCCAAAAGGTACAATTTATTGTGATGTGTCTGATTCTCTCTGCCCACCTTTTACCTCCGTTGTGGTCGCTGCCATTGTCGTCGTCGTCCCATTATTCAAAGCCATCTCCGTCTCGGCTGCCTTTGCCTCCTCCCTGAACTTCTTGTAAATATCACTCCTGTAAAACTTCCTCGTCCTCACCACCAAAATGAACGAGACGAACGCGCCAAACAATGTTGCGAACGTTATTATGAGAAACGACAATTGATAACATTTGACCCCGGTGCACTCCAAGTCCTGGTCAAGCTGTCGGACAAGCCCTAGAGCGGCCAGCTGTTTCTTGGCTTCTTTGTCATACAAATGACCAGCCACTCTAACGTTGAGCAGGTACCCTCCGATGGGGCTCGCCACGGAGCCAAAGTTGTAGAGAGTCGAATAGTACTTGAGCCCGAAGATTTCTGATATGATTGCGAAGAGCAGTGGCCACTGCGCGCCGAAGCAGAAACCGATGATGATGGATGCGAAGTAGAGGCCGTTCGGGACATCGAATGCAATCAGGAGGTGGCCAGCACATGAGATGAGGAGGATGATCGTAAGCATTAGCGTGCGTGGGAATTTGTACCGTGTCAGGAGGATCTCAGAGACGAAGCCAGCGACGACGCGTCCAAGGTAGTTCCATATGCTGACGAGGGAGACGAACGTGCTTGTGCTCTGAGTCGCGTAGCCAAGTGACTTCCCTATCTGGCCCAGGTTGTCGATGGCCGTCAACGTTCCCCCCACGCCACAGATGGTGGCCAAGAAGAGGATGAACATATCTATGCTAAAGAGAGCTTGGAGTATGGTGTAGTCTTCACCTCTGTCCGGTGGCCTGAACGCCGTTCTCCAGCAAGAGGGTTGCTTTTCCAGCTGTTCTCCGCTGTTCAAGATGGCAGTAGGGGTTGCCGTCTCCGGGGGAGGTGGTGGCAGAGGGAGGGATGTTTCCGGGTTCGGCTTCTCCGTGGTGATCTCGATCGGAGACGGGTCGTTCAGGGCTTCTCTCTTCTGTGCCCATTGTTTGTATTCCTCAATGATGACGATGGCGAGTGGCAGGAAGAGCAAGAATAGGACGCCGGCAGCGGAGAGACCGTACTCAGGGCGCGTGAAGTTATTGAAGTGCTTCTCGATGATGATCATGATCATGAGGAAGGTGGCCAAGCCGAGGGAGATGTAGAGAAATCTGTAGAAGACCTTGACCTCGTTGGGGTGGCGGACCACCTTCATGATCCGGATGGTGCGGACGAAGGCGAATGATATGGCGGCCGGCAGCCATCCGATGAGGAGGATCAAGGCCTTGGTGTCTTTGTAGTAGAACGCATAAAATAGTTGCGTGATGATCGCGCCACTCAGGCCAACATAGCTGCCCAAAAAAAAGTTAAGAGAAATGGAACGATTATTCAAAATTATTTTTATTCTTTTTCAATCAATGAAAAAAAACTTGTTAGGCAATTCAGGGGATAGAAAGTTCTCAAATTTCTTTCATGACAGGGGCATGAGTTTAAACTTGTCTCTCCCTTTTGGAAATAAGGAAAGAATGCATATTGCATGATTCTACTGACCATATGATTAAGTATACGCAACAAGTTAGAAGATGCATGCAATCAAAATGAGAAAATTCACAACTTGTTATAAAGAGCAAAACTTCGTTGCGTATATAAAGCAAGACATGTCGAGTGAATTAATTTCAAAACTTGTAACTTGATTAATCGTCTTGCAAGATCAAGAACTGGTCTTCTCTCTTGACCAACAGCTTGAAAGGAAATGTTGTTCACGTATCATTTTCACACATAAAAACCAGTTTTTGCAACTTGTCTTGGATTCACTCGTCCAATTATTGAGCTAAATGAATGAATGAAACAAGCGTGAACCACCAAATCTATACCTAAGGATATTAAATTTGCGTAAACCTACCCTTTCAGTATCCCCAGCACAACGCCCCGGCTCTCCGGGAAGTTCTGGACGCAGGTGACAAGGGCGCCGGTGTTGGCGAACGCCTGTGAGTTGGCGCCGATGCATATGTAGAGGCACATCTGCCACACCTGCGGCTTCGCGATGCGCTTGCTCACGGAAAGCCAGATCATGAAGTAGCCGAAGAAGTTGAGGACCGCCCCGATGGACAGCACCACCCATGGCGGCGTCACCTCATTGATGAGCCCCGAGAGGACCCCGACGTTGGCGCCGAGGTCCTTGAAGAAGCTCAGCAGGTTGAGGGTGCTCTGGTCGTAGCCGAGCGAGTCCTTGATGTCCTGCGAGTAGAGCCCGAACATGTAGGTCGCCCCGGAGGCCGCCATGATCAGGAAGCACGCGAACACCATGAACCACCGTCCCATGATGACCTGCACCGCCAGGTGCCTCATGTCCGAGAGGCCAGCAAGGCCTCCACACCCTCGGGGGGATCCGGCGACCACCATTGTATGGTGTGTCTCGGTTCTCTCTCTCTCTCTCTCCCTCTTGGGGGTGAGAGTGAGGGTTAGATAGAAGCTACAGGGACGTTCTTGTTAATTACAGGACTAGTCGTATGGTGTTATATATAGAATTAGATCTGGAAAGGTGTGACAAGATGCTTGCGCCTGCCATTTTGGAAATAGAGAGAGAGAGAGAGAGAGAGAGAGAGAGAGAGGGAGAGAGAATATTTTTTGTGGGGAGGGACTGCACTTCTACAAGGACTTTAGAGTTGACTTGTGGAAGATGAAAAGTGAGAACTTTTAATGCATAAAGATTTAAATTGAAAAGCAAATGCAAAGATTAGTCCGAAGGGTATGCAACCAAGAAAATTGGACAATGTCATCTTGATCCTACCCACTTGAAATTAGTCACGGTTCCGATCTGATTTTTATTTCTTTAGTAATAATAATCGGGCACGTGGCATTCATACATAGTCGAAAAGAAAATAGACATACGGGACAGCTTGGTTCACCCGCCTTGTGTTGTTGATGAATAATCCATGTCACGTGTGGATATCGTGACTTCAATTCCCCGGCGCCTTTTTAGCCGACTTTTTATTTTATTTTATTTTTATTTGCCTTTCGCCCAAGTCGCGCATTAGGTTTTCTTTCTTTCTCGAAATTAGCGAAATTCATTTTATAACATTCGCAAATTGCAAAAGTTTAGCTTGACCTCGGGGGATAGTAGTGCCGTTCACATCAACTTTTGATTGGAAAACTTTGCGAAAGGGGATGTCGACGGAGTACTTTGGAGAAAAATGGCCCGAAAATTTTGTCCGTTTTCTAACTTTTTCATTGGGTCAGTCGAATCGATTGTTTTCAGAAAGGGAAAAAGCTCCCAAGTCTAACGAACGAACCTTGTGATTTGGTTATGGAAATTTCTGCAAATTCCGTTCACTTTAATTATAAGTCTAAAAGTGATTAGTTTGAACTGGACAAGTACATTATGAGGTGATAATGACAATATTGATTCGGGTTTCCTCTTTGTAAGAAAGAAAGACGTCCTTAGTTGGCTCAATTCTAGTTTTTGTGAGATGATTCACTTAACATTCATATGGTATGTTTGTCATAATCCAATCCATGAAATTAAGATCTCAGTTCTCGGTCAATCAGGTTATACTCACACTGAATCGAAGTGGGCCACTATGGTTGCTGCGTCGCCCATTTACATAAGGATAACGATTGTATCAAGTATAAACTGGAAAATCGAAATCAAGCAGGGACGTTGAATCTAGGCGATGGACCCAATTCTAGCAGCTGCATTACGACGCTGGTGGTCCTAGTTGCAGAGTGGGGGTTGTGACCACTTGGTGGGTTGTATTCGGGTAGGGCTCTTATGTCTGTTGGTGCTTTTTATGCTTTGTTGGCTTTTGACCCCACGATCAGCGTTGCCTCCGCTGCGTCTTCAATGCCGGAAGGAGACTGCCTTAAATGACCACATGCGACAACCTAGACAAGATGTAGAGGTGTAGAGGAAGGAGACGAACCCATGTGTGGAAAGATCACTTGCTTGCTCCAATTGATTGAGAAACAAAAGCATGGGGAGAGCCTATTTCCTATGCATGCGTTGAAAGATCACTGCTCTCGTGAAAATTTGCCAATGCACTCCCCTTTTGGCAATCTACGTCTCGCTTGAAAACGGAACTTAATTGGGGAAAGCAATGAATCTCGACCCCGAACCAAATGGCACATCTCTATTCGGACAAATTGAGAAGTTAGCCTGATACCTAAACCCTAGATGTATGTGCAGCAGGATCGCCACATAGAATGTACGAGATAATAAACTTTCACAATTAATCAATTCAGACTATTAACTAAATATTGCTCTCGTGACGACAAGGTTCACTTTAGTTGCTCGATGTCAAGCCGGCGAAATATCTTAGCTTGATAAGATGAGTGAGTCACAAGCCAAAACCCTTGGTAATAAGATTATTTATGATAGCGTTTGGACTCCATAGAGAAAACAAACCTTCGTCTTGCATGTAATCCATGCACATTTCATTAACTTCTGAGATCTTTTTTATAGGCTTCCTTCCCAAATTCTAAAGTAAAAGGCATTTATCATGTAAACTTCTGAAAATTATGAAAGATCATATGTGATTCTATACGTGGATATGTAGATATATCTCTGAAATAGTTGAATCAAAGTCAAAGTGCGACTATTGTGAAGTCAACAAAAAAAGTCAAATTTTACAGATCTAAGTCACCCCAATGAGCCGTAAGACGCTAGAACTGGGGCGCAGATTTGTTAGTCTCTACGTTCGGCAAGAATCGCCACATCCCAAAGAAGGGCATCACCACTTTTGCCTTTTGGGAAAATCGTAAATCCAAAATTGAACCCAAAATAAATGCATTTATTTTCTTTGTCCCCCCTCCCAAAAAAAGAAAAAACAAATTATAACATACATTAATTCATGATCCAAGATTCAGTTTCTCTCTAAGGACAGGTCATCGCAGACTCGCAGTTTGCACCTCGGACCGGGAAATAAATTTGGTTGGTCATAAGACAAAAAAAAAAAAAGGAAAATTGAAGGGCATTTCGATAGGCTTATAATAAAATAAAAATAAAATAAAATAATACGATGTGAGAAAATGACTTCCACGCTTGTTTTGACTCGGGGGAGTCTCCTCTCCTCCGCAAGTTGCGAACAGAATATCCTACGGTGCCGGCCATGTATTTGAATTTCCTAGTCAATGTGCATCCCCCTCTTCTTAAAAAAATAGTTTATTTAACAGATAACCAACTAATTATTGTATTCATGAGTTGTATATTTCTCTCTTCTTCTTCTTCTTTTTTATATTTTGAACTAGCGAGCCATTATTCTAATAGAAACCTAAGCACAAATAAGAGAGAAAAGGATCATCCTACAAGTTTTAATGGATGCAGTTAGTTTAATAATAACTTCATATTTGTCATTGCATTTGGTCTAATAGTTCATTTTTTTTATTTAATTTTCATGCCATTATTGCACGATTTTTTTAAGGATATCATCAAACAATATAGAAATATGACAAAGATTTTTGAACATCCATTATTATTATGCAAATTCAAAAGAAAATGCTCCCTAAGACATTGTTATGTGGAATATTATCTTTGCCCTGATTACATGGAACAATTAGCTATTGATAAGAAGGAGGAAAAAAAAAGGTAAGTAATAATCTTAAATCTAAAGTGGGACCAATAATGGATAATGCGGTTAATTCAAGATGGTATGGGAGCATTAGAAGCCAAAAATGGGGTGGAAAAAGCACAAGCATTGTTATTATTATGGATAATTACACAAACGATATCTAGACTTTAGCCCAATGTATAATATCATCACTGAATTTTTTATTTGTTCAATATGGTTCATGAACTTTAGCCTAATGTACGATATCATTCCTAAACTTTTGTTAAATTTTCAATCTAGTCTCTAGACTATAGGAAAATATTCAATGTTTTTTGGTAACTTGAATTGATTGAAGGATAATATTGAACACGTAGTTGTGGGATTAAATTGAATATTTACAAAAAATTCATGAACTACATTGAACAAATCAAAAGTTCATGAACCGTTTGTATTATTTTCCCTTATTATTGTTGTTGTTGTTGTCGTCATCGTCGTCATCATCCATTTTTCATAAGACATGAATATTTTGCAATTCCTAACTAGAATGTTTGTTAACATTTTCAGTGTGCCCCATTGAAAGACACTAAAGCATAGATTATATCAATGTTTACATGTTAGTTACAACATATATTAACATATATGTAATTTCAAGATCCAACTATCCGGCAATTTTACAATATTTATTGTCCTTGTCTCTAATTTTAATACCATGTTCTACCCATCTTTCTTGACCATGACATATAAGATTATACTTCTTCAAGTCATTCGAGGGAAGAACTTTCTGACGTTTTCCTCCCCTCTCATTTTCGTGAACATCACACCATCAACAAACTAAATGATCCATGATTCTATATATAAAAAAGGGCAAAAAAATTAGGATAAACGTTGAGTTCATGAATCAGCTCACGCTAAATAATATTATGGATCCAATGTTCCTCTCCAACCGATTACACGCCTATCTTTGTTCATGGGAGTAGGTCGGCGGTCATGCTTACCATGTAATCACGTCAGTAACTAATCTTATGATGCTGCTAACACGACAAGCAATCCCGCGATTTAATAAATGTATCGGTCTTTCTCTGTTGCTATTATATAAGTGCGTTAGAGCCTGCTCTTAATCTACATAGACAGGGAACCAACCTTGGTCCAGCACTCTCTTTCAATAAGTCCTATTTAATGTGAAAACTAAATAAACTACAATAGCTTAGGTTGAAAGTTGACAGGTTTTCTTTTATAATCTGTGAAATAATTATATTGCGCTATGCATGTGAAATCGCAGGATGACACTTGCAAAGTTGACAGCTTTCTTATTTCGCAATGCTGAATGCTATTATTGCCAAGAGTTGACCGCAAACCAATCAATCGCATTGCTAAATAATTGTTTATTCCATGTGGTCTCTGGTTACGCTGTTGGCAATGCTACCTAGGAATCCTCTTTTTTTAATTGTCGTTACACGGGCCTCTTTCTATTCGTGTGCCGGTACAACTGTATAGGAGTAAACATCGAATGGTCAACTATCCAACGTTAGTTTCCACACCTTTTGCGGACGTGGATTCTGCATCTCACATGGTGCTCATTCCGATATTTCGATAAATCTCAATCGTTTGATTTATGAAAATGAAGTTGTTAGCAATCATTAGGATCTATCGAGACACCGAGAGGAGCACTGTATAATGATAAAGGATCATCCCACATTTGTATGTAATGACCCAAATCTGACCTGCATAGGCCTAATCATTGAATACCCGAGCAATGACCCGCAAGTGTCAAGTCTTCAACTTGAGTATGTTGTTAATCCGACGATCGGCTTACAAAGGAGTGATTCTAAAGATACGACAATCTGTCTACTATGTAAATTCATTAAGTAGGGTGGCACTCTATTCAAGTAAGTCTTTTAAAAATGACAACGAGAATCTGTAATGTCATGTAAGTACGCAAATTTTAACTAATTGAATCTTAGTTTGTATAGCATTATTTCTCAGTCATTCTCTTTACGGGACCTATGTTAATCTGACAATCGACTTACAAGGGAGAGATACTGAAGATATGACAACTTGTGTACTATGTAAATTCATTAAGTAGGGTGGCACTCTATTCTAGTGAGTCTTTTAAAAATGCTAGCAGGAATTTGTCATGTCACGTAATTGCGCAAATTTTAACTAATTGAATCTTAGTTTATATAGCATTCTTTCTTGGTCATCTTCTTCACAGGACCTATGTTAATCCGACGATCAGCTTACAAGGGAGTGATACTAAAGATATCACAAGTTGTCTACTACGTAAATTCATTAAGTAGGGTGGCACTCTATTTTGGTGAGTCTTTTAAAAATGTTAGTGAGAATCTATCATGTCATATAACTACGCAAATTTTAACTAATTTAATCTTAGTTTGTATAGCATTATATCTCAGTCGGCTTCTTCACGGGACCTACCCATCCCTCTCTCTCTCTCTCTCTCTCTCTCTCTCTCTCTCTCTCTCTCTCTCTCTCTCTCTCCTCTGCGTGTTTTGAATAGTCTATGGGAGCTGGAGGAGTCATCAATGGCTGCCCACCATCTCTGATAATATCCGCTGGGGACCAACTGCTTCAATTTGGACTCGCCTACGTGTCCTCCGTCGCCATGCGAGATCTCGTGCACTCTTCGAAGCAAACATCAATCCACTTGCGGAAGCTGAATCTTCAAAAGCTTTGACAGAACAAGAACCGTGGCCGATAGCCATTGCGGCTCATAAAAGTGTCGTTTTTCCCCAAGTATCGAGTGATCTCATCAAATCAAACTCCTCTGTCTGTCTCTCTCGCACACTCCTTCCTTCCTTTGAACGACCACCTCCTAGTCAACGCCCAGAATCCTCCGGCAGTTTTTTAAATTACCAATAATCGAATTTTGCTTTTGACGAAAGGAACGGAAACTAAGGGATAATGACATAAATGATCCTTAAATTTTGGCCTAACGTGCAATATGATCCATGAACTATGTGAAAATATTTAATGTTGTCATTTTATTAAGGGTTAATACCCCGAAAAACCCTAAACTCCAGCATACACATGTGACAAATTTTCCCTAAATTAATTTTGTGACAACCAAAAACCCTAAACTGGTACACTTTTGACAAATTTACTCCAAACTGGTATACTTGTAACAAATTTACCCTCTGTTAATTTCCATTAAATTTTATTATCAAATTATTAAGTTAAATGACATGTGACAGTTAATTGATATACCAATTTAGGATTTTACTCTTCATTTATCACAGTGTACAATTTTTGTGATTTTTTTGTAATATTAATCCAATTTAGCATGGGACATATTTATTATAGATGTACCAGTTTGGAATTTTTGGCAGTCGAATAAATTATTTTGGGATAAATTTGTCATAAATACACTGGGTTATAGTCTTTTGTGGTCAGTCAAGGTAAATTTGTCACAGATGTACCAGTTTGAGGTTTTTCATAGTCAAAAAAATAGTTTTTGGTAAAATTATCATACGTGTACTAGTTTTGGGTTTTTGAAAGTATTAACACTTTTATTAATTCAAGTTTATGGAGTTTTAAATTGAATATATACTAAAAGTCCAGAGTTCATATTGAACAGTTTAAAAGTTCAATAATAACATGACACGTTAGGCTAAAATTTAGAGATCACGAGCCAAAATTCGATGACCATTTATGTCATTTTTTTCTGAAAAATAAAGAAGAATGTACATATTTATATAAAAGAAGATAGAAGGTGGGTCAAGCAAATTCATCATCATCCATACGTTTCATTAAGGTCAAGCCTCAAACATTTCTTATTTTCTCTTTTCAACAACTTTAATCAGAGAGTCCACACCTAAGTCAACCCCACGTGAATGCTGCTAAATTCCAAATATAAGTAATCGTCAAAGTTGCTTAGTCTGGTTTCACACTCTTATTTCATAAATAACGATATTATACATACACGCGCCCTAAGAAAATTCTTCGAAAATAATTTTCCACAAACCCGAAAATGACACAATTCATAAGTGACGATCACGTATCAAACTGATGCATCTTGGTTTTTTATTCGCCGTCCCCGAACTAGCGTGCCGACAGGTAGGCATCATTTTTCTCGGTTGCATCATTTGGATTTGATGGAGATGTTGGCGCAGATTCTTCAAAATCCGATAATATGCACGTATTGAATTTCTTAGAAAATAAAATTTCAATTCTTGAGGTGGTCCACATTTGATAGTACAATCACATCTTGAGATATAGAGTATTTTGTTTGAATTATTGAGGTTGTAGGCTTAGGGTTTAGGTTGCGTTTGATTCGGCATTTTAAAAACCCCTTGAAAAAAATTTAGAGTGTTTGGTAATCATTATTGAGGGACTTTCAAGCTAGGAAAGCTGATAACTCAAGGCAAATACTAAAAAAGGGGTTAAATAATATTTTGCCCCTCATTGTCGATGTTCATCTTCTTTGCAAAGGTGGCCAGCAAGGGTCGACGAGGTCAAATCTGACTAAGAAGAGGCCGATGAGGTCTCGCAACCGCCCAAGTGATGGTTGCCCCCAAGGTCATGCAACCTTAGCCGACCACTGCCAGCACCAAACCTGACTTGTCAACAAAGGGTTTGATTTCTTTTTAATATTAAAAAAAAAAAAATACAACCAAGACCCTTTACGAAAAAAAAAATTATCAAACACTATTTTACTCAAAGTTACTTTACAAACAATTTTTTACCAAATGTAATTTGTACTTACTCAAATTCCTTTAGGTTAAAGATCATTGTATTTTCCTAGGGAAAGTTTAGAATGAGAAATCAACACACCCTTGTTCCATTGTATTTGGATGATTTTCTAATTTTTTGATTCCTCCACCAAACATTATCTACTTTTGTTGGCCAATCTCGACCAAATTAATTAGTATCAATAATTACGTCGATGACGATGAAATCATTTCTAGAAGTTCAACGCCAAAATTTTCAAAAGATGACCTGATGATGCGTCTTTGTCCACCCATCACTTATTTGACAGATGAATTTTAAACAAAATTCGTGTTCACGTTTCATAGGTTTACAAAGCATCTCTAATCTAGCAAAATCGTAGCATCATAACTGATGGGACCGACCAAAAAGAAAAAAAGGTTGCAATTGACGTCAGTAGGCAGATTTTTCTAGGCGTCAGCTAAGAATCCTAAAATTTTCAATTAGCCTGATATGATGTTTTAGCAAAAATAACTTCTTCTTTTTTTATTTTTTTATGACCGAAAAATCGCCAGAGATCATCATTCGAGATCACACGACCCTCCGACACCGGTGAAGTCCAGTAAACCACTCCTAGGACCCCCACTTAAGTTGCAAGCATCAGAAAATTCGAATTCGTTCCCTTAATGATGAAATAGTGAAGCCCAACCATCACGGCTACCTACGGATGGGTTAGCAAAAATAACTTTAGTCATGATTGATAACCTAAAAAAAAGATACCATTTCTATGAGAACATCTAACTACTTTATAAAAAGGGGAGATCAATGTATTCATTCGAGCGATGCGAAATGAGGAGATAAGTGTGGAAATAGAATTTAAGGTTTTGGGCATTGTTTAGTTCAGGATACCCAAGGTTTTAGCAAAGTCACAATCAGGCCTCGAACTTGCCGCCGATAGAATCTAGGCATTGCAAATGACACATGGCTAATGTCTAGATACTCCACGTGGGCTTTCCAACATCTAGATTTCACCGATGACTAGCTTGAGACCTACATGAATCCTTTTTGAAACCTTAAGTCCTCAAATTGAGCTAAACAAGTATTAAAATCGATGGAAAATATTTCATGAAACTCGGGTCAATCAAGTCTTCAACTATCTTTTATACCTCCCTAGGGAGAAAAATTGGCCATTTTAAATCATTTAAGAGCAAAATCGTGAGTCACGTTATGAATCGTATCCATAAAAATCTGTTGCTACAAGCAGTTTTCACGTTCACTTTTAAGTCCGCTAAACCAAGAACGTATGTTGGGGAAATTCCACTCGCCATTTGTAAATGATTATTTTTCAAGCATTGGGACGTCCACTTTGCCAATTATTTGATTTGTCCACATCTAGTTTGCTTGTGCTGCGTAATGATTATTGTTCATTGTAGAGTTAGCCCCCCACACGAGCCCCACGAAACCCACCAGCGAAAAGCACGTGGTTGAAATTTAAAACCCTCGCTGTCATTTCCCACTTTAAACCACCTTATGCACTATTTATCTTCAATTTATTTCCAAAGTGCATCGGCATCGATTGGCTTCTGGAGGGGCATAATTCGACGTTTGAAAGAGAGACCGACTTCCACTCTTTTTTCACTTAATCATTAGAATAGCCATTAATGTTATCTTCTTTTGCGAGGAAAAAAGAAACACCCTCTGGTTCGATTTTTAGTATTCGATTAAGAAAATGATATAAATAATCTATAAACCTTGATCTAATATACAATTAGGGGTGTGCAACCGGACTTGTTACATCTAGAAACCGGACCAGACACAAAAAGAAGGTCCAAGAATCGATTTGAAATTGGTGCGAGGACAGGTTCTTAGTGAATACCCACCTATAAACCATATCAAATTGCCCTATTTTAGAACCGGTTTTATAAGTTCAAAAACAAAAACCCTAATTTCTTTTTCCCCTAAATACTATTCTCCGTACTCTCATCCTTTGTCTTTCCTCAAAACTCCTCGCCAGTCTTTCCTCTTCCCCTAAATTTTTTATGGATGAATGGAGATTGAAGTTTTATAGTTTATGTTTTATGTTTGAACTTTTTATTGTTTATGATTGTACATGACTACGTGTTCATCTTATAGATTATTGTTTTTGGCAATAGGGACTTTATGTTGTTCATCTTTTATTTTCAATAGTTTTTTTGCTCATAACTTCATATGATTTTGCTATCAAAAAATGAATAAAAATAAGAACAAAAGAAAGAGAAAGACTCTCGGGTAGACCCTAGAAGCAGACTTGAAGAGAATCGGTTCCAGACAAATAAGGTAGATTCCAAGGACCAAAAATTGGGAACCGGCTATAAATGGTACATTCTAAGTTCCAAGTCTAGAATCTACCTACCTTGGACCCAATCACCTCTATGTACAGTATCATTCCTACAATTTTGATTTGTACAATATGGTCATTGAACTTTGATCCAACAAGCAATGTCATCCATGAGCTTTTAATTTATCAAATGCGATCTATGAAATTTGGTCCAATGTTTGATCGATCCCTAAACTTTGAAATATTTTTTTATAGTCTATGGACTATATTGAGCATTTACTAATAATTCAAGAATCACATTAAACAAATTAAAAATTTAGAGATAACATTATATATTAGGTAAAAGTTCAAGGACTATATTGCATAATTAAAAATTCAAGGACATTGGACTAAATTTAATAAATCATTTGTGTTATTATTCCTATTCAATTTAGACCCAATATTGGACCCAATTGTTTGGGCACGAGCATGACCAAAAAACCGAAAAGTAAAATTCAACATGAAATAATAGAGAAGGCCTAACGATGCGGACTGGGCTCAAGGAGGAAACAGCTTGTCCAGGGCAACCCATTTGCACTTCTCGTCGGCCCATTTAAGTTCGGGGTTTTTATTTCTGTATAAGGCATCTATGCTTAGCCTGGGCTTGGCCATGCAGATCCTTTCAGTCGAGCAAGAATTTGGACCTTACCAAGCAACTTGTGAAGTAAGAGCTTAATCTCGTGATTAAACTCAATTCGAATTAAGCTTAATCCGATATCATTAAAGATTCAAAGATTTAACAATTCACATCGATGAGGGTGTATCAGAATTATTTTTTTGACTATACGTGTAATTAAGGGTCCATTCGCTTAATGGAAAATGGGCCATTTCCAAAAAATATTTTCCTAAAAGCCATTTTTTCAGAAAAATGACTATATTTTCCGTTGTTCAACTAAAACTTCAACTTTGAGTGAAAAATATTTTCACCATTCATTAACTAATTTAATTGTTTGAGAAAAATTATCAAAAAAATTGAATTTTAATATTTTTAATTGACCAAAAATTAGTTTTATTTTTTATATTTTAAAAAAATGAATTTTTAATTATTTGTATTTTTAAAAATCGAAATTTTTATTACTTTTTATTTTTCTTTATTTTTTTTCCTTTTTCTTTTCCTCCCTCCTTCCTCCTCCTTCCTTCTTCCTCTGTCGGCGCACGCCTGACGATGGCCCACCAAGACCTGATCGCCAAATCCGGCGAGCTTGAGACTCAACTGATCTCGCCCGAGCTTGTCAGAGGTTCGCTGGGCTCTGGCGAGCGGTGAGCTTGCAGGATCTGGCAAGGCCGGTGAGGCTCCACCTTGCCCAATCTGGTGAGGCCCAAGCTTGCCGAGCTCAGGCGAGCCTCGCCGGCTTGGGGCAGAGCTCGAGCTGGCTTGCAGCCGGTCGCCGACAACCAACCAAGCTAAGGAAGAAAAATGAAAAGGAAAGAAAAAAAAACAAAAAAAACATTGGTGAAAAGAAGCAAGGTGGAAGAAATTATGGAAAATGTTGAAAAGTTGAAAACATTTTCCTCATCTTTGAATGTTGTTTTTTCCAATGATGGAAAACATTTTCCTTGAGTAATTTATTTTCCGTGAAACGAACGGGGCCTAAAATTCAAAGTGCGAATAATTTATAAATTTTCAATCTGATTATCAAATTTAATATCAGTAATTGGCCAAATTACCAAAAAAGAACGTACAGACTTTCATTTGGAGGACAAATGAATCCCCAACTTTTCAAACGACCCAAAGGAACCCACGGACTTTCACTCGAGGGACAAAAAAAAAAAAACAGCGTCAAGTTTAACGTCTATGCAAACTTTATTAGGCACCTGATGACGCGACTAATAGTGCTGGTGCATGCAAAAGGCAATGTCTGCAAGAGAGGCAAAAGATGAGGCGGACACGTTTGCGATTGCCAGGCGTTGTTGGTTCTCTCGATTCAGGGATGTAGCTCTTTTATCTACTAATATGTCTTTTTGAAACGTCACTTTTATTCACGTTAAATGCCACTTCATGTTTCTTGAACCGAAAAATTAATGATGAGAGTTATTTTATCCTCAAGGGGTGCCTGAACGGTTACCCTCTCAATCTAGATATGATGGATTTTGTACTAAGATCATAACGCTTGATGCCCACACACGTTATCAGATTGATGGATCTAACTCAATGTACGTGGACTGAGCGATTGGCATGCATTCACGGTGATTAAACAGCCCGAAAGATTTAGTTCCTCTGAGGTAGATGTTAGCAACATACCTTCGTCCGTGAATTTTTAATTTGTTTAGTGCAGTTTCTAAACTTTTGGTAAATGTTCGCTTTTTCCTTAAACTATATGAAAATATCTAATGTTATCCTTCCATTAATTGAATTCAGGGACAATATTGATTATTTTCATATATCTTACAGACGAAATTGAACATTCACAAATAAAAGGGGATCACATTAAACAAATTAAAAGATTGAAGATGACATTCACATTGGATTAAAGTTCATAAACGAAATTGTATATTGAGCTAAAATTTTTTGAATTATTTATGTCATTTTCCCTTTAATATTCATTATAGACCAGATCAACGGGCAGATCGATCTAATATTTTGGCCCAAAAAATCGCGCACAAGCAAGACTAAAAAAGAATAGCAAAAATTGAATGTATAATGATAGAGAAGCCCTTTTGCACTTCGGTTCGGCCCATTTAAGTTTGGGCTTTTGATTTCCATAAGAAGCCTCCTTGCTTAGCATTCTTGTCTATTGGCTTGGCCATCCACGTCCTTTCGTCGAGCCCGACTCGGACCTTACTATACAGCTAGTAAAATAAGAGCTTGATCACTTGGAAAAAAATTTGGATATCTTCAAGGGCCAAAACAGTCGAATTAGGCTCGTTCCAGATCATTAAGAATTCAATTTTTGATAATTCATATCGATGAGGATGTAGAAGATCTTTTTTTTTTTTTTGACTTGATGTATAATTGTATATGAAAGCATGAAAGAATAGTGAGCTTTTCAAATTTTATTATCGAATTTGAACATTAGTGACCCCTTATTCACAAGAAAGGATCTGCAACTTTCACATGGTAAGACAACGACACCTCGACTTTTCAAATGACCCAAGAGAATCCATGAACTATTTCTGAAGGGCCACAAATATCCAATGTTAAGCTTATCGTCTGTGCAGTTGACATAACATATGATGACATGACTAAAGGCGTCGACGTATGTCAAAAAGAGACATCCACAGGAGGCAACATATGTCCTGGACACATCAATAATAGTTATATGAGGTGCCATTTGTTTAAAAGGTCGTCACTTTTAAATTTCCTCTTAATTGGGACAAATTTGCTTCAAGATTATTGCAGCTCTAATCCATAAGATGTTGCCATCTGTCATGTCACATGCCAAATTCTCTTTACGATGAGTGATTTTGTCTCTTGAGTGAAAATTTTTATAGATTTTTTTGGATCATTTAAAAAGTCAGAACACTATTATTCTACGTAGAAAAAGTGTAGAGTAAGGGGTATCCCAATTACTTCAACCCGCTTCTTAATCTTAATTTACACTAACGCAAAAGCCCCATAATCATCCGACCTAAGTCGAAGCGTCGAGATTGCAATTTCGCCCTTTGGGTACCCAAAGTTCAGTTCAAAGTCAAAGCACGGTCAATATCCTCGTCGCCACACGCTACCGAGACAGAGAAATCTCCAAAAAAAACATAAAAATTGCAAGTTGGGGGAGTAAACTAATGAATAAATTAAAATAAAAATAAAGATTGAGAAAAAAGGAGGATTGCTCGATTTGGACGGTAAGGCGAAGGCCACGTGGCCCCCACCCAAGCGGCCTCTTGCGGGTGGGGTGGTCCCCACTACATGCCACCCCACGAAGCAACACTCATGCCTAAGCAAGAGAGAGATTTTATTATATAAATATCAACCCCGTTTGACGTTTCCATCGATGTAACGTTTTTTTTTTTTTTCCTTCTTTTTATTATTTTTTTTACTAATTTCCGGAAAATTTAAAAAATTAAAAATTGTCGCCCGGATGTTGACCGACGGACCGGGACAGGTCCAAACTTGTGCGCGGTTGAAGATTAGGAACGCATGGTTCTCCTGCAAGTCGTTATCTGTCCGAAGTAACGAAGTCGTGGGATGTGGAATTTTTGCACGGTTTCAACTAGGGGTGTGCAACCGGATCGGGTCTACCTATTTCCCGAACTGGCCCACCCAAAAAATAGGGTCGGGAACCGGTTCCCATTGAAACCGGTCCAGGAATCAGTTCCAAAAATTCGGAACCAGTTTAACCCGGTCCGAGAATAGGTTCCGAGTGACTACCCACCTAAAAACCGGTTCCTGGACCGGTTTTGAAACTGATTCCTGGACCAATTTTGTAAGTAGAGATCAAAAACCCTTTTTTTCTCCTGATTTATATTCTTACTTTCGCAGCCACACAATATTTTTCCTCTTGGCTCTTTTAAACACGCACGGCATTCCTCCTTTGTCATTCCTCTTCCTCACTTACGATCGGCTCCCTCTCGCACTATCTAATGGACAGACGGTGTTTGTCGTCGATCACATGGATTGGCTCGTCTAATTTTTTTTTTGTAGGAGAAGTTATGCTTGCATAAATTAGTAGTTTCGTGTAATAGTTGTGGGAATAAGATTAATATTAGACCCATGTTTGTTACTATTTATTATAATTATCTTTATGGATCCTTAATTTTCCGTTTAGTTAATATGTTCATGTATTAATTTATTACTAGTACTTAATGTTTCAATATAAATTAGGAGGATTACGTTATTTTCTCGCTTATTAATATAAAATTCAAAATTATATAGGATATCGGGAGATTGCAAAACAGATTTCAATGGAAACAGGGTTAACCCTGGAACCGGATCGAAAAAATAAGGTGAGTCGGGTATAGGATCTAATACAAACAGGGTCGAGTATAGAGTTCATAAAATATGAACCGGTTATAATAAGGTCGGGTACGGGTCCAAGTCAGATACTACCCACCCTGGACCCGATCACCCCTAGTTTCAACTTGGGGATCGGATTTAGAATCCGCAGTCGATCACGTCATAGTCGCGGATCGATTGATCGGTCGAAATTGTGCTTCGATTCGCATCAATCAAAGTGGTGCGATGATTTTCCTTTTGTTACTATAAATTTGAGGTGAGTATAAATTGCCACCTTCAATTTATCTTTGAAGAATTAAGAATTCATGGTAAATAATTCCAGAGAACATCATATCTAAACACTATTCGTTTAGTTATTTTTCTTGTTTTAATATGTTATGGTTGTTAAAACTTTTAGAGCGAACCATCGTTCGTTTGGCATTGATTCGGTAGCATCCTCGTTGTCCATATGAGTTTTTTTTTTTTTTTTTTTTCCTTTTTTCTACGTCCTTTGCGCTTGATTTCGATACTTCTATTTTGGACAGAATAACAGATATTTGACATCGTCTTATCAATTGCTTTGATCGTACAGGTAAGGTTGGCTTCACTGATTCTCTAGGCCATGCTCCTAATTTTTCATTTATGACGATCTAGGTAGGCTTCTAAAATGACGATTTGAATTCACCATCAAAATAAAAAATTCATTTCGACTTTTTAAGAATTATGAAAAAAAGTTTTGGGAACTTCAGATGCTATTAGTTTGCATAAAGTTAACATTACAAAAATCACAATCTAAATATTTGTAATAAACTTATCCGAAATTAATTTTTCAACTACAAAAAATTATAAACCGATACATTTACGACAAATTTATTATCCATTAGTTTCCTTTAAAATGTATTTAATATCATAAAAAATCGCAAACCGGTAAATTTATGATAAATGAAGATAAAATTCCGAACCAACACACACATCAACTGTCACGCCTCATTCGACTCTACAATTTGATAGTAAAATTTGACATAAATTAATGGAAATAAATTTATCATAAATATATTAATTTGATATCTTTAATTTGTGATGAGTATATCAATTAGAAATTTTTTATGAAATTAATCTTTCTTGACATTTGCGATATTTGGGGTTCTTACGGGATCAAATTCGGTCGCGTGCAGCCGCACGGAATTTGTAGAGTTTTGCCTAGGGAAAGGACGGGGAGCACAAAGAAACGAGGTGGGGCAAAATGAAAAGAACGGGCATGGCGTCATGGTCGAATTGGAAGGTGACGTCACCGGCCCGCTTTACGACGTTAATATCCACTTTGATTTTCGCAACTTTAGGGGTAACTGTAGGCGACGGTAGCGGACAAGAAGCCTTTCCATGGGTTATCTGTTGCTGTGGATAAGCTCGAGAGCTCCGGGGCCGGAGGGAATTTGATATTTCATATGGTAATGAAAGATATTTTTCCGGGGAATCTTTTCTTCTTCCTTTTTTTTTTTTTTTTTTTTTTTTTTTTTTGTCTGGGGACATATGTTAAGTGACGATAGATAAAAGGGCACGAGATATTTTATTGGAATCATTAAAGCTATGACTTTTTGTGAGTCCGACTTTTGGGAGATTTTTCTTTTTAATTTATCTATGTCGTTTCCTCACCTTATTCTCAATCACGAAATCAACATAGATATGAACGAGAGAGAAAGAGAGAAAGAGAGACACGTGGAGATTTATGTTATTCGGTCCAAGGATGAGATCTACACCACAAGCCAAGTGGCGGCGATTATCCAAGGCAAAGAGGAGATTACGAGCTTGAAGCTATCGTGTCTCTCAATCCCAAGCCCGAGATTTACCCTCGATGGACCTTCGCTTGGTGCTTCTCCGCAATCTCTCGTAGTGTTTTCTTCTCAAAACTCACGGAGAGTACCGTGGAGACATCTCCTCGAGAGGGTCTAATGTGTACCGTCTCTAATGAATTAAAAAAATATACAAAGAGAGAGCTTTTAAATCCCGAGTTGGCAAACTATAAACACGGGTCTATGGTGACCACGATCAACTATGGTCGACCAAACTCCCCAATGGCCAACCAAAGGTTCTAGACTATGATTGATCTAGAGAATGAGTTTTCATCCTCCCTTGAGTCGTTTATTAAAATCGGAGACCTATTCGAAATGGACAATTCGTATGAAATTGATATCGAAATAAATATACATGTTAAAATCGCATCTTAACACTGCTTGATACAATCTGCATCCCAATTGATATAATCTCTATTATCCCATAAAGGAGGACCACATGGATCCCATAAACCAGATGAGAAAAAAGCCAAAAGTCAAGCGAATAAACTAAATGCTAGATCCTGTTAAAAAAAAAAAAAAAAAAAAAACTAAATGCTAGATTGTCCGAACCGTCGGCGCGAGAGATCCAACTTCCTTTGCACGCGAATTTTATTGGTTCAATCCCCGAAACAAATCTCGCGAGGCCACGCGGGTACGAGCCGATAGGAGCTTGATTCGTCAGGAGAAAGTCTGTAATCTTCCGTCAATTATAGAGGGTAGGGGGGAAACCATTCGTGAATTATTCGGGCAGTGGCCTTTTGCGCGATTCCGACATTGTGTTTTGGAACCGCGTGCGAATGGAGATGTTGTCTGGCCTCGCGTCACGGTTCGAGTGGGGGTTGAAGTCACTAAAGCCTGCTTTTTGCTTTCGCGCACGTTTGTGCGCATTGTTTTAATGACCGTGCATTGCATTTGCCCTGGATTCCTTTCCTCTCTTGAAAGTCTTTGTTTAGAATTTCGGTTCATGATTCGACAAATAGTACATGTTCAAGGTTCGGATGGGGCTGATGTAGCTTAGTTTATATGGAAAATTTGTCTAAAATGTTATAAAATTTATCGCCTAACAACCCTTGTCGACCACTAGATGAGGATCGAGAAGCCCTTGCTGATTATAGGTGAGAGTCGCAGCCCTTACCTAGATTTAGTTAAAAATGGCTACGAGTGAGGAGCATGGCCCTCCTCAACCAACTCTTGCTCAATGGCCATCGATGAGCAGCTAGCCTTCGTCGAACTTGGAAAAAAAAAGAAAAAGAAAAAAATTTATAAAAATTGTCAACGTTAGTATTGATGATATTATGTAGGATGACTAACGTTTACATCGATGATTTTCAATTAAAATTGATTGGACGAACTTAATTAATGTTTAAAATTCAATTGGTAAAAGCATAATAGGTTTAAGACTTCTCAGACAATTTTCCCTAGTTTATATTAGCGAACTTTGGTCTAGGAAGTAAATTGTTTGCTTAAGCCTGCCTAATTTGCGGTTCGAGTCTTGTTGGCTTGGAGAGACACTTGGTTGATGATCCAATCAATTGTAAAACTTATATTGAAGTGAAATGAAATGATTATAACTTCGTCATTTAAACTCCATATAGGCGGAAGTAATTCAAAATCTAACATTTGAACTCGAGTGTAGATCAACTATTTTCATTTTCTTAGCTCAACCCCATCTTGATTGATATTGTATAAATGAAACTAAAAGAAAAACAAAATCTTCAAATAGATGATCACTTACGAAGATTTGCCCTAGTTACAGTTGCCATGGGTACCTCAATCGAGATCTTTGCCTCGAGCTTTTAAAGATAAAGATATATGAACAATCATTTGATTCGCTCGCTCAATCATCTCGAACACGGTGTTTAAACCTTACAAAGGCCACAGTATGCAAAAGGAAAGTCAATCGACTAGTAATAGATATCACAACCTATTAGTCACTAAAGCTTCCTTTTGCTTTCGCGCACGTTTATGCGCATTGTTTTATGACCGTGCATTGCATTTGCGCTGGATTCTTCTCTTTACAGTCTTTGTTTACAATTTTGGTTCATGATTTGACAAATAGTACAATGATCAAGGTTTAGATGGGGTTAATGTAGCTTAGTTTATATGAAAAAATTGTCTAAAATATTATAAACCTATTGCTGGTCAAGCAAGAGCCAACAACCTTTGTCAGCCACTAGGTGAGGATTGTGAAGATCTTGCCAATAGTAGGTGAGGGTTGTAGCCCTTGCTTAGATCTGATTAAAAATGGTTGTGAGTGCCAACTTGGGTAACGATGATCGGCTAGCCTTCGTCAAACTTGGAAAAAAAAAGAAAAAAAAATTAAAAACTTTTCAATGTAAGTATTGCCTGTGCCATATAAAACAACTAATGTCTATATCAACAATTTCTAGTTAAAATTGATTGAATTGATTTAATTGGTAAGATTGAAAAGTTTAAAATTCAACTGGTAAAAGTGTAATAAGTTTAAGATTTCTTAAACAATTTTCCCTAATTTATATGAGTAGACTTCGGTCTAAGAAGTACACTATTTGCTTGGGCTTGCCTAATTTGCGCTTCGAATCTTGTTAGCTGGGAGAGGCACTTGGTTGATGATCCGGTCAATTGTAAGACTTATATTGAAGTGAAATGAAATTATTACAACCTTGTCATTTAAACTCCATATAGGTGGAAGTAATTCGAAACCTGACATTCAAGATTGAACTTAGATTCATTTTCTTAGCTCAATCCCATCTTGATTGGTATTGTATAAATGAAACTAAAAGAAAAACAACATCTTCGAGTAGACAATCGCCTACAAAGCGTTGCCTTGGTTACTGTTCCCATGGGTACCTAAATCAAGACTTCTACCTCGAGCTTATAAAGACACATGAATAGTCATTTGATTCCCTCGCTCAATCATCTTGAACACGGTGTTTAAACCTTACAGAGGCCACAGTACTCAACTGGAAAGTCAATGAACTAGTAATAGATATCACGACCTATTAGTCCAAGCACAACTTCACGCGCGTACGTCCAATATACATCAATCGTTTATAGCCCCCCTGTATTCCATCGATTATTCCTCTGATTTTCGACAAAACTGACGTGACTCCCGACGTCCAAAACTAGGGAAGCAGAGATCTCCAAATTTCTAGATGATCGAAACTTTCTGACTCGGATTCACCGAACTCGCCATAATTCACCGAAAGATTTTCAACGCGGGGGCGTGGAATTTTTTAACCCCGGGTGTTCCATGACTCGGTGACACGAGTCGGACCTGCTCAGTGACGGCAGATCGGTTCCCCTGATTGGCTGCTGTCCTAAAGTCAAAAAACTAGGTAGTTCGGGAATATTCCCGAACAACCCCGAGGCAAGAAAAGAATAAGAGATTAAAAAAAGGGAAAAATAAAAATAAAAATAGGTAATAGGAAGGCACGTGCGAGGAAATTGCGTAGAAGCTCCCACGCGGTGGGACGCGACTGGGGAGGGGGCGAAATTATCGGGGGCAAGCGGCACGTATCGCGAGATTTCAACGGCGGTCTCGAGTTATGGGGAGACGGCGAGATATCGCGGGCGGGGGTTGAGGGGGAGGGAGATATTTTTTTCCCAGCCTTGGTTTTGACGGACCGAGATGTAACGCAGCGTGGTACCAAAAAAACCGGCGGGAGTTTTTGTTTTGGACCCCCTAAAAACATCATAATCCCCACCAAGACACTCACCGATGAAAAGAGTATGCTCTAATTTGCCTTTACTTGTGTCTTCATTTGTAGTAGAAAAAAAAGTACAAACTATACTAATAATATGATATCGGCAAAATGCTTACTATAATATTCTATTTTTTTTATAATATTTAAGATATTAAATAATGTTTTCATTTGATCGTTAAATTTTCGAAATGGTTAAGAGCAGTTTGAATTTTTCTAGACCCATGTTTAATTTTCTAATCATATATATCCACACTTAAACTTCCGGAATAGTCAACGATTGTCTTACATGATCTCTTAAAACAATTTAAAAGCTCTCACCACGCGTGAGTTGTAAGTCATGTCTCGAGCACGAAACAAAAGATGCTTTAATTGCATTGATGGAATGATAATAGGTAGGAAACAATGCGGAAGAATGGAGTTAATGGAATGGGCAAACACAAGGAGTGAGCATTACCATGTTGGGATTTGAACTTGCACCGTGTCTCTATCTCGCTTGAAACATTAGAGTGTTGAAAAGTGTGTCTTGTGGACGATGTGTCAAGCCTTGCACTCATCCCAAAATAATAAATTGCCGTCCAAAATATCATGTTTATTTAAGAATTTTTTGTAGGAAGTAGTGTCGTTCTATACAATAACATCGAGATAATAACAAAAAATAAGTCACAACTAAAATCGATCAAACTATATCCCGTATTATTTTATTCTTCGAGACTTTTTGGACGATAGAGACATTTACTATTTGAATGATTTTGGCTCTCTCTCATACGGGGATAAATCAATACTCACATCAGCCATTCTAATCAAATTACTTTCTTGTGATATAAATAAAAATAAACAAATTTTTATGGTACTAAATTCGGTCGAAATGATTGTTATCACTAAATGAACTCACGCTAATGGAGAACTCCTCCCACAGACCCCGTTGCCTTCTTAACTCCCAATCCAATGCAGCCAACACGAGCTTCACAAGCTACCTAATCACGATTGATGTCGTCCATCAAATTCGCCGCATAAATGAATTGCTTCTAAATTCCCGACTATTGCCTATTGGCTTATTTCCCTAAAAAACCTCAAATTTTGGGTCCAATTTAAATCTCACCCTGAAGTTTTGTTTTAGTCTTAGAAAAATCATATACCTTTACTTTAGTTCCAAATTTGTCCTGATTAACCCTTCGGCAAAAAATTATTATTGATTTCTTCAAAGTTATCGACGTTAGCATCAGGGCCGCTTAGGGGGTTATTATTAGGCCCGATATCTTTATCAATATCCTCATTTTCGTACGGAACAATAGTAACATTTTAATGTCGATGATTTTAAGGAAATCAAATGAGGGTTTTTAAATAGAGGGTCAATAGGAGTGAATTCAGGACCGGAGTAATAGTTGGTGATATTTTTATTTTTTATTTTTTAAATCAAGACCGAATAGAAAGTGTACTTAGAATATGAGATATTTTAAGGAATGGAGCCTATGGTGGGAAGATTTTTTTGGTCCTCTATCTTGGCCCCCGTCCTCTTTTATGGGTGGAACTCTATCTTCCCGTTAGGTTGTCTATTTAAAGCAGCAGTCTTGCCTTTCACCTGATGTTGTTGATTAACTCCTTCGACGAACCGCGATTTAATCGTTTCTTTCTCCC
This sequence comes from Eucalyptus brandiana, assembly GCA_014182725.1. Taxonomy (NCBI): domain Eukaryota; kingdom Viridiplantae; phylum Streptophyta; class Magnoliopsida; order Myrtales; family Myrtaceae; genus Eucalyptus; species Eucalyptus brandiana. The sequence goes on from CM024674.1 coordinate 42,172,543, forward strand.
CAGCAAAACAGGCCAAAAAAGGCACGAGATACTCAGATTTTCCCGAGAATCCAACGACAGAAAACCGAGGAATCGCCGGGAAAACATGAGGAGAAAAGGAAAGTGAGAGAGAGAGAGAGAGAGAGAGAGAGAAAAGCAGAGGTGGAGGCAGCTCGATCTATGCCCGCTTCTTCCCCCCCCTGGGTGGAATCTCCCAGTCTTTCGGCTGATTCAGACCCGCATCGGATCAGTGAAAAAGCCAGCTTTTCGAGCTGCGAAGAAAAAGAGAGAGAAAAAAGTTTTACAGTGCAGAGCGGGGGGGCGCCGTCGACATGGGGATACTGCAGGAGGACGCGGTGGTGATTAGCCCGGCGGGGAACGGGAGCGACTCGACCGTGATCACCGTGAATTGTCCCGACAAGACCGGGCTAGGCTGCGATCTGTGCCGGATCATATTGCAGTTCAACTTGAGCATTTGCAGGGGAGGTGAGTGAGTGAGCTGGCGAGCTCGTGAGCTTTGGTTTTTGCGGGCAATGTTTTTTGGCGGAGGTCGAGGTTCTTGCGGGATGACGGGTGGTTTCGATCTTTCTGCGAGTTGTTTCTTGATGGGTTTGTCGTGTTCTCGATCTTTCTTTGCGCCTTTCTAAAGTTAGCTTATACTGAGGTGGAATGGTTCATTTAGAACTAGATAAATGGTGGGATTACTGTTTATTTTGCATATATTAACGCCCTGAAGATTGGAATCTTATGAATGAACCGATGAGCTGCCGTGAGATTCATATGTTTTGTCGGATTTTTTTCGAGCTTATTCGTTTTGGGATCCTGGGTTTTCTGGGTTCATTTTGGTAGTTTATGATGCTTCATTTTTCTGGAGAATCCATCGAAAGATGAGATTTTGCTCTGTTTCTGTATTTACAGATTTGACCACCGACGGGAAATGGTGTTATATATTGTTTTGGCTGGTGGGGAGACCGACGACTCGGTGGGATTTGTTGAAGAAGAGACTGCTAGATGCGTGCCCTTCGTACTTCTTGACGACGGAGATCGAGTACTACAGGCCCGTGATCAAGCAACCGAGGCCGCCTGATGTGTTCCTGTTGAAGTTCTGGTGTTCATATGATCGCAAAGGCTTATTACACGGTAGTGCTTCTTTTGCCGAAATTTTTCTTCTTTCTTAGCTAATTACACGGAATAAAACTCGGATTGATTTTGGGTTGATAGCACACGGCGTCCGCATTTAAGTAGGGGTGTCGTGGCTCTTTTATCGAGCAAAATCAAGTATCGTTTATGATTTTATTGTAGAAATCATTATTGTGATCCCTTGTACGTTGATCTGACTCCTTGTCTTGTTCAAACAAAGGAAGTGCGTCCTGTAAATTGAAATATAGCTAAACAATGATCTAATGAAGTGAAGCTATGAGATTTCCCTTATCAGGGTATGAGGGAAGAACTTCCGTGCTTGCTTTTGTTTTAGATGGGAAGACGAAATCACCTCAAACATCTTACCCGCCTACTGTTCAATCTACATGACAGAAAATATAAACAACCTATTTTTCAGAAAATATATTGGTATTTACTGCTAACATCCATCATGATCTACTGTCTGTTTCTCTTACCTGCAGAGAGTGTAAAGGTCTATCGCTTAAAGAAGTTTCAAGTAGAGAACTTTCTTTTATACTAATCAGTGTCTTTTGTTTCACCGGCAGATGTGACAGAGGTTCTGTGTGAACTGGAACTGACGATAAAGAGAGTAAAAGTATCCACGACTCCAGATGGGAGAGTAATGGACCTCTTTTTTGTCACAGACTCCAGGTTTGTCATCACCATTCGTTCCCCCTTTCATTTGCTCAGTTAATGTGTTTAGCCAATGCGGTTCTATCGTTATCCTTGAGTGCCTCGATCATTTAGAGAAAAATGTATAAGTGAAATTCTTTCCAATGGTGTTTCGTAGCAATAGCATCAATTTGAAATGCCTTTTGTCGTGCATCACCTATCTGACTCTTTGGGTTGAAATTCATAATCAAGAGCATCAGACTGTTATGTGTGATGTGAAGCCTAGACTTATAGGTGGTTATGTTTAATCTTGCTCATGTATGAACTGAAGTGAAGTCTGTTAGGCTTGTCACCTGTATGTTGACTGCCTTCTTTTATTATAAAAGAAGTATAAACCTTCAGTTAAAGATTTATCTAGCGGCAAGAGCAGGAGTGCTCTCTAGGAAATAAAAGGCAGCATTTCCAGTGTCTTATTCTCATACCTGAATCAGAGAGCAACTTCATACAAAGACAAGACAGGAGGAGACGATCAACCATTTGAGAGCTGTACTAGGGGACACGGTGGTGAGTTGTGAGATTGAATTAGCTGGACAAGAAGTCACTGCATGCTCACAGGGTTCTCCATTTCTTCCTTCTGCAATTACTGAGGAAACTTCCAGTTTAGAGCTGCTAGATGGGAATCAGAGCAGTTCTCATTTCTCTAACCCTGTATTTGTTTCGATGGACAACTCTCTGAGTCCCGCACACACGATCGTTCAGATCGAATGTCAGGACCACAAAGGCCTCATTTATGATATCATGAGGACGTTGAAAGATTTGAATATCCAGGTGAATAGTATAGTTTTTAAGGGCTTTTGTGTTGATCAAGCTATTTCCCACTTTCTAGACACAACAAACCTGCAACAAAGGCAAGCGCTTTTATTCTTACGGAATATCTCCCGTCTTCTCAGATCTCTTATGGAAGGTTCTGGGCGAACTCTAGAGGGAACTGTGAGGTAGAGTTTTTTACAATGCATGCAGATGGAAGCAAGATTGTTGACCTCACCGAGCAGAACGACTTGAGTGCTTGTTTGAAAAGGGAGCTGCGAAGCCCCCTCAAAGTGGCTGTGGGTAGCCGAGGCCCAGAGACCGAGCTGCTGGTTGCAAACCCAGTTGAATTATCTGGAAGGGGTCGCCCTCTCGTGTTTTACGATATTACCTATGCTCTGGAGAGTCTTAATGCCCCAATATTTTCGGTAAATATTCCGATTACTTTGTGATCCTGCATAAATATCAAATCTTCGCACTTAATAGTCTTTGACTGCTTGACAAATCTCTTTTGATCCTTATCATCGCAGGTGGAGATAGGACGACACATGATATGCAACCGGGAGTGGGAGGTTTATAGAATCTTACTAGATGAAAGGGATAGTTCGTGTGTGCCTAGGAAGAAGATTGAAGAAGGCGTTAGGAATCGATTGATGGGTTGGGATAGGGGGTAAAAGTATGGGATCGGTTGAGTCTTCCATCATTGTACAGCTATGTCTACTTCTTTGGCATCTTTCTTTGTCTAGGCTCTCCAACTGGAATGAGTGTAAATAGTGTAAAGCATAATGTGAAATGGTAAGCTGTCTATTTACCCTCTCTAGCTTTTATTGTTGGGAAAGAGATTGCGACATCAGCTGCATCTCGGTCTCACATAATTTCTTTCAACTTCTCTTTTTTGCCCTCTCAAATGCAGAATCATAGCATGGATACAAGAAATTATGTGAGACCGAGATTAAGATAGTGGCATGCCCTTTAAAGCAGAAGCCATGTACTCTGAAGTTGTGGTCCAGAGCGTGACTAGTAAAAAGTACTCCCAGAATTTGGCCAACAAATTGCAAGAACTATCTGTATGAGTGCATTATTTCGGACTTTTGAGTTATCGAAAGGCTGAACTTTCGAAATTGGTTTCGTACAGCGGAGATAAATGGGTACATCATTTCCATTACCCCAATGTCTGAGAGGGCGAGGTTTCAAACGTTCTATTTAAGATTGCCTGTGTCAGCACGGGCGCGCACATGGCCATGCAAGTGGTAAGGAAGTCGCTCATTGTGACAGCATCTACGATGGATTTTGCTGCTTCACAAACCGTTGGGGAAGAGGCAACCGATTGAGGGATTTTAACATGGACACACTCGGAAGGAATTTTGTTATTCACCTAGGAATGTCACCACTCGACAAACCTTGATTGTATGAACAAACTGCACCGCAACACTCTCTCTCTTGGAGGCACGTGCACCTGTGCTGACTGTTGATAAAATAGTTATTTTATTTTTCACATGTTGCTGATTTGGTTTTCAGTTATTAGAATTAGTGGAGTCATGTGTGTTGGTTATCCTAATTTTTAGGTGTTAGTGGGGCAAGTGCTTTATGGAGAACATGGGTAGTTATGGTGTGTTTTACGTTATGTATTTTGTCTTTTGTAAAAGACTTGGTTGCTTTGTACGTAAGATGAAGTTTCAGTCTAATCTCTCCTCCTTTTTTAGAAATTTAACAGTGGTATCAGAGCCTGAGAGAATCTTGAGAGTTAAAAAAAAAAAAAAAAAAAAAAAAAAAAAAAAAAAACTTTCGTGAGAAAATTGCAGCAGCAATATTTCCAATGGCCACCGACAATTTTGTTCAACCAGCAATTCCACGCTTTGATGGTCACTATGACCATTGGAGTATGTTGATGGAGAATTTTTTACGATCAAAGGAGTATTGGTCGGTTGTCGAATCTGGAATTCAAGAGCCACCAGTAGGCATGGCTTTGACAGATCCCCAGAAAGCGAATTGGAAGCTAGAAAGTTGAAGGACCTGAAGGCAAAAAATTATTTTTTTCAGGCTATCGATCGTTCCATCTTGGAGACTATTCTTTGCAAAGAAACTTCCAAGAATATTTGGGATTCTATGAAGAAGAAATATCAAGGCTCTGTTAGGGTGAAGCGTGCACAGCTTCAAGCCTTGAGAAGAGATTTTGAGACACTAGCGATGAAGGATGGAGAATCTGTCACTAGTTATTGTGCCGAACAATGGAGATCAGCAACAAGATGCGATTCCATGGCGAGAAGATGGATGATGTCACCATTGTGGAGAAGATTTTGCGTTCCTTGACACCAAAGTTTAATTATGTTGTTTGCTCAATTGAAGAGTCGAAAGACATAGATGCGCTCTCTCTTGATGAATTACAAAGCTCCTTATTGGTCCATGAACAAAAGATGAACGAAGTTCAACAGTAGAGGAGCAAGCGTTGAAGGCTTCTACCAATACTCATTCCAACAATTTCAGAGGAAGGGGTAGAGGTAGAGGTAGAGGAAGGGGAGATCGAGGAAACAGAGATGTTGGCAGGAATTTCAAAGCCAATAATGACCAATTTCAAGGCAGAGGTAGAGGACGAGATCCTAACAAATCTAAGGTAGAGTGTTTTAGATGTCATAAATTTGGTCATTATGCATCCGAATGTTATACTAGGCTGCCTAATAATAAAGAAAAGGCAGAGAGTTCAAATTTTGTTGAAGAAAAGGAAGCGAAACGTTGTTGATGGCGTTCAAGATAAAAAGGAGCGCGAGTCGAGATATTTGGTATGTGGATACAGTGCAAAGTAACCACATGAGTGGAAGTAAGTTTTCTTTTTCTCATCTAAATGAAGATTTTCATTCCACTGTGAGTTTTGGGGATCATTCTACCTGTGAAAGTGATGGGAAAAGGTGAAATTAAGATAAGAACCAAGAATGGTTTTGTGGAAACGATCTCTAATGTGTTGTATGTTCCCGACTTGAAAAGTAATCTATTGAGTGCTGGCCAATTACAAGAAAAGGGTTATGTAATCACCATTCGAGGGGTGTCTCGTGAAATTTATGATTCCGTTAGAGGTGCTATTGCAGTTGTTCCTATGAATTCAAATAGATTGTTTCCATTAAAGATTGAAAATATTCAGTCTTGTTTGATGGCTGAAAAGGAAGATCCCTCATGGCTTTGGCACTTTCGCTATGGTCACTTGAGTTTTGGTGGATTGAAGACCCTCCAACAGAAAAACATGGTGACGGGTCTTCCTCAAATTACTGTTCCTTCTCAAGTTTGTGAAGAATGTGTTGTTAGCAAACAAAGATCGTTCTCAATTTTCAAAAGAAAAGTCATGGAGAGCAAAGGATGTTTTGCAGCTGGTGCATTCGGACATTTGCGGTCCCATAAATCCATCTTCTAATGGAGGTAAAAGATATTTAATTACCTTCATTGATGATTTTTCCAGAAAAACTTGGGTTTATTTTTTACGGGAAAAATCGAAGCTTTCTCCACATTTAAAAGCTTCAAAACTCGTGTTGAAAATGAAGCAGGAAAGACCATTAAGACTCTTCGAACAGATCGTGGCGGTGAATATTGTTCAAAAGAATTTGAAGTTTTTGTGCGAGTATGGCATTCGAAAAGAGCTTATGCTGCATATACACCACAGCGAGAATGGTGTATCCGAGAGGAAAAATAGAACAATTCTCAACATGGTGAGAAGTTTATTGGCAAGAGGAAGAGTTCCAAAGACTTTCGGCCGAAGCAGTAAATTGAGTATTCATGTTTTGAACAGAAGTCCAACTTTTGCTGTTCGAATATGACACCCGAGGAGGCTTGGAGTGGGAGAAGACCGGCTGTAGATCACTTCAGAATTTTTGGATGCATCGCATATGCCCATGTCCCGGATGTGAAAAGGAAGAAACTTGATGACAAGGCTGAAAAATGTGTCTTTCTTGGTGTAAGTGAAGCATCCAAAGCATATAAATTATTCAATCCACTAACAAAGAAGATTGTGACTAGCAGGGATGTTGTTTTCGATGAAGAGAACACTTGGGATTGGAATAGGCAGCAGCCTACCCAAGTTCTTTATGACAATGATGTTGAACAGGAGCAAATTTCAGCACCTTATATGACCCAAAATTCATCAAATACAACTTCTACAGCTGCTGGAATTTCACCAACAGGCCGAAGTCAATGAAGAAGAAGCCCAATCTCTTCGCCGCGTTAGAAGAAAGCCCGCTTGGATGGAAGATTATGAGGTAACTGGAATTGGAGATTCAATTACTCACTTTGCCTTATTTTCAGACTATGACCCTACAACTTTTGAGAGTCTTTGTCAAAGAAGAAAAATGGCGAAAAGCGATGGATGATGAAATTAATGCCATCGAAAGAAATGATACTTGGGAGCTATCCGATCTTAGGGTGGACAAAAAACCATTGGTGTAAAGTGGGTCTTTAAAACAAAACGAAAGAAAATGGTGAGGTTGACAAATATAAAGCACGTTTGGTAGCCAAGGGATACAAGCAAAGCAATATGGGGTCGACTATACAGAGGTTTTTTCTCCGGTTGCGAGACATGACACGATCAGAATGGTGGTTGCATTGGCAGCACAGAATTCTTCGCCTATTTTTCAACTAGATGCCAAATCGGCATTCTTGCATGGGTACTTGGAGGAACAGGTATTTGTCGAGCAACCCCCTGGTTATGTCAAGATTGGAAATGAGCATAAAGTTTATAGATTAAAGAAAGCTCTTTATGGGCTAAAACAAGCCCCTCGGGCTTGGTATAGTCGCATTGAAACTTATTTTCTTAAAGTTGGTTTTTCTAAATGTCCTTATGAGCATACGCTTTTTGTCAAGATTGGAGATAAAGGAAAAATGCTTATTGTCCGCTTGTATGTTGATGATCTTATATTTACTTGGAAGTTGTGATGGAATGTTTGAAGAATTCAAGAAATCTATGATGAATGAGTTTGAAATGTCTCGATCTTGGTATGATGCATTACTTCCTTGGCATAGAAGTGGTACAATCGGATGATGGGATCTTTATTTCTCAAAAGAAGTATGTGGGAGAAATTTTGGACAGGTTTCAGATGAAGGATTGTAATCCTGTAAACACTCCAGTTGAGTTTGGCTTAAAGTTATACAAAGATCATGAAGGGAGGAAGGTTGACAGCACACTTTACAAACAAATTGTGGGGTTTGATGTATTTAATCGCAACAAGACCGGACATAATGTATTTCGTGAGTTTAATCGGTAGATATATGGAGAATCCTACACAAATGCATTTGTTAGCTGCCAAGAGAATCCTTCGTTACTTGCAAGGAACTAGAGACTTTGGGCTATTTTACAAGAATGGTGAAAAGTCTGATTTGTTGGGATTTACTGATAGTGACTATGCAGGAGATCAAGATGATAGGAGGAGCACTTCGGGTTATGCTTTTATGTTTGGAACAGGTGCTATTTCGTGGTCATCCAAGAAGCAACCAATTGTCACTTTGTCAAGTACAGAAGCTGAATTTGTTGCTGCAACAGCTAGTGCTTGTCAAGCTATTTGGCTTAGGAGAATTCTTGAGGAGTTACAATTCAAGCAACCGGAACCTACTAAAATTTTTGTGACAATAACTCAGCAATAAAACTCTCCAAGAATCCGGTGTTACATGGAAGAAGCAAGCACATTGATGTGAAGTTTTATTTCTTGAGAGATCTTAGCAATGATGGAACAATTGATCTAATCTACTGCAGGAGTGAAGATCAAGTTGCTGATATATTCACCAAGGCCCTCAAGATGGAGTCATTTGTGAAGCTCAGAAAGTTACTAGGTGTTTGCACGGTGAAAGAAGTCAAAGCTTTAAACTGAATGTTAGCAAACATTAGTTTAAGGGAGGGATTGTTGATAAAATAGTTATTTTATTTTTCACATGTTGCTGATTTGGTTTTCAGTTATTAGAATTAGTGGAGTCATGTGTGTTGGTTATCCTAATTTTTAGGTGTTAGTGGGGCAAGTGCTTTATGGAGAACATGGGTAGTTATGGTGTGTTTTACGTTATGTATTTTGTCTTTTGTAAAAGACTTGGTTGCTTTGTACGTAAGATGAAGTTTCAGTCTAATCTCTCCTCCTTTTTTAGAAATTTAACACTGACACGGGCAATCTTTTATTAGAACGTTTGGAACCTTGCCCTCTCAGACATTGGGGTAATGGAAATGATGTACCCGTTCATCTCCACTCTAGGAAACCAATTTCAAAAGTTCAGCAACTTCCTCACCAGTTGGACAACCGTTGCTAGTGGATGTGCGGAAGAGGTACCGATTTCTACACAGGATCGTCCTTCTTCCTTTCAAGAGATCAGTTGCCTGACGAGTTCTCATCCACCACGGACAAGGGATGGTTCGTGGAAGGAAGGTATGTCACGAGGAGATTTGCGTTCGATCCAAAGGTGATAAGACATCCTCAAAGATAGAGCCAGAAGTGAATGCGTGCCAAACCTGACGGCTGCCTCTAGGGTGACATCCGAGTCACCCAAACTCTCTGCTGATGCTCATTCGACATGAGATTGAGAATGGAGGAGCCCTTGTCCAGGAACACAATCAGCGATCTTCTGTGGTCTGCAACTTCGGGTTTCGACTCTGCAAAGACAGAGATAGGCCTACCTGACTTGGTGACCATGACAAGAGAATCCATTCGGAAAATAAACAGCGATTGCTTGAATGCTTTAAAGGGAGATCAGGAGTGTTCGATGATTTACAATGGCACAAAGCGCATGCTCGAAAACTTCTCCCTGGAAAGCCCCGATTCATTTGGATTCAGCAGGTGGTGTAATCTGGGCTACAGAGAGACGGATTTCGGGCGTGGAAAGCCTGTATGGGTCGGAGTCAGGGGAGCAGAAACATTGCCATTCAGGAACCTTGTCAATTTCCTGTAAACTCGACACGGTCTTGGAATCTAGGTGTGGATGACCTGGATGAGCACATACTGTCAGCACTGGAGAGAGACGAGGAGCTCCTTGCATTCCCGTGAGCGCAAGCATCCCAAGCGTGTAGCCGAGTGAGCTCCTGATGTTTATGTTTTCGAAGTGTTTCCTTTTCGCAAGAAAGTATAGTGACTGTGAGCACTCCACTCCGCTCTCGTAACATGTGGATGGAATGAACAGTGAAGAGGGAGCCTTCTGAGTTCCAACGTTCTTGCGTCAAAGTACGAGTTGTGCACGAAGAAGACACGGCAATGGGGGCTGCGAAATAATCCACACTGTCGGTATCCTCGCATTCATCTTGCCCGAACTCGAAGCAAGACCTGCCTCCCGAGGTTGAGCTTCGGTCGGTTTCCTTCATTCACATGAAGAGTGATGGGCGGTCACTCTTAGCTCTATTATTCAATATATATTAAATCGAGAATAAACAAACCAACCCGCGTTGCTGTGGTGTAGTGGTTATCACGTTAGTCTTACACACTAAAGGTCTCCAGTTCGATCCTGGGCAGCAACATTTTTATCTCCCATTTCCTTTTTTTCTTTTCCCTTGTTCGCAAGCCTATTCCGAGCTTTTCTTTACGTTCTTGAACAAAAACAAAGCCTAGAAAAAATGGGTCGAATTGAGAGAAAACAAATTACCCATAAACCTACTTTACGTGCTGTTTGGATTAAATCATAATGAGAATTTTTCTGTCTACTTTTTATTTTCATTTTAAAAAGGTCTACATCTAATAATCCTTTTTTTTTTGTTAAATATAACCTTCAAATGAAGAATGAGAATATGACCTTACAATTTACCTTAAAACAATGCGCCATTATCGGGTAATTTGAAGTTGCTATAGAAAAAGGACTTGAATTAGTGTACCACAAAGGTGGAATTAAACTAAGGGTGAGGGAAAAAAGAAAAAGGAGGAGGAAAAATTTCCGACCTGCCGGATTCGAACCAGCGACCTAAGGATTACTATGAGTGATACCCACTACAGTCCTCCGCTCTGCCAACTGAGCTAAGGTCGGCTTGTTGGTCGATGTTCGCAAAAATAAATATAAAAATAGTTATGAAATAATTTGTCACGTGCTCCTCATTTATGGTGGTCTGAACCGTCTGATCATTCTATGCGTCTCCCCTCTCGAGACCGAAGGGTAGTCGCTTTGACTTTTCTAACCTTCTCTCTACTCTTCCAAGCTTTCCTACCAAAATTTTATAATGACCAACGCCTAACGCTCCAAATTGCCTTTGAACGGAAGATGGCCCTCGGAAAAATGTCTCCCCAGCCTATTTGTAGAGCTCTTCCCATATCGGGTTTTAAAATTTCCATGGGGTACGAGAATGACATCACTAGGTGTTAAATTGATCAATATTAAGTCCGATTTTTTTTTTTTTTTTCATTTTTTGGGTAGGTGAAAGGGCAAATGTGAGACCAATATTCATAATAGTTTCTAGACTCTACTTTGGAAGGTCCGTCATTTTAGGCAATGTTTGATTTGAGCTGTAACTTTTTGCTTTTCTTGTGGAAAAGTGGTGTGCCATGCCATCAACACAATAGATATCAACCGTTTCATCGATATTGTGCATTTTAAATTGCCCGTTCCAAGTCAAGACAAGAACATGTACAAATGAAGAGTCGTGAAAAAATATAATTGGAAAAGGACACAAACAATAGATATGATACGAGGAAGCTCCATTTTAGAAGTAACGTAAGATTGATTAATCAAATTCAAAGAGCTTCCCACTTAGCATTTTACCTCTGACCCTTTGGCTGCGGATGGCATGGCATCACGGCATATGTCAGAACTTGCAAAAGGCGTTTTTCCTTCTTTCGGTAAAAGCACCACCAACCACCGCACCCCACATTCTTGCCTCAATTAGGTAGAGGGCGTTTCGGTCATTTCGCCATCAAGCGGAGGGCCCCTTATCCGCGGATAAGTCCACGGCGGATCCACGTCAGCAAGAGAAAGACGGGGAGAAGAGAAGCGGAAATGCGGGCCCCACTTTCAAAAACGACACCCCACTTCTCTCGTTATTACCGAAAGCCCCCTATAAATATTACCCCCCCACTTCCGTTGCTCCTTTCTTTCGCCCTCTCTCTCTTCTCTCTTCTCTCTCTTGGTCGGTTCGCGTCTCTCGCTCCGTTCTCTCCCTCCGGAAAATCTCCAGAGGGGCGCGCGCATTGGTGGTGGGGCCCGGGGAGGAGGAAAGGGTAAGTCTTGGGTTTCCTTTTTTCCGTCGTTTCATTCTGGTTCTTGCTCGCTTCCCTCGTTTCCGTCCGTCGAATTTGTCGGCTGGAGTTCTCGTTGGTTCGAGGACGTGGTAATGCCTCGATGGTTTTTGGGGATTACGAGGAGGGGCGGATTGCGTGTGTGCGAAGATGGTCGGTTCTTTCGCATGCAGGTTCTTGAGTGTTATGGGGAATCAAGAATCGATCTTTTCTTCTTCTTTTTTTCACTTTTACAATGGGCACGTGTTTCACATTCTGGTGGGTAGATGATGTCTTGATTGGGAAGAATGTGGGGACATGGTTGAGGTGGGACGTATTGGGTAGCTAGCAACGAAGTAAGAGAGGGACTCGGAAAAATCTTCTTTCGGAGCGTTGCGATGGAGGGTTAGGAATGGTGTTCTTCATCTTGGAAGGAAGTGGATCGTTATCGGGTAGCAAAGATGATTTGCCGAGGTTAGCAATGTCATCGATGTATGTGCCATTTAAACGGCGAGGCAGAATAGGAGAGAATTCTAGTTGCTTGAATACGATGAGAAGGGAGGAGCAGCATTTGTTCTGCTGGGATTGAATTTTAAGGGGTGAGAGCATCTGTGGACCAGAATCCCTCGCCAGCGAGCTAAAGCTGCTTTAATATTGACTTTCATGATGCTGCAGTAGGATAATTGGGAACTCTCCCTCAAACATTGTAAGCAAGTTCTTGCCATGATTGGTAATTGTAACATTAGTTTTCTCCACTTTTTTTTGGTAAGTCTATTGAAGGTGGAAAACACAGGAAGCAGTTGTTGGTCGTATATGTCTTCTTGTGCTATAAGACGCAAATTCATTTGGTATCTGTAATAAGCCAAAAAGGCTACTTGCCCGTTACTAGGCCACAGGAACATGTTACCATAGAATGTTAATGCTCCTCAAATTATCAATCGAGTTTTAAAAAATCTCTCAGCTTTAAGTGCAGACTTGAATTTATTTTATAGATTGCATTGGACGCGCGATTAATTGAACATGCTTGCTTGTTGTTTTTGGCTTTTGTGTAATTAATGACATGAAGTAGTTACTGTATGCAGAGCAAGGTAAATGGAAATCTAGTTGCATTTCAAGTGGTGTCATCCATTGACAGAGCTGTGGATCTTATAAGGGAAAATTAATCCTTCACACTCCCTGTCTCCATAGAAAGTGATGGTGGTTCTATTTCCCCAATCTTATGGATATCACTTCTGGGAACTCCCATTCCAGTGAAAAGCAGGCGGTGGAGTCTTGCAAGTCTTTGGAAGAAGGAAAAAAGGCTGTAGGAAAAGATGCGGACACCTCTTTGTTTGTCAATCACGGTATAGTGCTCTCCCTAGATGGTTACGGTTACCTTGAGTCATTGGTGTGAATTTAATATAAGGTACTGTCTGTTGTGGTCTCACTAAGAGAAAATCAGTTTCTCAGCTTTGCTACATGACATAACCACATAATGTAGGTTTTGGCAGTTCGAGTTTGGAATGAAACAAGTAGAGCCTTTAGTCCTGACTATCAAATCGCATTAATTAGGATCAAACATATTGCAGAATCTCAATATGAGACGCTTCATCTTCTCTTATCTAGGAATGAATTTCATCAACCTCTGGCCTTTCCATACTTCGTGTAGTAGTAGTAATTGTCGGAAGCTAATTATTTTATTGGTCTTAGATCATTTATATGTCATATGTCTCTGTTTTTCTTTATGAAGAATCTTGTTGATGGTAAGTGGTGCGAAGAAGCTGGCAGAAAAACTTGTTAGAACTTTAGAATGTCTCTTTAAGGAGTAATCAATGATCTATCTAAACTGTCATTTTTCTGGGATTTACCTAGACTGGCTAACATACCCAATGGTAATTACTCGAGGTAGTCAAACCGCTCTTAATTCTAGCCAGTGGGGGAGAGTGGAAAGAGGTGGGAGCTTCTGTGGTCTGCCACATGTGAAAGTGGAAGATGCTTATTTTCACAAACATGTTTAGAAGCCATCCCCACTTAATAACTCGAAGTGGCCCTGTAATTACTCAGTTTCACCAGTTGAGTTACAAATAACCTAAAAGGATGCTGCCATGGAAGTCAATTAATATTCTTTGTAGAATGCCTGTGATGGAACTTCTTTTACCCTTTTTCGTTCTTTAAGATGGTCTTATTAATGATAGATAGATGCAACTGACATCTGCAAATGGAAATTTTTTCTTTCTTTTGAAGGAAAAGGTCAAAGCATATCAAGTATAATCTTCTGCATTAAAGAGGATTATTCGTAACGTTTTGAACATTTGGGCCTCCACAAGAATATACATGTTATCAATTGAACTGAATCACAGACTAGTGCATCAGTAACTTCATGCTGTTTATTTCCAATCCATATTGGCTACTCATACGCTGGCATACCTGTGTATGGCTCTTTGTGCTTATACAGAAGCCTCATACTAAATTATTCTGCGGAAGTAGATCTTAGCTAAAACAAGAAAGGAAATAGAAAAGTTTTATTGTGTGAATCTTATCAAGGTGTTAAGATTTCACTAGTCATCTTTTGGCTGGTTATGTGGGGTTGGTATTAATGTGGTTTTAAGTAAAATATATCATGTATATTTATTGCAGCGGCAGTAGCTTGGCATGAGAGTAGAAGGAAGTGGGTTGGAGATCAGACTCAAAGATCAACAAGAATGGTCAAGGATGAAATTATAAGGTACTGAAATTTCAGTGGTGTTACAACTTCTCACAAATAACTTCTCTAGGTTGGAGTTGCACAGTGATTTCAGAGTGTCCTTACTTTATTAACCATTAGGGTGGTACTGAATGGTCTGTAGAGCTTTTGTACATGGGTTGGAAGTGGTGTTGCCTGTTTGTGGTAGGAGGAGCGCCCTTCTTTTTTATTTAATAAAAAAAAAAAAAAAAAAAACCACCAGTGATTTCTGCATATGCATGCGGCTTTGATACCGCCTTTAATGATATGGATCAAATAGACGATTTAAGGTATGTATTAGTATTTTGATCTTTCATACGGATCGGGATTTGAAGTAAATGCAGAAATATATGTGTGACTGACCTACTTAATATATATATATATGAGCTAGTCCTGCAATATGTTAGATGCCTATGTGCCATGTTGGATAAGATAAATGAATACTCCAATGCTCCAGCTGTATCAGTAGAAGAAGTTAGAAGGCATTCTTACGTTTGAATTCTCGGGCTTGAATGAAAAAAGAGCTGCTAATGACTCATTGCAAAGGGATGTTCCAGCAGTACTAGAAAAACTTCTTTGCACCATGCTTTTGAAATTGCTGGTTGTCATCTAATTTGATAAATGCTAAACCCGTCCCAATTGGTATCTCTTCTTTTACGATGTCTTTTTACTCAATATTGAGAAGGTGGTAGTATCTAGCCTTGCCACTGTGAACTTCTAACAGCGTGAAGGATGTCGTAGTACCAATTAGACAACTTGGATGCTTAAGTGTAATCTCTTATAGGGATTATGTTTCTTGTTCTCTTTATAGCCTTTCAATATCATTCTTCGTTTGTGTTGTGCCTCTGTCAATTTTCGCACCTGCTCTTCTATATACCAGGGTGATTGCAAAAACTAACTGTAAACTGTTACTGTTGTAATTCAGCTGGTCCACAGCTTACGAGGAACTTTTATCAACTAATGAACCATTTTCTGAGCGCATTCCTCTTCCGGTGAGACTAATTTGCTACCTTTTCTTCTTTAGATAAGTAGATCATGCTACAGCTAGGGTTCTATGGAAACTTACTTGATGTACGCATGCTCGCAGTTGACTTGTTACTCAAGAAATACATTAGCGTATGCCTATAAAGAAGCTAGATGTAAGATATGCTTCATTTCTCATGTCTCGTGCATTGCATTGAGAGATTGCAAATAATAAACTTGATTGAAGAAATCTTGAAGAAATCGTGCTCTGGATTCAGTAAATTACTAAATGCTAACGTAGTGGGATGTTGATTATCTTGCAGGAGATGGTTGATTTTTTGGTTGATATCTGGCATAGCGAAGGCCTCTATGATTAGACTGTGGATCTTTCTTGTCATTCTGTAACGTGATGGAGTCAATCGGGATAGGAAACACTCGAATTAATGGAATATTACCAAAGGTCAAGGAACTCAAAGAGTGATCTGTCCATTTAGTTATCAGATCAAGCCATGGATTTCCTTAGACGACCATTCATTCTCACGGTTCTTTCCCGACATTAGTCTGAGATACTAGACATTTATAGTTTAGTGCTCCATTCTAACCATTATTCCTCAAATACTGGGGACCCACTAAATGACGGCTTTGTTGGATCGAACTATTGGTTGTAATCACCTAAATTTGTATGTTGGAAATGAATAATAATCTATGTTCCTCTTATCAATGGGTGTCATGACGGTAGAATCATTCCTATGGATTTGTTTCGAAGCTATGCCACCATGCCGGAATGCTCGTCCCTCCATTCGTCTCGAATGTTCGTGCCTTTTGTGGGTCAGTGGGTCCTCTTGATTTCGTTAGAGGACCTTATCTTGATTCAGGAAAAGGGACGACCGCCCGCGAAGCCTCCTTGAAACCGACCTCCTGTGGAGTTTGAGGAAGACGCACAAGAAACAACCGCCAGATGAAAACAAAGCCATCACAGAGGAAGCCTTAATGACCAGAATTGACATCATGTGATTCGTGCGTTAACGAATTGACAAAGTAGCTTCGCCATCCTTTTTCTTGAATTGACTTGTCCTGGTTACCTTTTCTTTTCCTAAGGGATGATGATGCAATGCGGATCGCTTGGGGGCTAAGAATTGTCACGGGGGGATATTATTCTTTTGTAAAGCTTTCTCTTTTCTTTTGGCTGCGTCACCCATGTCGTCAACCGCCGCCCTCCATTAGAAAAACGAATTTTTCAGTTGTGCCCAACGACGGGTCAGTCACTGGCTAATTAATTGAGAAGTGAAGTTCTTAATCGGGTCGATTCAGATTGGTAATCCGGGAAAACGACGTCTAGCTTGCGTATCGTTCGAATCGACATTTCTCGAGCGCAAAACGACTTCCTCCCTCCTGAAAATTGGAGCGAGTTGGACGATTTACTCTGCTCATCGATCGTGTAAATCTATGATTTGCGCAAATTGGTTAAAAAAAGAAACCGACCCGGAAAGATAGTTAAAGCCCCACATAGATCTGACCGCCGTCGGGAATTGACCCGGAAAATAAAGTTCAAGCCGGGGCATAGATAGATCCGACCGTCGCGAATTGTCGCATTGCCTGAGCTCGGCCGAGGCTTGCGTGCACACAGTTGCAGACGTACACCCCTCCACACGCAAGCCCCACCCCCCCAAGAAGAAGAAAACCCCGAAAAAGACAAAAAAAAAAGAAGAGCTCAAAAAAAAAAAAAGAAATATCTCGAACGCCAAAAAAGCGTCACTCCACTACCTTCCCCACGTTCAAGCCCAAAACGACGCCGTCGTTTCGAAGCCACAGCCAACCGCTCTTCCTCTTCAAGCTCCGTCTTCTTCGAGCACGTATAAAGGCGCAAACCCCCCCACGAAGCGCAACCACCATTCCTACTTTCGGGAAAAAATCCGATCGTCCGCTTCAACTTCAAGCAGAGGAAAAGCGACGACCTCGAAACTCGCGAACCTCGTGAACCTCGCGATCGGGGGGAAATCCCATCATCGCCGGCGAAAACGATCGCGGCTCCGGTGAAGGGGAAAATGGAGCGGCTGAAGCTCGTTTCTCTGTTCCTCGCCGCCCTGCTCCTCCTCCTGCTCGCGCCTGCTTCCGCGACGGACCTGCGCGACCTCAGCTTCGCGCAGTCGAGCTTCCCCTCGGTCCACGCCGAGCAGATGATCAGGCAGCTCAATCTGTTCCCCAAGGAGGACGTCAACGTCGGCCGCGGCGAGGTCGCCGGTTCGGCGCTCGGCGGGAAGCGCATCGTGGAGAAGCGGTTAAGGTTCCCTAACTTGGGGCTTGAGTCCGGGGTTCCCGTCGAGGATCTGGGTCACCGCGCCGGGTACTATAAGCTCGAGCATTCTCATGACGCGAGGTAATTCTCATGGATTCTCTCTCTTTCTCTTCGTTTTTTCTTTTTAACCTTTGAAGGATTCCTTTGTTTCCGGTTTGATGGGGGTTCGGCGTGATGTCTCGCTTGACTGTCCTCGATCATAGATTTTTGTCTGATTTTTGGGTCTATCCAGTCAGAAGGCCAAGTCTTGTTGTTTTCGGTATCGGAGGTTATGAGTTTCATTTTGGGATTGCTAGTGATGTGATGGCTTATCTATTGCATGTCGTGTTTGAGAAAAGGTGTAGAAATTTGGTGGATACTTAGCTGTCTGTGTACCGTGTAGTTGCGTGTTGTTCTGTCTGTGCGAAATTTTGCTTTGATTCAATGCTTGATATAATGTCATGGCTTGGAGCCTTGTTGCAAATTGTAACCTGTATCCTCTGAAGGAGTTTTTTTGTGAGATGAAATTGTTGCATTTTCATGTACAGTATATTCTCGGTGTAATGTTACTTGTGGTCCTTTTACTTTTACTTGAAAATCAAAACTTTTGTGGGATTAGGGAAAATTAATTTAAATTAGGATTTATGAGAGTTATGTAGACTTTTTTACCTTACCAATTTGTTAAATATTTAGTAATATACTACTATTATTGGAAAGCTTGTATAAAAGTTTCCGAGTGAGGGATATTTTGGATTTGCTTTATACTTTAGAGAGGTGATGGATTGAACTTACTGAATGATGTGAAGGAGATTTAGTAATGGTTTGTGGTTACACTTAGCTAGTAAATATCCTATGAGCATGTGAAAATTTGCTACCCAGTAGATTTGTCAATGATGCGCATATTGCTTCCCACATCAAACTAACTTGGCTTTTGGTGTCTCAAGTCTAGCTGTAAAACTTGTTTTAATCTTGTTGCTTGTTTTTGGTAGGATGTTCTACTTCTTCTTTGAATCACGAAGCAACGAGAATGATCCTGTTGTTATCTGGCTGACTGGAGGACCGGGTTGCAGTAGTGAATTGGCTATGTTCTATGAAAATGGTCCCTTTGCCATTGCAGACAACATGTCCCTTGTTTGGAATGAACATGGTTGGGACAAGGTATTGAAGAGTATTTTTAATTTTTGGTTTTGATAAACAGTTGCTACTTGGGAAGGATTGTAAATGTGTTGCATCATTACAATCTTATTCTATTGTATCCTTAGCAACTAATATGATCGTGACAATGTTTTTTTTAGGCTTCCAACCTGCTCTATGTTGATCAACCGGTTGGGACTGGCTTCAGTTATACCTCTGACAGGCGTGACATCAGACACAATGAAGATGGCGTCAGTGATGACTTGTATGATTTCTTGCAGGTCTGTAAATTCTTTTGACTTCTATTCTACCAGAGTTGTTGGCACTGTGGATGCCAGATTTTTTGGAGAAGATTCGATCTTGAAAAGATTCATAGCATTCATCTGAAACTTAAACAGTACCACATCCCTTTTCTTCGTTTCATTTAACCTAACAAAGAAACAGGGGGCTTCAATTGAAACCATGTAGACTTTTGCATTCTTTTGACTTGAAGAGCTCTTGTTCTAGGCCTTCTTTGCGGAGCACCCTCAGTTTGCAAAGAATGACTTCTATATTACTGGAGAATCATATGCTGGTCACTATATACCTGCTTTTGCTGCTCGTGTTCATCAAGGAAACAAAGCTAAAGAAGGAATTCATATAAAGCTAAAGGTAGGGCTGCCAACTTCAACTTGCACATCATTGTGGTGGTTGGTTAAATTTTTTGTAAAACTAAAACCAAAATGTCAAAACAGGGATTTGCTATTGGCAATGGCCTTACTGATCCTGCAATTCAGTACAAAGCTTACACTGACTATGCATTGGACATGGGGATTATTAAGAAATCTCAGTATGACCGTATCAACAAGATTGTTCCAGTGTGCGAAATGGCTATAAAGCTTTGTGGTAATGACCCTGATCTTGTTGGGAAATTCTCCTTTCCACTATCCATTCTTCTTCTTCTTCCCTGGCTACCATTTTAATTTTTTGGACTAGTTTAATCTATTATTGCTAAAAGAAATTTGGCTTCTCTCTCTTTCTGCTGCAATTACTTTTCTAATGCTCATAATGAAACTTTCTTGTCTGGATACACTACTTTCAGGTACTGATGGTACAGTCTCTTGCATGGCTTCGTATTTTGTTTGCAATACTATATTCAGCAGCATCATGGCACTGGCTGGTGACACCAACGTAAGTTTATCACCTTGTGTTTTTTCAGGCATTTTGGTGGTGAATTAGGGTTTGTTTTCCTATGCTTTTTTCATTTGTTCTCTCCTGTTGTCTATGATCCCGTAGCATGTCAACAGTTAAACGTTTGAAAAACCAAGCTTGATAGATCTTAGTATTGTTCTTTTTTTTTTTTTAAATTAAGAGATCATAGTTCTGAATTTTTTTCTTGTTCCATTACCTGATATAACCATTTATTGAAGAAATGAGTTTGCACTTTCTCATTTCTCATGTTCATAAACTGGAGGTTATAGAACAATACAGATTGAAAGCAACTTTAGACCTTGTGCAAGCATGGAGAGTAGAGGAAGGTATCGGAGATAATGTAAAATTTGATGATTTTATTTGGTCCATTGCAGTATTATGACATCAGGAAGAAGTGTGAAGGGAGCCTATGCTATGACTTCTCCAACATGGAAAAGTTCTTGAACCAGAAACCTGTCAGAGATGCACTTGGAGTTGGAGAGATAGATTTTGTATCGTGTAGCCCGACAGTTTATCAGGCCATGCTGGTGGACTGGATGAGGAATCTGGAAGTTGGAATTCCTACACTTCTCGAGGACGGAATTCAATTGCTAGTCTATGCTGGAGAATATGATTTAATCTGCAACTGGCTTGGTAAGTTATCTCTACCTACTTCCAGTGGTAGGTCAAGCCAAATCATTTCATCTCTTGTTGCTTATTGTATTTATGTGATCAGGTAATTCGAGATGGGTTCATGCCATGGAATGGTCTGGTCAGAAGAAGTTTGTGGAGTCTCCTGAAGTTTCCTTTGAAGTTGATGGATCAGAAGCGGGAGTTTTGAAGAGCCATGGCCCCCTGAGTTTCTTGAAGGTCTCTCTCTCTCTCTCTCTCTCTCTCTCTCTCTCTCTCTCTCTCCGTGTGTGTCAAATGTCAGATGGAATAATTTTGGCCGTTCTAAGCTGCATGGTCTAATTGACACCAGGTGCATGATGCGGGTCACATGGTTCCAATGGACCAGCCGAAGGCTTCACTAGAGATGCTGAGAAGGTGGACTCAAGGCAAACTCTCTAACACTGGAGCTGACTCAGAGACCTTGGTGGCTGAGATGTGATTCTGTCGCCTGCACATCAGACTCATGGGAATAACTTCTTAAAGAGTTCTATTTTCTTCTATATGCGCCTGTAAATATCTCCTCTTAATATGTGTGCTTTCAGACTCTTTAGAGGCCCTCCGACATAAGATGGTATGGTACATTGTTGGGTATTTGAGATGGTTATGTTAATCTCATAGGGCACTTCAGTATAACTAGAATTGGATCCTTGTCGCATCTTTTAAAGTGAAGGTAAAGGAAGGTATATGTGCTTTGCTGTGAGTTCTTTGATGATATCATTGCTCGATGTTTTTGGTGAGTCCGTTGGTTGCTGTGGGACAATCCTTGGAGTCAGATTGGAACGAAGTTGAATGTTTTTCTTGGACCGTCTTTGGCTAGGGCCATAGCTTTTTCCGTTTATGACTATGTCGTAAACAAACGCGCCCCATCCTTACTTGCCCTGGTTGCAGCGCATATGATCTTAATGGCGCATCAGGAGGAGCCCCAGCCACCCTCGGTTATTATTATTATTATTATTATTATTTTTTGTCAGTCCTACTCTATTCCTATTCTACACTTACTCTCAGACTTTTGCCCTGCCTCGATTATTGATTGATTGCAACTTTCGCCTTTTAATAACTTCGAACAACCAGTGGCTTCTAGGTATCTATTATCTACATTGTGCTGTAGTAGGATTGCTCTCAGCCCTTCTTGCCCGACTGGCCAATAAGATTATTGGGCATTGGTTGTCTGGTTCTCTGGATTCCGTGGCTCTAATGCATTATCCTGTTCTCTTGATTCTATGGTCCTAATGAACTAGGATTTAAGAGCAATGTCGCTCGGAGCACATAATGATCGTTTGCTGCTTGGTGGGTGGAAATACCAGGACCAATAGAAGGCCCTTTTTCTCGCAATGGATTTTCACTGGGGGTGAGAGGGTGGATCCAACAAGGCTCGTTCAAGCAGTGCACTCAACCGGGTGAAATAATTGCGTGTAATCCAATCAAATCAAATGTTCATACGGGAAGAATCGTACTTCTCATGCTCAAAAGGAAAGCTAGTCACCCAAGAGGAGTAACAAAAAATAGAACAGAGAATGAGAGAACCGGTGGCTTTGAGTTTTTGCAGTCTTTCAACTCTCGTCCACGATCCAGCTTCTATTTAGTCAGCATAAGGAAATGTCGATGAGGATAAGATACAGAACAAATTAGTTTTGGTCCAGAGCTAAAGGAGTTCGATTAAGCTGGTTAGATCGAATTTCTACTCTTGATTAAATGTCCGAAAGAAGAAGCCGGCAGCAAAGGAAGTAGCAGCAATGCTTTTTATAACTGCTTTTAGACAGAGAGATTCATCCCCTGCTCTGTGAGAAAAAGGAACTCTTGGAGAAAAAGAAGCCGCGGAGAAGACTTGACAACAAAGTCCCAGGTGGAAGCAAAGTCGAAAGAACGATTGTGGATCATCATAGGCATTGTCCAATAGCAAACTATTGCCCACTAATCAAGTTTCACCAAATAAAATTTACTTATATCATCTGTATTATAATATTTTCTTCTAAAAATTATAATAATTATTATTTAACATGTGAATTTTACCATAGTTGCTGCCTAAGTACTATATAATCTTTATCTAGACAGATTTTTCCGGAAGAATTTTAAATCTAACATTCCGTAACTAGATCGTAAATAGTAAGTAAAGTCTCTTAGCTCCCGGCGCTGGTCGCCGGCTGGCCACCGTCCTCATGTGACGTAACCAATCAGAAGAAGATAAAAAGAGAGGGAGACGGAGAAGGAAAGAAGGATTCGAGTGGCTATGGCGTCTGCTCTGAGCTTCTCCCTATACTCTCCCCTTCTCTCCGACCACTCGCTTCCCCTGCTTTCTTCTCTTCCACCTTCACCTTCACCTTCACCTTCACCTTCACCTTCACCTTCTCTCAATCCTCAGCTCTCCGCCGTGCTCGCTTCTTCGAGGAAGCTCCCTGTTTCGAGGCTCCAGAACGGTATCCCGAGAGCGTCCGCTGAGGGTCCGTTTTCTTTATCCCAGAATGGGTCTCGCGCGCGTGGTTAGAATCGGTCGACGTGCGAAGCGTGGGGATCTCTAGACCTTTTTCTGGCTCCTCTGCTCGTTTTCTACCTCGGTTAACTCTTTCGCGCGTCGGCTGTGGTCTCTGAATTCTTATCTGATCCGGGTAGAATCCGGTTCTTTTGTTTCTCGTCGAGCGGTTCGCCGTGGCGGGTCGTTAGGATGTTTGTGCTGTGATTTGCTAGAGAACCTGCGGCGTGCTATCGCTGCGGTTCGTAGCCGCGATGTTCAATTTCTTCTTTTGAGATCATTCGTCGAAATGGATTGCCTTTGCATGTGAAATGTGATGTGCCCGTTTCTGAGTGTTAGATGGGGGCATTCTTGGTCGTTTCAGCTGGTTCTCAGTTTGAACCGAATGGCGCTCTGATCAAGGGCTCGGCGAACAGGGAAAACACCACTCGGGCATATGATGCAATGGTTTTTCTGGTCTCTCGAATTTCAGCATTGTGTAATGTTGTGGCGAGAGGGGTTGAGCTTAAGCATCAAATCTTTGATGACATGGAATGCACGATCGTAGTTCTTGCATTACCATTATAAATAGCTAGTGTCTTCCTTGCATGAGGGAACATAAAAGTTAACAAGATTCAAACCTTGGATCTCTTACTTAGAGGATGAGCGTTATCATCAGCCATTGTGCCACCTATACTGAGTGAGCAAGGGATGATGGTTAAGTCAATGCATTTTCTTCGATGAACTTTTCTTGATGAACTTTTCTTGGTTACTAGCTCTTCACAAAATGAAACAGAAAGATTGTCGATCCTAGTTCTTTTGTGTCTTAGAAACTTGGGTTTGGCAAACTTAGAAAAAACAATAATAAGAATTAAAGCTTGAGCCATAGAACACATGGGGACTCTATGACGGCATATGAGTAGAGAGAGAAGTCAGGCTAATTCTTTGAAATCGAGGCAGAAGCAGTGGATTTCGAATGATTTATTATACTAGCTTTTTACTGGTATGTTGCGTCGTACAGCATCATCTGCTACCGCTGGGATAAGATCCAAGAAGAAGCCATTCCTGACAACAATTTTAATGCTTTCTCAGTCTCGATTCTCTAATAGGAGCACTGCCTATTCACATTGATTTTTGTATTACAGGAGTGCCCAGTGAGTTGGTCGAAGATTCAAAGTTCGTTCCATTGAATGCTGAAGATCCTAGATATGGCCCCCCTGTAAGTTCTGGTTAGTTTTCTGCATCACAGCAAGTTCTTTTTCACGGCATGTTCTTACGCAGCATTCCTGATTCATAGGTAGCATTACACGAGCCACCATGAATTTGCTTTGCATAATTCCTCAGCACCTACCTTTCCTAGTAGCGACTCATACAGCAAAACTGTAAAATTTTGGATGCACGGAATTACTGATTAAAACTGAACTTCTTACTTTGAAACTTGATGAACATGTCTGATTTTTCATTTTGTTCTTCTCGAGCAATGAGATTACCTTGATGTTTCAAGAAGTTTGAATTTTGCAGGCTTTGTTGCTAGTAGGCTTTGATGCAGAGGAGGTGGGAAAGGTATGAATCTCTGATAATGACTCTCTATGTCAAGTTGGCCTTTCGTCTTAGGTAGAGGAGGTTGAAACTTCTTTCTCAGAAGTCCTTTGGTTTTAATATCCTCTACTATCTTTAGTCCATGTTCCGTGTGGGTGAAATTCCTTCAGAAGGTATGAGGGAATCTGCCTATTATTAAAGTAACTTTTCTTTTGGTGTTCTACAATTACAGATCCAACAACTTCTGAAAGAGATGGATGGCGAATTTCTACAGGTATCGTAATTCAGTGTTCTTTATGGCAGTTGCAACTTTTCAAAATGTATTTCCTACTTTCTTTTCATGTGTCTCTTTAGTGTAGAATAAAGGTAAATGCTGACAAAAGTGAGAGTAGGCTTGGAATTCCACCTAGGCTCAGACAACGTTTTCACAAATATTTGATAATATTGGACGATTTCATACTTGACGTCCATTTTCTTTGCTTTTAACCAATTTTTCACCGGAAGCAATCCGTTGCATCTATGCTCTTTCCCTGAATTGAAGAGAGGCAGGGCTTGTTGAAAGAAGATAATTTGACATCTGCCAGAAAGCAGGATCATGCCAACAGGTTTTATATGCCTTAGCTGATTGATCCTTGCCCTCGGTCTTGCAGATTGTGTACTGCACTGAGAGTATGGTTAATCGTTCTCTGTGGGAAGCGGTGCATACAAGACAGCCTGATTTGAAGTCAATCAAGGTAAATATGAAGAGCCCTGTCCACGTTACGGCTTTTTTGATAAGTTTAATGACCTTCTATATGGGTCGAGCCATTTTCCTTCATTGCCACACTTCTCTTTCTCCATCAAAATTAGTGCATCAGTTTCCGCGACTAGTGCCTTTCGAAGAAAGAAATAATTGCTAAGAAAATATCCACTAACTTTTTTGTTGATGTGGTGATGAATGGGGGTGAGCATCGGTTCAGGGTTGACCCTAGACTGATCTTGGATCAGCCCAATCCTATCGGTCCTAGTCCGGTTCCTAAGGGGACTGGGTCTGTCCTTAGTTCTGGGACCATTAGACCCTACACTGTGGGGATTGATCCTCGATCCTGAGAGTTTAGGGTTGGTCTAGGTTGGACCAACCCTGTAGTAGATAATATATATTATATGCTTTTGTTTACTCTAAATTTCAGCGCCTTCTCCATGTAAATTAGAAAGTAGAAAGAAACCTAGCCCTACTTAAAAAAAAAATAAAAAATAAAAATAAACCCTCTTCGCTTGCCTCGGCCTTGCTCGCCTCGCTCACCTTATTCAACGCTCACCTCGCGGCTTGCCTCTCTTCACTTGCTTCTCTCCCTTTGTTCACTTGCCTTGCCACCCACCTCTATTCCATCGTCTCGCGTGTTTGTTTATGGTTTATTGCTTTTAGGAAGTATATTTTTTTGTTGTTATCTTATCTTATATTTATGTCTGATTTGTATCATGTTTATTCAATATGTAATTTGCAATAGTATGTTTGTTATTTTAGGGAATGCAAAAATGAAATAAAAAATAATCGGTTGTTCTCGGTTCGACCTTGAAACCGGACCGGACCCATAGGGTTAGTCCAGTCCTCGATCCAAGGCTCAATAGGGTTGGTCCTCGATTCCAAAAATTAGGGACCAACACTGTGCGGGTGAGTCCTTGAGTTAGGTGTTAGATCGGCCCAACTTGGATGGTGCTTATCCGTATTGATAAATATTGGAGTATCCTCATGCTGTCTTTAAACAGCTTCTCAAAACTACTGTCATTCCTTACAAAAAGGTTCTAAAAGGATTGAACTGTGTAGCCCTCGTATTGCTCAACGAGTCCGCAGGTTACAAATTACCAACTCCTATTAGCAACCGTCAGTAGATTTGGCTGTAGAATCACAAGCAAGCAGTAATTTACGGTTTTATTCTGTTCTGTTCCACCTTCTGTTATTTGCACTGATGCATCATCACTTTTTTTTTTCGCAGATTGCGAAGAATGTTCCGCGTATTTGCTTCTTGTCGGGTCTCACTGGAGAGGAGATGATGATGTTCATTGATGCCTTTCCCGAAACGGGTATTGCTTCGTTCTTCTTCGACTGAAGGCTGTTTGTTCATTTAGTTACAACCATGCACGTTGGAAATACTCAGTAATTTTGTCTGCGGCTCTACTCATTGTAGATAAGCTAGGAAACTGACTTTTGAGACTGAGCCAGTTACTTAAATTTGGTCACGAGACTATGGAGTCTGCACATTTTGTTTATCCTCATTCATGATATTACACATTGCAATATGGCACACTGTGCCTTGGTCCTCGCAGGATTGGAACCAGCTGTTTTCGCAGCTCTTGTTCCCAACAGCGCCAATAAACCAGTACAGGAATTGATAGAAGAAATAATGGGAGATCATGAAATGCTTGTAAGTAGATATATCATTTCATAGTCTTACAAGAATCTTTAGTTTTGGTTCAGTCCCTCAGTTTGATGGAGGTATATTTGATCCTTTGCAGACTGGAAAGCAGAAAGGTACGGGCTAAGCATGTAAGAATCGCTTTGAGGGATTGTGACCATTTTTAGCGTTAGCACATAGGCAGGCGGGCACCCTCTTTATTTGGCTTTGGCAAAAATATTTACCACAATAACAGATTGTCATTTCATTCCTATTCAAATTCCATGACATGGAGTACTGTCACCTGCTTTCTGCATCTACTCCGAAGCTGTGAAATCAATACATAATCACTCAGCCTAAATAACAACACGGTTCTCTGTTTGAAGAACACTAGCCTTCGGTGTCAAGAAAGCCCTCTATCGCAAGCAATGAGCTCTCGTTTAGAAGATACAGTTTCAAGAGGATAGAGGAAATTGTTTTTCTCACAAGTCTAAAAGCCAACATGTAGTCTGTCTCGAGTGCTCTTGACTTTGAAGATTTCAACCCTTTCTTGCCTCCCATCATCTGGAAGATTGCTCTGTAATCACAATGTGTTCAAATCCAGATGGTTGACAATAACTTTACAAAAAATTCCTTCTCATTCCACATTGTCATCGGTGCGCTAAAGTTAACGATTGAAAACCACAATTGATAGTCTACATATGGAAAGGAACTAGGCTTTCCTCTTTTTCCAATTATAAAGGACGCAGCATATTTCGTCTCCCGAATGTCCTGCACGAGCATCTTTTCTCTAGTAAATTTCCCTTTTTCACCCAGCCACATCAGCCGATATCCAATCCAAGATTGCTTAATCAGAGTATTTTCAGGCAAGACCCCTGAAAATAAACCAAAAGAAGATTCAAGAAGCCTAAACATGCAGGACCATATGCCTGTTTGCAAGAATGCATGTAGGAGAACATGGTCACTGTGACACTGAATATGGGCTGTTAGCAAAGGACTCGGACCATACTACATATGAGCTTCTCTTATGATACAACTCAGGAATAATAACAAACAAGAAGATGGATCCTCGCATTGTCATATGTACACATGTGAGACGGAACTAGAGATAAAATAATCTAGGAAAGCCACACAAAAGAGTTGAGAGAGAAAGCCAGGTGAAGAACTCGCACAGTTCCTCCACAATCTGCTGCGATTCACACACTATCATGGTACTTCCTTCTCCAGGCTGAACTCTCTTAACTACATTTCCCTTTTGGCCAAAACCTACCATATCAACATTGGCAGGCTACAAAATGCTTCAGATTGCTGATATAACATCCATCGCCTTGAATAACTAAGCCTTCACGGTATCCTCCCACTTGAATGTTAAAAAGGAAGGTGATCATCTTCAACAGTGAGTTATCAAGTGCAAAAGACTACAGTCACGTCACCTTTAGATCGCACTCTTACAAGAGCAAGATTAGAGAAAACCTAACATAAGCTTGACTAAAGTATGCATGGGGCAGCACCAAGTAGCTTGGTTTAACTATGGACTACGCATCTCTCTCAAGTTTGAAATGCAACCATCTGCAGTACATGCAGCGTGGGAAATCACCTAGTCATCAGCAAACACAACCACCCAATGTCAATCCACAAAGGCATAAACTACTTCATACCGCTTCATCATCAGTAATCCCTTCATCTCAATGCACCAAGCATACAATTCCTAGCTCCAACATCATTCTAACCAGATACCGAGTAAGCGTCCAGAGCCTGACTATACCGGGAAAACCACGAAACAGAGGACTTCAACCCATAGCTTGATTCGAAAAACCAGATGCTTCTACTTAACAGATAAAAAGAAACAGAGACATACCTCCAAGAAGGTTGGCTTCTACAAAATCCAAGCAAAGTCAAGGCCTCATTCTCTGCAAATTCACTCATCCTCCTCATCACTCTCGTCACTGAAATAGCTCAGCTTTTTCTCCTTCCTCTCCTTCACTCTCTCTCTCTCCTCTCTCTCACTCCTCAACAATCTCTCGTCCGCGCCGTCGTCCACCACCGAGGCCCAATTCTCCTCCTCAAATACCTCCCCTTCATCATCTCCACCACCACCGTGGCCGCCGCCGGCGCCGGCGCCGGCGCCGCCCCACTCATCCCTTCCTCCGCCGCCCCTCCTCCCCTTCTTCGGGGCGGGCCTCTCTCTCGGCCCCAGGATATTCTTCGGGCACTCGTACGACAGGTGCCCGTCCTCCCCGCACTCGTAGCACTTGCTCTTGTCCTTGTAAACCCTCTTCTTGATGAACTCCGGCGCCCGGCCGTTGTCGATCGCGATCGACGCGGCGACCTTGCGGCCGTTGAGGATCTTGCCGTGCATCTCGGCGGCGGCCCTCTGGGCGTCGGGCTGGGAAACGAACTGGACGAAGGCGACGCCGCGGCTGCGGCGGGTGGCGCGGTCCTTGAGGATGGTGACGCGGGCAATCTTGCCGAAGGTGGAGAAGAGGGTGTGGAGGTCGGAATTGGTGAGGGAGAAGTCGAGGTTGGAGACGTAGAGGGTGGACTTGGAGGGGACGAGGCCGCCGGATGAGGAGCCGCCGCCGCCGCCGCCGCCGGAGCTCGGGTTCCTCCGGCCGTGAGCGGCGGCGGGGTTGGAGGTCGACTTCTGAGGAGGAGGTGGAGCTGAGGGGTACCGGTAGTAGAAGGTATCGTCTTCATCGGAGCCGGAGTCGTCGCGCCGCCGCTTGTTCTTGGGCTTCCCCATCGTCGCTCCTGCTTCGCGGTTCCCCACCCTTTCTCCTCCGCCGTCTTCGTCGCCGGCTCGATATACTCGCGGCGAGGCGCGGGTTGGGCCCAGGGAGAAAACCCAATTAGTCTCCATGGGCCGAGCCCAATTTTATGGGCCTAGCCCATTAACGATGGGCCGAGCCCAATGAATATGGGCCTAGAATTATGTGTTGGGCCCTACGAGAAAACCCCCCATTAGCCTCAGTGGGCCGAGCCCAATTTTGTGAGCCGAGCCCATTAACAATGGGCCTATACTTATGTGCTAATGGATATGGGCCGAGTCCAATAAGTGTGGTCCGAGCCCAATGAATATGGTCCTATAATTATGGGCTTTCGGATCCGGCCCATATATTCGGCCCACTCTCGCCAGCGTTCCTCGTCACCGACTGTTTGTGTTGTTGGAGCTTCTGGGAGGTACCTGTCGTCGGTTGAGGGAGGGGAAAAAGGCAAAACATAAGGAAAGAGGCAAGCACCTGCCGAGCGATGATGGCCCTCGCTTTTGGCTGTACGCTCATCGTCGTCGTCGTCGCGACCGCGCGCTGATATCTCGGGAGATTGCCGGAGATCTCGAAAGGGCCTGTTCTCGTCGCCGGTTTCTCTCCGATCGGCGGCTCGGGCGGCCAATTTGATTGGGAGCGCACTCGGAAAGACTGCGCCTTTGAGGTGAGGATAGAGATCCCCGAATCTTTCCGGTCTCGTCTTGGGGAGTTGTTCCTATTGACGTGATGTTTCTCCGATTGACTGTGCCTTTAGAGTTCGGAGTTCGTGGGCTTCTCGGAAGGACGAAGTTTTTGAGTTTAGTGCTGTGCCGCGTGATATGTCTTCTGCGATTGAAGGAGTTCTTGAGGAGCTCGTTCTATCGAGATTTGCGATTGATGGTGTTTTTGATTCGATTCTCTGATCGTTTTGATGATTGTTCGTGTCGTATATTGGACCGTTTAGAGTTCGGATGGGTTGAGCATAGTTATCTTTTATTCGAATGGGCACCCCTGGAACTGTGAAGGTCTAACTGTGTAGGCGAGTCGGTGAATGTTTTACTGGGGAGAATAAGTTGCGAATGGCGACAAAATATTGGTCTTGGTGCTAGGTGTGCTTATGGCTTTTGAGCACTGTGAAAAGAAGTCATTCGGCTACTATTAGAGGTTTCGCGGGACTAATTGGAAGGTCATGATTGTGCTAGCTGCTATGACGAACTGAATGCACTATCTTTGTGCGATCGACACAATAATCTTGATGGGAAGGAAAGTTAATGAAATTTGCTAGAGTGAGAATCACTTCCATGTATTTACTCTATAAATATCCAACCAGCATGCCTTGCCATCTCACCACCATTCTAAAGGTTTCCCTCCGCAGGTTGCCCTCTAGTCATTATGTTGGTTCTCTAGTGTATGTATGTTGCTATACCATTTTCCTAGTTGGTGACACTGATGTTACTTGTCAGTTGTGACCTTTGACCAATTGGCAGTTGAAACTGAAGGATATACATTTTTAGGTTCTGGATTACTTCTTTCGTTTTTCTTTTTTGGCTGAACCTGGACTACGTAGATGCTGGGGATTAGGCACTATATCCTCAGAAGACATCCTTCACTATACGTTGTTGATCCATTAATTCTAAATGCATGGCCTTCGAAATTTTGTCTGACAATATCCTGTTAAAGTAACGATTTCATTCCACTCGGGTTCCAGGTTTTCCAAGTGCAAGTGGTGAATCGACATGGAATTTTAAAGTTGCAATCCGAATGGCAATAGGATCTGAAGGACCCTGAACAACTTAAATCTGATAAAAGCACTGACTTATCAATTTGGGATTGGGATTCAGGTCTAACACGGGTCCCAGATTGCCTTAAAATGAAGATTAGGTCTAATTCCTCAAAGAAACTGATGTTCTGTTTTTTGTTGTAAAAGTTCTTGATATTTATTCTGTGAGAGTAAGTGCTTGCTTGTCTGCAACTGGCAGTTTTGCCATTTCTCGAGTCTTTTTATTACTTATTTCTTGAAATATTTTCCTTGTGTAAGTCCTTGACCGGACTAGTGATGATTTTCATTCACCTTCGACAAGATGCATGGATTCTCCACTGTTGATGGCTTTGTGGAGATAACTGAAAGCTTGGCAGAGATGATCAAGTATGTGGCAAACGAACCTTCAGTGGGGCTATTTTACATTCTGCAGCACACTCAAAATGCAGTGCCCAATGTTATTAGTCTCAAGAATAACGTCGCAGGGAGATCACAAGCAACCAATCTGCATACGGAGGACTTAGAAGATTCTATTACAATGATGAGGTCAATGAAGGATTGTGGGTTCCCCATTGTTGATGACATGATTGGTGATATTAACAAATCTCTAGCAATTGTGTCAGCGAAACAGCCTAAAAGAGGATTGATACACAGCCAAACCTCAGGTTTTGAAATGCGAAGAATTAGCTCATCAGGGCCAACCACATGGGGAAGATCTACCTTTTTTGACCCTCAAGATGGTGAAAGGAGTGGAAATTACTTTTCCAATGTTCTAAAGTCAGCAAAACAAAGGGCGAGCAATTTTAAGTGGCCTAACCTTGATTCCCAACATCCTATTCAGACGCAGGGTGAGAAACATTTTATTTATACTGATGGACCATTGGCAGTTGGGGAAACCAGCTCAAGTTCAACTCTGCCGGTGGTTGAGTCTGATGAACTGCCATTATCAAGTGAAGTTTCTGAAGAACTGCAAGAAGAGAAAGAAGGAGAAAGCCACACTACTCTCCAATTGCGAAGTGATAATTTATTGACGGTGCCAGAAGACTTTGAGAGTTTTAGAGCTAATAGAGAAGCAAAATTGGAGGAGTGGCTGGGAGAGACTGGTCACCATAATAATTGCAATGGAGCGACTAATGGGGAACCAGCTTAGCTTGATTTGCGGCTGTTTAAAATAACCACCCCTTGTACATTTTATTACTTGGGATGTAAATATCTGTCCAGATGATGATCGCTATTGACTGATTGCTCGCTATGAAAATAGATTCATCACTGTGGTCTTTCCAGAGTGAGCAGAGCACAGCTAAAGTTACGGATGATTCAAGGCTCTCCTACAGTAAACAAGATTGCTTTCTGAAGGCAGTTTTAAGCAGCGTCAGCCAAGCGACTTATTAGCAGCGACAGTTGTCCATGTATTCTGCTTCTGTTTTAGTTTCGTGGGTCCTACATTGCGTCTTATCGATTCCAAGATGTGGAGACTGCATCAGGACTCTCCCAAAACTGAGCTTTTTCTTTGATCTTCTTGTGAAGTAGGTTGTATATTTCCTGGCTTGCTTATGACAGTTTCTCCTTTGTCTTATGACAGTTTCTCTTTTGTGAGAAACTTTTATATGAGTGAAGTGATGTATCTGTAGCTTCTTCTTCTGGAATAAATTTCCATGTACTTATACCGGTTTTATTCAATATGAGACAAGTAGTTAAAAGATTTCCAAAGAACTGGCACGCCAGGCAGACCTCTTTATCCTTGGAGATTAACATAAAATTCAAGATGAAACCGTGGCAAGAAAAAAAATGCCGCCCATGGTGCAGATGCAACAGAGTGTGCTGCAACTCCCCAATGAGGCCTTTAGCAGGCCTTTTCTTGAACCTTTCCTTCGTTTGTGGCGAGAATAGGCTGTAAGAATACTTCAGTACTAGTCTTTGGTGTCCATGCAGACTAAAAAAGATCACACACCGACTGCGCGACTTTATTTGGCCTGCATATTCGGGATCTATTAAAATATTTTCATCTCTAGATCTTTAAGATGATCTGTATTCGGAGGATTAACCATTTCTTGAGAAGTGAAAACCCGCGTGTGCAAAGTGCGACCGAACGAGAACCTTGCACCTACGGGACCAATCCATTCGGCCAGGTTTGCCTTTGATTTTCATTTTGACTCTGCTCTGATGGCCCAGGAAACCAAACGATCTTGCCCTCCGGGAAATTGTCCTGCCTTACCCTCCAGCTACATCTGGCTGAGGGATAGAACGTTACCTGCGTTTGCGGTCTCCGTCTAGCCAGTTACAGCGGGCCTCCTTTCACCAGTCTATTTGTCTAGATTCTGCCTCAAATACAAGTAGCACCTCGCCCAGAGCAAAGCACACATGACACCCCCCCAAAAAAAAGGTACAATTCAGCACCGAATAAAACAGTGGAATATTTCTCTTTGGTTTTAACTAACAGTCATTTCTCCAAAAAAAAAAAAAAAAAAAAAAAAAAAAGGTCTCCCACATAAAACCGATGCAAATTCCATAATAATTTCCAAACTGGCATCTGCCTGAATTGAACAAGTATCTGATGTATTTACATTTGTATCCGGTGCTTCATAAAAGAAAAGGGAGTCTCGTTTCTGGTATGCCTAGAGGAATATTTGAACCTTTCAGTTGTATAGCTGAATTTCACCAATGAACACTTTGGAAGCATCGAAATTTCTTTGTTCATATATGCCTTTACTTTTTCCAAAAACGAGCACGATTGTGACAGCCTCGACAAAAAGAGAATAAAATAAAACTAAGTCCTGCTTCCTTGAGGTAGTAAAAGGGCAATCTCACTCCATCACATGATTGGCAGCGGTCAGTACTATCAGCGGCAATAAGAGGTGCCACATTTGAATATTCCCAGTACGACAAGGATATGCAGGCCTTCATGAAGACATTTTCTTAGCAGGGCGGTGGAAGGGAGGAAACTGGTTCACAAGCTGCTGCTTCAGAATGAGTTTTGTAACACTTTTTCATCTGCTAGTTCACAAAGCCTAGCCCCAATCCATTTGGAGCTTCCATCAGTCATGCAAATGTTGGTGTTCCATGATGATTAACCAACAAAAACCAACATTACACAGCTCAAGGGACACCAGCATCAAAAGCAGGGCCATATAGATGCAAAGCACAACCTGTACAGAGATTTTGAGGATATGAGGATATAATCTTGCAATAAGATAGAAGGCAAGATAAAGAGCCTAGTCAGAATCTGTCAAATTATCCAGCCCCAAACCTTTCCCCACAGAGAGTCAACATTTGCATGTGTCAAAAAAAAAAGTATTTAAATGAACCTGACTAGGCTGAAAATGCTAAAATTTAATAGTACTAAAACCAGTTGATCCAGCAGAACAAATGAAAACCCGACTATACAAAGGCATTTTGCATCTGGGTTCTCTCTGTTTTCCATATAGATTCCAGACAGGCCCATTAACTTGACGATGTATCCACACATGCAAGGTGGCTAACGTGTTGTCTAGGTGCTGTCTCCTTTTGGCACTCCTTTCCTTAAATGTCTCTAATGAAAGACCAACAATATGGGGGCAAGGAAGTAAGCTGTGAAGAGGCTGGTTCCTAAAATAACCAAATTTGCATAAGCATACTCTAAAGGTCGAGTAGAAGATCATGCAGAAGAACAGACACTAAGTTCAAGAACAAATCAAGGAGGGAGGCCATAAGATGGAATCAAAATTCACCAAATTCATGGGTTCTCAATATAGAAAGACGTAAATACCTGCCCCAAAATCACAAATTAACTGGTCATCGATGTATGTTAACTTCTTGACAGGAAGCCGCAGGCTCAGCCCTTATGCTAGGAATATCATAATCTGAACTGCAATTCAAAGTCAATCAGTTTCTCTTGCATTTCCTTTCATAGAAAGGGAGAAGAGAGGTAAATGCTCCACTGTATTTGATTTGTGTCTCTCAAGAATTTATGCTATTCAAATGGTTCAGTATACACAAATCTCTCTAAAAACTTTCTGACAAAACGGTGCCTTCGACCTCTCGAAAGGAAAAAATTGTGGTAGAGAAGAAGAAAGATAACAGGTTAAACAAAGAAAAGCCAAGGTAAGCCAGGAATTCAAGTTCTCAGTTCTCAGCCAACAATCAATGACCGTCACTCAAAAGCCAACTAATTTTTGGTAAGTTGCAATATTCATATTACATCATGCAGGCAAGGAAGAGCCACCCACGCAAATTTACACACACACACACCATATCATGATACTCGATTTAGGGACTAATTCTTGGTAAGTAGGAAAATTCATATTAAATCATGTAGACAAGGAAGAGCCACCCAATCAAATTTACACAAAGACCGTGTACTAACGCTTGATTAAGGGAATGAGAAACCATTGCAAAAAGAGTGATTAAAATAGAGGCAGAGGATAACTCAGTAAATAATAACTCCACCAGATCGCCTAGAAAGTAGAGAAAGAAAAATCCTAGATAGAAATCGCAGTTAATTTCGACTAATAAATGAGAGTCTCCATAAATCCTACAATTGACACCATAAACTCTGTCCATCAGCTATTTTGCTAGAAAAAAAAAACTTATCATTGAATTAACAACATTTATGAAAGAGCCCGCACAGCTATGGGACTTTCCAGGGAAAGTAAATCAGACTTTTAATTTCTGAAGCATTTGGATTTGTTAGATTATAAAATCCGGAACAACATCAATTGCGAATAAGTGAAAATTGTTAGTGACTATAGTTACCAAAATGAATAATGAAACAGAAGTACCAAAACCATCCAAATGGGAATGTATAAATGGGTGATCTCACCATTCAACTATCTGTGAGGTGTACGCTTTCTTCTAATTGCTTCGTTATGTTGTCATGAACTTGCCCTACAAAAGAATGATATTCTTCTGACATCAGTAACCATAATGTAAAAAAATTACAAGTATGCCATATACAATGAACCTTCTACTCAATGAAACAACCCTCTCGTATTCATTGTTTTCAAACCCATAATGAACCAGTCAATATAGCCTGTTCAACCATGAACCACTGCAAAGTCATAGCCCACAAGACCATTGACCGTGTATGGGAGGAAGCGTTTCAATATGGTATTGACCCAGTTCAGCAGGTCAAACTGAGGCAATTGCATTTTTTCTAGAGTTATCAAGCCAATCAGATATATATTACTCCCCGGCAGAAGCCAACAATTACTAATAATAAAGTATATGTCTAGGCATTATTTGCAAGAAAAGGGGTTTTTGACGTGTGCTAGGCACTCCTTCTGTTGGCAAGACAAGCGTTGCGATCACTAAACAATTAATGATATTTTAACAAAACTTTAACCAGCAATTCAACCAGTCAAGCTGCTAATCCGTCTCAGCACCACAAAAGAGTTGCCAGTCACGAGACATTGATTTTTAAAACAATGGCTACTTAATTGTATCCATCCCCACTAAAAGAGAAAAAAATAAGAAGAAAGAATTATAAAGAGAAGGGACTTATGCAACAAAACGATAAATCCCAACATCTATAGTATGTATAATGATAATTGACTCCTAGTATTGACTAAGCCTATGAATCTATAACTTGTAGTTGGCCCAATAAATTATCTTTAACAGATAATAGTAATTTCATTCCTACTTTTAGGTACCGGTGCCCTGGAAAGATATGCTATTGTGCAATATGAGTGATACACAAGTAATGAAGTTTCTCTTTTCCTATCTCTATCTCAATGAGACGAAACAAAAGATCTTATTTTATGTTAACTAATTATTGGAGTAAGTCTTGAACAAGCTCCCCAAGTCTCGACTATAATTTACTATTTCCTTTTCTAGCCGATTCTTAAAATGCCATACATATGCCTTCTTGACAATAATTTGTTCCTCAATCTGTAACCAAAATATAATTCACCAAGACAAACTATACAACTAAAATCCTTTAACCTAATCATCCCGCAAGACCATGAACCAACCCGGTAATGGAAATTGACAACGTAGAAGATCCCCGCCTTTTTGACAAGAAAGCCAAGAAGAGCAATCAGCAAAATTGTGGAGTGAAAAATGACATTGAATTCCATACATTGTTATTTCATGGATTTATCATACAAAGACTAATTTACATTTGAAACATTGATAAAGGGAAGTTGAGAGTTACACATTCCAGCGGGGGACTTGAACACAACCCAACCTTTATTCTTCATTCATGTTGTCTTATAACCCTTTAACGTGTTATGTCAACCCATATGTGTTCATTCCAATGATTTTGTTGTTACTCAGTACCAGAGCACTTGGCAACGTATTCTTTTGCTCAATTAATTCCCCATTTTTTAAGTTTTCTTTATTCCACTAGTTCAATAATTTGATCTTTTCCATTTTTAGTTTTGTATCGCTTTTTTGAATGTCGTAGCAAGATTACACTTTATCAACATCTTGACTTTTCTCTGATAGGAAAGAAATCACACGATGCATAATATAGATACAACTCTTAGCCAAATGAGTCATGTTACTTTGTCAATGAAAATGAATATAAGAGAGACTTTCCCTTATTCAGCCTCACAAAGATAAGCAAAATGCAAATAGTTTTCAGGCAACTTAACTTTTAGGTTCTCGACTTATTCTGCCAGCTACGACCAAAACATGAGGTTGATGAGGGTTCAAGATAGACGAAAACCCAACTCCCTTGCTTGGTTAACAAGAGAAAAACCATTGGAACAGGATTGAGGACTTTATTATCACTCCCCTGACATCTAGTGACAGAAAACAAAGAGGAAAGAAGATAATACCTGAATGAAACTTATCCCTTTATCATGATTTCTAGGTGGTGGGATTATGAGAGGAATTAGCAAATGGAACTGATAAATACTAGAAAGGAAAATGACATTTCTCCATAATGGACAGACAATCATTCTCTAACCTCACTTTCTCTCTCAATTCCATATAACCAATTCTAATCTCATTGCATTATGTTTGTCCAATTCCCACCAACCAAAGAGGAATGGAATGGAGAAATCGTCAATGTATGCAACAACATATATCCTTTCAATCTCAGCATTTCAACAAAACAGAAGTTTGCAAATCGACAAGCTGATACATAAGACAAGCGCTAATAAACTTCATGTATAGTGCACCCATCAACCCCGTAAATAGGTGAAATTAGGAACTGAAAACAGAAGAGTACTGAAGAAACGTTACCAACCAAATCTAATTTCCCAGGTAGGAAGGAGGTTTAATCATATGGTGAATGTGACGAATGAAATTATTGAAAAGTATGTTAAATGAACAAATAGAAGATTTATTTTCGAGCCACAGACTGTTTTGCTCGCAGAGGTCTACATCTACCTGTCTCAGATGGGCCAGGAGTGGCTTGAGGAGTGGCTTGATTTGTGTTCCCAATATCATGTGTCACCTTACTGCTTTCGGCATTTAAACCAGGAAGAGCTCCCTGACCTCCACTTTTGCCCACTATTTTAGCTTTTCTGAGGTATTTTGAACGGAAAGATTGGAATTATTAGACATGTTTAGCTATATCTAGCAACATAAAAGCAATTGGAACTTGAGCTTAGTCTAAGTGTTGTACCTGATAACTTTTTGCTTTGGAGCACCTCTTTTATTCATCAATGTACCTTCCAACAATCAAAATAGGTTTCACCACCAGATTTTTATATGAAAACCACCAATCTTTTGATAAAAGTCCGATTGCTCACCTGATTTAGTAGCCAAAGAAACTGAAGCAGGTTTGCGCTTGCCCCTTTCAGCTTTAATGGAAGCGATCACAGAATCAGCAGCAGGTCCTAAGCCTTTCCTCCCTACCAGTTTTATCCCAAGCTTTTCAGAAAGATGATAAAACCTCATCTCATCACCTCCTCTCACTTCTCTCAGCTCAAGAGCCTGTTGCTTTGACAACATGGTGTAAATGTGAAGTTGTTGTTGCTGATTAAAATGTGATTGAAGCTGTTGAAATAGTACTTTATTGGAATGCTGGTCTGACTTCAGACCATCATGAGCTTTTTTACGAGGCTCACTAAAAGTCACTCTCAAAATTGCACCAGAGCTGGGATCAGAGTTCTTCTCATAAATGACAGCAAAGCTCCCAAATTCCAAATCAGGTTCCCTGAATAAGTCAGCTAGAATGGAAGCACAGGAATGGGCATTCTTTGATGGATTCTGGTCAATCTTTTTCTTTGAAGCACGAGCATTAGCATGATGAACCATATTAGCAGCTTCTCTCAGCCCAGTCAGAAAGGCCCCATGCATAGTTGCAGGATACCTTCTAGTAGTTGCCTCCCCAGCAAAGAAGAGCCTTCCATCTCCCACACTTTCAGCTAAAATATCATAGTCATCTCCAGAGGCCCCTACCGCCACATTAGAGTAGGAACCTAGGCTAAGTGGATCACCACCCCACCTGGTGCAGACAGTTTGGACAGGATCTGGTACCTTAATCCCCTGCGGTTCATAGATACCTGCACTCCCAGATCATAACAATAAGTGAACAGTCACGGATAATTATCTACACAAGAGTTTGGCTTCATTTCATGAGCAGCCCAAGAAACCAGCCACAGTACACAAAATGCTCTCCCCATACCAAGACTCTGTCTTTGATCCAATAACTCCATAAGATTAAGGAAAACAGGATGAAGGCAGAAGAAAAGCTAGAAATGGTGGCCGCAGGATGTTATTGACGACTTGCTTTCTTAGTTTACATGGAAGGGATTGAAGCAGCAGACACTTGCTCAAACTAAGATATCAAGCCAACATTAGCAAATATTATTTTGCAGGGACACAAACTACAATAACTAACGGGCTAATTGCAAGTGTCATACGATAAAGGAGAATCAACCAACCAACATTATTTAACTAAGCTATCAACCATCATAGTGCAAAAGGAACCTAGTCGTGTGAATAAATATTCATTAATTAGAGCATTCAACCTCAATACACTCATTATCTATTCAAAGTGACCTACAACAAACTTGCAAGTGCTTCCTGGAGGTACTAAACAAATGATAGGCCCGCAAGCAATGAGTTGCTGAACTATGCTCTTTAAGCCATGCCATAAATTTCTTACACTTCAAGACAGACAACAGGCTAAATAAAAAGTTCTCTGAGTTATATTAGAATCTAAAACTACTTAATATGTCAACATCAAATCTGAGCCATAGTTCATCCAATTTGCATGTTAGGATATCCATAATTTTAGTCAGGATGTTGTTTAAATGCAGCCATGATGCATACAGTTACCTCTGACATCCAATATAATCCATTAACTACGTAATATGTCAAGTCCAAATACTAGCCATAGTGTTTGCACATTGCATACTATAATTTCTATGTATTCCTTTTTTTCCAACAAGTAATACATCTTCTGCTGTTATTTTGGTCCAGCAATCAATTTATTAGTCAACTAAAAAATGCCCATGCACCTTCTGTGTCAACTCATGCATGGATGCATTCTCTTCTGCACATATGTGATAATTTGGGTAATCATCTTAATGGTCCTAAAAAATTAGACGAGAGTACGTCAGGTAAACTTAGGACTAGGAAGGTCCATAGATTGAAAAGAAAAGAAAAGGAAAAAAAAAGAAACAGAATCTAAGTCACCACATAGATTCAAATGATCTAGTCAGATTGCTCTATATTCTAAGGACAATCATATATTTTGGGTAGAAAACATATCTGTAACTGAAATATTCTGATAACAACTATACCAAAAGTCCATGATATAGTTTTCGAGATTATGAAGGATCGATTACGCATTCCACTCTTTCCACACATTTTTTTAGAACAAGGTTTTGCACTCATTAACTGGCCATTAATAAATTGAAATCAGACTCTTGTAAATAAAGCAGAATGGTTGATTTCAAAAAATTAAAGGCTGTTACCCTTGAGAATTTGAAGAACCCGCGTCACCGCATCAGTAGGAGACATGCTCTCAAACTTATGTGCAGCTTCCCCAGCTACTAATGCAATCAAGAGAGGACCACCAGCAACTGTTGCGTAGCTATAAAACAAAAAGAACTCCCCACGGCGGCTTGGATCATCTTTTAGGTGTCCAAAGGTGTCAAGATCTGTGCCCCAAAACACGTGAGGAAAAAGCATTGCAACCTTATTTAGCAGCCCAAATCCCAGCCTCTTTATCCCATCAAGCTTTCTCTGAGGCAACTCAGGAATAAACTTGATAGACCCACTTTTCAGAACACCAAGAGGAACAGTACAAAGAACCATATCACCCTCAAAAACCTGGCTACCTGCCATGACTTGCACACCATCATTGCCATATCTGATAGTATGCACAGTTCTCTCGTACAAAATTGGTACATTCTCAGCCAAAGCCTGAACCAGTCTTCCATTCCCTCCATGCACAAAACAATGATCACCTCCCATATCATAAGGATCATCCTGGTCCCAAAATGCAAGGGAAAGCTTTGAGAGCAAACCTGCATTAGCATATTCCAAATTGGCAAGATGCCAATTGAACAAGTTCATTTCCTCAGCATTTTCGGCATCCCCATAAACCGGCCTAAATGTTTCCAGGGCGGATCCAAGCGAAACATCCGTGGACACCTCTCCCATTGACTGCCTAAGCCTACTAGCCTTATCCAAGAGACGATTAAAAGCAGTCTCAACCTTCATGTCGATGTCAGGGTCAACCGGCTTCCCATCCACCCTGTAAAGAGGGCACTTGTCCCTCACCTTGTGAAGTGGATGCCCTAGCTGCCGAGCAACAATCCCAAGGGGGTTCCCCAATGTCCCAGTCAATACACTTCCCCCTAGATCGGCAGCAGCAGATAACTTGTTCCCACCCTCCATCTTCTTTGTATAAACCCTCCCACCTGCCCTCTTCCTACCCTCCAAAACTGTCACCTTAAAACCTACCCGCATCAAATGCCGCGCTGCAGCCAATCCTGCAAGCCCGGCGCCGACAATAATCACACTGTGCCTGCTCTGCTCCGCTGGAATCTTCTCTTTGATTACGGGCGCAACCCCAAAATTAATATACCCATGAGAAACCAAGTAATCATAAGCAGAGTCCAGTAGAGAAGCGCACTGTTTAGGAATAACATCCGCAAACATCTCCTTGGTAACCCAATTGGACACGTTCTCACGCCATTTCGCAATGATGTGGTTCCTAATCAAGATATAATTAACCTGCTCGATCCCGCCGACCATCGGCACAACGCCGAAATCAATCTCTTCGTCAGTGAGCGAGTCGGCCGGGAACCCAGCCGTGAGCGCGATCAAGGCCTCCCCCGTGGACTCCCGATTGATCACGATGATCTCGTCAGAGGCATCGGGGGCAGAGCTAGGGTTCCCAGGAGCAGGCTTACCCGAAGCCGACGCGGAGGAACCGGGAGTACCGGACGGCAAGGGGGGGAGCTGGAGGGGGGCGACGTTGCGTTGAGACCGGCCGCGCCTGCGCTTCTTGGGGACGGTGAAGGAGAGGAGGGGATTGTAGGCGGAGGCGGAGGCGGAGGCGGAGCTAGGGTTTTGCGGGGACGGGGATCCGGAGGCGGCGGGGGAGGGAGAGGGGTGGGGCTGGGGTTCGGGAGGGGCTCGAAGGGGTAGAACTCGAGCGGAGGGAATTCGGCGAACGGGTCGGGCGAGTCGCCCGGAGGCTCCATTTCCGCGGTCTCTGTCCTCGCCCTGCGATTTCACACAGAGAGAGAGAGAGAGAAAGAGAGAGAATTGTATGGTTTTGGAGGAAGAAGAAATGAGAGAGGGAGTGAGGAGTGACGACTGAGAGGAGAGCGGAGGAGGCGGCGGCGGTGGGGATTTTTTCTGTGTGCTCGGCCGCGGAGAAAAACATTTGAACGGTTTTAGTCGTTAAGTCCGTTAGAATCCGAGGCGGTCGCGCGCTCGAAAGGGGGACGTGGGGGACAACCTCGGGATTCGAGGCTCTCTTCGTCCGAGCCTTTTTCGAAGATGTTCATTTGAAGATGTCGGTGAGACCATCATGTCGGATATTTGACTGGGTTTCGAAAGAAGCCGAGTCTGATTAGATGTTTTTAATCGTTTTTGGGTGACGAGGTCCAGTGTCTAGGTTGCTTGTGCTGCGATCTTGAGTCCGTTCTCGTTATTTATGTTATGTTTTGCGAGAGAAACGGAATTTTGAAATTTACAATTTTTTTTCACTACTTTTGCTGGCCAACGGGTGGAACGTTTAGGGTCCCTTCCAATATAAGAGTATTGATGTATGCACTTTTATCTATCTTTATCTTTTTAGCATCAAATCAGTGTCTACATTTGTTCCTTGGTTCTTTTTTCTTTTGTAAGTAAAATATTCTTCTTTCCCCACCGACCCATCATTACAAAGACCGGTAGCAATATGGGCACCAGCTGAAACTCTCTTATCCAGATTCAAGGTTATCAACCTCGCTCGCACCAAAAAATGAATCTACTTACACCGTGTCGTGCATAAAACGAGAATGATATGAAAAGCTTTATCAGGGCAGAATGGAATCTTTATATTTGATAAGCCAAGAACTGTCCATATCAAACATGGCACATGCACAGGAGCCACAGCAGTTAGAAAGCAGATTTAGGTAAAAATGCACGACCCAAGGGTAACATAACTTAGCACATCACTCGATATTGCACAAGCTTGGCCCAATTAGCACGCGAAGCCGGTGCATGGACAATCCTTGTGCATTACCTTTTAGCAGTAGGCAACGGATGAATAATAGGCTCGACCACACCAAGACATGACACCGGCTTATGCACAATGGTTGGCAAAAGAGGAGGAGAAGATAGTAGAATTAAAAACCAAGGAACCAACTGGAAATCACAAATTAAAATACTAGCTAAACATAAAAAGGGAATATGGGCAAGTGGATAAAGAAGCCCTACAAAATCAGTATACACTATGGTACAAGAAAGTTATTTTCATGGACGGTGTTAAGATATGATCCCGTGTCCAATTCAAGTCTATGATTCAATGAATAGATCTTTGATTGCATTATGTGCAGATCTTAGAAGAGCATGTTCTCACAAAAAATGGACAAAAATTAATTTTGCAAGTCCTCCAAACGAAGCTAAAACTTCATGCAATAGAAATTGATGACCACGAGTTTCCTCTTCTCCTCAATATATACTCAGCCAGAAATGCTGCAACAGAGATGACTACCAGCTCTTAGAATTTTCCATCTCTGGTATGAATGTCAATCGACTGCAACTGCCTCCCATGGTATTAATCTTCAAGTAATAAATAATGTAGCTCAACCAGCAGCTCAGAGGGCGGGAAGCAAATGCTAAAATTCTCCTTGACAAGGAACATCTTTCACCATTTGTCATTTGAGTGTTCTTGCAGGAGAATTTTCAGAGAAACTCAATCCAGCATAAGCAGTGACTTCTCAGCTCTTCCAACCCAGTGCCTGAAGGTCAGCTGGTTTCAATTCAACATGTTTCCCGAGCCTGAAATGATAACAAATTAGACAAAAAAGTTCTAA
This sequence comes from Eucalyptus brandiana, assembly GCA_014182725.1. Classification (NCBI taxonomy): domain Eukaryota; kingdom Viridiplantae; phylum Streptophyta; class Magnoliopsida; order Myrtales; family Myrtaceae; genus Eucalyptus; species Eucalyptus brandiana. The sequence continues at coordinate 42,217,438 of CM024674.1, forward strand.
TGAATCTCACTACCTGGAAGGTAGTTAAATGAAGAGATAACATAACTTCATTCCCTGTAGAATGTGCTAAAGCATAAGAAGTTAGAGCTATCAGCAATGACTGACTGATATGAAAGTATCATCTCACGCAAAACATGCATCCGTAAGTGTGTTCATGCATGAAATGCGTCAAGAATGAAATAGTGTAAATTGGACACACAGATGACAAAGGGGTAGGGTTAAGAGGAGTCACCCAAGATCTGCCGGAAGTCTGAAACTACCAATTCGGACTCGCTTTAATGAATAAATCTGGAAAAGCAAACAAGAGGTAAGTTCTTTTCCATGAAAATATGTTAGCATCTGCGGAGAAATTATTATGTGGTCTAAAGACTAAGTGGATCGAGATCATTCGAACCATTAATCACATGGGTCCCACCATCAGGCCTACACGATCAACAGTCTAGATGGGCTTAGTCTACAGACCATGCATACTTTTCCGCATCTGCAAAAATAAGTTTGTTCCTCAATCGACCAATCTAACCTCAAGTCCAGCATTTTTTATAAGCTCTCTGACTTCATGGTTCCTCCCTTCATGGACCTGGAGATGCCCAACAAAGTGAATAATGTTGTATGACATGAAAGCTACTCAAGGCAACGAAAAGAAGATTGATTATAAAGACAAAAGACGATTTAAATTGTTTGGGTTTTCTCATTTGGTCGTCAATAGAGTTAAGTGTTCCTACACATGCCAATACTCTGCAATTTTCATCTTGCCATGATGTGGCATATAAAGCGAATGAAGTCAGAAACAGAAATAGAAGTATTTTGCATTTTCAGCACTGAAGATGAGAGAATAAGCACTTCTATTTCAGCTTTCAGTATCATTAATTCAGTTAATGTAAACTATTTTCTCTCCGTCTATTCTTTTGACAAATATAGATTGCTTCCACACATGAACAAACTACTTCCAAGACTTTGGCATCAGGAACACATTAAAAAAGAAGAAGAAGAAAACAACGAAAGAGAGTGCAAATTCTTACTCATTTTCTTTCAGCTAGAAATGTGTTTGGAACTGAATTATGTATTTTTTGTCACGATATTTTTTAAAGAGACAAAAGGTACCACAATCCGAAGACGAGGTCTAGGATTCTCTGGCTGCCTTGGCAATAACTCCACAGAGTCTGGGATGCAGTGAGTTCCATCGACAACTGTTCCCTGACTGATAGCTATTAAATGTCGCTTGTGAACCTCACCATCTACTGCTGCAATGTATCTGCGATTCAGAAACAAAACCGAGGTCAACTCTCGAGTATGGCGAAATGGAAAAGCAACAATTTAAACTATTATAATTCTCACCCATATGATATATTATATTTTAAAAAAGCAAGCACATGGAAATGAAATTCCACAGATTTGGAATGCAAACCCCAAAGATTGAGAACAATATCCATAGCATCACGCAATTTTCTTCTTTCCATTGTGTAAAACACTTACTCCTTAGATAAATTTGCAGAAGGATGTGAAATTTTTTGAGCAAAATCTCCTGCAAAACATAGCACATGGAAAAGTTTAACATGATCCATGGCACCTTAAACTCAAAGAAGCTTCACGTTCGCGTAGGAATAATTTGTTGCAGCATCTCCTTAACTATCATACCATCATTAGTCACAATGATCAAGCCAGACGTGGCAACATCGAGGCGGCCAACAGTGAATAGTCGGGGTTTGGGTAGTCCAGGATTTTTCTTGCCCTAAAATCAAACAACATTTTTTCCTTAGCTTCCAAAAATGAATAGAGATGATATAAGTCACAGATTTTATAAGAACTCGAAGCTCCCAATGAATAAGTCTCAGCAGATAGATAAAATGTCTAGGAAAACTCCTTCAAGCTGCAAAGAACAAGACAGGGCCCTTCCATTGACATTTGGACTGAGCTATGAGTATTTTTTTAAGGCAGAAATATAGGGAAGATAGAGTACATAAATGATTAATAAATAGAAAATGGCACTCTGTCAGGTATGGATATACGGTACCAAGATCTTCAGATAGTCATCAAACAGCTCCAACACGGATTTAGACTCTTTCTCCCCAGCGGAGCAAATGTACCTGTCAGTATTTTCAGCATCAACTTATGCCAAAAGAAAGGAGAAAAATGACCTAATAAAATGTTCCAGAATAAGCTATAGTGTTTAGTGTTAGCTGCAAACCCTTTTGGCTTGTTCAGAGCAAGGTAGACCTTCTGCGGCAACCTTTTGGGCAGGCGATTCCCATTAACATAAATGACATCCTTCATAGGATCAACTCGTGTCTGCATCAGTAAAATTATCTCAACAGCAGAAATAAACAAATGGTTGAAGATGAAGTTATCTCAATAACCAAGTTTTGCCTTTGATTATGATAACTTTTGTCCTCACTTTGCAAAACCACATTAACAACATGTCATCACAGGAAGCTTCTAGCACTTCCCTTCAATTTCTTTTTGCTCCACTCTTCGAAGAACAACGAAAACCCAGAAAACGAATACCTTTTCAGTTCTTTCTTTTCCCCTCCTTGTTGGTGGGGAAAGCTAGAAAGAATTTCTTATGGACTAAAGCTGGTTATCAAGTTCAGTTGCGATTGCCAAGAATGTTCTCTCATGACCAACTTATGCACAAATGACACAATTCTAGAAACAACAACAAGGAAATTCTTTCTAAAGGGAAAGAGGAAAATGGTAAACGAACACTTCACGGTAGGGGCTGACCTGAGGGGTATTACACACAGAGCCATTAACGGTGACCTTGCCTTCGAAAATGAGCTCCTCACTGCCCCGTCTCGATGCCACTGTCAACAGCAATATCGCGTAAATTCCAAAACGATTAGAACATCTCAGCGTCTTTCCACTAGAAGGCACAATCCATTTTATAAAAAATCTACAAAAGAAAAAGTATGGAAAAAAAAAAAAAATCCACGAAGACCTTGCTGAGGCGCTGAGCCAAAGCAAACACACTAGCGACACTTGAGCCAAAGCAGTGTACACCAGAGTCAAGAAAACCAGAAACTTGTTTGAATTACCCCCGGCGGCAGCGAGGACCTTGCTGAGGCGCTGCGGGGCATCCCCGAAATTCTCGTTGTAGAACCGGCGCGCCGCCTTGGAGTACTTTGGTTCCTTGCCGCCCGCCCCCGCCGCCGTGGCAGTCTTCTTCGGCTTATCCTTCGGCTTCGCCTTCTTCTCCTGGGTGTCGGCGTGGGCCAGGTCGTGGACGAGGCGCGCGGGGGGGTGAGACTGGAGCTTGAGCTGGCCGTCCTCGCCGCGGACTATCCAGGGGATGAAGAGCTGCTGCCCCGCGCCGGAGACGAAGTCGACGCCGCGGGAGCCGGAGCCGGAGTCGGAGCCGGCCCGGGCCTTGGGCTTGGGCTTGGGCGGAGCGAAGGAGATGTCGAACTGCAGCGGAGGGGAGGAGGGAGACGGGGAGGGAGAGGAAGAGCAAGTGATGATGACGCGAGGCGCGAGGGAGAGGGAACGGGCGGGGCGTCTCGGGAAGTGGAAGGACCTGGAGAGGGACGACCACGAAAGAGTCGCCGCCATCGTGCGCGGCGGTTGGGTTGCGCGGGAGGTCTGAGAGGTCAGCTTCTACCGGAGGGAGGGAGGGAGGGAGGGGTGGTTTTTGACGGTGCTCGATCGGCCGGAGGAGGAGGGAGGAGGGAGGAGGGATGGGCTATCAGCTATCCAATGCATTCGATATCGTTCGCGCTCCGGTTTGGATTTCGTCGGAGAGATGCCTGACGATTTTTGCAATTGCCATTTATTTTTCAATATTTTCCAAGGGCACTACATTAGTTATGGAATCTTGAAGCAGACTTGGATAATGATTATTTATTGAAATAATTATATAAATAATTTATGAATTTTTAATTTGTTCGCTGTGATTTATATGTTTTCAATTTAATCATTAGACTAGATAATTTAAGAACTAAATTGAATTTGAGAATATAATAATCTAGAAATTAGATTCAACATTTACCAAAAAATTCAGACATAATACTATACGTTGAGTTAAAATTCAAGGTTCACATTTAACAAATTAAATTTGTTTAGATAATATTATAGTTATATCAAAATTTATAAACCATAAACCATATATGACATTTTCCTTAATTCATTATATGCGTCTTGTATACAATCATTATATGCGTCTTGTATACAACGGGGTAATTCATCTGGTCCATGATGAATTAGTCCCAATAAGAATTCTCCTAGCTTATGATGCATGCGTCTTATTTCCTCCTCTTAACTCATGACCGTCTTATTTCTACAATGCGAATAAATTTTTGCATAACATATTAACAAAGCGTGACCGACCAGACAAGATAGTATAATAAATAAAGATTGAAAAGGCCAATTTTGTTTTCTACTATTTATAACCCTGTCGATACGGGACAGTGAAGATTATCTGTGCTATGCCTTCATAATCATCTGTGCATATCCTACTCTAGTGCAACGGAATCCTAAAAACTCACAGATTCTTTCATTTTCTTTTCACTAGTAACCTTTCACATCGTGCCGGTAGATCCCGGATTTGTAGAATATAACGTGCAGAACGCAGGAGGGAAGTCAGAAATTGTGAAATACCAGCAAATTGCAGATACTAGATGATAATAAAAATTTATTACTAGCGAAAAATCTATGGGGCCAAGACTGTTCGAGCCCAACGCAGCTTTGACCTCACTAGAGTGAAGCCCCAATTTATTAACTCGAAAAGAATCAGAAGTGTAATTCTGGCCTTCCAATGCATGAAGGAGCTGGTTACAAAGAAATAAACAAATCACAAAAGAAAAGTTAAATATTTCCTTCTCGATTTGTCATGAAAAAGTCAAACCCACACTGTCCCCTAGTCAGTCAAAATCCTGAAACAACAGGGGCAATTCAATCCATCAGACTTGATCTAACCCAAAAACCCATAAGAACTTCGAAACGCTGAAGCGACAAATGGAAAAGAATGCACCTGTTACTGGTGTTTCCCGTCATGAAATTGCGCGTTTCTAGACGACTTAAAAGTTTCCAAAAATTCTTTTGCCTTCTCTACCTCTTGCTTCTTCCTTGACTTGTCCCATTGGTGCTCTGTCGCGAGTATCTCGATGACTCGAGGCAGTGCCCGGCCGGCTGCATCAGTGTCGAGGAAAGCAAGTCTTGATCTCCTGGCGATAAAATCAACAGCAGATTCACAGTACTCGTACCGAGCACAGTACGCAACTTCAGCCTCTAGAAAAGGATATCCATGTGCCAGCCTCTTCCCCAAACCTTCATCCTAAAAGTAGACAAAAGAGAATAATCTGAGAACGATCCATGAACTCGAAGATCAATCACCCGATATGATGAACTAGTTGAAGATTTCAAGATTTCAAGTGTTGAGATCGACAATCAGTACATAAAATATCAAATTTGGCTATGCTCGATAACATTTTTGAGAAAGGCTGCCACAAAAAAAAGGCAAAGATAAAACAGCAGAAGAATTTACTGGATTCCAACAATCTTTAGTTGCAAAAATAATGAGTTTCAAATGCTGTACATATATTCTTCAATATGGTGAAACTAAAACCAAACAACTATAAACTAACATAAGACCAGAAAGTAGTCAAATTTTTTCAGCCTAAAGCCATAATCAGCACTGCAAAGCCCTTGATGTGGCAGGTATCAAATCATAGTCACACAAATCGAGCAACTAGCTTTTGGGCTGTTCCTATCATCTTTAATGGCGATCATCGGGAATTGCCACTACTGAGCGATATTACCACCAGAACCTCCTTGTCTTAGTATGTTTGCTAGAGTTATGGCTCAAAACAAAATGAGGGAATCATTATTCAGATTTCCATAAGAAATTGCCAGGAAATATCGACAGTCTTCACATTATCATCCCTAAAACATTGTTATAGACACTAACAACAGTCATCTCAAACCACGTGTACTAAAGCAGTAGTGCATAACTCTTTTCTTCTGATCAATTTTCTCAACAAACTAATGCCTGTTAGTCCTATGTCAATAAAACTTCTAGAGGTCACAGATGATGGAGGTACAGCATGTATAAGGATTTAAGTCTTCTAGTATTAATAGGTAGACATAATTCTAAACTGAATCTTGGCAAGAAGTTAAACCTGAGCTATAGCTGCCACTCTTTCAGCAAAAGTTCCATATGCACGAGACAAATGCTTGGCTGCGGCAGTGTCCATCACCCCAGGAACAACTTTACCACCATATGTCCTTTTCATTCGTACATATTGCTGAGCAAGCACTGTAAAAAATGCAGGATCCCATCCTTCTCCCCCAACCAGTCGGAGGTTGTAAGTAATACATTCATTGGCCGGCTTTAGCTTTCCAGACCGGATAGCTGCATTAACTGCATCTTCTGCCATGCTGAAATTCATTACATCAATATAAATACTAGCTGATGGAGCTATGGAAACAACGATTGCCCCACAACAGCATCAACAAAGTACAGTAGCTGAATCTAAAGAGGATTAGTTAAGGTTCTATAGCTAGTCAATGAATTTGCCATTAGTTGGTAAAACCACAAAAAGAACCATGAAACTAAAAAGGTACCTCCGATATGTAGTCCACTTTCCACCTGTGATGGTGACTAAACCAGGGTAATCTTCACACACAACATGATCTCTAGATATGCTCTCAGTGTTTTTGGCTGAGGGATCCACTGCCAATGGACGGATACCACTCCATGCAGAGAGAACATCCGTGCGTCTTACCTAAATTGGGCAAAAATCCTTCAAATCCTAGAAACAAGTAAGATAAATGGAAAAGAACCAAAGAGCTAAAAAAATCAGTAGTATTTTCATGCTTTCTAAGATCAATCAATAAAATTCTCAATTACAAGTAGTGATTACTATGCCTAGACATTCAGTCAGCTTTTGACACATCTATTATTAGTTCAATCAATACTACCACTCATTACCAACCCAAAGTATGAAAGTTTAGACCACTTAACCACTTAATGTAAATCGTGTGCTTCTGTACGAACAAATTCCAGTACAGCATATAATCTTTTCACTTCCTAAAACTGAAATCAGATCTCACATGACAGAAAGTCATGGTTCCACTTTCTGCAGGGAAAAAGCTGATGAAATAATGTCCAATAAAATGCTCCATTTTGTAATATCATCGACATATGTCAACCATCATAAGTAAAGGATCAATTAAACAAACTTAATTCCCAGGAACAAACAACATTGCATTAAGATGCATAAACTAAAACAAGTAATGCAACTCCACCTTGACATTGAGATAATCACAGATGGCATCAAGTATAAACTGAATCTCGTCTTCATGAGGTTCAGGTAGCATTGTGATTGGAGTGTTAGAGTCTGTAGTGCCCGCGACAGTTCTCCCCAACCATGGAAGCATGAAAACAACCCTTCCATCTTTAGTTTTAGGAACAATCAAGCCCATGCCTTCTGGAGAGTAGTAGTCAGGGAGGACAATGTGTACACCACTGCTGGGACAGATCATTGGCTGTGCATCTACTTTAGCCATCTTCCTTACAGAGTCACAAAATGGGCCGGCAGCATTGACAACAACTTTTGCATATGTGTCAAATTCTTGGCCTAAGTACAGAGGTCAGCAAGTCATTCCACTAAGAATGACTAGAACTATGAGGGAACATCAATATAATACTGAAGGAACAATTACTAAAAAAAATGATTAAGAAAACAAACTGCAATAATGGAAAACATAAGGAATTTGTTAATTGGAAGAGTCCTGAATTAAACTCTAGTAAATTTTTAAGTTAAAGAGGTCTGCACAATTTCAGGTTAGAAATACAAATCTTCCATATGAATATTTTTGAAGAACATGAGGTCATATGAATGGTCAAAGTCTGGATTTACACAAAAAACATGAGATAAATGAAGATTCTGAAACACAGTCTGTATTCTTTGTGATCAACTGTAATCAATTGTCTGCTTCACAATCCCAATCTTCCTAGATGAATAAGCGATAACATTTTCACAAATTGATTTAACGCTATAAAATTATAAAAATTTCATCAATTTGGTAAGAATTTTTTTTTTCCCGCAAGACATTTACATATGAAAACCACACTTCTGCATCGGATCGGATGTACTAAAGGACAAAACCGTCAAATGGCAAATCTGGTCCCCAGATGCAGAGCTAAAACCCATATTACTTACTTCAAAGGACAAAACAAAATGTCATTAATGTACCTGATAAATTGTCTCGAATCCTTGCACCGATTATTCGATCACTGACTTCATCCTTAAGAAAGGAAACCACTTCCGCATAGTTGAGAACTGCTGCGCCAGCTAGGGCAGCCGTACATGCTAATCCAACATTGAGCCTCGAGTCATTCATTTGCCCATCATAGTAGACCACTGTCCCCTTCATTACTCGGTCCTTGCCTTTCCTTGCAAGAGTCGGGAAAAGTTCCGCTGACTCTTGTGCAGAATAATATCTAGATAAGTGCAAAAGGCGCGCTCCTGCTACCAAATCGTATAGTTTCAAGCCCATCCAGTAGTATACGACCTCAAACCAGTTAAAGCACGGTGTCATGCAGGGTAAAGCATGGCACAGGTGTGGGGCATTATCAATGACCTGTTTTCGCTCCTCGAGTGCATGGAAAACTAGCCTCAGTTGCCCATAGTCGAGATTGAACACAGCCTTTTCAAGGTATCGAACCCCTAGAAAAAAAGATTATTATGAAACGAAGATCAAAGCTTCGTTTAGAGAATTTTAATACTGGAAGTAGGACAAGAACAGGGGAATGAGCGATGAGCTAAACAGAATGTACGATGCAATTGAAAGGATTCCATTCTCTTAGATAGTCTCCGACCTTAAAGCATATTAAATTCAGCTTCACCCAATCGAAACGCACTTAATTCCTAGGTGCAAATATTCATGATCGGTGCACGCATCCAATCTCGTCTTAGTTTGGATTCAGTACCTCCATGGATCAGCTTCGTCGACCGAGAAGAAGTGCCGGACGAGAAATCCTCTCTCTCAACGAGTCCAACGCGCAGTCCGCGAGTGGTGGCGTCGAGAGCGACGCCGCAGCCGGTCGCGCCGCCGCCGATCACGAGAATGTCGAGCGGGTTGGCGGAGCTGGCGCCGATGAGGACCGATTCCTGGACGGCTCGCGGCGGCGGGACCGCGGCGCTGGGATCGACGATCCTCCGCCTCACGGCGTCGAGGGCGGGCCCGCCGCCGCGATCGGAGGACGCGACGGACGGGGTCAGGGAGGTGCAGGCGGCGGCGGCGGCGGCGGCGGTGGCGATGCCGGCGAGGCGGCGGAGGCGAGTGCCGGTGGTGGCCATCGGGGAGCGGTGCGGTGGTGGCAGCAAGAACGTGAGAATCAGTTATGGTGGGAGATAATGAGGAGGACTTTTCCTCGGGAATCGGACTCTTTAGCCGATCTCGTAAATTACCATAATACCACTTTCATCGCACTTATGTTACCTCCGCCGGGAACGAAGCATTCGAAGAATATCCTTGTAAAAATAACAGTTACGAAATAAGTATTATCGTGAAGAACGGATATAGTTTCCGTTTCTTCCTTTTTTGAAATAATACAGTGGATAATTTTAAAAGAATGATTTTAACAGTATTTATTTTTCATTAAATAAACGCATCATGAAATCACTATAACATTAAAAAACTACGCATATTATAAATTCGATAGTGCATATTAAATGATTAACTTATACTGATGATAAATTTAAGAATAATCTTTTATATACATCCCGTTTTTACCTTTTGTAAAACTTAACGGAATTTAGGATTTTCCTTCCGTCGGAAACGGAATTTCGGATCGATTTCCCGAAACACTGGACCTTCTTTTTTCTTCCCACTGACCCGTGACGTGCTCTAATTGCGATCGGCTTCGAATGACAGCGCGAGTGCTTACGTGGCGGGAAAATCTGAAGTTACCGAACAAGTGAGGGACCTGAGAGTAATTTGGAAGCATTTCAGAGAGCTTGGTGGGGCCCAAGGGACCAGGTCAGGACTCGTGAGTCGCCGCCCCTCCCTTCCCTCTTTTCATTTATTAGTGCTTTGAAAATGGACGGTCCGACGTTGAATGCGGAACCACCGGGGCTCGCTCGTCGCCGCCCGTGGCGTTGACGATCGTGACGCACGTGACGGTGCAAATTTTAAATGGTCCGTAGCCTTTCTAGTGGAAAGTTCCGGCGGTGGGATCGAGAGCTTCCCTTCCGTCGTTTTTGCTTGTTATGTCTGTGCGTTTTGGACGACCCCAATGAATAAAGCGGTCGCGCCCCCTCCAACCTCTGCCCCGAAAAAGTTTTCGAAGAAGTTGTTTTTGAAAAAAAATTATGACATCTTTCGGCCAACCTCCTGAAAATGAATTAGAAAATAATTTCTTCATTTCGTAAATAAAATATAATTTGATTTTCCTAAATAGATATATTAGACGAGCGCTAGCGATTCATGCATAAGTAATCAGAAAACTAAATACAGGCACTAGGATTCCAAGTTTAACCTCAATGGACCTTGACCTAAGTGCTAGGGACTTTGACCTAGCCTTGACAGATCCAAGTGCTAAGAATTGAGGAGGCATAGACTTTAGGTTCCCAATCCCCAACCTTAGTGGACCCAAGCACATGTGTCAAGGACTCAAGCTTTGGCATTGAGGTCCTAGACTTAACCTTTTATGGACTTTGGCACAATTGTTAGGGTCTTGAGCTCAGCCTTGATACATCGAGGTCCCGAGTCTAGCCTCAATGGACACGGGTATTTGTGCCAAGGACTCGGGGTTGAGCACTGATGCCCTGAGTTCGGCCTTGATGGACATAAGCCTAGGTGTTAGGGACCCAAGCACTAGCATCGAGAGCAAATGTTGAGATTTTCATGTCTATACGTAGAATTTATGCTCAAAGTCTCAATATATAGTTGTATATTTGAAAAATGATTTCCAATTTTTAAAGAAGAACACGTTTTCCTAATTTTAAGCAAAAAAATTTCATTGACATGATGGAAGACGAGGAAGATGTCTTCCTGAAATTTTTTTTTGCAAAACAATTGGAACATTATGAGTGATTAGTTCCAAGGTAAATTGGCACCCACCATAAAACCCATAATCAGATTAGACAAGGTGGATTCGTAGTTCGTAGAACCAAGAATGGACTTTGTGCCGTAAGCTTTCTACTAGCATCCAATGGATATACATGGGACAATTCTTTAAAAAGTCATAAAACTATTACGATAGTCAATTGAGGCACAAATCTTTTAATTTGTCAATTTAGTCCTACATCTTTTGAAAATTTGCCAATTCAATCTAAACCTATTATTTTGATAATTTGCCAGAAGGACTACATTGGAAAATTTCAAGAGGTTTAGTTCTAAATTGGTAAATTGTCAAAATGTTTATAATTGAATCGACGCAATTGAATAAGTTTAGGTTTAAATTAGCACAATTTAAAGATTTAGGACTAGATCAGATGTCATAAATTAAAGTTATGATGTATTGGACAATTTTGTCAATATATATGTTGGTTGAATACAACATGTTGCAACAATCAGCTTGCTATGAGACTGTTTGTCCATGCCATTAAGAAAAAAAATAAGGGCATATTACGGGCAAATTAGATTCGGTTCTGCGTCAGGAATTGGGAACTCGACCCTGCAGGAGCCACACAAAACAGGCTACTTTGGTTCGGCTCGGTGCAGCGATTCCTCGAATTGGACCGGACCGATGCACGTCTCAAACGAGACTCACTGAATCGAATACGACAGAAGGATCCATGAATCACCCAAAAAGGCGCAAAAAAACCATAATGATGGTCTACCTACGGGCAACCGGAGGAGGCCCAAAAGGAGGAGCGAATCCAGCCCGTCAAACACGAAACAAGCCCAGGCCCGTTACCAGCCCGGGAGAAGCTCGAGACGATCGTCGTCGTCGTCTTCCCTGTCCCCCGTCTCTCTGCGTCTCTCCTTCTCCGACGAGGCTCTGCGGCTGCTGCAAGGAGGCGACTCGGCTCTCTTTCGCCCGGCTCGGATGGCGCAGATACCGCACCTCGACAATGCTCCCGTCAACCTCCCGTCGATCAGGCACTCATCTCTCTCCCGACTCGCCGTCGATTTCTTCATCATCTTTCGATCGGACTTTGCTCATCGGCATCGTGTTTTTTTTTTTTACTTTTTTTTTTCGTCGTCTAAAACCTGCTTCGTTCGTCGGAATCAGGGATCAGTCGCAGAAGGAGCTCATAACCATCCTGAAAAACGTGAGTCCTTTCGTTTCGAGCTCGATCAGGCGGCGCGGTCTGCTTTTTCTTCTCTGCAGTTTCGGCCGTTTCCGGCATGGAACCGCGTCCGGCTCGTGTCCGCTTTCCCGCTTCCTTAGCGCCGCGCTTGCTTGTGTTTGAAATTGGAGCTTTCGTTTTCGTATGTTGACTCGTTCGAGTTTGGCGTTGTCTCAGATCCGGGGGAGGAAGTGTCTGGTCGTCGATCAGAAGCTCAGTGGCTCGCTATCTCTAATCATCCAAACTTCGCTTCTCAAGGCAAGGATGTTTGCATGTAGTTAATGGTCGATGATTCTGTTTGTCTGGGGAAAAGACACTGCGGATAATGAATTCATCATTCGAATCAAGGCTTACGATGTTTGGTTTGCTTGGAGGCAGGAACATGGCGTGGAGTTGAGGCATCTTTCTGCGGAACCAATTCAAACCGAATCTACCAAAGTTGTTTACCTCGTTCGGGCTCAACTTGATCTCATGAAATTTATATGCTCGCACATTCACGGCGATCAATCCAAGGGGTTTCAGAGGGAGTACTATGTTTATTTCGTTCCTCGCCGGGCTGTGGCTTGTGAGAAGGTTTGAAAATTCGGCATCTTTGCCATGCACTAAGGACGAGTCGACTGCTAGTGATATTCTCTTCCGAGTGTCTGGTAAAGTTTGTTCAATCATCTCATTTGCTGTGCAGATTTTTGAGGAGGAAAAAGTTCATCAGTTGTTGACCATAGGGGACTACCCATTATACCTCATTCCCATGGACGAGGATGTCCTATCATTCGAACTGGACCTTGCTTACAAAGTAAGGATAAACTCTAGTTCATTAGCTGATGTGTGCCAGTCCCAGAATAGAATTCCTTTTGATAAGATTGTCTACTTACTCCCTTTTTCTCACTTTCCCTCTTCGATAGGAGAGCCTAGTCGATGGTGATACGAGCTCACTCTGGCATATTGCCAAAGCTATTCACAAGCTTGAGGTGCGATTATCATGCATACCATATAAGAAGCTTTTGAGCTTCGGCATTTACTTTTCTCCTTCCCTGTACTGGTTGCGTTGGAAATTGAACCTGTTGTGATGTTGAGTAATTTGATTGACAGTTTGCTTTCGGGGTGATACCAAATGTCAGAGCTAAGGGCAGAGGCTCAGTACGAGTTGCAGACATACTTAATCGGATGCAAGCAGAGGAACCAGTCAATTCGTCTGATGTAATAATGCATAGCTTTTGTAACCTTAGTGGTACTTTAGCCACACCATCTGTTTAATTTCGTGTATTTGTCTTCTCGACTATTATTGCAGATTGTGGTGCCGGAGATAAACACTCTTATTCTTCTTGATAGGGAGGTAATTATGGTTCCGAGTTTATTTTCTGTTCTTTTGGGGGCAAAGCATTATGAAGTGCAAGAACACAGATATTCCACTAACTTGGGAGGATCAGCTCTGGCAGACTTGTAAAGATTTAGGAATCAGATCAGACTATTTTTTCCAAATTTTAGGTTTATGGAAGATGAATTGTCTTATATTTAGTTAAACGTGCTCCTGAATGCGCTACCCAAGCCATCTACCATGGGGGGGCAATTATTTTGCTAAGAGCATCCTCATCAGAGTTCACGCGACATTAACTGCAAGATCATGCAGTTTCACAAATTCCATTAAAACATGACACCAATGTCTGATTGATACTGGAAGTGTGATTAAAAGCTTAACTTTTTGGTTGCAGGTTGACATGGTTACTCCTATGTGTTCTCAGTTAACCTATGAAGGGCTCTTGGACGAGGTAAATTGACTTATTTGGTACTTTTTGCAGTCTCTAAAAGGGTACAACACCTTACTTCAGTTTAGATGCATAATTAGCCACTATAGTTCCACTTAATTGTGTACACAGACTTTCATTATATTTTAGTTGTAGTCACTGATTTCTTAAATACTTAGTGCATCAATTGCAAATCAATTAAAGTTAAATGCATTCGGTCAGAGAAATAAAAAATCAAGAGTCCAGTTGCAGGCTGCATCAAAGTACAATGACCGCTAATGGGTTTTCCCCAAAGAATTAAGTGTATATGAGATATCAGAAAATTTCTTAGAAAAAAATTAGGCTGAAACTATTGTTGATAGTTCAGATTGGTTTATCCAAAAGAATGTTAATGAGCTCTATTGTGATTTAGAGAAAGTAGTTGCAGTTGGTTGTGCTCTATATTTCTTTTTTTGAAATATTATTGGCGTTTGCCAAAGCATGAGTTGTTTGACCTTCTGATGGTTGACTGTGGACATTTAGAGCATCGTATACCAGCAAATGTACTATAATAGCTATGTGATCACATTCAGAAGGCAAGGTGCTGTTTTTCCTATGTTGTCGTATCTGTAAGTTATCTCTAATACTTCCGATTTTGGCAGTTTTTACATGTGAACAATGGTTCAGTGGAGCTTGATGCATCTATCATGGGTGCTCAACAAGAAGGCAAAAAAATGAAAGTTCCACTCAATTCTAGGTAAGATCTCTAGCTTACCACTGCTGTGGCTGTTATATCCTCAGCTGATAGATACTGTTTGGATGAGACTATGCCATCCTAGCATTTGATTTGTGTGGCTCACTTTTGAAAAGCACTTTTTATGTGATCCACTTCGTTGTAGTTCATATAACTGCTTATACATTGCATGTTTTGTTTGCTATGAAGGGTTGTCACTTCATCGTTCCTTGTTCATTCTTAGCAAAATTAGAAATAAAGTATGTTGCATTCATGTGTTTGTTGGTTTTCATTTCTCTTTTGCTCGGTAATGTCAATGGTTTATCCGTCCTTCTTTTCAGTATTCCTTGATCCAGTGACACTGTTTGTGTTTTGAACTTTAGTGACAAGCTTTTCAAGGAGATACGAGATCTCAACTTTGAAGTTGTTGTCCAGGTTGACTTATCATCTTGTTCTTTATGTTGCCTCGTACTATGATGTTACTATCTTTGCTTTGAGGTCATGTCCTCGGATGTTCCATGTCTTAGTTCCAACTGCAGTTTGCTTGCAGGTTTTACGTCAAAAAGCAACATCAATGAAGCAAGATTATACGGAGATGACAACGACTGTAAGTCAACTTGGTTCTGATCGCATGTGCCTACATCCCACAGGCCCCAGAGATCTTCGACTTCTAGTTCCTTTTTCAGCAGACAGAATGTGATAGCCTTCGTGCATATATTTTGTAGCTGCAATTGTTTGTCACTAGAAGCGTTTAGTTCATGTAACTTGAATGACATAAATGGGTAGAAATTTTAGATTGCAACTGAATGTGTTTGGGGCATTTTAAGGGCGCGTTTGGTAACGTTTCTGTTAAAAAATTGTTCCAAAAAATAAAAATAGAAAAAAAAATTTCTATTCCGAGGAACAATTTTTGAACGTGAAAGAATGCGTTTGATAAGCTGCACAAAATTTTTGTTCTTGGAATAGAAAAAAAGAATGTAAAACACGTTTGGTAAACTTGTATAATTTTTTTGTTTCTTTTAATTTTTAAATATTTTTATTTAATTTTTCCTTTTTCTTTTTCTCTTTGGCCGGTCGTTGGCCACCGGTGATGTCCGGCGAGCTTGCTGGAGGCCAGCTTGGCCTGGCGAGGCTCGGCCTTGCCCAGGCAGCACGAGGTCGGCCTCATGTCGGCTGGGGAGGCCGAGCCTTGCTGTGGCCGCATGAGGCTTGGGCCAACGAGCCTCGTCGTGGCTCGGCCTCTCCGGGGGCCGGTGACGCTCCGGCGAGGTCGCCAGCCCTTGTCTGGCCGGTCGTCGGCGCCGGCCATGGCCAAGGCAGGTGACCGGCAAAAAGAAGAAGAAGAAGAAGAAGAAAAGAAAGAGAAGAAAAAAATAGGAGAGAGAAAAATTGTTTCTCGGAAGTGTTACCGGGAACAAGAAATAAGTTTTTCTACTTTTTGTTTCTGTTCCAAATTTGTTCCAGGAACAAAAAGATAGATTTTTTGTTCCCGAAAATAAAAGTATAAGCAAACGCGTTTCTGTTCTATTTTTGTTCCCTGGAACAAAAGAACAGAAATTTTTGTTCCGGGGAACAGAAACAAAAATAAACAAACGCACCCTAATACTCCTGTGAACAGTTTGAGGGATAATCTGAAAAGTTTTCTGACACTGCATACAGAGTCAGACAGTTTCGGAGTTGAAGGATTTTGTAAAGAAGCTGAATTCACTACCTGAAATGACTGTAAGTACTGTTGCCTTTTATTTTGCTGTTTGCTTATTTCCTAATTGCTTGAATTCAATCATAATATTGTGCTTTCTTTTCTCTTTTCAGAGGCACATAAATCTTGCTCAGCATTTATCAACTTTCACATCTAAGCCATCATTTCTTGCACGACTTGACATGGAACACACACTGGTTGAGGCTCAGAGTTATGATATGTGAGCTAATTCTTTGAATGTAATTCTTTCGCATAAGTTCTATCTTATTATTTTATTAAGGTGTATATCCCCTTGTAATGAAAGTTGCATTTTACTCAGTTTTAGTGGCTAAGTATTCCTCTTAAGGCAAGGAAAAATGACATCTTTTCTCCTGACTTACTCTGATAAAACTCTCAAGTCCAAGGTCCTCCTCTGCCCAATATATATGCATCCTCATATATTCATCTTCTCTTTAATGTTTTGGTGTCGTATACTCTGATTTTAATTGCTGTGGAGGATGTATGGCTGTTGATATCATTCCATTAGACATAATTTCTGAGGCTTGCCATTCCAATAGAATAAATTGGTGGGACTGGTTTTTCCCTCTACATGTACAACCATAGATAGTTACTGGACTGAAGTGAGAGAAATTCATCAGTTTGAAGAGGAATAGATTGATTTTTGATGAGTGATTCTTTTTTCTCCTTTAGATTTCTCTTTGTTACCTGCTGCCAGAGTTTTCTCATACTAAACTTTCTTTTTTGTTATCTGTTATATAATATTCACATGCAGTTGCTTTGAGTACATTGAAGAAATGATCCATAAGCAGGAACCTTTTGTCAATGTCCTACGAATGCTCATACTGTTCTCTATTACAAATGCGGGGCTGCCTAAAAAGCATTTTGATTATTTAAGGCAAGTATGACACTCTTATACCAAATGTGAGTTCTTTGTCCTTTACACTATGGTTGGGAAGATAGAGAAAGGGTGGGGAAAGAAAATTTGAGTATAAAAATTTTATTTTCCCTCTCTCCCTCCCTCTCACAAAAAAATTTCAAAATCTCTCTCATTTTCCACTCCAATTTTCATCCCCTCCCCTTTTTTTTAACTTTCCAAGCAGAACCTTGATATTCCCATGTTTAAATTTGGTAGTATCATTTATCTTGTTTCAGGAGGGAGCTACTTCATAGCTATGGTTTTGAGCACATGGCTACACTGAACAATTTGGAAAAAGCTGGACTGCTGAAAAAGCAGGTATGATGCCTTCACCAAGTGCTTTTACCTCTAACAAGGTATTCAATTAGAAAATATTGATTGGTCTGTATTCTCCAAAACTGCAGGAGTCAAAGAGCAATTGGCTGACAATAAAACGTGCTCTGCAGCTTGTAGTTGATGATACTGACACAGCCAAGTACTATCATTCTTCATCTCGTTCTCTGCTTCTAATTTTCCACATAGATCATGTCGTGCTGTTACCATTGATTTGTACTTCTTAGCTATGCTCCCTTTTCTTTTCATGATCATCTCGTTGCACTTGTGACTGAACTTTGAAGTTACTCTATTCTGCAGTCCTAATGATATTGCCTATGTATTTTCTGGATATGCGCCACTTAGCATTCGGCTTGTTCAGAATGCTATTCGATCTGGTTGGTGAGTCTTTATCTCATGAATCTCACATATATTTTGTATTCGGTGAGCTGGATTGCTTTTTTAGCTTCTGTCATATCCATTCTATTTCTTGCTTTAATCTATATAAGCCTTGATGGCCCAAAAAAGCAGAAAGAAATCTGCTTGAGCCTTTCTCAGTTTTGCTTGCAAGTTGAAGTCAATGATGCATGGTGGCCCTTTTGGGTTGTTAGCTTAGAATAATTTTTCTGTGGATCCTCACGACAATTCACATGAGTAGTAAACAAAATGTAAAGATTTCATTCTTGCTTTTTTAATCCACTGAAATTCTTTGAGTTTCATGCTTGGGTAGGCCCGTGAGAAGTAGCATCTCTGGTGTCGGAAATTGAAGAGTTTCGCATGGTCATTTTAAATAATACGATCTGACTACTTTCTTGTTAAATACTGTCCAGTTCACATGTAAATAAACATATACATGTGCTTAGTATGTCATTTAGTTGTTCTTACCTTATTACTAGCAGCATTTTTATTATTGTGCACGAGTTTAAGGTTTTAGTATTAGGAAATAGCGAATATCATTGTCCTGGTTGAAATGCTAGACCTAATAATGCTAGTCATTATATACTAGCTGATAATGTCTGTTTTACTTGGGGATTACATTTAATTGGTTGTAAACAACTACCTGTATGCTTTAACATCCCAAAACCAAAGGCCCAGCCCATCATCTCCCAAGTATTTTATACTTTCATATTTTACGGAAGCTCACTTCAACCACTTCTCACTCAACAATTTCTTTTATGCCTGGTGTACAAAAGTGCTTGCTTGCTCTGATACCTTCTGAGAAATCTTTGAACTTCAACAATCAATTCTTTTAGGCGTCCCATTGAAGAGATCTTGAGAATGCTACCAGGACCCCATTCAGAATTGAAGAGAGTAAGTACTATTTTAAGTTTCTTGCATACTGCTATTTGTTCACTTCATTTTTCTCTCAGCGATTATGTTCATGCTTCATATTCTAGCTGTTATTGGATGATTTCTTTGGCTCATTTCGTAGTTCTTATCCTAAGAGACCATGTGCATTTGCATCATCACTAACATGTGGATGCTAATCCTGTACCTTTGTGTAGTTTCATGGGTCTACTTGAGATTTATTTGATGGTCAACTATTGAGGGCCTTTGTGGTCGTGTTAGTTTGTCTCATATTCTTTCTGCTTTGTCTGCAGAGTAGGTTTGCAAGCAGTCAATCATATGATTCGTTGCAAGATGCTTCGGTTGACAAGTAATTTCCTTTTATTTTCAAACTATATGGCTCCGCTTAAATTGGCATTTTTTCTTTATATTCCTTTTGCCAATTTGTTGCCACAAGATAAACTTTAGTGTTATGTTTGAGGTACCGTTTTATATTTCTGGCATGTAGTTTGGGATTTTGGTCAAATAATACTTAGCTCTTCTGTTTGATTTCTTTTTGAATGGTTAGCTTTGTTTGACTTCTATTCTGACTAAGTTTGCGGTATGATTACTACTTTAGCTAGCAAAATAGGTTGATCTCATAGTTGTTTTATATGTATAAACTTAAGGATGTACTTTTCACTCGAAGGAGGAAGCTAGTATATCATCAACGGACTGGATAATATGCGGAACTGAAAAGTTATGTCTACTCCTATCAATTAAGAGATCAGTGAAAATTAAAACTCAAATTCCTCTTTCCTTTAGTGGAAAGTTTAATGATGCTAGAGGAGGTGTCTTCATGATCAGAATAGTCTGGTTGCTTACCACGAATCCTGGATGAGAGTTTGTTGTTTCTTTCTTTTCCGAGTCTCCTTTGCCTCGATCCACTGACAGTTTTATGATTGGTTTAATGATAAAGAGCAGACATATGCAAGTGGTACTTTCTTTAGAATTGCTCCATAATTAATGCTATAACTTTCACATTTATGATATCCTGGTGCAGCCATAGTTCTTATGAAACTTCTTTTAATTTGCCAGAGTGACTGGAGGAAGACGCTCCCTGGTACTTGTCGTTTTCGTGGGAGGGGTAACATTCGCCGAGATTTCTGCTCTACGATTCCTCAGTTCTCAGGTGCTTGTTCTCAATTTTGTTTGTTAGTATTTTCTTGCAGATTGAACAAATAAACTTTGCAATTCTTTTTAAGACTGTAATCGCTGGCTGTTAAGTGGGTCAGATTGGTGTACTTGAAGCTGCTAGTTTTAAAACTTCAGGCAGAGTCTAACGCATGAAAGAGCTGTTTTGTCAAATCTAATTAGTTTATGTCACTTCGTTCTCTATGTGGCTTTTCAATTAGTGGTTGGAACATTAAAGATGGAAGTATGAAGTTGGCTACAAGTCGTGCTATATCTTCACGATGATTTCATTACAATAAACATTCCCCTGTTTTGCCTGCAGGAGGGGATGGCATATGATATAATCGTGGGCACTACAAAAGTAATCAGCGGTCAAACCCTGACTGAAACATTTGTCCAGAGCATGGGTTGACCGGTGATTCCTTTCCCCGCTGATGTCCAGTCATACTCTTGTGTAGAGTTTTGCAATTTTTGTGTTGTGCAGGTGACGTGAGATTTCTTGATTGATCGGTTTTCGAGATCACGTTGTAATTTATCTTTCTTCTGGGCACTCAGTTTTCATCTGATCATGTGAGGAAGAAAAGAATGTTAACCTTCTCTTCAGAGAAACTGGATTGCTAAAATCGTCATGCTAATATGAGTGGAGGTGAGAGGGCTCAGGCGCGGAAACAATAGGGTGCTACTCTGATCTTTGAATGTGATTCGATCACCATTGTGAGACCAAGTAGATGCCATGATTATTTGCTTTGAATTACAGCTGGTGTACTAATCAATCCCGCCATATTTGTGCCATAGTATCGTGATCCGCCAATATATGGAATGAGCCTATTGGAACGGGCTCCATCCTGTCTCTGCTTTTCAGCTTCCCCCTTGTCCAGCAAGAAGAGTTTGTTTTCCTTCCATACATTCATTGAAAGGAGTATGCTAAAACTTATAAACAAAATTCGGTTTTCAAAGGATTCTTAAGTATCATACGTATTCTCTCGTGTTTCGTTTCAAAGGGAGAGGGCACAGGAGCAAATTGCTGCTCTGTTTACTTTCCCTTTACGAGAAAGGACGCTTTTACTCATCCGGAATTTCTTCCTTCCTGCTGTAATGACCGCCTCAGTCACACTGAACGTGTTCTGTTCGGCCATGTCAAATTCAGCGAGTTCCAAAGTATTTGTCCCGAGGAAAAAATTAGGCTTTTTACTTTCTCTCGCAAGCGGCAGTTGCGGAGGCAAAAGGAAAAGTGACGTCTTTAACCATCTAAGAGGGCCCGGAAATTTCATAGTCGAGGGTAGAAAAATTGTGGACGGATCCTGTCGTGCACCCTGCTTTGCAGGTATCAATTATGTACATGATTGAAAACATAATTATTACATGTAAGACTTTCTTTGCCGACGTTCTTCCCTGTACCTTACGTTTCTTTAAACCACTCCCAAAACCACTCTCACCAGACACATATGTCACAATTCAGGAGCCGTCTCGGCTCGTTGGATAAGCTCCAGTAGAGTCCCGGCTTTTCTCTTGGCACGGTCAGTGCCGCTATCCATTAGTTCCTTCAGTACCTCCTCTGCTCCGAGATCTTTCGCAAATTTTAGCTGCTCTACATCACCTGAGCACAGAGACCAAAGCACTGCCGCTGCATTCTCTCGATTCCGGGGCGAACCAGTCCTTATAACCTCCACCAACACAGGGATGGGCTCGGCTTGGCTGATTGCTATCTTTCCTTCTGGATGGCTCGCAAGGATTGCTAGAATTGCCAATGCCTCATCCACCATCCCACCGCCAGCATCCTTCAGCAGTCTCATGAGCGGACCCACGATACCGGCCTTTATGGCCCTTGCCTTGTTCCCTTGATAGATTGAAAGATTAAAGATTGCAGTAGCAGCATCCTTCTTTCCTCTGGGAGTGCCTTCGCATAGCAATCTTATAAGGGCAGGGATAGCCCCGGCTGCTCCAATGGCCACCTTGTTCTCATCAATTACCGATAAACTGAACAGGGTGGCTGCTGCATTTTCTCTTGCCTCCATGCTTCCGTTTTTCAGCACATCCACAATGTCTGGTATAGCCCCTGCATTTACTATCGTCCCTTTGTTACTATCGTTTATAGAAAGATTGAGCAGGGCAGTAACCGCATGCTCTTGGGTTCGGGAATCTGTTGAGGATAATAGATCAACAAGGAGTGGAATTGCTCCCGCCTCTGCGATGCACACTCTATTATCTGCATTCCTCTTTGCAAGCAAGCGGAGCTCCCCCGCAGCCCCTCTTTGTTGCTCCGGATTCCCATTGGCTAGCTTCTCTAACAAGGCATCAATAGCGGCCCGATCGCATTCAGAAGCAACACGACCAGATCTTTTGGTTCTGGATTTTTCCTGCTTTTCTGGAAGCTCAACGCCATTGCTCTCGCACCATAAAGCGATCAAACTCTTCAGAACATAATTAGGTGTTAAGGCTGTGTGCAGTAGTGTCTGCTGGGTTTTGGGACACGTCTTATGCCCTGCATCAAGCCACCTCTGGATGCACGATCTTTCATACGTCTGTAAAATAAGAGAATCTATTTGATGACTACAAAGGGATGATAGCTAGAGTGGCATGAAATTATCAAAATGCTAACCATGATATACCTGTCCGGTGGATACTATGACCGGATCTTTCATCAACTCAAGGGATATTGGACACCGGAAATCATCCGGAATAACAGGGGATCTGTGCTTTATCAAGCCCTTCTCACTCTCAGAGGCAGCCACTTCAGGATTTTCCCTGATTACAGACTCCTTCAACTTCCTAAGCAGCCACACCATCCTCTCTGAGCAGTCCACTAGCTCACCACCACTGGAAATAACCAGTTCATGGATAGCAAGCGATTCTCTCTTTAGATCATTTAAAGTCTTCAGTTGAAGCTTTTCTGAGAGCCGTTTTAGTGCTGCTAGATCTGGTTCGTTTTCCCTTTGAGCTATATCTAAGTCCATCACCAGCTGTAAATCAGGCGAGTCCATTCTTTCATTTGCCCTTTTAAACTGGGCATGCACCAGTTCAATCTGCACAATGTCAAAGGAACTTCGCTATAAATCAACATATGTGACACTAGACTTTTTGCACAATCGTTCCCCCTTTTCCAATTTGCATCACATCAGCGGGGGGAATACTACACCTTATCCTCCAATTTTAGTCCAAGCATTGAAAATCATTGTGCTGTACGACTCGAACGACTCGCTATAAATCACATATCCAATTCATGGAAGAACTAAATCAGACAAAGAAAATAAGATATGCTTTAGTTCATATGTTAAAGTCGGAAATCTTACCTGTTCTCGAACTTCCTCTGATATATCTAGTCTCTCATAGGGAATCATACTCAAAGCAGCTTCAATTTGTCCTGTCAACTGATGGAATTTCACAGCGCTCTTGTCAATTTGAAAAGCCTGGAGAACGATACATAAAAAAGAAAAAATGCTTAGCGAGAAAGAACAACCTACATCAACTGAAGATTTCATTTCGGTAAACAAAAAATGATCTACTGTTGCTTATTATAGTAAAATACTCGAGTTAGATATGAATCAACGGAGCAAAAGAAGTGAAAAAAACAATATATATATGATATGACATCCTCAGTTTTCTCGTGTCGTGAACATTGCAGCTGCTAGAAAATGATGCCCCTATGTTCAATCAGAGAATAAAATCTAAATTTATGGCAAGCAACTAATGATCATGAAGTTGCGCCCCTACTTTCTTCCTTAGCCTCAGAGGCAAAGGAGTTTTAGGGTTCAGAAGTTTAATGGGGGTTAACAAAAATTCGAATTTTTTCGAATTCTCATCCACAAAAATAAGCATCTCCACACACCCTCGAAGCACACAAACTGCAATCAAGCATCGCAAAACCAGGCCTAAATGATCAAAACTCAACTAAATCATTGCTAGCCGCTCGCTAAGCGCGATAAAGCTAGAATTCACATCCCACCCCTTCCAAATTCATCAAAACTCGAAATTTCGCCGACCAAAACCATCACGACTCGAAGCACAATTCAATCATCCGGAACAATCCCCTCGACCACACCACTCGGGAACAACGGGCACCCTTACCTGGTACAGCTTACTCCCTTGATTGACCGACCTCAGCACCACCACGGCGGAATCCAGGGCAGCCCGCAGCATCTCAAACCCTCTCCGACCTTCCTCCCCGACCTCTCCCCCGCCGCCGCCGTCCCTCAGCTCCTCGAACAGGGGGCTCAGCAGCTTTATCCTGCGCACCAGGTTTCCGTACATCCGCTTGCAGCAGTTCCTGCACTCCGGCAGGCCCGCGATCTCCTTGATCGACTCCACGAGCCGGCTCGGCGACGCCTCGTCGCTCCGCCGATCCTCCGTCTCCATCTCCATCGGCGGCGGCTAAAAAGGACCGAGAAGCAGCAATCCAACAGAACGAAGAATCAGTTGCCGGATCGAGCCGGGACCGACGGATTCGAGGTCAACGGGAGAGAATCGGAGGGGAGGAATCCGGCGACCGGGGCGGAATTCGGAGCTCGAATTCGGATTCGGAAGAGAGGAGGAGGAGAAGGTTGGAGAGGAGAGTCGTAGGCGGCAAGCTCGGAATGATCACCGAGTCGTCTCCTCCTTTTTTTGTTTGCTTCCTTCCGGCTGTTTTTGACTGCTGCCATGATCGCGACTTGCAGAGAGAGATGGAGCAGGGAAGGCAACGATGACGTCACCTGTGACGGGAGCTCCGAGGAGCCGATTTTACATTTTGGCCCCGGGGATTTCTGTTCCTTCTTTTTTTTCTCCTTTTTCCTTCTATTTTCCCCCTCCCTATTTTTTTTTTTTTTTTCATTTTGCGTGACTATCCGAATTTCGTCGCATAGTACGGTTTTTCATTTATAGGGGTGCTAGATACTTGGAAAGTAATCCGAGTTAATCCTGATAAATCCTGCGCTACATATCTTTTAAATTATCTTTTGATTTTTCAGGTCGTGAAAATAAATTTGATTGGTCATGACGGACAAATTCTTGACATTTTTATCTGTGAAGAATGAGTCTTTAAGTCACGATATCATTCTCTTTTAGATTAGTCAAAAGAAACAATATTCAGATCATTTATAATTTTTTTTATGAGTATACATATACTCGTAACTTGTGAGGTCAGGAAAAAATAGAAAAATGGTTTTTCGAATGCTTTTTATGAATGATTTCTTTCCCCAGACCAATACGATTGATAGCAAGATACGAGATCCGATTACTCTGTCTAGCCTGGAATTAACCGTGTGCTTATCGAGGACTTTGCCCAATGACAGTTATCCGAGAACCAGAAGTCAACTTGATCTTTCCTCGATGCCTTTCCCACACGCGCACGAAAAAAGAAAAGAAAAGAAAAACCCAAAAATGTTTGGGGGAGGGGCTCTTTCGGAGAAGGAGAAATGGAGCCGCGTGGCGAGGTGTGAAGGCGGCCGGCGGGCACACGTAGACGGAGACAATGTCGTCGTGGCCGGTGATGTCGGACCCAGTCCAATCCGGTGCCGTAACGTGGACGGCAGTCAAAACATCGCTCGGTGGGACCCCTCGCGTTTTTCCCCTCTCGATTGATTTGTCATTAGGGAAAAACAAAGGAAGCAATCTCCTGGAGTGGGTAAGATAGGTCCTCCCGTACACGATAATCATGGCCCAATTTCGGGCGAGAAAATGCGAAAACGAATTACGGAAAAATCATTTCTCATTGACATTAACCAGCTAAAGGATGACAAGAATCCAAGGTAACGATCATGATGCCTACTAAAATCTTCGAGGGATCTCTCGTGCACATTTGAATCGTACATTTTTTCAACCGAGCTATTCATTTCATCACGAGAGGTTTTACGCAAAGGACGCGTCAGATTCAATGAGGATTCGCGGGTTACCCGCCTGCCAGCCCACCTAATATTTCTCTTATTCTGTTCTTTTTCAAATGAAAGACATTGAAAAACCAACTCAATTGCTAAGGAAAATAAACAAATAAATGGGGGGGGCCTGCGAATGGAAAGAACCGGAGGAGGAGAAAGTCATACAAGTGCAATGACAGGAGGAGAGAAGATGTGGTGGAAGATTATGGTTGGCGTAGTTGCAGCTGGCCATTGATCACAAGTTCATGGGAGTACACGAGATTTAGCTCAAGATTAGGTGGACATGACATTTGCTTCGAATAGACAAATGGGAAAGGGACTTCGACGCGCAGGCATTATTACTTCATGTCGTGACCATTGGTTCATGGCCGCTCCCATTATTGAGATGAGGAGGTAGGTGGCATAAGCGTAACATAGATTAGCCCCTGATTGCACTCGAAAACAAAAGCGCAACGAGATTAGATTAATAGGGGTTTGAAAGTTTTTGCGATTTGCAGCCACGCAGCGGCCCTGAATCTTTTGGAAGCTTTTGGGTAAGGAAAGAGTTCGCTTTCGAACCTTCATCTGGCCACTTTTGAATTGAAAGGAGAGCGACCATTGTCTAAAAAGGGAACTTTAGGAAAAAGGTAGTTGCGTCTCGTGTCATGACATACACGGAGACAGGAAGATGATTTCGTTTTCTTCTTTTAGCCATGCAGAGAGATCAGATGCAAGGGTGCAGCTGTTGCATATACTAGAGGCATCTTCATCCTCCTATCACATCAATACTCACGGAACTCCTCTATCGTTTTTATCAAATTCAGGGATGACAGAAAGGCAAAATGTAGGGAGCTCAAGTTCAAGCAGCATTGGAGTTATAATCAGGCTAGTAAAGGTCATTATGAAGTTCGAGTTTGCCAAGCGAAATCGTTGGCCACATCGGTCTGAATCACCACTGGGTTTCCTTTCCATGTCACATTCGCAAGCTCTCTCTGGTACAATTGAGGAATTGATCATCTTACAACTTATGTGGAGTGAATTCATGGACAAATGAAAGTAACTGTCGACCAAAGAATTCCAGGACAGGAGGTATACATTGGGATAGATATTTTACATCACCGCCGTTGAAGACTCCAATAACATCATCTGCGGCTTTAAACACGGTATGAACTTCCCAATCATGACGGTGTTGGACGTGGAAGCCGCTTGGCAATTTCCTGAGAGCAAAAGAACAATTTCAATATATAGTACTTAGAAACTGCTATAATACTTTTTAAAAAAAAAGATTTGTGCTCAAGAGGACCATCGCATGACAATTATTATAATCGCTCAATGGATGAAAGAATGGTGCCAGCAGTACTCCACTAGGTTTTGCTAAAACAATATCGCCACCACAAACCAAATAAAGATTCGTTTTATTAATATTCAAAGAATTTAATCAACTACATCAATCATTACTTCAACATTCCTTCTGATAACAAAAATCGATCAAGATTGGAGCTGAGTAAAGCAAAGGAACAAATCTATCAGAACTTTTGACTTCAATAACAGCAACAACTACTACCTTATAATGGAACGAGACAAATGCTAATGGGGCAAATCAAATCAAAGATGAATATAGAACAAAACCATGTTCTTTACATAGAACTGCTAGAAGTTTACGAGGGCCATAGAAGTATTTATGAACACAAGGCATATTATCAATTAAACCATGCCATAATTCTTATATGTCAGACATATATACCTCAAACAGCTGATTTATATTATCTGCAGTTTTAGCAGATGTCTCAATGAAAAACATGCCGTTCTTCTCAGCATAGTCAATGCCATCCTACAGGAACAATGACAGCAATTTCCTGTGTGAGCAGTTACATTTGTGGAAGAAGAATCCCTATAGACATATATTCCAGAGTATAACCAATTGCAGAGTGTCACACTCACTTGGACTGTCACTTCTCTATTCTCCTGAAGGTCAGCTTTATTTCCAACCAGAGCCATAACCATATCAGGGCTTCCATGTTTTTGAAGCTCCTATGAAACAAAACTATACATTGTACATGAACAGAATCTTCATCAAATAGATCAAAATAAAACTCCATACTGAAAGGAAAGGGAGAAAATATCAGGTCATTGAGGTATTAAGAGTACAAAGTGACGGTTACTGTAATGGTACACTAATATTTCGGCACACGAGGAATACCATGAGATATTAAGAGAGGAGGATAAAACTCCATATTGAATATAAAGATAGGAAAATCAGGTCATTAGATATTAAAAGTACTAAGTGATATTACTGTAACAGTACACTAGTATTTAGGGCTCACAGAAAGTGTTTGTGTGTGTGTGTGTTGTGTCATCAAAGGTGGAGCGAGCAGCATCAGTAGCACCCAGTTTTCCTCTTGATTTAACCATACTCTAGGTGAAAATACCTAGCTACCTAACTTCTATTTATATTCATCCAACCAAAAGAAAAGAACTTCTAGATATATTGGCCTGGCATTCTATTTCAATGTCTTTTGACGTCCCAGAGTATATCCTTACTTTACATGCTTTTCTTTCTCTTTCTTTTTCTCAACTCTAGATGCACTCAAATTGGTGCAGAAACTCACTAGAACAACCTAAATCATACCATCATCACAAAGACCACATCGATATTCCACGAAAAAGGGTCATTATGGAACTTAGACAATCTTGACAACACACACACACACACACAAAGACAGAAAACCCAAGTCTTGGCTTCCACCTCAGAGATTATTTTCATACCATACATCATTCTGTCAAAAACATCAAAGATGGTAGTAGCTATTCTTTTTAAAACCCAGTCAGTGTTATTCATCCCCGCAAGGCTTTTGAGGATCACTCTCCAACAACTTCCACCAAAATTCACCTTAAAGGAAAAGGTAAACAGGAAAGTACGCATTAAAATATAACTGCTGCAATCCCCAAGCCCCTACCTTTACCCAGTACTGAGCTTTTTGAAATGATTCCGGGCTTGTTATATCATAAACCACTACTGCAACCGCAGCACCCCGATAGTAAAGTGGGGCCAGGGCAGCATACCTGTATAAGGAAAACCAGTAAATTCTTCTCTCTGTGTTCAGGATAGATAAATGGCTGAAGGAAGTTTCCGTCACCCCACTTCTTAAAATATGAAAATTCAAAAGAAAACATATGTTGCACAATTTAATACCTCTCTTGACCAGCAGTGTCCCATATTTCAAACTTAACTGTCGTAGAATCTTGCAAAGCTATGGTCTGTGACAGGAACGATGCTCCAATAGTTACCTGCAAATAAGACCCAAAAAACCTGACTATTACAAATCAAAATTTCAGAAATCAAGGTAAATGGTTAAGAACAGAATTAGGAACTCCAATAAAATAAAGAATGAAATTGCCCGAAGCCTGAACCAACTGAAATGGGCAAATTATGAAAAGTATGGAATTCCTTGCCTTAGATGTCGGATCAAACTGACCACGGACAAAGCGAAGTACAATGCAACTTTTCCCAACACCAGAATCCCCTAGAAGTACAAGCTGCAGACATGGTAAGGAGGTTAACAACATCAGGATTGGTTGAAGGCTATATATCGAAGCACTGAACATAAATGCTATTGTGAGCTTCCCAACTAATAGAAACACATAGTGCAACTCACATGCGTACCATGTCTAAGCCCTCTTTCTGGAGTTGGTGGAGTTTTTTAACAGCACATCTATGTTCTTTTTTGGGTGGGGGGGAAGAGGGAAAATAAGAGGAATCAGATTCTACCATTTCCCCTCAAGATATATTTGTAACTGGGAGAATTGGTATGATTCAATCAGAAAATTTGTTCAACTAATGTAAAGTGCAGTGCTCAGAAATATGGAGATCTTCTCTTATCATCAATAGAGTCCAAAGTTATTGGTAGAAGTGTTATATTGGACAATGTTAGTTTGAAAGAAACTTGTACAGACGAACAAGGACATGAAGACTTGATCCAGAGAGAAGACTAACAAAGTAGAGTAAAACGGGTAAGAGATTTGGGTAGCCAATCCCACATAGTGGAACAAGGCTTAGCTTGTTGTTATGGTCGTGACAACGATCCCATAGATGACCAATCCAGAGAAAAAAGATTTTAGTAGATTGGAATAGCTTAGTAAGACCAACTGTAGTCAGTATTCAGAGACTGCCTTTCCTAATTCTACTCCAAGGACTAAATGGCATTTGAGGACTACTTAGCGAAACAGTATCTCTGCGATTGTGTATGTGATGCAGGAACAGAGATTGCTCTGTGCCAGCTAACATGTAGAATTTACATCTTAAAGGTAATGTAGATTCCCATTTACATGGTCACAATAGTTTAAGACCACAACAGCTGACAGACTTTATAAACTTAATGACTCGAGATGGCTTGTCAACACTGAAACTAACTACTAAACTGACATAGCCTTGATGTTGCTATGCACTTCTTTAATGAACTAATGTCGCGTCTGGATAAGAAATATTAGATGCCTTCATGATATCAACATACTGCATTGCGAATGGATACCCCAAACAAGGATGGTATTAGCATGATTGCGAGGAATCAAGAAAATGCTAAAATATGAAGTGAATAAAATAAAAAATTCTCAAGATATTCAGATGCTGAAGCTATATAAAGCAGCAATGACTTATGAGGATGTTGCATATCACGCCACCATAATCCAACTACGCAGGAGACTTCTAACCAATCGAGGTCATCACCTTAATCACACCAAGTGCCACCTAGAAATAACATTCCATACCAGCAGACCGACCAGACAAGAAAGAAAGAAATGATCGCACGTAGCAACCGCACCTTAACACGCAGGTTCTTCGCGTCGTTCACTGCACTGTTCTCCGAATTGAGCCCGCCCAATCTCCCAGAAGCCCTATCTGCAATAACCCAAACGTCGAGCCAATCAAGCACAGAGCCGATTCACTAACTAGAGGCGTTCATCAAATCCCCAACCTCGCAGCTACCGCGCAAACAATTCCACCCATCGAATTCGCCAAACCCTAGCCCCGATCTACACACTCGACTACTGCCAACATATACAAGAACACACGCGACTCCAAAAACGCGGGAGAACCTCCCGAGATAGCCAACGGTATCCGCGCAGGCGGAGGAAGGACGCGGCTCGACCGGAGCTCGAGCTCGATACGGCTCGCCGCCGACGGGACCGTCCGCGAGGAACGCGCGCGCGGCCGGGGACCGGGGATTACCTGGAAGCGAAGAGGAGCAACCCATGGCGGCTCCGACGAGGCGAATCCGGCGGACGCTCGGATCGGCGGACGCGCGGGAGCTCGAGAGAGCTGCGGGTCGAAATCGAAGGTCGGCGTGCGGCGAGCGCGACCGAGACGGGGAGGGGGAAGGAGGACTGGAGTTCGTTGGAGTATCGACGGGCACGAATGAAAGGTAGTTGGCGTGGTCGACGCTACGGGATCACTTCCCCGCGACGACATGTCGTTTTGGCGTCGGACCTCAGATTTTAATTATCTTCTTTTCCCGTTTTGAGTATGGTCCAAGATATGTTTAGGATGCATTTGATTCGATTTTGAGGAAATAACTCTGCATTTTCTCATAGTGGCCTAGAAGGATAGAATGTATTTGCCAAACATCTCGATTTTTTTTTTCCAAAAAGCTTCGGAGGCTCACGGCCTCTTAATTAAGCCGAATTAAATGAATTCTTAATACTTATCAAGAAAAGTGGATTGTTAATGAAATGAAAGTTGAAGACACCTAAAAAATTGTGGGGCTACATGGAAGAAGGGTGTGATTAAGTTTGATTTCTTGATTACGAATGGTTTTGATGATTAACGAATGAATAAAATACCAAAAAGCAGAGATAGCTAGCTGCTAGAAGAATTTAGAGCGATGAGCTTCAGGGGACGACGCACACGAGTCCACTATTTGGAGATCCATGGTGCAAGTTAAATTAGGCTTATCACGATGAAAGCCCACATGAGAAAGGCTCGATTCATGCAGGCCCATGGGCCACGAACAACCCATGAGTCGGAGATGGTTGATGCACTCGAAATTCAAAATGGGCTAAGAAGGGGAAGTTTGGTTTGGACTTTGGAGATGGGCCGTATCAAAGCTAGCTCAATGGAAAAATCAAAAGTATTTCCAACTTCATGTTTTTTTCCCTTTGCATTTTGGCCCCTCTTCCCTTCTCCATTCCAAAATTCTGCCCTCACCCAAAACGAGATGAAACGAGTTAGTGTCGACACTCGAGATCACGTCTCGAAACTAAGACTTCAGGGCGTGGAGGTGCGATCAGATCAATAAAATATGCATTCTTGTTACACATATGAGATCGTTCATATTGAATTTTACCATATGAATAATGGGATAATTATATAAGTGGTTCGTGAACTCGTGCAATGTAATCGTGAACTTTTAATTTATTTAATTTGATTCATGAACTTTAACTCAATGCGAAACATCTTTTCTAAACTTTTAATACGCTTCAATGTGGTCTATAATTTTTTTTTTTTATATATGTTCAATTTTATGCATGAATTATATGAAAATATTCAATATTATTTATTAATTTGAATTAATGCAATGACAATATTAAATATTTTTATATAATATAAGAATTAAATTGAATATGTATCAAAAGTTGAAAAACTATATTGACCAAATTAAAAATTTAAAGACAATATTACATATTAAATGAAAATTCATGTACCATATTTAACAAATTAAAAATTTTAAAATTATATTGTTCATTAAGCCAAAATTTAGATATTATTTATGTTATTTTCTTTTCAAATAATTTGCCATCAGAAGAGTACCAAAATGCACATGTTTTTTTTTTTTTTTTTTTTTTTTTGAGTCAATCTTATTTTACTTTTATTTTAATTCTTATTCTCAGACTTTCATTCTAAAAAAATCATACTTGATACTAAATCGCATTTACCTTAACCCCTTTAGAAAGTGAGAATTTGAACTTCCCAACTTTCTCTTCTTGTACAAGAATGGTGACCATTGAGCTAGTGGTCACAAGGTTAGTTTTGAAATTGCACTCTTCTGCGCATGATTTCAGAAAACTCAAGTTATTTATATCTGTATTTCTTTTTCTTTGAGGTTTGAACACGAGAATGAGGTGGACAGAAAGGTGACATGTTCGGGCGATACTCGGAGTTGTGATAAGACTAACCAACTTCCCAGGAGACAAGCCCACCTGAAGTCATGAGACTTTGGAACTGGTCCAACGTAGGTCATGTCTAATGTCGCTGTTTCACTCCCTCTCTCTCTCTCTCTCTCTCTCTCTTTCGCTTTCCTTTTTCTCTTTATCTGCACAGAAACCCGATCCCCTCCACTGCGTTCGTGTGCTCTCCGCCACCGCAATGGAGTCTTTTTCTAGAGAGAACCGGACCCCCCAAAAAGCAAAAATCAGCGAGTCTCGCTCACACGTGATGGGATGAGAATTTGGAATTTTCCTTTCTGTGGCTCGAGAAATACGAGGGAAATAGAAATCTTACCATCCTTTGCTCGCCTATAATGTATCGATTAAAACACCTGTGCAGCGCGATTTTAAATGTAAATCAATGTAATTACATAGACAATGCTATGCTCCGTAGTTTATATTTCCGATTCGTGATAGGATTGGTTGTCATTTGAGAAGTCGTGTTTCCAGTCGGAATGATAGATGTGAAGAGGGGGCAATGTGCAGATTTTGATGGAATTCCATATATTTGTTTAACGTGGGATGATGGTGGTGGTGAAATGAAAGATTTTATGGGTCGTGTCAATCATGGTTGGAACACGAGAACACGAAGAGAAAGCTTATCTTATCTCTTTGGTTAGATGCCTTTCACATCTCCAGCTAATTTTCCAATCACCAACCACTTTCTCCTTTTTCATTATTTTTTTGCTTGATTCTTAGTACATGTTCTATTATTACAAAACTTATGGAGGACGAGCGCCAGTCAACATTATTTGTCGCGAAGGAGAATGATGATGTTTTTGGAGTTGGCCACTCATTCAAACTTTGAACGGTTCGCACGTGCACCTAAAAAAAAATATTTTTGAAATCGTGTACTTTTTGCGAAATATATACATAATAAATGTAGAATTTAGAGTTTGCTAAAGTCACTAATAAAGCTCCAACAGCATGGAGAGAGAGGAAATTATCCAAAAAAGTCTTATACTCAATATATGGCAACCAATTTAGTCATAAACCTTTGGACGGCTCGCCAATTTGATCACAGACTGTTTAATTGTATGAATCTAGTCCTAAAATTTTTAGTTTTAGATCTTTTTAACAATTTGTCAATTTAATCATTTCAATTAATTTTGGTGGAAAATAGCTATATGGGATCTAGTAGTATAGTCGGCTTTGGTTTTGCCATGTCAACTATTTTCAATCTAAATTGGCTAGTTTTATTAAATTTACGAATTGTTAAAAGATTTAAGATTAAGGTGGCAACTCATTAAAAGATTTATGACTAGATTGATATAAATAAATGTAGAGCATGGAATTGATAAGTTGTCAAAATGTTTAAGATTAAATTAAGTTATTTAAAATATTTAAGACTAAATTGACTATCACAAAATAGGTTTAGAACTTTTGGGACAATTTCCCCCATAGAAAGGAGACAAACATTTCATTATATTTCTAAAATTGATTGACATATTTTATTTTTGAGCTCCGTTTGTTTTCAAGAAAAGTCAATATTTCTAAAAGATTTTTCCCAATATGTGATCATTCATATCACTCAGAAAAAATGGGTTAATATAAAACATCATCATCACTAATAAAAACATTTAAGTGTGTAGTATTATAAATAATGAAAGCATATTTTTGTCGATTAATTTGTCTAAGTGAAGTGATTGTTGATTTCTCAATCGCGATATGGAAACCGATCCGATAAATCATCAAATTATTACATGAATGGAAGGAAAGGTCTAAAACCAAGGATATTTACTGGTCATGTCGGTCAAGTCATGGTGAAATTTATCAACAACGCCAAAATCAATATAAATATCTAAGAACAAAATCGGACGTGGCCGATTGAGCCATAAAGAGATCCACAAACGAGATCCGATCGGTGTAATCGGATTGAATCTTCTTCTTTTGTTTTCTTCTCCGAATCGAATCGAATCGAATCGAATCGAGAGACTTTGACAAGATATTTATGGACACATACGCCTGTAGTGATTTCATCCATCACGAGCTCACCAGTGGATCCATCCATTACATGCCCGCCAATGGCCCTCTTGGCTTACACGGAGTTGTCTGGCCACATAAATTTAATTCTCCATTTATTTTGCGAAAAATGAATGTTTTGGTAAATATTTATCTAAATGTAATCACTCGTATCACTGGAAGTAATTAGCTAATGAAAAATATTTTCAGAATCAATAATAATTTATATCTAAATATATTCAGGAACAATGAAGATGTTTTTTGTTCATTTATTTTAGTAAGTGACATAAGCGATTAATTCATTTTTCGCAAAATAAACAGAGCCTAAGACTCGACCATAGTCAAAAGTTCAATAGCAAAATGATAATTCTATATTGAAACAAGCTTTCATGCAATGATATTAATTTATAGAACCTTTTTCACAACTTATAATAAGTGGAATCACATTTGAAATAATAGAGTGATGCTTCAAAATACAATGATATCACTATTTATCACGGGTTACTACCTTTCAATAAGTACGACCACATCCAACTCTTATCCATCGCATTTAATTCTTTGCAATTAATTTCTCACACTAGTACGTTGACGAGGTCGTCGCTATGGAGAGACCACAAAAATATAAAAAAAAAATAGTTAAAATTCTTTAATTTTAATCACAACACAAATCTGGGATATCGTGATTGGTTTTATCCATCGCTTCGTCCATGTAAATAACTCTTCTATGACATTTTTCCTTGCAAGTTCTTCGGTGGATTATCCCTTGATAACAATGAGTGAGGGAAAATTATAAAGAAAGTCCTAAATCTATTATACGGATACCAATATAATCATAAACTTTTAAATTTGTTCAATCTAGTTATAAACCTTTTGACAGTTTGTTAATACAATAATTTCGATCAATTTTAATTGGAAATGGTTGACGTGGATAGTTTCTATAATTTTTTTTTTTTTTTTAAATTTAGGACCGAGTTTACATTCATACAATAGAAATGTTTGAATTAGCATTTCTGGCCAGCGACTTCCTTGCAAGTTGCTTGGTAGATCGTCCCACGATAGCAACGGGTGACATGACTAAAAGAGGGTTGATGGGTTATGTGGTGTGGGTGAGAAAGGGACGTTAGGCATTTCGAAGGGGTACACGCCCATGGGGTTTGCCATGTGAAGGGCAACAGGAGAAGAAGAGAGAGAGAGAGAGAGATTGATGAGTTCCTTTCCCCACTTTTGCGCAAAGAGAAAAAAGAGAGCCGCGGCCTCCTTTGTCCCTTGTCAAGGTGCATTCATTTCACCCACAACCTCCTCTCCCTTTGCGCGTGGCAACGCCTTCAATCTGGTCCTACAGGTCGGGGAGGAATGACACGATGCCCATTTCAAATATGCATGCACGCTTGAACAAGGACTAACACCATAAAAAAAAAAGGGCAAACAAGGACTAACACCATAAAAAAAGGGCAAACGAACAAAGGAGGAAAGTTGATAATGACACTACGAGGTCTTTGTGCTCGACTCGTGGTGTTGTGAACGTGTGTTTGTGTTGTGTCGCGTCTCTATTATTCCGCTTCCTCCTATGTTGGTGTCAATTGTTTCGTCATTTGAATTTTTAGTCGGGATGAGACTTGATAAAATAAAATATAAATTTTAGAGATTTTGCTTTATCCCATTCGCCGCTTGGTGAATCATAGTAAGTAAGATAGTTGTTGTCATATTTGATCATGTCCATTATTTGATAGAAACTACATATTAGTTTAAATGGACCAAAAAATGCACAAATGAAAATGGTAAGAGTTTTTCACGATTCCTAAAGAAATCACAAATGCACAAACAAAAGACAACCTCCAGTAATCAATCCATGATTATCGTATGATCTCAACCTTATATATAGTAAAGGAGTTCATTGTAGCAATCCATAACCACAAGTTTGACTATGACAAGAAATGTAAATGGGTTACAATGACATCAATGTTAATGATATAGATTGGCCCCTGAATGTCAAATCTAGTAAAAGAGAAAAATCATGATTATTTGCCTTCGTGATTCTAAAAAGTATAGTACTTTGACTTTCTTACTATTTTCTTGAAGTTTCAACGTGAATTAGAGAATTACAAAGGAAAATGAGTTTCAACTCATTTGATACTTTTGTGAACCTTTGACTTGAACTAGAGAATTATAGATAAGAAAGCGCTTTGATTCTCTAATCAACTCTCATAGTGTTTTAGTGGAGCTTTGATGTGAACCAAATAATTACATAGGATTCGTGAAACTTTCATGCGCACCAGAGCCACGGAGCAAAAGGAGAAAGAGATGGTAAGGTTTCTTTTAGAATCCCTTACCTTCAAGAATAAGAAACGTCATTTTCAAGTTTGAGTTATTGTATGAAATTTAGGTTGTCCAACTTTACTTTTTTACTTCTCTCTCTCGTTTTTGTTTTTTTGTTTCCCTCTCTCTCTCTCGTTTCTTTTATTATTCCCTTGCATCATTATTGAATATTTTTTATAATAAAATCTAGTAATATACATAAAATATGTAATAAATATAAATACTTATTTTTTTTTTGTCAATCACACTCTACTCTTACCCTAACTTTCATTCTTAGATTCTTGCCATGTTTCGTTATAGGGTGTGAGAGTCGAAACCCACATTTAAAACTAAATCATTCTCACTTTGACTCCTATTGAGAATGTGAGGATTTGAACCCCCCATCTCCCTCTTATTTAATAAATATATATATGTGTATACATTATATAACATAAATAAATTCAATTATATAAATAAAAATAAGATCAAATTAAATTAAAAAATTGTTGTTAATTTTGTTTTGTTTCCTAATTCTCTTTTTGTATTGGAAGTTTAATATTATTTACATTTTTTAAAGAAGTCTATTAATCAAGAAAAATAACTTTTATACTATCCACATTTATCCGTCCATATATGAGATATTTTATCCAAATGATATCCTTCTTACATTCGACCTTATCCTATTTTGAATAAGAACCAAACACAAGATGTGAT
Source organism: Eucalyptus brandiana (assembly GCA_014182725.1). Lineage (NCBI taxonomy): Eukaryota > Viridiplantae > Streptophyta > Magnoliopsida > Myrtales > Myrtaceae > Eucalyptus > Eucalyptus brandiana. The sequence continues at coordinate 42,255,511 of CM024674.1, forward strand.
AAGTTTATCATATCCCCGACTTTTATCCCGTCCTCTAAGTGTAGCCTAAACTATTTTCGCTCTTATCCAGTCCTACAGATCAGCGTAAGGACATTCTAAATCATCGATAGCTATTTTACTTTTCCTCTTTTACTGCTTCTTTCCACCAACTCCCCCCGTGCGCACCGCCAAACGTCAAAAGTCACCTTAATCAGGGGGAGAGAGGGTGAGAAGATTAGGTTTAGCGCTTTCCCCTAGGAATAGGTGGACCTTAATCATTTTGACGTAACTTAACATGGGGCCGCTGTTATCCTGAATTAATGAGGATCCACATCTAACAGGACTATATTGGCACATGCATGTGGAATTATTAGATGATTGAATGTTTACAGCTAATATTTCATTCCGAAGAAAAGAAAAGAAAAATACAAACACATAGAGAGAGCAAGAAAGATTCCGTTGAACCTAAGATATAAATCTCTAAATTAGTTCACTCGTATATGTGAAAAAAAAAAAAAAGCAACCATGTCAATAATGTACATAAATGTTACGCCAATAAATTTTGAGAAAAATATCAACAATAAATGGCTACTCATATATTTAGTGAATACCATTCGCCTAACCCTAAGCAAAAATACCAAATGTTATTTTCATAATTATAATTGATGCAAATGTTTGAAGTGGTATTCAAAGTAAAATTATCGCATAAATTTGGAATTTTTGAGGGTAGAGAAATATAAGTCATGAAATAAAATGTCAGATGTCTTTGATATTGTTACAAATATATATTTTTTTATCACACTTCCCACGAGTGTCACTATTAGCCCTTTTTATGTCAGTGCAATAATCAAAGGTCGACACTGTTGTGATCAGACAAGTGCTCGATCTACCTAGCTTTTGCAGTCTCCAGTTACTGTTTCCCACCAAATACGACTGCTTTCATTTCTTTCCCTTTTCGCTTTGTCCCAACAATTATATACAAAATATAGCAAATAGAATTTACACGATTGACTTGAAAATAATTATGAGAGGACTAGTTTAGGTTAGCCCGAGAAAAGGCAACGCAAAAAGAAATAATAAATAAATAAATTATTGTGCATGTGCATAGTTATCTTATGAACCATATGTTCGTGTAATATTATTGATTATTTTTCCTAACTGAGCAAAGACCCCACATTACAGTCAAATCAAGTCAAACAAAAATTTTGTTTTTATACTGTTCTTTGGTACCACTCCTTTATTATATGGAACACTTAAGTTTGAGACAATCTTTATTTTACAATAGCTTTTGAATTCTCTCCTCGCAATTGGCTTACATGTCGGGTCCCTGTAATTGAAAAAAATTAGCGAGGAATTATATGGAGGCAAGTCATTATTTCATTTTTAGATTAATCATCAAAAACATTGATTATGTCGTTCTCTTTATTTTTTGTAAAAAAGATTGAAATAACATGACGACTACATGCCATTGGAAATTTCCTTTTAGGAAAAATAATCAATTGTTACAATTTTTTAGGAGGAAAAAGAAGAAATGGAAAATGCGCTATCGATCACTGTGTTAAAATTTTGTACGATGCACACTGTTCTAAATATCTTGCTGTCTGCTCAGCCCTGGAATACCATTTCTTCATCTCCTTGAAAACATTACCTTTTACATGAAAGGACGTGTGAAGATGGATCCTTTTCTCAGACCCAAAAGAAAAAAGAAAAAAAAGATGGATCTTTTTCACAGATGGTTTGGATTTATGAATTATTTACGGCACATGAAGAGCAGAAATTTAAGTTTTAAAATTTATATTGTTGATCTTGAAGAAAATTTTATCAATAAGAGGAATCGAAATCTGACGATAAAAAGGCTGAGCCAAAAATAAAACAAATGGAAGGTGCAGAAAGCATATGTGTGAAAGGACAAACGAAATATAGTATGACAAAAAAAAAAGCAGAAAAAAATTACTGTACAGATCCGATGCATCGAGTTCGTATCTATAAGACCTAGCTAGTTGATTAAATCCAACGAATCCCGTGTCGAACGTGGTGAGGGTCAAATTAATGGTTTAGATGGATTCACTGTAACCAAGTCTTTGAGAAGAGAATAATGAAAATGAGAACAGAGATAGCATCTTCCTGTCCTTCCTTCATTCATACCTGGGGATCCAATGCTCGGTTCTGCTGGCATGACTTGATGGAATTTTTACATACCTGGCACTTTTCGCTGACCGGTTTGTATTGCAAATTCATCTTTTCTTGTTGTGTGTAATTATCATAAGCATCTTTCTATACATAGGGACTTAAAAACCGATGACATAAATCTCGAATCAAAGCGGTGATTTCTCAGTATAATTCCACGTTATTACAAGTTTCCCGTCGGTCATCTAACTCGTGCATATAGATCTGTATTACTCGAAACGAGCCAATGATACTCATCATGCATTCATGGTAAAAGTAGAAGAACTCGAGACATGCTCATCCAAATATATACTAATATATCATGTACATATCTCTTGATTTTCTGGGTTTCCCAGTATGACATGCATATATACTACAACAGTCTTCTCTCTGCGGGTGACTGGAAAAGGAAAATTATGCTTGCTGCATTTCTTGATTATATGAGTGTGTATATACGCGAACACCTGACTCCGAAATGGCAGCAAATGGACCAAAAATGGATTCAGTACAGATCCAGCTACGGTCAAGTGTCGCCGCAGTCGTGCCAACAGATGAGCATGGCGACGCAGCGGCGGAGGATGTAGAAGCGCGCCCTCTGCTCTTTCACCAGCTGGCTGCATCTCCTCTTGAACGACCCGCACGAGCCCCCGACGTGCGGGTCGCAGAGACTAGGGTTTTGCTGCTTCTTCATCTTCTTCTTTTCTTGATGAACCGATGATGTTGATGATGCGGACGACGACGGCGACTGTTTGGTAAAAGAGAGAGTGGAGCAGCTCCAGTTGTTGATTTTGAGTGGTTTCTGGTAGCCCACAGAGACAGAGAGCCAGTGAGAGAGAGAGATTCTCTTTACCAAATAAGATAAGCTCGTAAACCTATTTATAAGTCTCGTGAAATCTTTTGTCTTTTTTCGGTCATACTCATGAAATCTTTTCTTTTGGCCAGAAGTCTCATAAATCTTTGCCTATGGAGTTTTCCTGGAAAGATGGAAAAGACAATGTTGACCTTTTATTAAAACAAAAAGCTTGCTTAGAATTGAGTAAATCAAAGTCCATAAAGTGTAAACTAGTAAAAAATTAAAAATCACCTTATGTTGTAGGTGGAGCCATACTTGATATGCATAAATAAGAAGATTTGAATGTATCTGTGAGATTAATCGAGTTAAAAAAAAACTTGAATATATTCCGTGGTACATAAAAGAGAAAATAGGCCAAAAAAATAAAGAAATTCAGGCAATGGCTTTGTTTGCATTGAATATTTACAAATTTTGGTGAGTCAAAATTACTAGTAATAGTAACTTTCTGCGCACTAACTACAGATTATAATAAAACTTTACTATGCTATTAACCGCTTTTATAAGTAGTGGAGAATTTAGAACTCCAAAGTTCTAAATTCTCCACAATTCCATTCAATAGGCAACATAGGAGGAAAAAGAAAAAGGAAAATATAGGCCATAAAATCCAAGCATTGTGGAGACGTAAGCCCAATGGGCCAACGCTTGCTCGGCCTTCCATCTTCTTCATAGTTCATAACCCTAAGTCTTGCTTTTGCATTTGGTCTATGTATGTTTGGTTGGCCGGATTTTTAACCAAAATATGATTGAATATAATATGATATGAAATTTGAGAAATTTTGCTATATCAAATCCATTGTTTGGTGATTGCAATAATGAAATTGGATATATTCATATCATATTATATATATTATTTAGCATAAATGCCTCTATGAATTACAAATTTTATAAACAGAGATTGTAAAAATCTCTTGCGATATTCTTTTGTACTTTATTTTAATTTTAATTTTAAATTTGTTTTCCTCTATTTTTTAATCAATTTTTTTATAGTTCTTTCTTCCCGTTCCATCATTCTCTAATAAAATTTTATTCGATAGAAAATTATTAATGTAACTAAAATACTAAAACACTGAAAATATGTAATAAATATATACTATATTGAATTTATATTATAAGATAGAATTAAATTCAATATAGAAATAAAAATAAGATTAAATTAAAAATGAATTTTTATTTTTTGTTATTTTGAATTTCTTATATTAGAATTCAAATGTTATTTATATTGAAATATAATTTTAATTTTTTAATTTAAGAAATATGTTATTTCAAAAAAAAACTTTACCATTATGGATATTAGAAATCTTATTTGCCTTTATTTTACCTTCCCCATGAGATAATTTATTCAGTCTATATCCTCTCTATATATGACTTTATGCTATCTTGAGTAGGCATCAAACATAAAATACGATAAATTTTGATCGTATCATGAATTTTATCTTGACTGCCAAATGCAATGTGTAATGACATTTCTAAAATTTTAATTTGTTTAATGCGGTTCCTAAAATTTGGCCCAATGTACAATGTTGCCTCTAGTCTAGACTTTTAATTTGTTCAATGTGGTTCCTAAACTATTAGTAAGTATTTCGGGGATCACATTGAATATTAAGCCAAAGTTCATAAGCCACATCGAACAAATTACATCTTAGACAAAATTCAGATAGTGCATTAAACATTATATCAAAGTTCATGGACCACATTAAACAAATCAAATATTAGACTAAAATTGAGAGATCACATTAAATAATTAAAATTTCAAGGATTAATTGCACATCGGATCAAAATTCAGAGACCATTAATGTGATCTTTCCTTCTATATAAACTAGCTATATTCAACCCTTAAAAAATGCCACTTAAATTAGACAAAAAAAAGACTTATTAGAAGTTATCTTGTGATTAGAATAATTTTGGAGAAAATTTTCAAAAATGTTAAATGTGTTGCATGATAGCCAATTCAGTTCTAAACATAATTTAGTTATAAATCTTTTAATGATTTGCAATTTCAATTATGCCAATTTATTTTTTTTGCCTAATTTTTGTTAGAAATTATTGACATAATAGTCTAGTCAGCATTGGCCATCCTACCTAGTAGGGATGGCAACATGTTTGTGATTTCTTGGAAAAATTAATTGAAAATCTAAATTATCAAATCATTAAAATGTTTATGACTAAATTGGCAAATCATCAAAAGATGTAGGATTAAATTGATATATTTGAAAAGTTTATGATTAAATTTATCGCCGTATAATAAATTTAGAATTTTTTGGACAATTTTTCCAAAGTAATTGTTAGCTACATATATGGTTTATAGGTCGATTTTGAGTCGTTGTTATAACAAATATTATTGTCATAATAATTACACATTAGGGTAAAGACACGGTTATATGTATGTGCAGTCGGGGTGATGGGGTATTACATAGGATGATTCAGAAAGGAACGAGGTGAATAATAATCTTATTATTCCCAGCTCAGCAGCTATAACTAGGAAAATTATGAACAAAAGAGTAGTCAAAACAATAATAGTTTGACAAAAAAAAAACTATAATAGAATCATTAATCGTCTATAAATGAATGGTCAAAAATTCTCTCTTTCACGGTAAGCCTGAAGTATGAAACCTGCACAACCACCTCCTCCTCCTCCTCCTCCTCCTTGTAGCTAGTTTTTGTATATATCTTATTGCAAGAGGCGATTTAAAGTGGGAAGATTATTAAGTAATCTGACTTATATTAGCTCACTTCATATAAACCATTAGATCATGCGACGACCGTTGGAAGTAGGTTATTCGCCTTCGAAATAAAATTTAACTACTCATTTGTAGGCATAATCATGATATTCACCCTAATTAACTATGAATAAGCATTCTCAACTGTATTGCTTACTCGATATCATTTCATTCCAAGCTAAACTTTGCATACATGTGATCACATATATACACACACATGCAGTAATCAGATGACTTGTGTCTCCCTTTCCTCCATTATTGTAGATGTTACATACACAGTGGTCATATCACATGCAACAACATATAGATAGGAATGCTGGTTTCTCGACATGAGAAACTTCAGCCTCCACATTGCACTTCGATAGTCTTCACGGGCTCTTGATGTCATTGCTCGGAGAACAGGCCGAGGACGACCCAAGGGGTTGGTAATTTATGTATCGGCTAGGAGCGGAAGTATGCCGAAGCCCTTTAGGCAAGCAACTCTCGACGCCCTGATTGCCATCGCCACTGACGCTTGTTGAGCTTCGTTTCGGGTCGAAACTCGTGTAGCCCGGAGGTGCAGGTTTCAACGGACGCATGGTAGCCATGGAGGTAGTCACAAACAGGGTGGGACAAGATAAGAGGAAGAGGAAGAACAGGAGAGCAATGGCACGAGACATGGTGATATCTCTCTTTTCTTTTGTTTTTCTTTTGCAGATGACTTTGAGATTGTATGGAGGTTGGATGAAGATGGAGAGATGCCTTTAAATAGAGGATCGTGAGAAGCACAAGGCTTCAGATCTGGTGCCAACTCAACCCTAGCCAAAAAGCAATATCGTGGAGATAGCCTTTTTTCACTTCACCCTTTTGACTTATTGCAAAGCGATGATACTCGTGCCCATCATTATCGTCCCATGATATTACTTTACGTCCTTCCGAAAGTCAAAGCATGCACAACGCAATAGAACCCTGAAATCGAGCGTTTATAACCTATGAATCAATTTCCTCAATTTCAATAATGGAGCAAAATATGTAGAAGGGTTTGTCCGGAGAAAGCAGGTCAAACTCTCGGAAGTCAACCGATGGCTAGCGTGGACGAATGATATGCCGCCACGCGGGAGGGAGTAGCTCACCGGTTTGACCGACCGATTAGGTGGAAAAATCTAGCCACGTTAGCAAATCGGGGTCACGTATCTGGATGAAGGGGATGACCTGGATGAGGGGAGTAAATGGGCGCGCAAACTAGAAAATCTTCTGGTCAGGCGGAAATCGGCAATAATTCAACCACAACGCCGCACAACCACCGCGTCATAAAATCTAACACGACCGCCAGCGAAGAATTACGAGCACCGCCACCACCACCTCGTCACGTCCTCCTAAATCGCCTCTTCTCTTCACGTGATTTCGCGACAGCTAGAAAATGTAAACTACGTTGTTTGCTAATGCTGATGCAACGGAACTATTTGCAAATGGGCTGACGATGTATCTATAACACATTGCGTAATACATTTACTTCCGTTGCGCTTGAGTCGGCCCTTGCACACGCAAGATAGGTTGTGGACAAAACCATATTACTGGAATAACCAGTGGAATAAGGAAAAAAAAAAAAAACAGAATAATAGGCAGGAGAAAAAGTAGGAAAGTGTTGGAATTCAAACTATTAACCTTTGCTCCAATACCATGTTAGACAAACCGTTTTTCCTAAATGTTTTTTACGATCTACCAGCAATGTATTTATAGCAGCTTATTTATCGATTTGACATATTTGAAATATGGCTTAACGCTTTTTTTTATTTGAATTTTGGCAATGTAATAGGGGATGGCTTGTAGAATTCGATTTTCTTTCTCTTGGATCCAGCCAAGTTGATTAAATACAACTTATTATTCCATACCGATAGATTTTCTTCGAGTGATGTTAAAATAAGATAGCATTAGGCAATTGGATTGTAATCATTCCATTAATAAAAACCAATTGTGGGTGGAAACCTTATCTGATCCATGAGGTCGACAGTGCAGCCTCTGTGGATTCGTGTGGGATTAATCGAATCGAAGGGCTTCAATATCTTACGTTAATTAGAAAAATTAAATTGCTCCCCAATTCAAATATGAATAATTCCGTCGGACTAAACATGACATCCTATGTTAATTGTTTGGATTTGGGAATTCATCATATGGGCCGCCTCATGGAGATGGGCCTCTTCTGTGTTTGTATAGAGCTTCATCGCATTTACAACCTAAAGTATGTGAGAACGATTTGGTCCAATTTAATCTTTTGCAGCCCACTGGCTTTTTTTTTTTCCCTAGATTTTTCGCCTGGAACATTATTAATTCAGCTTATTAATGGCTTAATTAGTTATGACAGAGATCATTAAATAAGCAAACTCTGAAAGTCCATGCAACTTGCTTTTGACCGATAAATAACCCATCTCGCCTTTCAACATTGATATGGATCTTGGGTTTAGGCAGAATGATTCTTTTTCAAGTGCGAGATCATGTGACCGACACAGCATCAACTTATTTTTAAAAATTTATAAAAGAATGCCTTAAATGGAAGATTGGCAAAAGAACGCTAGTTTAGGGTGAGCATAAAAAAACTCGAATCTTGTTAAGCATTTAATGGCAACATAGTCCGGATTTCCCTTTAGAACTATGCTTTAATACATTGTTTCAAGATAAGCTATCATAAATTCGAAAAATATGCTTAGACTAGGCACTTATTCATGGTGGAATTAATGACTACCTGATTAAAGAAGGCTCCCGATGTCATCACCCTCGTACAAACCTGCTTGAAATTGGAATGACTAACATTTGCAGGAGTCGCCCAAGTGACTAAAGTTTGTTCATTGCACGATTCATAGAATCACCACCGTGCACCTACACTACTGACAAACCTAATTTTGGAATCGGTCGTACCCTTTAATGGACTACAATATACTTATTTTCGATATCGAAAAAGTAAATTAAAAAAAATTGGGCAGTATTATAATTCAATATATCTGAGCAAGTGCATTAATATTCGATCTAGCACGTGAACAGAACACATTAAGAATCCCGTTGCATACCTGCCACGTGATCTTACATTTTAATTAGACATTATGCAGGAGGCGAGCATGAGATCTTGACCACCTCGAAATCAAAAAGCGCAAACGCTTTTGTGAAAATTGTGAGATCAGCGTGCCTAGATAATCAATGAGACACGTAACTTATGCACTTTAGTCAGAGCAAATTCATAAAGATCTTCTCGTTCATAATCATCAAATAATAGATATAAATATACACATCGGTTCCCGATGCAAAAAAGTAAAACGAAAATGGGTATGATATTAATTAGATATCTCTAGGCAATTAATGACAGATCTCATACTCTCATGTTGTTGTTCTTTTGATAAAAACGATATGCCTTCATCTTCTATATGGCCCGGTGTGGCGTGCGTGAAGAATCCCATTGCGTCCTTGTTACGGAATCTTACACTTTAATTGGTTATGCAGAAAGCACGATGAGATCTAGACTGTTTCAAAATTGAGAAGCATGCACTTCTTGAAAATAGTGAGATTCGCCTGCCTAGGCAATCGTTGAGAACTTATGCGCTTTAATCACAAAAATTCGCAGAAATTGTCTCGTTCATACTTTACAATTGTCGACTAATATATATATTATATATATTACTCAAGAGTTTAAGATTAGGTGTACCTAAACATTTTCATCGTACATGAACAAAAAAGGTAAGTAACCGTTCAGTCATTGTCCGCATCTGCTTAGTTGGCCTGGGCTGTAAATTTGGTGGGAGATCATCATCGTCTATTTTTTAAATGGCGAGGATATAATATAAGATACAACGGAAACATATTCTCCACTAGTACCGTGCAAACGACGCCGTCTCGTACAAGTCATTTTTGTCCTTTAATCTCTCGGGACCAACGCCTAAATATATATAATTTTTACCTGTCACTACGGTTGGCCCCAACCAATGAGCAAGAAGATAAATAGTTTCTCTTATATAAAAACTATTTTCCAATGCGAAGTCCAAAGCTTCCAAACCCCTCCGGGCCACCGTCTATATGCACAATAAATTAATAAACCAATAGATTATTACTCAGTGTAACTATACTATATTATCTATTCAGGTCATTTACAAAAGAGATAATTGGGACTCGCATAAATAAGCAATAATTCAAGCATATTTTTGCATACTTCTATGAGCTTTATTAGGGATAATTACACAAATAATATGTAATATTTGTCTCAATATGCAATGTGGTTTGTAAATTTTTAGTTTGTTCAATGTAATCCACGAAATTTAGCTTAATGTGCATTGTTGTCCATGGATTTTTAATTTATTAAATATAATCATTGAACTTTTCTACACGTTTAATCTAATCCCGAACTATATGAAAATATTCAATGTTATTAATGTACATTGGACTAGTTCAAGTTTTCGCCCCATTCATCAAGGAATATTTTGGTTGCTTTTGGCGGATTGCTTACTACTAGGTTGGATCGGATGTCAACCTGTGGAGGCACCATTTGTTACTATTGGACAAATTTCTCCTTGTGTTTTCTTCTTGTTCTTTGCCATAACGCCCATTCTGGGACGAGTTGGAAGAGGAATTCCTAATTATTACACAGATGAGACTGATCACACCTGATTAGTTCACAATGCTCCTTTATGTTAATGAGTAGCTCGTGTTCATGGACTTCATTAAAAAAAAATAAAAAAATTAAAAGTTTAGTGACCACATTGCATATTGAATCAAAATTTGGAGATCATTTGTGCCATTTTCTCACTTTATTACTAGTCACATCATTCTTGTTCACAAGGGAACAATGAACCCCATACTGATTATGCGAGCTAGCTGGAAAGTCACAAGCCATAATGGAACTCATGTGTGTGCATATCTGGACCGAATGTTATTTTATACACATCCGACATTACATCGGAGCATATGTATCATTTATAATGAATATGTTTAACCAAAAAATTAGATAAATTATTGAAAAAATATATATATTAAACCACACAACGAAGTATGTGTAGACATAAGGGGAAGCAAATGAATAAACCGAAGGCGTGAAAAGGAGCCAACCCGGGTTCAACATAGGTATCATTAACGTACGGATTAAGGGCAATAATGTAGTGGTAATGGCCCACTGTTTCGAAGGAACCAAAGCAATCAGGAACATAAACCACTCTTAACAAAGCATGGGGCGAAGAACAATTCGTGACTCTCGAAAAAGGAGGGGTCTCATCTTGATTAACGAGGTGAAAGGAGCTTAATTAAAGTTATCGCTCCATAATTAGGAGAGCTCGATGCTTTTCCACCGAGGACGGAAATGGGCACTCGATCGCAATGTTATCTCAACGGAAAATATTTCTTATCGTTCCATTGAATCACCACTGTCGAATCAGGTTGGAGCCAACAAGATTACAAATACGTGCCGTTGAGTCAGATTGAGGCAGACAGCAAGTCGGCGATCACATGAGCTGATCATCATCGTTCCCGCGAATCATGTGCCGTGATGATTCGGAGGTAACTGATGATACGATAATTTCCTAATGCACTGACTATTTGGAGGTCATCGATGATACAACAGTTTCCTATGCACTGACTAACAATCTTTTCAAAGAAATCTCGTCCTTGAAATATTTAGTTGGAAAAGAAAAATATGAAAATTGATAGTTGTTCATTGTGTGAATAGGAGAATACGAGCGATGCTTGCATCGTCATTGAACAATATATGATGGAGCTCTCATACATGTCCAAAGGATGATATAACCCATTAATGCATGTAACTAGAAGTTACCAATGAGGAAGTACATTTACTCACCTAGGATTTCTCAAATCTCAACATTCCAAACATCGACCGTACCCAAATTAAATTCATTAAATATCCTTTTCACCCCCAAAATATTGTCATAGAAAAATCTAACAAGGACACCACAAGTGTAAATTAATTTAAGATTTACAGTCTTTCGATTATGTTACTGTCTTAAGATTCGAGAAAGACATGAAGATCTGGAACCATAGGTGAATGTTTCCGAGTGTCCATCGCCTGTTGCGCACTAAAATATTTCAGTGCCATGATCAAGTGATTTCATAAATCAACGTGGAGATTCGTCACGAACACTAGATGAGATCAATAGGGCACGAGCTTAGGAGAAGATGTAGATCCATGATCCAACTCCATATTGTCATCGATTCGAACTTTGAAAGACGGACATGTATTTTGTCTTATCAGCTCGACCAGGACCAGAAAATTAATCAATCATCTAATGACTGCTCTACCCACTAATTAGGAGGGCGCGATTATTCCAATCTTGTGGGTCATCGCGCTGTCACTTGCTCCTTCACTGCATAAGACCTCCCTCTCTCGGAGAGCCTTTCTTCTCTTTCGACTGTGTGCACTGGCCAATCAGTCGCCTTCCTTTTTCGTTTCGATTTTTGTTTCTTCGTAAAGATCGATGTTCTCCCCTGTCTTGGTTAGATGAAGCTTCCTTCGACTAGTCTTTTGATTGGTTGGTGAGCTATAAACATGGACGTCGCCGTCATTAATTGAGCTTGCATAAGGATGACGTGCTTGTAGCTTATGGACACCAATCAGAGATGCGGTTGAAAGAGAATATAATCCTTAATTTCAGTTCTAGTGTCCCTTCATGATAATCGAACGAGATTTTAAAGTCGGCCCTAGGCCTTTCGCTCAAACATTGGCTGATTACACTGGACTAATAGGGTTCACAATCCTGCGATATACCGAATGAAGAAAGGTAAATCAATCTTAAGGATTTCGAAATCCTGTACGATGCCAACTATATCTAATTAGGAGAACATTGTGTGGAAACCCTAGTGACGAGGTTGCTCAAGCAATAGTTATGTATCTTCCTCGCCCAACATCTAGGTCGTTGCAATTGACATACTCTCATGAATTTCTCTTAATCAAGGCCACCCAAAGAACATGGACCTATATGTTCAAAGAAATCGTTCGGGGTGTGTGGAAAGAGGAGGCCACGGCATAGCCTAAAAAATTAGCCTAGTGCTGAAAGAATTCCTGACACCTCATATGCCCTTAAAAGACATAATGAAGATACCTTCCTTCGATATTTTGTTTTTCCAATCCACGAAACGCTTCATATCCAGTGATTTCTATGCAGAACAGCTCTATTTGCAAGGTCGAAGATTGTCATTTCCTCGATGGAAAAGGAGGAGGAATTTTGCGGGCCTTAAAGGATCTACAAAGAGATGCTAAAGCTGTACAAGGTTGTTGGCCATGAGTGGGGCAGGCTTTCCTCCATGAATGAAAAGACAGCTACAGATCAACAAGAGTGGGGTATTTCTCTTTTTAAGTCTCTTGGAGCCGAGTAACAATGCCGAACCATCAAATTATTGATTCAAGTATCTTGCAAGTTTGCAACCCAAGTACATCAGCTTTGGCATAAAATATACCGACTATACTTTCGCATACAAATAAATAGACGGTGCTTTTGCATGTTACAAGGAAAAGGCTCTTTGGTAATGTAGCGAACGGCTTGGGAGCGTCTCGGTGGGTGATGATGCAACGGGTGGGTCAATAATTACCCATTTTGGATAATCTTAATTTGTGGAGAAGAAGGGCGAATGGGCAAGCTTGTAGCCTTGGTAGAAGGATTGAAGGGAGCAGTTGGAGAGGAGGGAAAGGAAAAGTGGTCATTGACTACTTGAGTTGAAAAATGGCAAAGCCATCGTAGTGGTTGGTCTTGACAAGGGACTAGGACCATGCATAATTTCTTCATGGCCTTAGATGTCCGTGGAAGAAAAAGAAGGGCTATGTAGTTTTATGAGGCTAGCTAGATGTATGTGGAATCAAATGAGATGATGAACAAGAAGTCAAAGCTTGATGACGATTGGTAAGATGCTGAAAGCTTTTAAATTTTCCCCTGAAAAGGGGGAAGACTTTGAACTAGGAGATCGTTTTCTTCAACGATGATGATTTTTATAATGACGGAGAGGAGACTTTGGTTGATTATGATTCGATCTAAAATTAGGTCAGTCAACTTGGATGAAGCGATTATTAATTAGCTTATATCAAAATTTTAAGTTATGAAAAAATAAATGCTACTTTTGTTACTTCCAGCTAATTAATATTTATTTAACTATGTCATGAATGAAAGATGTTAAGTATTGAAAAAGGGGTTTAACTAGCATTCACACATGAGAAATATTGTTTAATGGAAATAATATAAATACATTTATTATTTGACATAATCAAAAATTTCTCTTATCGAGAAACATTTAGATACATGAAAAACAAGTTAAAATGATTTTATTATATATAAATGAAAACAAAAAATAAAAATCAAACCAAAGGACACCTGAGTTATTTAGGAAATTCTCAAAGTAGTGAGTTTGATTTCTAGAGAAAATAGAAACCATGGACAAAAGAAAAGAAGAAAAGGGAGGGTTAATAGTTTTTCTCTATGATCAAATGGATGGAATCAAAATTAGGTAATTAGGTAATTATGCACTTATAGGAAGTGAGAACAGAGAATTGGGTGACTATTGAATCCATTTATTCTCAATGACGTGATAGACTAGTCTTCGTCGAAATGACGTCTTCGAAAATGCACCATCTTTGCAAGTGGTGTACCTATAAATGATGTTAACAAGTTGTTTCTTTCTCTTTCGAATCATGTCTCGTCTTGATTTCCCCAATCATCATCGCTTACACGTTTAAAGTAGCCCAAAAATCTTCCCTTACACGTCACGCCACTTTTTTTGTTGCAAAATCTATGAATAACAATTACAAAGATGTATAATCATTAATGGATAAATCAATGATACAGGAGACCTTCAAAAGGATACTTTCAAGGAAACTCAGATATTTACTTCACTAATATTCTCTTGAACATCAACAAAACTGAAAGGTGCTCATTTTTTAAAATAAGATTAATTTTTTATGTCGAATAATAAATAAGTAGTCAACTAGTTAATTTTATGGTTGGTGTGTCCATGCAAAGTATGAATAGGAGATGGCCAAGATGTATTGTACACCATAATATGACATGAAGATTGAATCACAAAGAAGAAAAAAAGACTAGGTCGAATTCATCAGCAGAAAAAAAAACTATGTAGCGTCTGACTTTCTCCACTGCATTGGAGAATTATGGCAAGAGGGAAATCGCCAAACGCAAGTGTGGTCGCTGTCATTTTTGGAAAGAAGTGAAAAGGAGAGAACCTCGAAAAATGAAATTTCAAAAAAAAAAAAAAAAAAAAAAAAAGGAGAGAAGGAAAAAGAATGAAAGAAATTTGAAAAGAAGGAAAAAAAAAGATGGAAAAGTTGGACGCAGCCACATCGGGTTGTACGGACGGACCCCATCTCCGATGGAGAGGTGGGGACTTGAAGGAATCTCTCTGACCCTTTCGTCCTTTTTGTTTGATAGATTGATTGTTCCAACAATTATTTCTTGACATGTATCCTATACTCAGATCTCTCCATCTTCCTCAAAAGTAAGTTGGGCATCATCCTTTGCTAAAATCTTTCATTTTTTCAAAAGGAGAATGTAATAATATCATGTGTAGTATACAATATAGACATTACCAATAATTTCACCTATCTCGTAGCATTTCACATTCTTTAACAGGGGTCTAAATCTATTAACAGAAACTATGCGATTGCAACGAGCTTGACTTATTCACAATAAATCTTCTCGTTTTCTAGTAAATTATTTTACAAAAATGAGCAATCAATAATTGATTTTGGTAAAATTTTTCATTCTAATTAATATAAATTGAATAGTCAAATTATATAATTTTTTAAAGTAAAATATTTTTGGGTAGTGGCACCATCAACAGCTTTTGTCAGGGTTGAGGACCCTCATTGAAGCAGTGGCAAGGGTCCTCTTGGGAGGGCAGGATGTGTTACGAAATCGCACGTCGATTCCAGAAAAATAACACTCGCAAACAATTCTCCGGATGAATATAGTAATAAAAGAGCAGAATCGGATTAACACGCGCCCAGGAAAATTTGTTATCGAAGTTCACCCAAACCCTGGGCTACGTCTCCGCGCAGAGACTCGCGAATCCACTAGACTTCGAAAAAGTTGGAATACAACGACGATCTTCTCTCAAGATCGGGTACAAAGAGATTGAGAACTCTCATCAAGAAAAACTCACTTTTTTCTTCTCTCTTTTTCTCGCCTCTCTATTTCCTTTTTCGTCGTGACGGCTAGGGTTTTTCCATCGCTAATATATGTGCATTCACTTTTAACCTAAAAGGAAATCTAATAGAAAAGAAAAAAAGCCCATAAAAACAAATATTTGGCTTTATCTATAACAATCTCCCACTTGAAGACAAATATACCCAAGCACCAAGCAACTTTGCATCCATCTTCTTCAAAAAAAATAGTAGTTGTGAAACTTGTGCCTCTCGCGATACTCCTCATCAATCAACATGGAGTAATACCAATGGTAGTAGTACGGAAAATATGCTTCTCTCTCGTCTACTACCTTGGTCATCATGTCACCTGGATTCTTCGAGCCATCAATCTTTTGTAGCTTTAATTTATTATCTTTCAATGCCGACCGATAAAGTGATAACGCTTCTTGATATGTCTAGTCCTTGAGTGATAAGCCGCATTCTTTGCTAAGTGCACCGCACTTTGACTATCACTCCACAATCTTGTACTCGATTTGGCTGTTTTCGATGTAACTCCTCCATATAATCTTGTAACCACATGATTTCCTTGGAGGCTTCGTAATCGCTACATATTCTCGCTCTCGTTGTCGATAAAGCAACTACTTTTTGTAGTTGAGATACCCAACTCACCGCTGTACTCGCAATTGTAAAGACATATCCGGTGGTACTCTTACCACTATCTCGATCACCCGAATGATCCGCATCTACATAACCCCGCAACTTTAGAGATGTACCACTATAACAAAGTGAGTAATTGGAAGTACCGCTAGATATCTCAATATCCATTTAATCGCATTCCAATGCTCTCTACCCGGGTTGTGCATATATCGACTCACAACTCCCCCTTTGCTTGTGCAATGTCCGGTCTCGTGCTCACCATGGCATACATCAAACTCCCCACCGCCGATGCATATGGAACTACCGCCATCTCATCTTTCAAAGCCCGAGTGCTTGGACACATATCCTTGGAAAGTTTGAAGTGATTCGCTAAAGGAGTTACAACCGGTTTTGCCTTGTCCATGTTAAATCTCTTTAACACCTTGTTCACATAGTCTTCCCGCGACAACCATAATTTCTTATTTTTCCCTGTCTCTAATGATTTTCATGCCTAAAATATTCTTGGCCTCTCCCAAGTCTTTCATAGCAAACCGTGATGATAACATCTTTTCACTTCTACGATTCTCTTCATATTGGAACTAGCCACCAGCATGTCATCCACATATAAAGATAAATACACAATGTCACCATCATCATATTTGCGAAAATAAACACGGTGATCAGACTCACAAAGTGTGTAAATCCTTTTCTTGCATGAAACCATCAAATTTTAAGTACCATTGTCGCGGAGCTTGTTTCAAGCCATACAAGCTTTTCTTCAAGCGACATACCATGTGCTCCTTACCTTTGACTTCAAAACCCTTAGGTTGTGCCATGTATAATTCTTCATCTAAGTCACCATGTAAAAACGCTGTTTTTACGTCTAACCGCTCAAGATAAAGATCCTCCACCGCAACTATACTTAGCGGAACTCTAATTGATGTCATTTTCACTACGGTGAAAATATCTCGGAGTAGTCGATCCCTTCTTTTTAGAAAAGCCCTTAACTACAAGTCTCGCCTTGTATCTAATACTACCATCCGCTTCATTCTTAATCCCGTACACCCATTTGTTTAATAAAGTTTTTTTTACTGTGGGCAACTTGGTCAACTCCCAAGTTTTGTTCTCAAGCAACGAGCTCATCTCGTCTTTCATAGCACACTCCCACCGCAAGTGAGACGTGTCCGCCTTTGCCTCATTGTAAGTTTCCGGTTCTCCCGAATCGTATATAAGACATGACTTAGAACAAGATTAGCCGATGGATCAAAAATTACCTTTGGCTTTCTCACACGTGTAGACCTTCTCAAGACAGTACTTCAAGGTCATTCGTTTGTTCCGAATCACTGCGTTCTTCTTGAACTACCTCTTCACCGATAATAGGCTCATCTTGAACCTCTCTTTCGGGTGAACTTTGATCTACCGGAAACATCTTCACGGGCATTGTGTCTAATTCAACATATTCGATTGTACTACCTTCTCATGCTCGTCTACGTCCGACGATCCTTGTACATCTTTTCTTCATGGAATACCACATTGCGATTTGCGGATAACTTTATTATTCTCATAATCCCAAAGTCTATAACCATACTCGTCGCCACCGTATCCGATAAAGACGCACTCGGGACTTAGCATCAAGCTTTTTCCTATCCTCCCCGTCAATCAAAGCATATGCAATACAACCAAACACCTTTAAATGTGAATAATTAATCTTCTTACCCGACCACCGCTCCCGTGGTATTTCTCCATCCAACGCACTAGATGGACTTCGTTGATAAGATAAAATGTGCATCAACGTGGCAGCCCATAAGTGTAGCGGGAGACCCGCGTGTAGTCTCATGCATCTCGCACGTTCTAGAATAGTCCTGTTCATTCTTTCAGCCTACACCGTTCTCTTGAGGAGTTCTAGGAACAGTCTTTAGCCCGTGTATGCCTTCTCGACTCAGATAATTTGCAAATTCTTTACTTGTGTATTCACCACCATTATCGATTTCAAAGCTTTAATCGATAACTCGTTTCTTTTCTACCATAGTCTTCCACATCCCGAACATCCCGAATACTTCGATTTTTCTTTAAGAGCATAGACCCAAGTCTTTCTTGTTGCATCATCAATGAAGGTGACAAAATATCTCTTACCACCATAAGAGAGTTCCCGAGCGGGTCCCCATACATCGGTATGAACCAACTCTAGCTTTCGGCCTTTATTTTGTTGCCCATTCAATTGAAAACTAACACCTTCTCGTTTTTCATAAATGCAACTCTCACAAAAATCTAACTCAACTTTTGTAAACCCGGAAGTAATTTCCTCGAGTGTAATTGCTTTACACCTTTTCACCAAGATGTCCCAAACGATAATGCCAAAGAGTAGATAAATTACTCGTAGCCATTGTAGTTGCAACTATATCACCGATATTGTCTCCTTGGAGAAGGTAAAGTGTACCTATACGCTTTCCCTTTGCTACTACTCTTATCCCCGAGGTTATCTTCCACTCTCCACCCAAAGGTTATTACCAAACCTTCTTGGTCAAGTTTTCTTGGTTGAAATCAGATTTTTCTTTAATTTTGGAATATGCCTAGTTTCACGCAAAACTAGATGTCCTCCACCCGAGATGTTCACAGTCACGGTTCCTTTCCCAACAATTGGACACATGTGGCCGTTTCCCACAACCACTTGTCCAAAATCTCCACTAGCATAATCATCAAATATGTCTCTTTGCGAGGTGCAATGAAAAGAAGCGAGTAATCAATAAACCATTTATCCGTTGTCAAATCAAACCCCGTAGACAAACACAAGTTATCTAGCAAAGATTTATCGCTAACTACATTAGCACCTTGATTCTCATCTTGCCGCTTCTTTTTGTAGGCTTCACATTGAAACCTCGGTGTCCGGTTTTGTGACAAAACCAACACTCATCTTTTGCAACCCGTCTCTTACCCCTTGATTGTGATCCGCCACGACCGCTGAAATTTCCTCTACTTTTACTTCTTCCACGGTTCTCCACCGCAAGTGCCGTTGAAGATGTAGATGCAAAAAGATTATCTCCACTCCGAGACTTTCCTTCGCATCTCTTCATCCATGATACTACTCACAGCATCATCAAGAGTTAAATCATCCTTCATGGTGCTCGAAATTCCCCGCACCGCGGTATTGTAGCTTTCTCGGAAGAGAACATAAAAATAATAAAGCTTGAAGCTTCATATCTAAATTTATGCCTCGCGGATTCTAATTGACCCGTGACTGCGTGAAACTATTAATATGCTCGCCACGTAATCTCTATCGATAACTTCATATTAACCAGTTTCTTCAAAGAAAATACCCGATTTGATGTGGATGGCTTCTCAAAAATATTTGTTAGAATATCCATGGCTTCTTTTGCAGTTTTTGCTTTCGCGATGTGGTACCCTGTCTTTTTCGTCAACCCTAGACGAATCGCACCTAACGCCTTTCGATCAAGGATTTTCCATCCGCTTCGCCGTCGGATCCACTTCCGCCATCTCGGGTTTCCAACCCTCAAGTGGTGCATAGAGATCTTTTTGATAAAGATAATCCTCTATTTGTAGTTTCCACCATCCGAAATCCTCTCCATTGAACTTATCGATTCCGATTTTATCTTCGCCATCCCGTTTGCTTTCAATCGAACGTCACCGAAAACCCTCGATGTTCTCGATTAGCCAACCCAAGCTCTGATACCAGTTGTTACGAAATCGCACGTCGATTCCAGAAAAATAACACTCGCAAACAATTCTCCAAACAGAATATAGTAATAAAAGAGCGGTAATCGGATGAACACGCCGAGGAAAATTTGTTATCGAAGTTCACCCAAACCGGGCTACGTCTCGCGCGAGGCACTCGCGAATCCACTAGACTTCGAAAAAAGTTGGAATACAACGACGATCTTCTCTCAAGATCGGTACAAAGAGATTGAGAACTCTCATCAAGAAAAAAACTCACTTTTTCTTCTCTCTTTTTCTTGCCTCTCTATTTCCTTTTTCGGCGTCGTGCGACGGCTGGGTTTTTGCCATCGCTAATATATAGGTACCACTTTTAACCTAAAAGGAAATCTAATAGAAAGACAAAAAAGCCCATAAAAACAAATATTTGGCTTTATCTATAACAGGATGATCCTACTCCAAATGCGGCCGAGGGACACGCGGCCCCTGTCCTATCTACGGCATGGATTGCATGCAAACCTCACTGGCTAGTGGAGTGGATCGTGCTGCCCTCGTGGCGATGAGCAAGGGTCGGCTACGAGTGTGATACTAGCGAGAGAATTAATCAACCAAACTAAATGATGTTAAATTAACGAGGTCAGAAAAGCCAAAACAAGATAAATATGTTATTGAAAAAAAAAATTAAGAAATCTAAAGGAGGTATTATTAGAAATAGTGTGTTCTGCTACCAACGAATGTTTTTACTAAATATATAACAATTTGCCTCAAATGAGAGTCATTTACTTATGATAGATATGTTTACCAAACATAAATAGCTTTTATTTAGAATGACAGGTAACCTAATCTCTAGGTTAGAAAATAGATGAAGCCTAATGGTTATTTTTTTGTAAATGGTGAGAGATCCTATCTTGTCGTTAGATTATTTGATCGTACAAGCTTGAAGCTCCTGATATTTTTGCTTCTCGTGTCTTTATTCTTTGTTAATCATGCACCGTGATTACAAATTCTTTAACAATGGAAACATTATCTCAATAATTGATAGCGACAAATTGCGGGTCATTAACATGAACTTAGACTCAGTCATCGGTGGTCATTCCATTAAATATTGATAAATGCGCAAGCGGAGATAATCCCTTGCGCAATCATGAAAACATTGAACTTTTAGATAAAAAGAACCCTAAATTAGAAGTGGCTATACACCAGAGTACTTGAAAATGGACTAATATGATCTTCTTCTTATCTAAAATGGCAAATATTGCTAAGCATTTTAAGGATATTGCTCGATTAATTTCTAACTTATCTAGCTCTCACAGAGAGAGAGAGAGAGAGAGAGAGAGAGAGAGAGAGGAGGAGGAGGAAGAGAGAGAAACCTAATATGATCATCCCGTTGAAGAGTTTTATATATAAAAAAAGTAACCAGAAATATCCAAAAAAATTGTAAGTAACTACACATTCACAGATAGATTATTGACAAGTGGAAGAAACATACGTGCTGATCATTCAAACCAACTGTGCATCTAAATAATGAAAAGGATCCGTGAAGAATAGCACTTATCGGCACTATCTTATAACCAGTCCATTTGGTTAGGAAGCAATCAAAGAGGCTTCTGTGGGGCTAATTACACTTTGTGATCTTGATATGATCATGGTGGCAGAATGATGAGTCGATGATGTCTAAGAGGAAATCTAGGTAGAAGTACGGATGACTTTCGTTTATAGGTTTTGCGATGAATCTCAGCCGAGCGTGTCGAACATCAATGGTGGAACAGAGGAGGCTGCTCTTGGACAAAACGATAATCATGAGCAAGTCCTACTTCCATCCTCACATCCTCAAAAAAGACAAACTATATGCCAATCTCATCAACTCCCTCGCCTTATACAAATCCATTATTTCGACAACGAAGGTTTGACAGCAAGATTGACATGATTGCTAGAAAAGCTTTCAAAGCAGTTGAATGATCGTACGTTTGACAAGGCGAATTTCATGTATCCTAATTATATCAACCTGTAACTTCTGATCTTGACAGAATGGATCCACGAATGCTTATTGGGAAACTTACTCTAGGCCCTTCGCGCGTCCTGTATCGAATTTACCTTTTCTGAAGTGGAGTTTCGACGTGTTTTCGTCCTCATTCTTGAACCGCTTTGCTGAACTACGTTCGTTAGTGTTTGCCTGTCTATGTCTTGTTGGTGTAGATCTTGTTACAACTTAAATTACACCTTAAGAATTTATTATATTGTTTTTACTTTGTTTCATGATTCATGAGAGATAGTCTCGTAATTTTAATATTTTCACTGTACTGGGATAATATATTTGTATAGGCCATGTGAGGAAAAGAGAACCATATTATAAAAAATGAATGATCTAAATAACTGTCAAAGAACTAGATTTCATGAATAAGGAGTGATAGTAGTTCTCCTTATATTTTGATATTAGGGTTTGTTTGTTTTGTAGAAAATAAATGTTTTGAAAAATATTTTCTTAAAAATGATCTCTTGTATTACTTAAAAATAATTAATCAATAACATATATTTTCATTATTGTTAATAATTTATATCCAAACAATTTCGCAGATGATGAATGTATTTTACTTTTATTCATTTTTATAAACGATAAAGTTATTATTTTTACGAAATTATTTCTTAGACAATATATTTTTCGCGAAATAAACGCACCCTTAATCTCATCTCTTAATATTAGTGCCCGACATAATTCCAACGAGGATTTGTTTAATGGTGTGTTTTGGGCTTGGAATCTGAAAGGAATTGACCTTTCGCTGCATCGTGCTTTGATACAATAAGGTGAATATTCTTAAAAAATTCCGGTTTTGCACATAAAGGTCATCATTTCAAGGGACAATTCTCTTTTTCATTTTTTTTTTGTTACAACAGAGTATATTTGTTGCATCATTACATGGCAATGGAGCTAATTTATGAAAGCCCATCATTTCCTGCTGGCCACATTTTTTTTTTAATTCCACGTTGTCAATTACGTATGTGATTGGAGGAGAAATGCAGGTGAAGGAAAATCAAGAATCTAATGCGTAGACACTGGACCACACAAATCATGAACATGAAGATGCCCTAATGAGAACTAAACTTGGTGGACCATGCACACAATTTTTTAAATATTTTTTTCTAATTTCTATTTCCCTAAAATATATAACGAAGTTTCGTTCCAATTTAGTACAGTAGCCGTCTTCCCAAATTCAGAAGGAAAAGCAAGGCTGGTTTTCCATAATCCAGTTGCAAATCTTTTTTATATTTTTCCCCTAAAAAAGATAGCTTTACTTTCTTAATCACATGGGGTTAATCAAGTACATAAGTTGATAATGTCAAGAAAAAGTGTCGCTCAGGTTGCAATTTGTTTTTTTATTCTAAGTAAACAAAATTAAAAATGCTCTTTATATATGAACCTGTGTATCCTCATGCAAGAACAAGAGAGGGAAAAAAGAAAAAAGAAAAACATAAAATGACATAGTTGTGCGTATATAAGCAACTGTGTATCTTTACTCTTCTTCACCATCACCCTTCATTCCCCGTCCTCATCATCCTCTCTCCCTCTCTCCCTCCCTCCCCCTCCCTCCTTCCCTCCCTCCCTCCCCTCCCTCTCTCTCTCTCTCGCTCTCTCTCTCTCTCTCCCTCTCTCTCTCTCTCTCTCTCTCCCTCTCTCTCTCTCTCTCTCTCTCTCTCCCTGCTGATGCTCCTTATCTCGCCCGCCACCTCCCATGTTCCTGTTCTCTCTTTCATCCCTTTCGTCGCCACGGCAGCCACCGCAGCATCCTCGATATTCTTCTTCTTGCTCAGGATCTTTTTCCCCTCGATGGAGGCCAAGAAAAGAGAGATCATTCTTTGCTAGAAATCACCATTGATGTGTCTTTTATCACATGGATTTTATTCTCGGCCATATCTTTTTGCCATGTCTTTTCTTCCACTGATCTGTTGTTGTCCTTTTTTCCTTTTACTTTACCCCATTTTTCCCTGCTAAAAGTTTTGGGATGGAGTTTTCATCAGCTAGGGCTTATTTACAACATCGAAGACATTGACATCAGGAATCTTTGAAGTATTCCCTTTTAATTTCCTGTTCTTGACAATGCTCCGGACCATAGTTCTTCCTGTTCTTCTTTTGCTCTTATTCCATTTGTTTTTATCTCTCATTTTTTTGGCAAACTTTTATTTCCATCTTCAGAGGGCCAAATATTTCACTGTAGAACGTTTGTCAAAGGATCGGCAAGCAGCTGCTCACAGTCATTTGTTTGCAGGTGCAGCATCATCAAGATTCACACACGATTTCACGGCATAGGCATGAATTTTGCCGACAGAGGTTTAGTATTGAGAATCTTGATGATGCTGCATCAGCAATCGATGACTAGTATCCCATTATCCACGGCCCTAGGTTAACTTATTGAGTATTTGAAGAATTGTATACATAATTTCAGGGACTTTTCTTATCCTCTGGATATAAAATGCCTTATTAGACTGTAACGACGTGTTCATATATATTTCTTTCCTCCTGTCATTTCTAAGTGATTAATTGAATTAGTGGGATGTCTTGTACATTCACCAATTAATTGCAGCAACGCCAAAGCAGCTAGCTTGCGTAAACACAGAAGGAGGAAGTGCTCAGCCAACGAGTGATCCTGAAGTTTCCTTGGCATAAAGGGTAAGATACTTACTATCCTTTGTAATCTGTCAGCAGTAACCTAGATTAATTAACCCATGTTGCGCATAATCTGTCAAGCAAATTCAGTGCCTTAGCGAAACTTTTGATTTTTATATCGAATGCATATATAAGATGAGAAAAATGTGGTTTTGAGCGCTCAATTACTGCTTTTAGGACTTGCAACTGCAAGTGGTTGAAGCATAGACCAAATAGAGTTTTGAATTGCAAAATAACATGATTGTCATCTTGATTAAATTCGATTGGCTTGTTCCGCCACATATTATAAGGTGGAGCCATTCCATATGATGCTTCATTTCTTCCTATCGACGGCAATGTTTGTTGAGCACATTAAAAATTTTGTCAAAACAAGATTGTTTTCGCTAGTAGATAGGATTTGAAAGATCTCACACTAGTAGCTCAACTTATAGGAATTTGGATAACATTTTGTATTTTGAAATTGAATTATCTTCATAAAAGGATGAGTTAATCTTTTTTATGAAGAAGACTTATTTCTTTTGCCTCTAGCAATGCAGCTGCCAACTTCTATATCTTTAGATCGATCTTAAGTGTGGTAACAGGATATTATGTAGACAATATTTAGCAACTGTCTTCTACAAAAATAAATGAGATATCGTTCGCCAACATAGAAGATAAGCCAAAAGGAAGAGGGAACTTGGCACTGAATTGCGATGTCTCTCATTTTCCAGAGCCAGTTAACATTAATTTATCAAGATTAGGAGGTTTTTGTTCATGATTATTTCAATCTAATTTCTCGATTGAATTTCTAGGGGGAAAATACATATCTTATTCGGACTAGCCCCTCAAAAGTTTATGCATTATAATTCTAGAGTTGTGTTTATTGTTTGTATGTCGTACAAGATTTTCATTGCATATGCTGGATTTCTTGAAAAAGTATATCTAATTTGAGCTCGCTTAGCCAATGTTGCATTGAGAGTACCCTTAACTAAGAGCTAATTAGTATCACATGCCACTCTTTTATATTAGAAAGGTGAAGCTTAGAAGAATTAATTAAAAGCCTCTTTTAATGAGAACGGGGTTAGAAAAACGACGGATTTCAAGAAACAAATTTAAGATGCAACTATTGCGTCAATGGCATATTTTGGGAGGCACTAGCTCTCGTGCAGGGGGAAAGGAGGAGGAGAAGAAGAAAAGTCCTCTTTTTGTGGCAAGTGACAGATGAAATTTCCACCCTTTGCTTGAGGTCCACACTTCACATGGTGGGAGGAAGAAAAAGGCAATGATGGAGTACAACTGAGAGATCACACCAGAGAATTAGTGTAAGACAGGAAGATATTTTCCCGTGTACTTTCAGAAATTGTGCATGGGTGGATTTTTGTGGAAACTATGGTTCTCGTGGCCTTTCGAGGATGTGATATCTACTTTTTTGTCTCATCAATCCTCCTAGAATGATTTCACATGACGGTGGATATTCGTAAGTATGATGTGAAAAGTTAGTTCTCTTCCAATAATTGATTTCCTCATGTTTTTGCACTATAATATCCTCTATGTATATACCGTGGTGTGAAATTTGGGGATGTTGTGGAAACCAGCCTTTTAACTGGGATGCAAGACTACTACTATGCAAATTAATGGTTTAGCGTCTGCTATCTCTTCTTGTTAACAAAGTTTGAGTTAGGGTTTTCGGAGTCAGGACTATAGAAGATTTTCATCCTCGTGGTTTCATCGATTAATCGTTTTCTTATTCTATCCAGGCCGCTGTCGACTTATTAAACCTAAAGTAGCTATGAATGTAATTAGCTTAACGATCTTGATTTTCAAGGGGAAAAAACAAAGGCCGTTTTAACGTTCTTTACTATTGTGCTGAGTGCGTTCTTGTGGTTCTGGTTTTGGGTCGTTGGCATCTGGTGTCCCGTGTTCTGGTCCGCTGTGTGCTGTTCATTTACACAGATGTAGTTTGGAGATTAGCATGTCATATCATCGGAGTACCTTCTTTTGCCCAGTACCCTCGATTGAGCTTCTTCCTCTCCCTTGTCGAGTCAAAGTCCGTCCAGTTCACGCCAGAAAGTAGGATGTTTGTGAGAAATTTCTTCCTCGAGACTGACAAGTCGGGGCTGTAGCTTTTGTTATTGTGGTGAGATTAATTCATGCCGTGTTCTCTCGGGTCAAATTACTCAACGACAGGTCTTCTATTGCAGGCGAAAAAAGTTATTTACGGATGGAATATGGCATCAGATGTGAAAAAAGCGGCCTTCTCCTGCTGTATCTCCATGGCTCCTCACCGGAAGCTGCTCATCTCCAAGAGAATATTTGCGATCGATTGGCCCCCGTCCTAGTTGTGCGGTATCACTCTCTCTTTTCCCTCCACCGTTACCTTTCTGGAAACCCTACAGAAGAAGAGCAAGCATGGCAGAATCCTCTTACCATGTCCATGCATTCGGACAAGTAGGCCTTAGACGAGAAGGGTTTTACATTAGGAGGAAGGACAGATTGATCGAACCATCATCAAGAAGCATTTGGTCCCGATGACTTGATTGTCTGTAATGGATGCTTTAGGATGCATGGTATAAACAGCAGTTTTCATTTCAATCGACCATACGTATTAATTATCTTGTTAATTAACCCTCTCTCTCTCTCTCTCCCTCTCTCGGGTTGAAAAAGCATTCGTACCATTTTCATTTAAGTAAAAATTTGGATAGACAATGAATGGACTTCAAAACACATCGTTTTCAAAAGACAGGATGAGGGATAAATAACATAATTAACTGATAAAAGTTTATTTCGATGGGCCTTCACAACCCAGTCCACTACTTGATTACTCTCTCAATCAAGTCTGTCTTCTCGAGCTTAGACTGCTCAAGTTCCTCGGATTGCATCCCACAATGTATGTGTTTTTTATATTCCACCTAAATTGTCAGCCATGCGTAATTAGCATAAAGATTAATCAACCGTATTATAGGTGCATTTAATATATGTCGCTCTTGTCAAACAAGGTTAGATACATTGTCGGCCACTCAGTCAAATATGACAGCGTCTGAGATTACTAGTTTGCGACTGCTATTATATCGCCGAATCTACACCACTAGTTTTGGCTCGATGACTTCGAAGCCTCATCTTTTTTGCCTTTTCTTTCCTTTTCACCTCGAAGTATTACCCTTTATGACAAAAGATCTCAGGTCCCCATCTGAATTTACCATCCTTTTCCCCCCACCCTCCCTTCCATGGCCTTAGCTCCCTCGTACAATGCTTCCACTTTTCTCGAGATGGAAACGACTCGGTTAATTAACGTGGAAGGCTAATCGATCGATCGATCAAAGGGGCGGGTCCGCACGACAGGGGCAATGATGCACTATGGGGACGGACGTACGAGGTCGAACGATACGGTCCCCACCCCCGAAGATCTCCCCGCGCCATCCCATCTCTCTGGCCGCCTATTCAAGAACGATGCTCCCAAAATAGAACGATGAACCGCGGCGCGGATGCTTTCGCGTCTCGTGTTCGGACCACACGACCACGTCGACCGAGAGACTGTCGTTGTCGCCCCGCTGCTTTGTTTTCTTCTCGGTTGATGATTGATCCTAGTCGATGCGTCGAACCGACTTCTGTGTACGTCGCTTGTGATGAGACAAAAACCTTCTGCTTTCCCTTCACCATTTATCTTCTCGTTCAAATCAGATCGATTGTGGCCATTGATCGTGAGAGCCCTGTAGAATTCGACTGATCGATAGCTGTAGTTGCACACGGTCCCACAAGTTATGGTCCACACGCTGGCTTTTGCTCCCGATATTCGCTCCTTTAAAGCGTTTAAGCACATCGATAATTGAACTCGATCATGACATTAAAGGACAGATCAAGAGTTAACATTTTAATACATTTGTATTGTACCACAGACATGGGAATGTACATGTCGTGGTTCTTTTTTTAAGGCCTCTTTGCACGTGGGAGGGAGCATCGGGAAGTATAATCGAGAAACATAAATTATCAATACCTGGGAAGTCATGATCTAAGCACAGAATTAGTTTTCATGGAGATCACTTGCTACCACCGTATAGTTCTTGCTCTCGTCCCTGCTCTGCTACGTAGTACGTATCTAAACAAGTGATCCGTGCTCAAACACCTTGCTTTAAATCTTCATTAATTCGTGAACCCTGCTTTGGCACAGCGTTGTATTTTGTCAATTATTCTTCTTTAATTAGCAATTAATCTAAGGCCATGCAAAGTTCTCTCCCCCGGGCCCCAGTCCAAGAACAACGGGCTAATTAGTGGCCCAAGCCCATCCCAAATGCCAAAGCCCAAGCCCAAGCAAACTGGTGAAAAAACAGCTTCTGGTTTTACTCGCCCATCTCTTCAAACGTCTCGCTTCCGTCTGTTGCGAAGTAAACTCAAGAATTTCTTCGACTCGAGCTCATCTTCTGACAAACATCGTTTCCCGCGATGGAGTGGAAGAGATTCCTGTCGGTTCCGATATTCGCCGTGTTTCTTCTGATGGGTTTCGTCTATTACGTCACCTTGTTCGTTTCCATCGAAGATTGGGTCGGTTTGCGGAGCTCGGACGGATCGTTCCACGCCTTGGTCTTCAGTTTGTTGGCTTTCTACAGTGTTTTCGCGTTCTTCGTCTGCGTGCTCACCGACCCGGGACGCGTTCCTTCTTCTTACGTCCCTGATGTCGAAGATAGGGAGCTCTCAGATCAAGAATTCAGGAGAAATGTGAGTTCTGTCGTGTTCGCGAGTTTACCCATTTCACAAGTCAATTCGATGCTTACGTTGTCGTTGCTATTGGGGTTTGTTGTTCGGTTTCAGTGAGGTAATTGGTCGAGCAGATTAGCTTTTTGACTTATGCGTCCTGCATATTCAAGAATGGAGTACTAGATACAGATACTTATATGCTTATGCAACACATTGGATGACCCATAAGATTTCAAATTTTGAATTGGCTTATAGGAAGTGAACATTGCCATTGGATTGGGGTTATATGCCTCTACAGCTCATTGTATTAGGTTTTGTTTTGGCTTTGGTCTGGGATTGATTCTTGTGAACTCTCTAAAAGAATTTTACTTTGTGTATTCCCTTTTTATGGCATTTTGAGGGCATTATTTGTTTGCTTGATTATGTGCATGATCGTGTAATCAATCTTCCTAGAGAGGTAATGATCGAGTGCTGCTGTCAGGTCAATCTCTTTCACCCAACGAGATGATAGGTTTCCTTGTTCGTCCAGTGCAAGATATATGTACATACATACTCAGATATATGCGGATGCGTTTGTTGTATATAGATGTGTCTATATGTTTCATATCAAGCTTATATTGAGTTTCCTAGTTTTAGAAGAAACATGCATGGATGAGATGCAAAACTTACTTTTGAGGTTCTGATATGGATAAAGTATCTATTTTTTGTCTCTTTGAAATCTCACGAAACAGACATTTTGAGGATCTCATACCAGTCTCATTTGAGTTGTGTCGAATTTATAATGATTTCTGAACCTTTTTGGTTCTGCTTATTCATCTACTTTGAAAGCATTGGTATCTCTCGCTCGCAAAAACTTAAACTAGGGTAGGGGGTTTTCCCCTCTGTTTGTACTATTTGTGCCTGTAGTTTCGATTACTCAAAACTTCAGATGATCCATAAAAATTTTATAAAGGAGGGTTATAAATTTGATTCAGCCAAAGAGTAATAGTCTGCATACATGATCTATGGCTTCTGTATTTTCCCCTTCTGGTATAGTAGTTAGTAAAACTTAATGTGTGAATGCCCTAAGGGGAGGGTAATTAATCTAGAGCTGTCATGATTTTTGCATCGGGCTGCTTCCCCTTCAGAGCGAGTTGGTATAGGGAACCATATCCTCTTAATTTCTTTGCCAATGAAGTCTTCTCTATT
Organism: Eucalyptus brandiana; assembly: GCA_014182725.1. Lineage (NCBI taxonomy): Eukaryota > Viridiplantae > Streptophyta > Magnoliopsida > Myrtales > Myrtaceae > Eucalyptus > Eucalyptus brandiana. The sequence continues at coordinate 42,286,155 of CM024674.1, forward strand.
TTTCTAAAAAGAGGATCTTGAGATGATGGGTTTTAAACTTAAAAAGGATTTGCAATGGGTCATTTGTGGAAATGATGCGTCATGACTCTGTCATACATGAGCTCATGTGGTTGGTTATGGGGATATTTAATGCGGCATACATTGGAGTCCCTGCAGTGGATAGATGATAAACCATATCCCTGTTTTATTAGCTCCACTTTCATGAATTTTTCGGCAAAATACTGTATCTTTTATGGAAGAAAATGGTAATTTGCCTTTTGATCTATTTAGCAGCACAAATTGTTACCTGTAGTCCTAACTTGTTGAAAGATGAACAAATACTGATAGGTTACGCATCAAAGGAAATGCGAGATTTGCTCTACATTCAAGCCTCAAAGATGTCATCATTGCCGAACCTGCAGAAGGTGTGTTTTGAGGATGGTAAGAGTGGCTAGTGTAATTTCTACTAAGAAATATTTGACATTTCAAAAAATTTCTACAGATTCTAAGAGGTGATCATATTTGCAAATTTTGGTTCCTTTCAACAAATCCTTGGCTGCAGGATCATCACTGTCGATGGATCAACAACTGTGTTGGTTACTGGAACTACAAGGCCTTTTTTATACTTGTCTTCTTTGCTACTGTAGCAAGCATCTATTCAATGGTACATTCTACTTCACCTCATTATGTGACCATTAAATAGGCTTCCTCAATCACTGATGGAAATAACCTTCCTGAAATTCTTATCCATGCTTTCTGTATGATTAGGTCATCTTTATAGCATCTGTTCTCCAAAAGGACTGGGAAGTTTGGGGACAATCTCACTCCAAGGGTCTTTATGTAAGTTAGAAGCTGTCTGCTTCATCGGGTTATGCATTGATAGCAATAGTATTAGTCAGTTCATCGCAATAAAGACTCAATTTGAACAGAGCTTAATTAGATCCTTGTTTTGTTGGTGGAGTTCACCTTCATCTACATGGTGTATTTATCTTGCTGTTGATGAGGGGTACATGAAATTTCATGTATAGTTGTAAGATCTCCTTCTCCAGTGAAAAACATTAGCTCCTTATCCTAAGCTGTTTTATGTATGTGCTGCGACACAAGGTTCTTACTATTGTTCTTTTCTATAAGTACACGTAATTATTTTTCTTGACACTGCCTCAATGAGATAAACCATATGTGTGCACTGTGACCGTAGTGACTTTCTTTGGCACTTGATAGAATGTTTTTTTGTTAGCATTGTTCAATAAATAGACAATGGACCTCATTCTATGATGCCCCATGCTCTTTCTGGTGTGTGCGCATTGTGACCATTGTTGTAGTTTCTGCTTTGCGAAGTTCTTCTTGCGCACAATGAGGATTGGGGGAATTTAACAAGAAATTATACTTTCCTCAGGTTGCATGTGGGGTACCTGTGCTTGGCCTGTGTATGACACTGGGTTCTTTGTTGTGCTGGCATATCTATCTCATGGCCAATAACATGACAACCATAGAGGTACTTGTTCATTTTTTTTTTTAGCATACAATGTAGAGAGTTATGTTCTCCTTCCAATTAATTTTAGAATTATGCCACTGGACACTTCATCAGTATTATGAAGGAGTACGAGCGCAATGGCTGGCAAGAAAATCTGGGCAGAGCTATCGTCATCCGTTCAACCTTGGTGTTTACAGAAACGTGACATCGGTACTCTCTCTCTCTCTCTCACATTGTTTAATGACTGTTTATATTTGTGTCAATCTAATCAATATTCAATTAAAGGATTGAGTGTAATCGAGGAGCTCTTCTCCCTTGTTTTAGGTCCTTGGCCCAAACGTGCTAAAATGGTTACTCCCAACAGCAGTAGGCCATTTAAAGGACGGTATCAGCTTCCGCGTTGCACATGATATGAAGCAGACAACATGAAACAAGATTATCGGGCAACCTATTCAATTCTTCTTCCCTTCCGGAGTTGGAACATTGTCGAAGAATTGTGGTGGAAAGTGGAGTTCCATGAGCTCAAGCCTGTCTACTCGGATGCATACAATCTTGCAGGAAGACATGCAATTAGAACGTTGGTATACACGCGGAATAGCAATTCTTTGCTGTGTAAAATGGTCAAAACATGGCGCGTGCTGCTGCAGGTATCGCTACCGTCAATATTCTTTACTTGTACATCAAGGTCTTTTTTTTTTTTTTTTTTTTCTTTTTTTCTTTTTTGGTTATCATATATATTTGCGCTTCATTACTTAATGCAATGAATTTCATGATAAGCATAAGATACGGGATAATTTTGTTATGGATTTTGTTAGCAAGTGTCCTCAGGGCATTGGTTAAGCATACAGGAGAAAAGTTTTAATTTCCAATGCACTGATTTCCCAATTTGTTGGAACAGTTAATGCATGAAAATCACTTCACAAGTGTCTCGAGGCACCCGTTAGCAAATTTCTTTTTGCAATGCGCAAATTTCATATGCCGTGACACTTCTCCGTATGCAAAGCCACCTTTGATTTCTGGATTTTATATTATTGATAGGGGAGATAACTCTGGAGATTCAAATGCATCTGTCCAACCAAAGTACCAAATTGCAATGGAGCGAGACTCTTTCTTCTCAATGGGGGATGTCGCTCGTTCAATTCCTTGAACTGGCACCAAAAAATTTCTAATCAGTCTTTCCGGACAAGTTCATGTGCCGAAACACCGGAAATAGTCGGGCCACCTAATTCTCATACGTCAGTACGAGATCGCGTGTTATAATCCTTCTACAAAAACAACAACTAAATCTTCATGTCGTTTTGATTTATATTAATCGAGGGTTCATATTTGTGTTTGTTTTGTTTTGATTCAACCATTCATCCATCCCTGGTCAGAAAATCAATAAAAAGAGTGTAATGTGATGTCAAGGTTTTGTGTTGAATCGTGCCTCTCAACAGCAACGGCCCGTCAACAGGAGACACGCCACAGGCGGAAGCTCACGTATGGAGACGATTGCGCCGTCGATTGCGCCAGTTGGAAAAAGAAATCGCATGGTTTTCACAATGCCCATCGTATATATTAAACCATTCACTATTCGTTTCTTTACAATCTAAAGCGGGAGGTGTTGTAAAATTTGAAAAATTTAAGGATACGCTTGTTTTATGAAAAATGAATGATTTAAAAAATATTTTTCTAAATATGATTATCCGTATCGCTTACAAAAATGAATGAAAAAAATATTTATTGTCCACAAAAATTAGTTAGATGTAAATTATTTTCGATAATGTAAAGAAATTTGATTGATTGATTATTTTAAACGCTATAAACAAGAGATGATATTTAAGAAAATAATTTTCAAATTATTTATTTTTTCAGTAAAATAAATAGAGCTTAAAAGAATCTCATTAACCCTTTGCAAAATTCCTCTCGTTTGTTAGATCGATGCGGGGTCAAAATGTGATTTCATTTTTTTGTCAGGTGTGTGGATGGTGAAGGGCGTATTTATCTGTGAAAATGATTGCGTGCGATGAGCAAAGTCAAAGGGCAAAGATAGGGAGAATGCTACATATGCAGACGTAATCAATGTGGTATGCCAAAAAAAAAGACGAATCAATGCGAATAGAGATTACTCCAAAGCATTCTTTAACGCATGTCAACGGGCTGATCGCGTTCCATGTTTTAGGTTAATTAATACAAGATTAGTTTGTTAAAAATATCTGTTTGTACGGGGGGTTTTTTTTAGGGTTTACCAAGTCATTAAAATTTGAGCCCACCCCATCGTAGTACTCTTTTTTATGTCGCTTCTTTCCTTTTCTTTCTTCTCTGAAATCACCAACTTGGGTGTTTTTCAGGAGCTTATATATGAAAATCCTAAGTGTCAGCTCGTGATTAGTAGTTACTTTAAGATTGGCTATTTAAGAACCGCGTTATTCCGATGATTTCTCCATCTTTCTCACAGAAAATCAATGCCAATAAATAATTCGTTAACGTTAGTTCCATGGACCTCACGATTTTGTACTCACGGTGGTAATCTTTTCAAGACTTTTCAAATACCGGAGGCTTTAGAATCAAATGGCAAATATCACGAAACTTCCCAGTTTTTGGTCAATCCAACGCGGTGGAATTGAGAATTTTTCCTCTATGATGGGTCTGAAAGAATTCCTCATGGCATGCGAACGATATCCAAAGGATTGTCCAGTAGTTCAAAATATCTGTACTTGCGAAAACTAACTGGAGAAAACAAATGAATGTAGACAAAAAACCGAAGGAAAGATGAGGAAAGATGGAAGTCCACACCGACAAAATATGTCTGTAACGCCGGCCAATAGTCCTCGTCGTGGTAACGACGTGGTCCTCCCTACGAATCCCACTAATCCAGCCGCGGCTCTGTCTGTCTCTCTCCCTGTCTTTGCTTCTTCCTCCGGAGTTTGACCCCGTAAGCTCCACACGGACGCTCCTGTCAACTTGCGAACGCGTTCAAATACAAAGGCCGAAGCTTTCTCCTTTCCCTGCAGAAACCCATCTCTTTTCTGAACAGTTCTTGCACGAATCTTCTGCTCCCTCTGCAGAAACCCATCTCTTTCTTGGACAGTTCTTGCAGCCCCTCATCGCCAATGCGCTGAATCTTGCGCCATCTCGGGTACCTTTTGCTCTGCGCTGCTGCTTGGTCTCGAGATCAGTGCTCCGACCCAGGAACCCCAGAAGAAAGATGAGCTCGGAGAAGCTCGGGATCGTCGAGTCCGTGTCGTTTTGCTTGGTGGGTATTCTTGCTTTGAGCTGTGTGCGATTCGTGCAGTGTCAAGATTCGAGTGACTACAGCCCAATCGACAACCCTGCTGTTCTGCCCCTCCTTACTCAACTCGCCTACGACCGAATTTCAAATGTCACCACCAATCTTCAGTATGAGCTCAATAACCGGTCCAGCTTCTGCGTTAAGAATCCGTCAGTACTCTCTCTCTCTCGCTCTTCTTGGTGTTTGTCAAATGAGGATCATAAGAAATGGGGAAAAGTTAAACGTGGGATCTTTTCTGGTGTAGGATTTCTATGGAGAAGTTAAAACTGTGACTTTGCGCGTGCTTTTTCTGAGCAAATTAAAACTTTTGACAATTCTTGTGCTTTACTATGCTGCGTCATGGACTTTGTTTACTTCAATTTAGGTGCACTGTTCTTAGATAAGTATGTTTAACCAGGTTAAAAATGTTTCCTTGCCCTAAATGCAATTGCAGAAGTTCTGATGTTGATTTGTAGACTGTTGGGACGGTTTGTTTTCATGTTCTTTCTTAACAAAATTATCTTTCTTGGTATAACTGGGTAGACCTGTAACCGGATTATATTTAACCCCATCACGATGTCTCCATATTTCAGGTCAGATGATTGGAACAGAGCTTTCAATTTTTCATCTAATTTGGACTTCTTATCCTCTTGCATTAAGCAGACTAAAGGTATACATCATTTATTTTACCCTCAAGAATTTGGCAAGTCTATTGCTTCTTATTTTTTTGTGATTCTTAATCTAGAACGCCTATTGCTATTAAGTTGAGTTTGATTGCTCTAATAACTGATGTTTTCTAGTTTCATCTTTTGGATTATCATATCTCGGTTGAAGATAATTTTGTAACGTAGAAAAAATTGCTCTAAATACCGATGTTTGTCCAATGACAGGGTATTAACATTCCATTTTGCAAGTTAGTTGCTGGATCCAAGAATCTACTGACATTTTCCTGTCAACGCAAATTTTTGTTCTCATCTGACATGATGCTCTCCCTTGATGCAACAGGAGATATTGCAAACCGTTTGTGTACAGCAGCAGAACTGAAGTTCTACTTCAATTACCTATTTCAAACTTCAGTGAGCAGTAATTATCTGAAGCCCAACAGAAATTGTAATCTCACCACCTGGATTTCTGGTTGTGAGCCTGGATGGGCTTGCAGTGTTGGTACAGATCAATCAGTTGATCTGAAAAATGCACAAGATATCCCCACAAGGACTGATAGTTGTCAGGCTTGCTGTGAGGGATTCTTCTGTCCTCATGGTCTTACATGCATGATCCGTAAGTGTCCTAGGCCTCCCACAATCTTTAGCAAATTTTACTATCATAAGATGGAATTCCAACCATCTGGCCTCTCACTTATACTTGAGTGACTGTTCATGTAGTTTCTCCTTATGTTATTGAAATGGGATAGTATGATGTTGACCTCTAATTTTATTCCCCACAGGAAGCATGTCCATAGAATTAACTATGGTATAAACGCATAATCCTTTACCATTCATATGTTTGAGCTTCTTGACAATCCTGGAAGCCAGCAGACAGAAATACAATATCTGTTCCTTATTCTTCTGCTGAACATAAAATTAGTTAGCTTCTCGTTTATAATGCAATTTAAATTTGTCTCATGACTTCTTGGGTTGTACAAATTCTGTGATTGAAAAGTATTATTCTCGCACTTATGAGCTTTATCTTTATCGACTCTCACAGCCTGCCCACTTGGAGCTTACTGCCCACTCGCAACACTCAATGCATCGACTGGCATATGTGAACCGTAAGCTCAGCCTAGTTAGCAGTGTCTCTCATTTTCATTTTTATGTTGCCCAAGGTGCCGATAGAACTTTATGCTACTATAATTTGCAGCTATACCTACCAACTACCCCCAGGGAGGCCAAATCATACTTGTGGAGGAGCAAATATTTGGGCCGATGTTGGTAGGAGCAGGGAGATTTTCTGTTCATCGGGATCTTCCTGTCCAACTACAGTGGAAGAAGTCACATGTGGTAGTGGGTATTTAATTTTATTCCAATGCTTATTTACATTTTTTGGGTTTACCTCCACGATGCTCTCTACCTTCAATTGGATGTGAATCTGATTTATCTGTATTATCATTTTCCAATATCGATCTCCCATCCAAGTTATGGCCTGTTTCTTATTTCTTTCATTTTTTCACATTACCGCAGACACTATTGCCGGCTGGGATCCACGTCTGAGCAACGTAAGTTTTTAACGGAAGTGAATTGATCGAGGGAAATTAAGCATTTGAAATTGAATATTCCGCATTTGGAACTTCGATTTTGTTGTGTTGTGGGTTTACACACTTCTTGATATCCGTATTCTTTGGCAGCTTGCTTCAAATTGGTTTCTTGTGATTCAAACACCGTGAATCAAAACATTCGTGCTTATGGGGTTATGCTTATTGTAAGTTTCTATACACATCTTAAGCATCTCTTTAGTATCTCCTCTTCTCGTATTTTTGATAATGCCAGATGTCTGATCATAATGTCTTCTCTTTCCTGAAATGTGTCATCTCGAACATTATCAAACCATTCACTTTTGCAATTTCCAGATCATTTACTTTTGCTGGATGTTGGTTTTGTCGTTATGTATTTAATTCTTCCAAGACATTATATTTGCAACCACAATTTAGGCGTTGAAGTTTCTGGCTATGTTCATGCAGGCTGCTTTGAGTACTTTCCTACTCATCATCTACAATTGTTCTGACCAATTACTCACTACTAGAGCGAGGAGGCTAGCTAAATCCAGGGAAGCAGCTGCAAGAAGTGCAAGAGAGACTGCCAAAGCACGTCAGAGATGGAAAGCTGCAAAAGAGGCTGCAAAGAAGCATGCGAGTGGGTTGCAATCTCATTTATCACAGACATTTTCCAGGAGAACAGATGCCGAGCGGTTCCAAATTTTAAATCAGGATAGTCCCGATGAAGCTTATGATTTTTCGCCGGCTGATCATGCAAGGAATACAACTTTGCCACCGAATCAAAGAAAGAGGGAGAATATCGAACTCATGCGGACAAAGCATGAAATTGAAGAAGATAGTTTTTCTCATGATCTTGAAGATTCTGACGTGGGTAGCGTGTATAAGAATAAAAAAGGGAATATAGAGAAAGGTAAAAATATGCATACTCATACCCAAATTTTTAAGTATGCATATTCTCAACTTGAGAAAGAGAGAGCTCAGGAACAGCAGAACAAAGATCTTACCTTTTCTGGAGTAATTTCGATGGCCACTAATCCTGAAATTAGGAAAAGGCCACTTATCGAAGTAATATTTAAGGACCTAACCCTCACTTTGAAAGGCAAAAAGAAGCATCTTTTAAGATGCGTTACTGGAAAACTAAGGCCTGGGCGCATCGCGGCAGTCATGGGTCCATCAGGGGCTGGGAAAACATCATTCCTATCTGCATTGGCTGGAAAAGCTATTGGTTGCTCAATTACAGGTGTAATCCTGATCAATGGGAAGAAGGAATCAATCCACTCGTACAAGAAAATTACTGGTTTTGTGCCACAAGACGATATTGTCCATGGAAACTTGACTGTGGAAGAGAATCTCTGGTTTAGTGCAAAATGCAGGTATGGTTCAGTTGATTTGCTACTATTACTTCAAAAGAATACCTTCAACGTACATTATAGAAACACATTCTTGTAAAATTTTGCTAGAATTTAGATCATTAAAAGAAACTAAGAGCTTGTCATTCTTGGGTCCCATATCAGATTGAGTTTTAGCTTGGATCAAGAACATACTCTTCATACCTTATTACGCATCTCATAATTTGGAAAATAAAAGGGCTAAGAAGTTTCTTCGATTATGTTGCATTTCTTATACTAGGATTATGCAGGGAATTGTTGATGGAAAATTTCCGTCTTTCACATGTGAACATGATCTTTCACACCACTTTGCCGCATCGAACCTTAATTTTATGCTTAGCTATGATGGCAATACTCTTAACTGGTAATTCTTTCTATATTTTCATGTGAAACCTGAAGACTTCCTGCTAAGATGCCAAAGGCAGATAAAGTGCTTGTTGTTGAGAGAGTTATTGAGTCCTTGGGGTTGCAATCAGTGCGAGATTCGCTGGTTGGAACAGTCGAGAAGCGAGGGATCTCCGGAGGCCAGAGAAAGAGAGTAAATGTTGGCATAGAAATGGTGATGGAACCTTCACTTTTAATTCTAGATGAACCGACATCTGGTCTGGACAGTGCATCCTCACAGCTGCTCCTGAGAGCACTTCGACATGAAGCACTGGAAGGGGTTAACATCTGCATGGTGGTTCATCAACCGAGGCAAGTTTCTGCAAGAATCATCAAATTACCATGCATAACCATTGTCATTTAGATCTATGATTTGCAGTGTTCATAAGGATACCTAGTGAAGCTGCAATTATCGTTAGGAACGTTCTTAAAAGAAAGTCTCAATTCTAGGCTGCCTTGTTCTTGTGTTGTTATATAAATAAAAAGGAAAAATTCTTCTGGTAACTGAACAACATTTTTGGGTGCAGCTACTCACTGTTCAGGATGTTTGATGACTTAATTCTGCTGGCAAAAGGGGGCCTAGTTGTCTATCACGATTCGGTGAAGAAAGTTGAGGAATACTTTGCAGGAATTGGCATAAATGTGCCAGAGCGAGTAAACCCTCCAGATCACTTTATTGACATTTTAGAGGGCATTGTGACTCCAAGCACAAGCTCCGGCGTGAACCATAAAGACCTTCCAATCAGGTGGATGATTCACAATGGGTATCCGATACCTCCAGATATGAAGGAGGATGCTGGAGCCATTTTGTCCAGTGGAGGCGCAGGTATAGTTGTTGGACTTAATGCCCCTAGAGTTGGAACTGAGGAGCAATCTTTTGCTGGTGAAATATGGCAAGATGTGAGGAACAATGTTGAGAGGCATCGGGATAAGATAAGACTCAATTTCTTGAGGTCGAAGGATTTATCTCATCGGAAAACTGCAGGAGTAATCTCACAGTACAGATACTTTGTTGGGAGGTAAGAAATATTAATCAGCAGAAAAAGTTCTGGATTTATGATTCTTCTACACGAGTCAAGAGGATGGAGTTATATGAGTTAAAATGTGTATTGTGAACTTGAAGCTCCTGCTTGCATAGTTGAAGATAGTTTTACTGAACAAAGAACCCAAATCAAAATGATTTTATTTTACTTTCTATTCAAGGCTTGTCAGGGAAAATCTTGTGTCTTTTCATAATCATCCACTTATTGGTCTCGTGGAAGGCTTCTACAATGATTGCAAAGTTTTTCTCATTTCTATGTTGTTGACATTTCCAGGGTTGGTAAACAAAGATTACGTGATGCTAGAATACAAGCAGCAGACTATCTAATCTTATTACTTGCTGGAGCCTGCTTAGGAACACTTGCTAATGGGGGTGATGAATCATTTGGAGCTGCTGGTTATACTTATACCATAATTGCTGTTTGTAAGTTATAAGTTTCTTGAGCACTCATTATACGTCTGTCTTTATTTGACTTTGTGATTGTTAATATTGAACCAACGACTGTACCTTCAAGAACATTCGTGATGTTCCTTATGTAACTTCTTGGTCATACAGTTATATCGCATGTTTCTGCATTGTGTTTGTTACTAAAGGTGATTGTTTTTTGTCTTGCAGCCCTTCTGTGCAAAATCTCAGCTTTGAGGTCACTTTCTCTAGATAAGTTGCAGCACTGGAGAGAAAGTTCTTCTGGGATGAGCAGCTTGGCTTATTTTCTCGCAAAGGACACTATTGACCACTTCAATACAGTGATCAAGCCAGTGGTGTATCTATCGACGTTCTATTTCTTCACCAATCCGAGATCTTCCTTTGCCGACAATTATACTGTTCTTCTGTGCCTTGTATACTGTGTGACTGGTATTGCTTATGCCTTGGCCATCTTCTTTGAAGCTGGTGCGGCCCAGTTGGTAAGTAAAATTTAGAATATTCTATTTTGTTTTCTTTGTTTTCTTTTTTTTTTCCCCGGTAACGAGAAACTCTATGATCTTACACCGACGATGCCCGATTTACTTCTTATATGTCACACGTGCTCCTGATGATTGCAGTGGTCAGTTCTACTTCCCGTCATTTTGACTCTCGTCGCAACACGGAATAATGGTGGTATTTTGAAAATCATATCCAACTTTTGCTACCCTAAGTGGGCTCTGCAAGCATTTGTGATTGCAAATGCTGAAAGGTAATTGTCAACTGATGCACTGTTCCTTCATCCCTTGACTTCACAGCATTATTCGATGGTCGAACAATGTAGAGACCATTGGATCTTACAAAACGGTAGCAAACATCCTCATTAATTTGTCTAGACATAATACTAAGAAAACCCTAGAAACAAATGTTGATCGTATTGCTTATTTTTTCGCTGCAGATACTACGGTGTTTGGCTTATTACCCGGTGTGGTGCGCTTCTCAGCAGAGGCTATGATCTTAATAACTGGGGTACATGTATATTTATCCTCATCTTCATCGGCGTACTTAGCCGTGCCATCGCCTTCTTCGGCATGTTGATCTTCCAAAAGAAGTAGGTTCAAGCAGCGATAACCTTGTCATTGTCAGATCTCTGCGCACAGAACCATTCGTAGCTTTGAGCAGTTTTAACAGGGTCAAATAGTTAGAAAGGCGCAACCCCTTGCAGAGGTCGGGCCATCCTCTGCGAAATTGGTCCATCCACATTCTTTATCTGATTTGGGGAAAGCTGCTGCTCAGCCATTCTGTACTAAAAATCATTAAGAAAATTGTGCTGGTACGAAGTACATACCATACATATCCCTTTGATATTATATAGAATGATGATTAGTGCAATGGAGTTGCAGGATCTTAATTCTGGAACATGAAACCTTACTACTGCATTCATTTTGGAAAAATACACGGAATTACAGATGTTCAAATATCCAATTTAAGTACGTTTATCCGTTATTAAACATGCAATCTCAGGTGGGAAAATTGGATGGCCTCCATCGATGATGAGCTAAAAGTAAAGAATTTGGCTTTGAAGGATGCAAAGATAATTTTCACGAACCCATTTAATTTCCAAAAAAGAAAGATGCCGGTGAAACATATGGAGCTCTACAGGCAACTTTGCGTAATCCAAGAAATTCAAGAGTGGTAATGCCATAATAGTACCAGCACTGCCAGTGTATAGCAGAGTTCATATATATGCACCTCCACCAGCATATATTCAATCAATGCGCAAAATCATGTATTCGCAGCATGAAATTTCTATCAGTGATGGCATTTAAAATGTTTCCTGTACAGTAGTATGCTCTTCCCTTAACCTTTATGGGTACAAAAACCAACCGGTCTAGTAGAACAAGCAGTGAACCACGAGTCATACATTGTATATCAAAGGCCAATAAACAAGAGAATCCTTGTTGCGCGGTCCCCAAGAATATGCCTCAAGAAGCTCAAACTTACCATGTGAAAGGGCTGCAACGTATGATCATGCCAATTGGTTATGAAGTTTCAGTCATTTGGACCAAGAAAACTGAACCGCTAAGGCAAAATTAGGCTTGTAACCAAAACGTCTCCAGAAGTCTTTCGAGACTCGGTGCTTGCAGCATGGCATCGTATCTGAATATGAATGTGGAAATCGACAGAAAAGACAGTCTCTGCTCATCAAGACTTGAAAAACAAAGAAGTATATTAAAGTCAAAGCAATGTCCTCAACATCTAGACATACAAAACTAGGCCCTCTCAGTACTAGATTCCAAGTTGAATGATCCTCAAACAACCAAACGTAAGAAAATTCAAACATGGTATCAATACCACCGATTCCTGACCATAAAAGGAGTTCATCCTTTTTTTGTCATAGTACCAGATATAATAATTAATCAATATTACCTGAAAAGCTTAAGAAATTTCCCTATTTTATATTTATGCTATTGAGAAGTAAAGCCGGTATGAAGACAGTAGAATCCAAGAAGAAGAGGGCCTACAATTACCTCATAGTAATTCTCATTTCCAGATGATATCACCCATAAATTTAAGAGCTGGAACACCTCTTATCTCTACATCAACAAGAGGTGCCTGAATTACATTCAAGCCAGAGAGCTCTGGATCATTTTGGATCATATCAAGAGCTCGCATCTGATCCTGAAATATTCAAGGAAGTTTTTAGTCAGCATCTGAGCATAACTTTGATAACCGCACAACTAATAACCCAGCAACTAAGAAGAAATCATTTCCTGGGATTGAGGAAACGGGTTACCTTCCTTTTCATCGTGCAAAACTTGCAATCTGAGGCAGATGGAGGAAGAATCTGATTAACAATCAGCCTCTTGACCGGAACATTTTCTTTCGTCAGAGATGCACGCAACCGGGAAGACTCGCTTATTGCCATCACCTACAAAGAAAGAACCAAGAGATGTATGATTAAACACCGACTATGTTAGATATCTATAAGAAGAGACAGAAATTAAATAACTGATCTAATTAGCTTTTTTTCTTTTTTGCAGTTGAGTTCTACAAGTAGGGCAGACTTCATAGAGCTCATTACCGTTGGTATTGTTACTATGACAAATTCTGTTGAATCTGTGTCACGGAAAAGCTCACGAACTTTCACCATTCTTTCCCTTAGACGCTCCAACTTGTTAGCCTGCATAACAAGATATAACTATGAATCATTCCGATTATAATATCACAACAAAGACAAATAGTCCTAAATTAAGCATTTCTTCACTTACAGCATCCTGCTGCTTATTTTCTTCCTGGCCAAAAACAGATTTGATGGCAGAGGTAGCTGATGAAATTTTTTGCTTGAGCTGTAACAGAAGAAATACAGAAATTTGAGAAGGAGCCCATAAAACATAGATCAAAGTCCTATTAGTTTTATAGAGCCTAATGATCGAAATCTTTATTTTTTATGCAGAGTTGCTCCTATACTTTGTGAACCACAATAAATGCAACTTACAAGTATAATGAAAGTAATATCACAGAGTCAGGGGAAGAGTTATCATCAAGAAGGAACAACCAAAATTATTTGGCAAAAGCCATCTAATTCACCACAACCTGTTCATGAGTGCTACTTACCAAGATACATTAACACACCTTATTTGTTGTTCTTAGTTTTTGTTGAAGGTCTTTTGCACCTTTTTTTTTCCTTTTTCCCCAATCATTTGACCAAATTGAATCTAATTCAAATTGAACAGCCAAGGAGCTGGGAGCCATTCACAAATTCAAATTCTTACCTTCAATATCTTGCCTATTGATTGATCCAGAAAGTCGGGCAAAGACAACAGCCGCAGAGTATGACCCTGTTGAAAAACTGCCAATAAGATGATGGATCTAGTGATTGAGAAACATTGGCTGCTCAATTTCCCTACCGTGGGTGCAGTATCAAATATGATTCGCGTAAACATGCTATATTCTGGTGATTCAAGGAATTGCATCACCTGGAACAATTTAAATTTTAAAATCATTATATATGTGATGGATATAGTTAAGAAATTACTAAGCTATAGTGCAAGGATCATCTGAAAGAGGAGATAAAACCTTCGAAATTGCAATTGCTTCATCCAGTCCAGGTGGTGGTGTATCAAGCAGCTCTCCCAGCTTGAGCTCACCAAGCTTGAAAAAGGTCAACAGAGCCTCATTATAGTTACACGATTACACAATTTCCAGGGGACTGATTTTCTATTGGTCTTTTGTCAAAAAGAAGCTCCAAACAAAAACGATCAAGTGACTTCTATTCAAATATCACAAATATTAAGAAGTAACGATTTGTCAGACTATAGCAGGAGGCTTCTAAGCAAGGGAACAATTAACCATAGTCTTGTATCAACTTGAACTCAAATGGAAAGACAAGTGAAGATGGTTATGTTGGGCTAACCATACAGAAATGGCAATTTTTAGAGCTGCAAAAAATGTACAGAAAAATATGCTTACCTGTTCCACAAGCATTCCAAGGCCCATTCCATCCATGAAATCTTTAACCCCAGTTCCACCATTTTGCTGACTTGCACTACGGAACTCTTCCCTAGCTTTTTCGGGATTTATCTGGATTAAAAAATTAAATTTAATAGAGCACTAGATCGCATCTTAGGACACACAACACGTATCATTGGATATTTCCCCAATCATATGCCATTGCTACATACCTCGAGAGCAAAAAGTGGATAATCAGGTCCTTCAACACGTATTAGCATGCCCCCTGTTAAATCCTACATATCATAAATAGATAGAAATGCAGCATCAGCTACTAGCACAAGTGGCAAAAAGTAACAGCAAAGAAACTAAGAAAGTACCGATAGGTTGAACCTGCGCGAACGAATCACTCAAAGAGTGGGCTGGATCAGTTGACACAACAAGAGTGGGGTGTCCATTGTTAGCAAACTTCACAGCAAGTGATGCAGCACAGCTTGTCTTACCAACACCTCCTTTCCCACCAAGCAGGTAATACTTGCGCTGAGTCCCCGAAACCATCTCATCAAACACTGCAACACCTTCTGCAGGGGCTGCCACTGCTCTCACTGAAGAAAGATAGAAAAGATGAACAGAAGAGCATCAATGCAGAGAAAGTGCCTCTCCATATGGACACAAGAGGTTACAGGAATTATTTGTGTCAAACACCAATGAGAGAGTATGTTATCTTCCTAAATATTATCCCCAGACTTAAGGACAATGACTTTCCATCACTCGAAGACAGATTCTATTCTCCTTCACAAGGTATGAACCTGATCTGACATTCAACACAAAGTTGAAAATTGATGCCATTCAGATATTCACTAAGAAGAGTTCAAGGACTTCATAGAAGAACACAATTAAGAAAAAAAAGTAGGTAAATTTTTTTTTCCTCTTTTAGTTTACTCTTCAATGTACCACTTCACACGTTCATAGACTGTACTCCCTGTGTGGAAGTACTTCATCTAGCTGTGTAACTTGTGAAAATACAAAACAATTCCCAGTTATTTTTCACGTTCATTATGAATAGGCAGATTCACATGCCCAAATATCTGTAGATCAGATTCTCATGCATTATGTTAGCAGAATTAATCATCCATGCATTTGAGGACATTTACTATACAATTGGTACTGGTTCATTATCACACAGAAAGATTCTTGCACAGACGCAGAATGAGTTGTAAACCAATAAAGACAGTTCTTTCAGTGCGGCCACCAACTTCCATGGAATACCCGTTTTCATACATATGCCATTTAGTTAGGAAGAAAAGGAAAAACCTAAAGCTGAATTTCATCCCTTCTTTTGGCCAAACAAAGTAAAGGGAATTCTTGAGCTCATTAGCTTGATTAACAAAAGAATGCTCCAGCTGTCATTCTTCTAATTTCATGGGTAATGCACACCAAACCTCCACAGTGTTTACTCATAAGCAAGTACAGCAACCAATACATCAGAAAACCGTCTGCTCCACACAACCACTGAAAAATCCAAACTTTGCAGATCAAGATTCCAGGAACACAACCAGTTCTTACGACAAGCCACCCGAACACAGACGCGGGAGGTTCTTTTTAGCTCAAACAGGGGAATTCACAACTAGGGAATCACTTAGATGAAAAACCCGATTAAGCCCAACCGTTTCTTGAGCTTTCGGCGAAGTGGGCACCGATTGAATTACCTCGAAAAGGACTCCTCCGGCTCTTTCCAGCGATGGAAAGTGAGACGAACTTGTTGCGGAAAGGATTCGTGGGTGCAAGTGTTTTGGGAAGATGACAAAGCGGTTTAAAGGGTTCAATGGAGGTCGCGGGTTTGCGAAAAGCAGGTGAAGAAATGGAGGGTATACATGGAGCCGTCGCCATATCGTCCCTTCTCTCTCTCTCTCTTCTGCTAAGGAGCGAGGCAGAAAGTGCGAGAGAGAGTCCGACAGGACCGCGCGTGCGCTTCCTCTTCTAGTATGGCCCGAAAAAGAACCAGGACAGATTGTGCCCGGCGAAAAGATTGGGATTACCCGAGAGCTTCTTCTTGATCTTTTACCTAAAAAAAAAAAGTCCTCTTGTTTGCCAAGATAGATTATCAAGGCTGTTGGGTGGATTTGACAATTTGCCAAATAGTAATTGATTTTATTTTTTATTTTATTTTCGAGAATAAATTTAGAACATAATTAATTTGATAAATTTTTTATTCACACGAATAAAGAATCAAGGAATATAAAGAAAGTCGATTATTTTTTTCTCGAAAACAATTTCAGAATCAAGCCAACCTAAACTTTCTTTTTCTCTGTTCTCTTCTTCTTTTCTTCTTCTTCTTCCTTCTCTCTTCTTGTTCCACCGCCGTTGCCAGTCATCAGTGATTGGTTGGGCGAGGTTCAACAAGTTCACCAAAGGCTCGCCTAACCACCGATGAGCCTTACCCGGGGTGAGTGAGGCTTAATCTCACTTAGATTTGGCAAGGTCAAGCCCCACCGACGGGTGGGGAAGTTCGGCCTTGCCAGGGCAGGGCTCCTCAGCTAGCCAAGGCTCGGTTGATGAGGTGCAGCCTCACTGGGCATCAACGATCTCGTTGCAAGGACCGGCGACGGTCTTGTGAGGTTATCGACTCTTGTCTAGCCGATCACTAGTTATTCTAAGGCTAGCGACCAGCCAAAACTTGAAAAAGAAAAGGAAAAAAATAAAATAAAATAAAAAAGAAGAAAAAAGTAATAAAATTATTAAAAAATTAAAACAAAATAGTTTGAATTAGAAATTTTGAGAATGATGCCAAATGCAATTATATTCTGAAAATAAAATTTTTAGATAATTATCAAACACTTTCAAATACTTAGAAATTATTCCCAAGAACAAAATAAATAAATAAATTTGATCGAAATTATTTTGGAAAAGAATGATTACAAACGTACTCATTTTTATCTACAAATACTTTTTTTTTATTGATGCTAATAGTCTAATAGGATAATTTCTTAATCATAATTAACATGTATATTTATTTCTAGAGTTAGAAATCATTTTTTTCTAATCTTTTGTAGTTTTTTTCTATTCGATTACTATTCCATCAGCTAAATCTTTCATTTTTTCCGTCAATGAGTAATATGTTAAATTAACAAAACGAATTTCAATCAACAGTTCATAAATCATCCCCTTCCAAATTATGCCATTTTTTGTTTTTTTATTTTTTTTAGTTTCACTCAATATAGGAATTAACGATGGTAATTAATAAAAAGCCTCTAGTATAAAAGTGTTTATTTTGGATATAAGCACGTCTTTAAAAAGCTCAAAGTGGAAGAAATAGATGAGAAATCTATTCTAGGGTGCGAGATCTCACAATATCACCTCTCGTATTCTCATTCATTCGGGAAGAAATGCTTGTGTGAAAACTTAAGAACCCCTTCGATGGGAAAGGTAAACTCCACATCAGTGCTCTGGTGCTGGCTATATCGAGCAGGGGAATATAGTAGCTCTACACACTTGGAGTGAGTTAAGAGTGGGTGAAAAATCCACTGTTGCGTTGGCGGAGCTCCGTTCAAGCTTTTCAAGCGGCTGCCAACGCAGTAGCCCTAGTTGAAAGGCTTGAGTCTCAAGAATACTCAAGTAGGAAGATTTTAAAGTATTCAAAAAGACTTTTCACACTCTTAAAGAGGATTGCCTGATCATCACGGCCACTTCTTCCCAAATCCATTTTTCGGTACAGGAAACGGATGCACCTCCCACTGAATATACATTTATATGATCACGCCGTCACTGACTCACATTCCGACTGATGAATCAATGAATTGCATAGCAGATTGAGAATTGAGAGAAAAGGGTGGTAACAAAGCTACTACACTCATAATATCAGCAAAATTGCACTGAAGAGGCTCCAGTAATTCTACCTTACAACCTGAAGCAACTGCCAACAAGTGATATGATCAAGATTCAAAATTTTTCTAAGGCAATACAGCTGCGATTCACACAAGCAATATTTGGAAGCATTCTCAATTTCTGGTTCCAGCTAAATCCTCTAAAGTCAAATTCAAGGTATCGACAGACCCTTTCCTGACTTCCTCTCCTTGAGCAGCCAAGAAATCCTCTATGCTCCCAGGCTCTCCAAACCACCCAAGCCGATCCGCTATCAGGTGTAGATTATTGCAACCGCCGCACCTAACCACAACTACACCTTTCTCATACGATTCACGACAAGCCGTCTTCACCGATCTCGTTTCACAGACCTTGCAAGTAAAGACCAGGGCAAGATCATGCCTTGAAGAAGTTTTCAAGTTGGATATGGCGGAGTACTTGACTTCAGGATTGTCATTGCTCTTCAGTTCATTTGGAAGGGAATTGTTCGGCTTCCTTTCACTGACTTCTTGGTTTTTCAAGTCCTCATTGGCCTCTGCTTGAGTCTTCAAGCCTCTTTCATAAAGATTGTATCTACTGAACAATGCACTAGCGGAAGGAAGAATACGTTGTGAGGCTTCTGCAATGGGAAAGTGGTATAAGTAGCAGCAACAGCAGAAGTAAGTAAGAACATCAACAGTGATGGCTGCACTCAAGGATGATCTGAGACGACATTAATCTAGCGTGTGAGAGCTTGCAGATGCAGATTGATTAAGAATGCATTCGAAAATATCAGGCAATGGAGAATGACACTGGGTGGTGGGTGGCTGGATAAAGGATATGCAGATCAATAGGGGATGGCTGACGTTCACATCCATTGCAGGTTAATCCAATGAGAAAGTTATAGAGAAGATCTAAAAAAGAGCTTATCATATGTCAATTTTCCTCTACATATTATGGTTTGTACGTCCACTGCCAATCCGTGACCTCTCAAGAGTGAGATATCCATTTGATTCCCAAAGCAAACAAATAATTCGACACCACTCATCTCCACAGGTTACCAGGCGCAAATCCCTAATGTAGATCTCATAGCAGCATCTCTTCTACTGGCTTGCATCAAGTAAGAGTAAGAGATGTCTGATCAATACAGTCTATTCATCTAGTCTTCTCAACAAGCATACGTGCCACAACTCAAGAATATTGCATATTCAAGAAGCTGTCCTCCCCATCAACAAACAGGTAGTCAATTAGGGCTCTAATCTGATGGAACAGCATCACTAATCTTTTACTCTTCTGTGAAGTGCTAAGTCTGTCTGGCTTTCAATCAATATATTAGACATGCCAAATCCTACCTCCCTCCTTCACTCATCTCAAAAGTAGGATCCTTCTTGATTCCCCCAACCCCGACAAAATTTACATAAACAAAACAAAACGCTTCAAAGAAAAAAAAAGGGAAGGACTTCCCAGCCATGTCCATGGGGCGACATCGCTGCCGCTTCGTTTTCCCGCAATAATACTCTCAGTTCCCTCTCCTAAAAGCAATCGAAGAGCTCAACGTGAACATCCTCTGGAAAACGACTCTCATCAATGCTCAGACGCGACCCTTCAGTTCCAAGCAAGAGAGAGATATAAACCCAGAACCAAGAGCGGGACAAAAGCGACCGACTTTAAGCGATTCACGCTTACCCATTTCCGCAAACAAGACGAGACAAAGATCCAAGCCCATCGAAACCCAACCAAAAGATCAAATCGCGTGCGGGAAATGGAGAAGCGAAAACAAGCGCACGCATCCAGATGGTCGAGGAGAGAGAAGGGAATCGATGCTCGACGGGCATCGCCGCGATTAGGGTTTTGTTCGTTCTTCCCGTTGCGCGTCCATGGACGACGCACGGAGCGAGAGGGAGACTAACCGGCGGGAAGGAGATTCTGGGCACGATTAGCGGCGAACAGGGAGAGGATCCGCCTCTGCAGCATCTTCCCAGCACCAGCAGCCGCCATGGAAGAGCCGAGCTCGGCTTCTTCAACCGTTTGATGGTGGGAATTTGGGAGGGGGATAACCGAGTCTGGTTGAGTCCGCACGAGTCGGCTCGGCTCAATTGGCTCCACGAGCTGGGTCAGGTGCGCAGATGATAATATTCTACTTCTCTATTTACAAAAAAAAAAAAATAGATGGGCCTGGAATAAAAATTGATATGGTGATGTAATATCATTTTCTATTTTTAAGATAAATTTTTAATTCAAAAATAGATTTTAAATAGATATGCCGAGTAGAAATTATCTTTGACCATATTCTCCTTGTGACATTGAGCCTAGTTTAGTTTTGAAGTCACACCTTACGTTAGCAATATTATTTTTATTCATTTAATACCCTCGTGACTTATCCTAAGATATCTTCTTGTAGCGAATCCTATTAAACCATTTGTACCCTACTTATTGAGGGCCACTTGAAGCATTTTTATTGGAACACACAAATTTATAGGCCTAATGATTAAAAAAATGATATATATTCCTCCTCCTAAATAACTCTTGAGTACTACATTGACTGAATAAGTGAGTTTTCAAGCTTCAAAGTAAAAATCTCCGTTCCATTAACTTCCAACTACCAACCTTCTTCTTCAATCTTTCATTTCCAAATCTTGGAGTAAAAGCAAAGGTTCCACACTTGTGTTATCAAAGCTTTTGTCTTAAATCTTTCAAGTGTGGATGAGGTGAATAAAACTTTAAGTTATCGAATCATTTTCAAGGTAAGCGACACCCTAAAGACTAAGTAAAAATGAACTACTTAGTACTCTTGACTTGGTTATTTGATGGTTGTCAAATTTAGTCTAAACTTGATATTATGTTCGAGAAAGTTATAATGATTTCACGTTGAATCTTTGTGTTCATATGATTTGACTCGATGAATTTTTATATGTTGAGGTTTTTATTAATCGACTTCCATGAGATCCGGAAGTATAAAAAGTGGAGAGGGAGAGATTAAACTAAAAAGTGATATTCTTGTAATTTGGCTAAGTAATCGGTTCACTCGTTAATCGTTATTGATTATTTTGGCTTTCAATGTTCATGTTGAGTTGTTGATGTTTACGTTAGGTTATCGATTGCTACTTGTTGATTATTTGGATTGTTGAGGTTCACAATGCTGATTTTCTAAGAACTGTATCATTACTTGGATGAGAAATGGAAAAAAGCTAAGTTACTATTTGTGTATGTGATGCAAAAAAAAGAAAAAAAGAAACGGTGATTATATTTTGGAAATGATTTGCATAAGATAATATGATGACGTGAATTTTTGCAATTGTGATTACAATTTACTCATTATCTTTTCATTTCAAAGAGGAAAGTATGTAATGAGTGATATTCTTTAATTTATAGGGATTTCCTAGCTAGATAATTATCAAGGTAAAAAATGACTGATATAATGGGAAACCCGTCACATATTAACCTATTTGAGTTCTTTAATTGTTTTTTAATAGTTAAAAAAGAACTCTAGCTTTAATTATCATAACTACATCTTTCACCTTTTTAATCATATATCCTATAATATTTCGATATCATGTTTAACTAAAGTTCAACCACAATTTATGGGATAGGTTTCGCGAATGGTAATTCGAACAACATCTAAACGATAAAAGAAGTATGACTAATTATCAATTGCGTTTAATATATTATCAAGAAAACTGGTATTGCCAATACAAATTTTGTTAGGTTGGCTCATGTACACTTTCTTTCTATCAAAATGAGATTTCAAAAAGACAGAGATGTATGTGACATTCTATAGACAAATCATTTGATATTTAATAACAAGAAAGATCATTAAACTTTCTTGCTACGCGTATAAAACGAATATCTTAGTAATGTTATTCACAGTAGCTTATAGAACAAAAGTAATTCTTTTAACATCAGGAAAAAAATATAATAAAAAAACTCTAGCCGATAATATCATATTGTATGAAACTCCAAAGATTATCTCCAGATGAACAAACGGACACAAAGCTAAAAAAGAAGAAGAAGGAGAGAAAGTAAATGAGATGCAGTGCACCTCGAATTATTAATATTACCTTTGCTGTTGAAAATGCAGTTTGCCAAACAAGTTGTTGACTTGATCTTGTCCACCGACGTAATATAAGGTACCCCCGAAAAATAATAAGTGTTTTAAAACTCATGAAGTCCAAATCAAAATAGCTTTATTTTTTTTTATTCTATCTACCCTAATTCTCAAATTTTTTCTCAAATTTTGGCCCTATCTCGTAAAAAACGTGAAAGTCAAAACTCATTGTTGAAGTTAAATGTCTACAACATAATCTTCCTGAAAAGACAGGGGATTCCTGCCTTTCTCTTTTTAGGTAAGAAGGGTGGACATTAAGATAGTTAAAAAAGTATTTTAGCTGACGGGGACGTCACTACTGGGGAGAAATGGTCGGTAGGTGTTGGTTTTTCTTTTTTTCTTTTTTACGTAGGTGCTGGTTTTTTCGACAAGCGAGCTTCACAAGCAACGTGAGAATAATAACAAAACAACCTTAGAAAACAAATTATTTGTTAAATCCGAATGGAAAGACCCTGTGAAAAAATCCTGCATATTCACAAATCTCTAACAAAAAAAAAAAAAATGTATGAGAAATCTATGGTCTGGACCGACCAAAAAATAAAGCGAGCCTATCACCGTCACCTCGGCGCCATGGAGACCGAGAAATCCTGGGGCAGGGCAAACCTCTCGCCCCACTTCTTGGACTCCAGATACAACTTCGAGATCCGACCCGCGACCCGACCCATATCGGGCCGCTTCTCCGGGTCGTCGTCGACGCACTCCAAGGCCAGCTGCACCATCTTCACGGCGACCTCCACCGGGTACGAGTCCTTCAACCTCTTGTCCACCCACCGCCTCACGCCCTCGCCCGCCGCGTCCCTCGCCCCCTCTATCACGCTCGTCCTCCTGTACTCGCCGCTCTCTCTGTCGAAGGAGTACTTCAGCGGCTCCTCCCCGGACAGCAGCTCGAGCACGACGACCCCTAATGCGTAGACATCGGACTTCCGGGTCGGGGTTCCCGTGGAACGGAACTCCGGCGACATGTAGCCTCTCGTTCCCTCGAACTTCTTCGCGCCGCTGTTGGTCCTCATCGGTCTAGGTGTGTCCGGGGACCACGGAGGCTCGTCCTCCTCCGCCACCTCGCCGCACAGCTCCGCCGTACCTGGTGGAGAACGCCAGTCGAGAGTGTTGTTTGTTAAGGAAGCAATCGTTTTTCTTTATCCTCATAAACAAATGTAGTAAACGAATTATCCAAAGGACAGAACAACATAACCACAACCTGTCACTTCCAACAAATATACGTCACGCCTTCTCTCGTATCATGCTTTGCCAAATGACCAAACTTCATAAGATGTCAAGAAACGTATAACAATCTGCATATGAAATATTTCTTGGATCTCCTATTTTACAACAAATTGTCCAGACACGTTGTATAAAATTGATATCGAACTTCAATGACACTTTCGTAAGATTTGTTTTTCATCGGAAGACGCAATCGATAAAACAAGGAACAAGATTAGATTCGTGTGGGAAGGTCAACGCACCGAAATGACAGATCTTGGCGTTCAACGAATCTTCGGTGACGACGATGCTGGAGCTCTTGATCCGGTTATGGAGGAAGCCGGACCCGTTCACCCCCGTGCAGTGGTGGATGTACTCCAACCCATGAGCCACGTCCGTCGCGACCTGCATTCTCGAGGCCCAGCTCGCGAGGGGCGAGTAGCCCGGGTTGACCCGGTTCCTGAGGCAGTCGCAGAGGTTCGCGCCCTTCACGAACTCGTAGACCAGATACACATCGCTCTCCAGGAGCGACGCGCCCAGCAGCTTCGCGACGCTGCTGTGGTGGCTCTTGCAGATCGCGGCGAGGAGCTCGCGGAGGCGGGGGAGCCCGACTGGGCGGCGGAGCCTGCGGCGGAAGACGGCGACGTCCTGGCCGCGGAGGGAGCAGCGCCAGGCCGAAGAGGAAGGGGAGAGGCGGCGGAGAAGGAAGTTGCCGGTGGCGGAGGAGAGCTCGGAGAAGGGGTATATGTGGGGGGTGTCGTGGAGGTGGTGCCTGAGGTCGGCGGGGAGGGAGTAGGACGGGGTGGTGGAGAGGGAGGACGACGAGTCGGAGGCGGGGTGGCGGCGGCGGAGGTTTTTGAAGAAGGAGGAACTGGTGGGGCCGGAGGTGACGGTGAAGAAGGTGGACGATGATGGGGGGTCAATTGAGGCGGTTTTGAAGGAGGGAGAGGGCGGCGCTCTTGAGGATTCGGATAATCTTCTTGAACTCCTCTTGTTGGGTTGGATCGAGTCTGTGGATTTTCTTGATCCGCACATGAGGGGGAGAGAGAGAGATTCCGAATGGCCGGAGGCAAGATTTGCCGTCGCCGGAATTGCAAGAGAGGAATTTCGTCTTCAGGGTGGGATTAAAGAATCCGATGATTCTCGATTCCCGGTGGGGGCATCAGAAACGGAACCCCCGTCAGCAGCGGGGGAGATCGAGATAGAATAAGCTCACGGCACAAGAAATGGTGGAAGGTTTCGTTTCTTGCGTAGCCTTTTGTCCTTCCGCTTTCGATTATTTTAATCCATTATTCGTTCTTCGTTCAAAGCTTTCTTTTTCGTCCGGCTTTTGAGTAATTCGTTTCGGGTGGGAGGCGGTCGTATTTGGCTTCACATCTCATGTTGAGGAGTTAAGTCATTGTCAGCTGCTGTTGCGCCGCGTGCTCCGATCATGCGGAGTTTCACGGTATTGTCGACCTGGATTGATACATGTTGGCCAGGTCAAAGGACTTTTCTCCAGACCAAAACAGGAAGGGTCAACATCCATTTTCGCATTCCGGCGCAGACGATATAGGCAAATCCCATCATTTTCTGCCCACTGGCCGAAAAAGAAAATCGCTTGTACCGTATTATTTGGCCAACAAAATTCTGTGATTGTCTCGCAGTTGGGTGGTCGTGTTCTTTCTTTATAGTTTCTTTTAATACAGAGCCGAAGGTTCCTGTCCTAACTCTGATACCAACTCCGGCACCTCCTAACATTATCCAACGATGAAGGCGGGATTAAGGAAACCATGTGTTGACCTAACCGCAGATCGTGATGTGGCAAAGTAATGAGCGGCTCTACCATTGAAAGAACGAGAAAGAACGCCTCGAAACAGGAGAGCTTTCGCCCCCCGCCTAACCCATTAGCCACGGCAGAAGTCAGAAGACAAAGTCCCGATCGTGAGGGCGACCCAACGGTTCATTGACGGAACAGGACAGGGTCTCGAAACTGAATCGTGTCACCGGAGGTGCGTTGACCACTGGAGGCCAGTGGGAATGGCTACAGTTACTAGTCAATTACGCACCCAACGATGTCATCATAAAGCAGACCTCCGACCAGGTCCGACACCGGCAAGGGCCGGGAGAAAGTCCGAGGAGATTCACCCGAGAACCCAAAAGGCCAACGCAGAGACAAAACCCCAAATCATGAAACAGAAGAAGAAAGGAACAAATCCATGCCCAATCCAGACTTCACTTCCGAAATGAAAAACCTTGGGATTTCCAAACACACTGAACTGCACTGAATACACTTTGACGAAGAAAGCCCAAACAGGCACCTTCGAGTTCATTCGATATTGACTACAGAAATTGACATAAACAGCACACTCGTCGACCCAATTTGCGACAATCCCGAAATTCCTCAACGAAACAACTGATCAGATTAGACCCTACCTCAGAAACACAAAAACCACAACTTAGATTTTCATTTCGCCACATTAAAACTGTGAACTTTTCTTTCTCGGGCGTCGTCATCTTCTTCAGTAATCGATGTTGGCATATGCAGAGAGGGCCTCTCCGGTCAGCCTGCAAATCCTCCAGTCCTGCAGGATCTTCGCCCCCATATCCTCGTAGAACTTTATCGCGTTCACGTTCCAGTCGAGCACCACCCACTCGACCCTTCCGTACCCCATCCTCGCCGCCTGCCCCGCCACCGCCGTCAGCAGCATCCGCCCCAGCCCCTTTCTCCGGTAGCACTCCCTCACGAACAGGTCCTCTATGTAGAACCCCGGCTTCGCCAGGAACGTCGAGTAGTTCGGGAAGAACAGGACGAACCCAGCCACCACGGCGCCGCCGCCGCCCTCGGCCCCCGAAGCGAAGATCTCGGCCTCGGGGTCCTCGATGGGGAGGTCGAGGTTGATCGCGTGGACGACCGGGGCGAATGCGGGCACCCCGGTAGGGTTTTGCGGCGGCGGCGGCGGGAGCGGGGCGAAGGGAAGGTGGGAGACCTCGAGGAGGAGGACGGTGAAGGACTGGAAGGGAGGGGAGTTGAAGAGGGTGGAAGAGAGGGAGGCCTCGGTGGCTGCGCACTGGTCCGCGAGGCGCTCGAAGACGGCCATCTGGTAGATCATCTTGTGGATGTGGGGGACGTCGGACGGGGCGGCGAGGCGGACGCGGGCGAAGAGCGTCCGGCGGGAGGAAGGGGGAGCGATCTCCGGCATCGCGGGGACATCGGAGGGCGGCGGAGGCGGGGCGGCGGCGGCCATAGCGGTGGGTCGGTTTCTTGCTGGGGAGATTGATCGCAAGGTGTTTGCTTTTCGGCGCAAGAGGAGGAGGAGGAGGCGATGGGAGGAGGTTCTGGAGGGACCGAGAAATTCGGGGGGTTATAAATAGGGGGACGTGGGGACTCGGGAGTGGGAATTTTTTCATTGGAACGAGGGCATTTCGGTCATAACGCAAGACTAGATGTGAAGATGCGGGAAACGGAGGCAGTAGAGAAGAGAAGTGCGATCGAAAGAGTACTCTTCGTTGGACAACATCGTCATGTCAATCCATAGAAGACATATAATTCAAGGGCATCACTGCCTTTGATAGGATAAGAACTCTTCCTTTGACGACATTCTGAAATTTCTGAAAATTCCATCTTTTTGCGTGCACGAATCATCTCGCCAAAATGACAACAGCATACCGGATTTATGGCTCGCATAATCATCAAGACTCAGGTAGACAATCATCTAATCAAAAGCAAAATCATCACCGCGATGCACGGGTTATCTAAGACAATCGGGAGCCTCCTTTCGAGTCATATAAGCCGACAATATACCATATTTTGCATCCCCAATCAAACAGGATCAGCACGGAACGAATAAAATTGGTGTGGAATTGACGATAGAGATGAGGAGATACAAAGGATTCAAACAATCAGTGCACTGGAACAACTAGAGCGCCCGAATTGACAGACTTCCTACCCTACCTCTATGAATACTCTGTCACCCATTCCGATCCTACTGTAACAATCAAAAACTACGAACTGATCCTCGATGCCACTTTTTGGCGCTCGCAGAATCACCTATTCCGTGCCCAATTTCACATATTTTACAGATACATTCCCGGCCTACTCAGGATATGTAGCTATCAAAAAGTCAGCTCACGTAATGACCTGTCTTCCTCCTGTGGCGGCTGAAGTCCGACACGAACCTAAAAGAAAGCCCGCACCCCTCCACCTTGCACTTGTATGGCCGCTCCCCTGTGTGTACCCGTATGTGCTCGGTCCTGGCCCACGCCCACTTGAATGTCATATTGCAACCTTTCCACGGGCATTTAAGCGGCCTGTCATCCTCGTGGACACGCTGGTGAAGTACTGCATACTTGTGGGAGCTGAACCTCTTTCCACACCCTTCGACTGGGCACCGATTACGTTTGTGCACCATCAACTCAGCCCTCGTTTTAAATCTCATCCGGCAGCCTTCCATATCGCACCTATGAGAGCCACCCCTCTTCTCTTTTTTATTGTCAAAAGAGACAGTTTCTTTTCTAGGTTTAACTTCTTTTCTCAATTCCCTAGCCTTCTTGGCAGGATTTTCATATCCTGATGAGCTGATGCAGTCACTTCCATCGGTTGTTTCTTTTCCCGCTCTCGACCTCAAACCTTCACAGGGACTTCTGATGAAGCCGCTGCAGTTAAGTTGGTCTTCCGCTATTGTCTCCAATTCACTCTTTCTCTTCCTTCTCCGTCGTGTTGTTGATACTTGATCTACTTCAGTGGACTCCATGGTTTGTGGTTCCCTATCATCCTGGCAAGGAGGGTCTTCATGATTGGTCTCGCCATTGCTGTCATTGGAATCTCTTTGAACATGAGAACATCCTTGATCAGAAGCAGCACTCTGCTGATCCATAATTTCAACAGAACAAATTACAGGGTTCTCATCACCAGTTGCATTTGCAGTCCGGTCTTTTTCTGGGGATTTACAATATGCACTCCCATAGCTCCTCCCTTGTTCTTCTGAAGAGGTTGCTTCTGGAGCTTCTGTGCATGCTTCAATGAGAAGAGGAACAGACTGGTTGACTGTCCTGTGAATTTCATCTTCTTGCTCATCACTCCCACTGCAAACGTGAGGATGTGGTCCCATTGGAGCACCACACCGAGTTGCTTCTGCACATGCAACAGCATTACCCTTAACATTGTGACCATCTTTCAATTCTAATAATGCTGTTTCCTCATGTACTTCACAACCTGAAGTCAACTTGGCACATAAGCTTGATGAAGGGCTCCGTGCATCAGGAACTGCAGCAACTTCTGAATCGTTGACAACATCACTATCTGAAACTTCTGTTGTTTTGGTCGCTTTTACTATGTCGAGATTTTCTCCAGTTTCTTTGAGTGTAGGAAAACAAGAGTCTGTGCTAACCAAAATCTCATTTTGCCCACCTAAATTTTGGGAAAACTCATTTTCACTGTGCCTTTGAGAAATATATGTAGCTGACCCGACAGATTGTTGCTTTACATTCATCTCCTCCGAAGCTTGATTTATGATCTGCACTTCAACATTTCCCACGTACGTAGTGACATTGGCAAGTGAACTTGCAACTTGTGCAGGAATCAAATCCAAGGTCAGATCTGTAGTTGCTTCAAGAACCTGGATTTCATGGCTAACATCACCCAATCCAACAGGGAGGTCTGCAGTTTTGCGTACAGGACTTTCTGTGCCACAATAGGTATTATCTGTCTGATTATTTGATTTCAGATGTACTTCTCCAGCACTGGCGAGTGACACTTCTACTGGCTGCTTATCATAGCAGCCATGGCTTCTGCTAGTTCCAGTAGAACTACGAGATTTAAGCTTGGCATTCCTTCTAGTGTATTGAAGAATTATTTCTTCCTTTCTGACAGCATCACTGTCCAACTTGTTCCTCGATACTTCATGATCCTTTCTTTGAAGGGTCTCACATGGCTCGCACTTCTCTGGAGTACCTAACCTAGTCCTCGAACGAGATTTCCTGGACTTCCATTTAAGATTAAAAATAGTAGATGGGCTATCATCACAAAACAATCCACCCAATGTTAATGCATGTTGGACTTGATTTGATGGGGAATTCTTCCTCGCCTTTACACAACACCGCAAGTTAATGCCCAGCTTTGAGGTCCAGTCATCGTCTCTGTAACCAGTGCATTCTTGATCATCAATCGCAAGGTCTATCAAGTTTAGATCTTCTTCTGAAGCAGGGTCAAATGGAATATCCTTGTACTTAAAAGAAACATCAATCTCCTCAGCAATGGCACCAGCATATGCCTTCATTTTCTGATAGTCTGCAAAATCAAAATTTAGAGGGAATCAATATAGTAACTAAGCCAATGGAGTGTGCACTTCCACAATCATAGTGAGAGCACAATCTAGATAGATGGCTTCCATTGCCATGACTATCATATGGTATCATAGACCTCTGCAAAACTCTGTTATCATTTAAAAAAAATGAAAATCATTCAAATTTATCTGAAATTAGAACATGAGTTACTTTGTATTTTCACAAATAGATTACAAACTCAATCCTATCAACAAGACAAAGATAAGAAGCCAATTTTACCGGAATGGCAGATCACAAGCACATTTGCTCCACCTTTGGACCGCAAAAGCTCCTCTGTTTGAATTGCATGTTCCAAACAGAAGATTCGTGGTCTTCGTGATCCACCAGAACTGCCCATACCCTTTTCTGAGTCTGTGCTTGATGGTACTTGCAATTGCATTAGAGGTGAAGCAGTATCAGAAATATCTGACCGGTCCTCTGCAGAAGAAAGGACGATAACACATCAAACACTTCAAGTTAACCTGTTGAGGTAAAGTAAAATACTCAAAGTTCAATCAGCTTGCTTTATGTTCCTCGTAATATATACATACACAATAAAAGAAAAGTCATTTTGGGTTTTCCATAAGAGACATGCTGTGGGCATTGGGTGGTTGTTCTGAGATCAGAACAAACACCTGTTAGTCTGCATAAGAGCTAAACCCCACAGCAACAAGCCTTGTGTCATATGTGCCAAAACCATGACTAATAACTCTAAAATCAGTGACGGCATAAAAGGGTATGGGAAAAAACATGTGTAATAGCAAAATTCTTCAGCCAAGGTTCGAGTTACAGGAATAAATGGGAAACTGAGACGAAAAGAAATGCTGGAGTATAATTTACCACAGGTTTGTTGAGTATAATGTTTTGTGGGTAGCAATGCTGCCGATGCTGTTTCGGATGGTTGTATCACAGACATAAATGGGAAACCAAGAATTCCGCAAGCTACACAAGGCAACGTTCCTGAATCAACTTGAAAATCAAACAATAAATCGTCCTTGTCCACATATGAATCATTCAGAGCTTCCATGAACATTGTCATCTCTTTAAAAAGATTGATCGAACTATCATTTCCAGAATGGTGGTGTGAATTCTCTTTTTCTGAGGAGGAAATGGCAGCAGTTCCATCAGGCGACTGAGATCCTTTACTCAAAGAAGGTAGTATATGAGGGTTCCATATTACTGCATGTATGGTAGACTCCTTTCTAAGGAGAGAAGATAATAGGTCATTCTCATTCAAAATGTCTTCTAGAAAGGCTTTTTTCACAGATAGCTCTCTTTCTTCTCTCAAGCGGTCTTTCAGGCGAGAACTTCGTGCCCCAGGTATCAAGGACATTGGAACTCTGGCATCAGAAGAAAACATTATCACTGAAGTAACTACTACGCATAGATATTCTTCTGTATATGCATGAGAATTGAAAGCACAAGCTGACCTTGAAACAAAAGACATGGTTAACAGGTAGAGCAGCTGCTGATGAGAGAGCATGGGCAGATAATTCATCGCAGCTCTACGTACAGCAGCTTCCTTCGCAAATCTAAGCCATTGAGGGGTTGCAAAGTTAGCTGCTTCACCGCAATTAAAACCTACGTTTTGGAAAAGAAAGGACCAATATAGTAGCACATAAAGACAAGAATATTGGGCTGAAAGAATTTGAAATGTCCTGAAGTTAAAAAATCGACATTGAAAATGTGGCAATAAAGGATATCAACAACCCAAGTCCAGAAACTCTACGGATGCAACAAATATTATCTAGATTGCAACTAACAACTAAAAAATATAACTTCTGTCAGACAACATCTGTTATGAGAACGTAAAAAAGAAAAAACAACATAACCTTCAAATGTACAACATATAACTAAGTGCAAAAATACTTTATATGCCAATTGGCCACATCCTAATTCATCTTGACAGTATGAAGAGTTTTGGATAAAATGATGAAGAGAAACCTTGTAGCCAAACCCAACCAATAGGAAAGGATAAAACTAGAACTTTTATTTATGTTTTTTCCCACCATAGTTCCATAGCCAAAAGGGTAACACTTCAGATCCCTTCTGTCTATGTAGATAAACCATTGTTCAGCCAGATATAACAAGGCAGTTTTACTGTGTCTGACAGGTTCAACCACACAATTCCATACTACCGAGCCTCAAAATATTAGATGAGATCCATATTTTACACAATTGTGACAATCCATGTAATTGTGATTACACAAACTTGCCCTCTACATCTAGTCTCCAGTGACTCTGTAATATCTCATTTTCCCAGTGGCAAGTAGGTAACAGATCATAGAAATGATGAAACAAAATGAATATTAGTACTTCTCAGCAGAATCTTGTTAATATGCAGTCAAACAACAGAGCAATTACCGTGGCTGAATCCTATATGATAAGCCCTTGGAAAAGTCACCACAAATTCACCCGGATTCTGTATTAACCTTGAAAAAAGAAAAACAAGATAACTGCATGTTAGTAATCTTGCAGATCCGCAATTCAAATGCAACATGACCCACTAAAAAGAAGGTAAAGGAAGACAAAAACCGACCTGCAACAAGGAATGCCAGCCGCAACAATTACCTCAGGTGACAGAAGAGTTGTCTTTTCACCCAGAAGTGAGAGAACAGCTGGAAATAAGAACTGGGCCCGGGTTAGATGATTTTGCCCAAGTGATGAAGTCCATGTGGCTTAATACATCACTCAGATTCCATTTTGTTGGAAATGAAACTATATCATTTTTGAAATGCCAAATAATAGCTTAACACAAGGTCAGGACAGACAAATGTATCCCTAAATGGCAATTTGCAACACCACAGAGTGAACCACATGACTTTAGCATCTCAAAACAATCAAATTGACGCAATCTGATCAGGTTGATATCAAAAAGACAGTTAGTTTGCACACCTCCTGTATACAATTATGCAGCCCTGGAGCACAGAATAATCAACTCATGCATTGGAAGCATTAAATCAGCAATTTAGTTTCAATACATTTGGTTGGTATACACCTTTTCACATTTCATCCTTCACAGTTAACTTGAACCTTTTCGTCTGCATAACCGAATATAAAGAAAAACCATACCTAAGCGATCCATATTTCCCCCATAAGCCTCCTTGCGAAGAACTTCCTCAAAAGAAAACGCATAATCTCCAGGGACAGCGTACCAGGTCTTTGGAGAGCCCATGTGAAGGAAATTCATGCTATGAAGCTCGTGATCTTCAACATGCCAAGCAAACCAGCTGAACAGCATACCAATATAGATCATCGGAGAAGTAACACCCGGAATATCATCTGGCATGAAGCGTGTAAGTGATCCAGACGACCTTGCAATCACTTGTAAGTTCCAAGGACTATTTGAAAGTTTCCAACCTGCAGTGCCTTCAAGTTCATTGCTACCAGAGTTACTTCTACGACAGGCTCGTGAAGTTTCCTCCGTCATTAAACCCGATTGAGATGTCGATGATTTATGTGTCTCCAAACCTGAAGAATCATCCCCACGAGACAAATCTTTGGTTTCACTACGATGAGAATCTTGTACATTATCTACTTCATTGTTCTTGGAATCAGTTCCTTCTCTATGCCTATGGTAATCCATCTTCATCCTCCTACGTCTATGAAAATAGCGAAACCGACCATCCTGCTCCCCAAAACCAGACCCGGGCACATCGTTAGCATATTCCACATATATAGGCTTCTCCGAAGCCGCCTGCCAAAACAAGGCTTCTATAACCTCAGGAGAAGCCTCCTTCACCATACCCAACTGGCTACGCCCAAAAGCCCTCGACTTCGCCTCAAACTGTTCCAAAGTATACATCTCGCCACTCTGCCAGACTTGCTTCTGGACTCCCAAGTGAGCATTACTCCCCGGCCCCTTCGCCCTCTTCGCACTCTGACCCAATTCTTGCTGCCTCGTGGTGAACACCGCCTTAGCCTCCCCGTCGGAGCAGTTGTCCTCGGACCCCGGCTTCCGCAGGGCATTCTGCGAGCCCCCGCCCGACCCCGACCCCGACCCCGACCCCGGTTCGGGGCACTTCAGCAACGACCTGTTCAGGTTGCCGAAGACATACTTCTTCGACGGCCTGGGCAAGGGCGGGACGATCTTGCATATCCCAAAGGCGCTCGCTTCCTTCTCGATTTTCGATATGTAGGCGATGGGATCCGCGAACTCAGTGTCCGTCGGGCGAAACGTGGGCGCCAGCGGCAAGCCCTTGAGCCAATCGGGGATTTCCACATTACCCATGGACGAATCGACTCAGAACAAAGAAAGGGAAAAACACGCCTCCGCTACGAGAACATACCGGCGGGCGCGGCGCGGGCGCTCGAATTGAGTAGCAAAACGCGTCGACGCCGGCGCGGAAGCGAGGAAAAAACGAGCCGCCGGCGGCGGGCTATCGGAACCCTAGGCGGAGCATTGCCGGCACCGAATCGAGGACGACCCCCTCGCTCCCGTTAACCGAAACTACCCTCCAGCCGTACGGAACTTACGCGGAGCTCGAGGGGGCGGCGAAATTGCAGGAGGCCGCGCGCGGAGATCGCGAGGAGCGGTTTTCCGCAGTAGAACCGCCGGCGTCGTGAATCGGCGAGTCGGATTCCCCCCCTTGGCGAGCGAGAGAGAAAGAGAGAGAGAGCGAGAGAGAAGAGATTTGGAGTGCTTAAGGTTACGAGTGACATTCCGAGAAGGCGGCGCAAGTTAGCGGCGTGCGGGGGCGCGGTTTATTGTGAGCCGGTGGGTGGAGTGGGGCGCACGGGTTTTTTTTTGTCTTTTGAGGGAGTGGTTTGCATCGTCCTTACGATTTGATAAACCTTTTTGCCGCGAGGTCGCGAGTGAGGGCCACGCTCCCCTGCGTCGCGTCGCACGGTAAAGCCCGTCGTTTTGTTTTAGAATTTCTTCTTTCTCTATTTTTTATTTTTTTTTTGGGTCCCTTTTTTAATTGTTTCCTAACATTATCGGATTTCTATGGGCTACCCGGATGGTGGCTCCTCGAGACGAAATGGGTCGCGTCTTCCTAAATTGCGGAATGTCGAAAAGCACGAAAAATTAAAAATTCGTGATTAACGAATGGAATTTGTTGTTTTCCAATCTGATGACCGACCGTCGGAAGGATTTGAATTATTCGCCGCACGAAAAAAGAGTTCGAAAGTGATGCCTGTGGTGCTCAACATATAGGGGACACTTTCGAACTCTGCATAGCTTTAGGGGTGATTATCCTTTGCGTTGACTCACGGGGAAGTGAGACGTCAAATCTTGGTGCACTTCCACATCTAGTGATGTCCAAAATTGGACATTGATGACCCCAGGGCAACGTTTGTCAAAATTCGAATCCGGATCGTACTCAATCCACTTGTTTAAGCGAGGTTGAATATAATTAATAGTGCCACATGCCATCAGATCAATCGATCGATTATGTCACACTATGGTTTTTAACCTCAAAGCCGCAGGCCCATAAAATTATTTGTATAATTTGTTGGGATGACAAAAAAAATAGCTTGTAACTTAAATTTACAATATGACACGGAATTCTAAAGTCAATTAATATCTAGATTTTTTAAGACACCTCATAAGTATTTGTCACGTCATATTTGAACATCAAATTTTGTAAGCCTTCTTTATATCTAAGGCATTATGTTGTGGGTTTTGCTCATACACCATGTGTTCTTGGGAAAATTCACTAATTAATATAGATCTTGCTCTAGCAATTGAGCCACACACAAAAATAAATAAATAAATAATGAACTTTAGGCATCAAATTACTTGCAAACTGTTGCTTGAAGATTTTCAACAAAAGTAAGAAAATCAAGGAGAAATGGGTCAGGATAACAGATTGTTGCTCCCCATTATTAAAATCAAGACAACATAATATAATTAATTCCATTACCTTTTTCACAAACGTGCGGACCCCTCAAGTGCCTTAACTTTGTTCAAAGGGACACTTAAGTGTCATAACTTACGAAAGGTATACTTAAGTGCCAAAATCGGAGCAAAATGGATCACTTGAATGTCAATCCGGCCAAAATTCGGCCAAATTGCATACGTGGCATTTTCTGGCGATTTTCGACGACTTCTTTTATTGATGTGGCAAATGTTTTTTAAAAAAAAATCCAACGTGGACGACAAAAACGACGTCGTCCATCCATATTGAGTGCGCTGAACTAAACGATGTCGTTTAGGTCATTGTGCGATGACCTAAACGCCGTTCCTCCCCGTTCGCGTTGACAGTCAATCTCAGGCCCTTCTCTCCGTCGCCGTTCACGCCCAGAGCTGGTCATCGGTCGCCGTCGTCAGTCGCCGCTGTTGGTCGCCATCGCCGCTCACCGCTCACCATCGTTGGTCGTCGTCACCGCTCACCATCGTCGCTCGTCCAGGTTCAGCCCTTTCTCCCCCTCCCCTGTGATGAAATTAGGGCTCGATTATTTAATTAGGGCTTGCTCGATTATTTAATTAGGGCTAGCTGACCTAAACGTTGTTCCTCGCCGTCTGCGTTCACAGTAGATCACAGGCCCTTCTCTCCGTCGCCGTTCACGACCATAGCTGGTCATCCGTCGCCGTCGTTAGTCGCCATTGTTAGTCGCCGTCGCCGCTCACTGCTCACCATCCTTGGTCGTCATCATCGCTCACCATCATCGGTCGTCCAGGTTTGGCCCTTTCTCCCCCTCCCCTGTGATGAAATTAGGGCTCGATTATTTAATTAGGGCTCGATTATTTTATTACAGCTCCGATGGAATTTGTGTTGATACACTTCAACTTAAACTTGCTGATATTACACAAAGAGATCAGATTTCTCATTATTTTGGTGAATTTGTCTTTCAAGCCAATGTCAGAGTATGTTTTGATTGTTAGATCACTGTCTATGCATCTCCTTAAGAGCATCCTAGTAAAGCAGGTGACCAATGCCATTCTGAGAATAAAACTAAGTTCTTGAACCACCCTGCTTGTG
Source organism: Eucalyptus brandiana (assembly GCA_014182725.1). Taxonomy (NCBI): domain Eukaryota; kingdom Viridiplantae; phylum Streptophyta; class Magnoliopsida; order Myrtales; family Myrtaceae; genus Eucalyptus; species Eucalyptus brandiana. Next base: position 42,323,109 of record CM024674.1, read on the forward strand.
AGAGTGTATAGGGTATGTCCTTGAACCACCCTATTTGTGAGGTTGTATAGGGTATGTCCTTGAACCACCCTACTGTGATTGCTGTATAGGGTATGTTTATCAATCCAAAACCCTATTGTGATTGCTGTATAGGGTATGTTTATCAATCCAAAATTCTGAATGAGAACATAATCCTGTTGTGATTTCTCTTTGTTTTTCTTTAGCTTTAGCGACATAAAATGCTTCCAAGTTTAGTTGTTCTAATTTTAGTTTAAACTTTTAAAGGAATTTGTAGGAGTCAGCGGCTGTGATTTGATTAAGTTAATGTCAGGGTATGCTATGCTTTGATTTGCTTAAGTTGATGTACATTCTCTCACATCGCACGTTTAGTGCAGTAGACAAAATTGCTTGGGCTGTGATTGCTGTGGGGACTTGTGCTTGTTGTGGGGACCTCTGTTTTTTGTTAATATTTTAAGCAAAGGGAAGGCAAATAAGTAAAGTGCCGACCTCTTTTTTGACTGTCATATAGGGGTATATTGTCAGTGTGGGGACCTCTATTTACTAAAGTCCATGAGAGTGGGGGGACTCCTATGTGCAATTATCTAGTGGTCCCAAAAACTAATTATTCTTTTTCTTATTCTTGGTGCAGTAATGGCGCATGACAAGGATTATGTCGCTGTCATAGTTTGCTACGATGGAGAATTTGTGATTGGGGAGGATGAGTGGGATTATGAGAGTGGAAATGAGGGCACCATCTTTGTGGATATAAAGAAGGCATCTTATATAGGATTTCTTAGGGATATAAATACTTATTTGCCTTGTAAAGTTCAAAAGCTGCTGTATTGTATTCCTAAGAAAGACTTAAGATATGGTTTGAGATACTTAGAAGATGATAATGGTCTTAGGGATGTTCTATACCATTATTTTCATGGTGAAAATATAAAAATATTTGTTGAGTACAATAGTGAAAGTGATGATGAAGATGATGATGGAGAAAGCGCCGAAGTAGAACAAGAAGGAGATAGTATTCAAGGTAGTACTGACGTTAGAGTCGAAAGAGGGCAAGATAGATATGATGGACATGAGAGAAGCGCAAATGCAGTTCACCAAAGTGATGATGACATAGGTGATGTCACAATCTCTGGATTAGATTGGGAAGTAGCTGAATCAACTGATGATGATGATAGAGGGTTACCTGCTGAAAATTTATAAGTGATGATGACGACGGGGAGCTTGTACAGTCAATAATACAGCGAAGAGATTTTTTGATAGCTAAGTTTGCAGTTTTGCAAGTAGCCGATGAAGTTCCAAACAAACCCGAAGGCCCTACAGATGCTGGTGCTGCTGGCGAGGAGACTGACTATGAAGAAAGCGTCGAGAATGCTACTTCCCAGGATGAGCTTGAAGAAGATGAAGGACCTGTGCATAGAAGGAAAAGAAAAAGTAAGTTTCATTCTTATAATCCATCCGTTGCCTCTCCTACTTTGTCGGTAGACATGAAATTTCATGATGCGAAATAATTTAGGGAAGCTATACTGAAGATCTCCATTGCTGCACAAAAGAACATTGACTTCATTAGAAACGCTAAGACCTTTGTAAGAGCTAAGTGCTCGCAGCAAAATTGTTCATGGAAGATCTATGGCGCATTTGTTAGGAGAACTGGATCTTTCCGAATAAGAGCCTACCAAGAGGAACATACTTGTTCCATTAATTTTGAGAATAAAAGGGTAACGAGTGCATGGTTATCGAAGCACTTCTTTGAATTGATTAAGCCGATGCCTTAGATGAATACTACTCAGTTCAGGATGCTGGTGAAGGAGCAGATAGGCATCAATATATCCATGAATCAATGTAAAAGATCGAAGTAAAAGGTGATGAAGATATTCATTGGTCAGTACAACGGTGAATATGGACAGTTGTGGGACTATGCTTGGGAGTGTAAGCTGCAAAATCCTGGAAGTAAAGTGTATATAGAGGTCGTGGAGAGACCACTTTCTAATATTGAGACGAAGTTCGATAAATTTTATGTTTGTTTCGATGCATGCAAATGAGATTTTTTATCTGGTTGTAGACGGATTATATGATTGGACGAGTGTTTTTTGAAGGGCTTGTGCAAGGGAGAATTGCTTGCCGCAATTGGAAGAGATGCAAACAACCAAATGTTTCCCCTGGCTTGGGCTGTTGTGAAGGTAGAGAACAATGACAATTGGTCATGGTTCCTCAAAAATTTGATGACTGATTTGGAGATGACAAATGGGGCAGGGTGGGCGTTCATGAGCGACCAACAAAAGGTAATGTTTGCTTTTGAAAAAATTTGGTCACTTGTTTGCTTTTTGATATCAACATGTCATTTGTTTACATTTTTTATATTTTCAATTATTGTAGGGATTTGTTCTGGTAATAGCTGAGCTGTTACCTTATGCTGAACATCGAATGTGCGCGCGGCACATATACGCAAATTGGGCAAAGACCTATAAAGGGGACAAGTTGCAGTTGTAATTTTGGCAGCAAGCAAAGATCATGAATATGGCTGACTTTAGGATGGCCAAAGAAGAAATGCTTCAATTGACAAAGGATGGTTATGATGCACTATTCCAAACAGACCCGAAGCATTGGTGTAGGGTGTTCTTCAGCGAGGAATTCAAGTGCGATAACATTGATAACAACATCTGCGAAGCATTCAATGGGAGGATAATAGATGCCAAATGTAAACCAATTATCTCGATGCTTAAAGACATACGGGTTTTGGTCATGACTCGGCTGCACAGACAAAAAGATGACACTGCAAAGTGGACTAAGCAATATGGTCCTAGAATTGCTAAGAAATTGGATGACAACTTGGCTGCAAGTAGGGTATTGTCATCTCATTTGGAATGGGGATGAAGGATATGAGATAATAAATGATTCCGATAAGTATGTTGTCCATTTAGGTACGATAAAGTGTTCATGTAGAGTATGGCAACTCAGTGGAATTCCTTGTACATATGCCATATGTGCAATTCAATTGAAGGGCCACAACACAAAAGATTACCTTGATGATTAGTACAAGAAACCGAAATATCTTGCTTCGTATCAATTCATGTTGCAGCCAATTAGAAGTAGCAAGTTCTGGGAGCTAACAGATCGCGAAGCACCTCAACCTTTGCCACTAAAGAAGAGAATGGGAAGACTAAAGAAAAAAAGAAAAATGACAGAGGGAGAGGACTCATGTCACCGTAGGATGAATAGAATGGGTGTACCAATAAATTGCTCTTTTTGCCACATAGCAGGGCACAATATTAAGGGTTGTCAATTAAAGAAGCAGCAGGAACAATTGAGGCCAACCGAAGGGCCTAAGTGAAGGGACAGTTGGAGAAGGAGAAACAGAAATGCAAAGTGAGTCGATTGTTCTTCAGTCGACGACAATAAACCCAGTAAGTCATGACAATTATGTTTATGTTGCTTTATAGTTTGTTATGAATATGTACATAGATATAAGTGATCTAAGTGACATGTATGTAATGTTTTTGTCTTTGTTAGGTCACGGTGACACGTGAAGAATTGGCCGAAGCCCCTGCTATACCTGAAAACGAAGGGCCTGTTCAAAGAACCGAATGTGGAAGACAGCCAGCTGCAGGATTGACTAAAGCAACTGGAGGGCCAGTTAAGTCGATTGTTCTTCAGCAACAATAGAGAAAAAAATACCCGGTCAGTTAAATGATTTGAGTTTATTTTTCATTTACGTTCTAATATGGCCTGATGTTATATTTATGATGTCATTTACCTTTTTCGTAGATTCGAAGAAGGCAAACTAGAGCTCAACTGCTAATAGAGGGCCCAACTAAAGGGCCATCACAAGATCCATCACCAAGGTCATCACAAAGGCCACTAGAAGGGTCATCACAAGGGCCACCACCAAAGCCTATTGAAGGTGTCACTGAAGCTGAAGGCGTAATTAGAAAAACAACAAGAAGAAAGCCAAATCAAGAGCCACCTATAAGAAGGCCATCTACAAGACACCTAGCTAAAGAATTGGCCGAAGAAGCCCCTTCTGTAGTTGAACAACCACAGGAGTTGAAGAAATCACATGTGAGAAGAAGAGGCAACCAATCACAAGTACCTGAAAGTGACGCTCCCCTTCGAACAAGAGGGGCTCTTGGGAAGAGGCTAAAACAATATGGTTATGGCCTTTATATAGATTACCGTTCTGGAACAGTTATTCTTAATGTAAGTTTTATAGGTTGCATTTAATTTAATTTATAGTGCAAACTTTTGTTGATAATTGAGTTTTTTTTTAAGCCTGGGAGAAGTTCAGAGGTTCTTATTTCTTAAGGCTGAACTCAAGAATCAACAGTTGCGCCAACAAAGAAGAACCTGCGCCAACAAGAAAGAAGAGTAAGAAGAACCCAATTGCAGGTCCATCCGAATCAGTTCAACCTACAACAGTTGCAGCTCCTTCTGAATCAATTCAGCCTAGGACAATTGCAGCTCCATCAGACTCAACGCATCCCAAGACAGTTGAAGAAGAAGTCTCACGTTTAGTTAGAAAAAGTGCAAGGATTATAAATCAAGTGCGAAGTCCATCAAAACGAGCACGAACATGAGACATTGTGCATAATGATTGATGAAATGGGATGTGATATGGTTTGTGAGGCTGAGGAGTCAGTTGTAAATATCTGTGGATGTTTGTTTTTTTTTTTTTTTTTTTTTATAATAGTTTGTCATTGAGTTAGTTGAGTTTGTGAGACTTCATTTGTCATTGAGTTTGTGAGACAAATGTTCAAAATCAATGGAACGGTTGTTGCTTATCATTTTTGGCATGCCTTTTTCTTTTTTCTTTTTATTTTGTTTTTTTTTTTTACTTATTGCTACTTTTGGTGGTGTATATGTGGTGGTGACTGGAGTGCTCGTGTGGTTGGTGGTAGCGGCTGGTGAAGCCTGGTGGTGGTGGGTTGGGTTGGAGGTTTCTGATGTATGTGCAATATGCACAACTTGCACCAGGTAGTGCTGGTGCAAGCTGGTGTAAGACACCTTACACTTGCAACTTATGCAGCAACATACCATCAGCATAGTGGTGGCTGATAGTGGCTCAAGTGGATGCTTGAGATGTCTGGTGGTGATGATGGTTGGAGATGATGGCCAATGGTGGGCGGTGGTGGTGGCTGGTAGTAGCCAATGTATGCAAAAGAAAATGGCACTTAACTGATCACATTCTAAAAAAACCTAATACTTAAGTGTTCACTTTTAACAACAAGTGGCACTTAACTGATCACATTTTAAAAAAACCTAATACTTAAGTGTTCACTTTTAACAACAAGTGGCACTTAAGCGATCATTTTAATAATAAATTGACACTTAAATGACTCTTTATCTATCACGACTGGCACTTAATTGATCACTAGATACAACTTATAGCACTCGAGTAATCATTCGTGTCTATTTTATGTATATGGTGGTTTGCAGCAAAACAGAGAAGCTGCTGGTTTACACATTTGCTGCTGGTTTACATTCAATTCAAGTAAAATAGTCACCACAATACATCGACCTAATATACATTCCATCATCACTGATTTATATTTGAGAATAAGCAAAAACTGTCGAAATCATTCATTCATTCATTCAAAACAAGTACATTTCTCCACACATTTACAACTATGGCAATCGGAGAAACTTCTTCTAATCTTCCAATACTTTACATTTCATCATAAAGTAGGATAGACAAAGAAACAGTAACACAATAAACGCTTGGTAACACTTTCGTTCAATTTTCATTTTTGAAACTTCGTTCTTCAAACGGTTAACAGAAGATGCTTGAGCTTGAGCTTGCATTGAGTCAACATCGTCCAAGTCGTCCACAAGCGTAGATGGAGGTTGATGACATCAATCAAGTAGGTCCAATATCACATTTGTGGCTCGGTGAGAGAATTTCGCATCGGCCCATTTGAAGTATTTACACTTCGAGCCTTCTCTGTATCAGGCACATCCATAGAATCTTCTCCCGGGATTCGTTCGAGTCCACGATGTTCTTCTTGGACTTACTAACCCACAAAAACAGAAACACTCGCCTTCTCCTTCGCTTCGACGAGAGAAATTTGAGCCGTTGTTGAAAGTCCTACTCTCCATTTCCAATATTCGGTGGTAGAATTTGGGGCAAATCGAATTAGGGTGCGGGATTAGGGCTCCAGCGCTTCAATGGCATTTTGCCCGATTTAGGGTTTTAGATTTAGGGCAAATGGGGAAGACGACGGCGTTTTCGCTGATTTAAGGGCTCTATTTTGAGCGAACACCCGAAACGACGTTGTTTGGGATGAATTCGAGCTGACTCAGCTCTCTGGCGAGACACATTGGCGATAGATATTAATATTTTAATGCCACGTATGATTTCCGGCCAGCTTCGCCGGAGATGGCACTCAGTGTCCCACTTTTCTTAAAATGTGGCACTTAAGTGTACATTTCATAAATTATGGCACTTAAGTGTCTATTTGGGCAAAGTTATGGCACTTGAAGCGTTCTTTTGCCATTTTTCACAGTATGCATACATTTTACCTTAATTTACCACAAAACAAACACACTTTGCCTTCACTCGAGGCTAATACATGTGTGATCACTTTGTGATAGGGTGAAAAAAGTTCAATAAGGCATAAATCATCTAGAGATGGTTAGGGCTCAAGGGAATCTTTTTATCAACCCCTCCCCAACCCCAGCCCCAATCATCAAAGCCATTCGGTTGTGCTTTATCGCAGGCCACGATACATGCCTCGGCGCATGCCTGCTCGCTCCGGCCTGACTTTGCACAAGACAGCATGCACTCTCGGACGCACTCCGGCGTCGCAAACGTGGTGTGTGCCATGAGAAGCACGGCGATCGCCGCGATGGCAAAAATTGTCCTCCTTGTGGCCATATCCTTTTGTTTAATTGGATTGCAAAATGATGGCTTTGAATGCTATGGATGAAACCCTAATGGGGTTTATATAGAAGGGACTAAGTCTAAACTGAATGTGTAAACAACCGCGCTTGCCAAGAGGGAAAGGCTTGTTATTGCCATTGCAAAGATGTTTTTTTTGTGGCATGGAGAAGATCATGGAGACGGATTAGGGATTATGGAGTTGCACAAGCATCTCACTTTGTCTTTGGTTTTACTTTAGAGAAAAAGCCACGAAAAATCCTGAACTTTGCCCAAAATGACACATTTACCCCAAACTTTTTTTTGTGATGTAAAAAACCCCAAACTTTCTAAACCGTGATACATTTACCCCATCAAGGGCATTTTTGTCTTTTTATTCTATTTTTTTCTTTTTTTTTCTTCTTCCCTCCGCCAGCCTCACCATGGCCGGCGGAGGGAAGTCGGCGTCCGGCGACCTCGCCAGCGTCGGGCGAGGGTAGGGACACCCTCGCCTAACGCAAGTGAGGGCGGCCCTCGCTGGCGACGGGCGAGGACGGCCCTCGCGTCAGGTGAGGGTGTCCCTGCCGGTGACGAGCGAGGACGACCCTCACCAGATCCGGCGAGGGCGGGGACACCCTCGCCCGACGTAGGCGAGGGCGGCCCTCGCCGACAACGAGCGAGGACGGCCCTCGCCGGATCTAGCAAAGGCAAGGACACCCTTGCCCGATGCAGGCGAGGGACACCCTCGCTGGCGTCGGGCGAGGGCAAGGACACCCTCGCTCGATGTAGGCAAGGGCCGTCCTCGCCCGACGCCGGCGAGACCGGCCCTCGCCGGCGTCGGGCGAGGACGGCCCTTGCCGGATCCGGCGAGGGCACCCCACGCCGACGCGGGCGAGGGCCGCCTAGCCCGAGGCCGGCGAGGGTGACCCTCGCCGGACGCCGGCGAGGGCAGCTCTCGCCGGACGCCGGCTTCCCTCCGGGGAGAAGAAAAAAAATTAAAAAATTTTTAAAAAATTAAAAAAAATTTAAAAAATTTTAAAAAATTTTAAAAAATTTTAAAAAATTAAAAAAAATTTTAAAAAATTTTTAAAAATGAAAAGACCAAAATGCGCTCTAATTTTGGAGGTAAATGTATCACATAATGAAAGTTTAGGATTTTTTATGTCATAAAAAAAAGTTTGAGGTAAATGTGTCACGGTTGGCAAAGTTTGGGGTTTTCACGTCACAAAAAAAGTTTGGGGTAAATGTGTCACTTTAGGTAAAGTTCGGAGTTTTTCGTGACTTTTTCCCTTTACTTTATTTTGTTGGGAAGTTCAACCGGCCTCTTGAATTTACCACAAAGGCTTTGCCCGTGTAAAACCATATTAAGTTAGATTCGTAAGAATTCTCTTTTTCGGTTTCGTTGGGGGATTATTGTAATTAAATCCCAAACTTTCAAAGGTATAAATAAGTTTCAGAACTTATTTGTTTTGTGCAATGAAGGATTGTCACTAGTTTTGTTTAATTTAAGTAATGAAAAATATTGAAGTGACATTATTATTATTATTTTTGCACAAGATGCAACAATGAAAGCAAAAAGGACAAAAAAAAAAGTCAAAAAAAGTCACCTGGGCAACTACCCACAAATTTTCAAGAATCAAAAAGCTATTGTCTATCTTTTTTTAACACCGGTCTTTTGGCAACGGTTACTGAGATTTACCTGCACAAAGTAAAACAAAAATACATATCCTTGATTACGAGACAGTTGAATGTTGCTATGGTTATATAAATAATGATTTGTCGTCACGAGTTTTCATTACAAAGAAAACTCGACATCCCATGAACATAGAAGGTAAAATCAATCCCTTTATCGCTTGCATTTATCATATTATTTCGAAATATAGGGCTATTGTCAACACATGTAGAGAGGCCTGTTTGGAAAGAGAACATTAGAATCACGGTCTTTCACCATCCCTAATCAAAATTGTTTAGAAAGCGGAAAATTAAGAACACGTCAAAGTTCACTCACCCACTTTGATAGATGCGTGTGTCCATGGATCTCTAGAGGGAGAGACAAACCCATAATTCATTTTCGAAAGAGGTCAATCGAACGGAAAAAGAGCGAGCTATACGCTTCCCCATTTGGTTGAGTTCACGGGTCGGGCAAACCCAAGTTCCAAGACATGAAGCAAGACACATTGAAAGCGCCGTGTGAGGTAGAAAGAGAGACAGGCGCATTGACATCCGACCACTCTGAGGATTAGGAATGAATGGAATTGCCCATGTTTGGGGAAATCTGTTGGCTGTTTTACATTGGAGTGATGTGTCTAAATGAGGATCTTCCACTTTTTGTCCTTATCTGCCCTAGAAAGCTTGTCCCCAGGAAGCTGAAACTGTGTGCTCTTCTGCGCTAATGCTACACAAGGGAGCTCTCCACAAAAGAGAGGTAACCAAATGATGGAGTCTGTCAGTGACTCAGAAAATTCAGTGATACCAGATACGCACCCATTTCTCCACATTCAATCTTCTATATGGACCTCAAACTAAGTGGGAAGATCAAAGCTATCTATGCTTGTGCTTTTGACAGCTTGTTAGAGACTAAAAAGTGGGACTGTAACACCTTTGAACTAGTCGAGATTTAGCTAAACTTGAACATAATCCACCATCACGTGATATGGAGGCCAACCTAACATCCTTATCAATCTATCAATTACACAAGCTGCGCGAGGTTAAGTTTGATACGAACTCGATCAGTTATAGTTTGATAATAGTGAAGCGCACAAAAGGGCACAAAAGGTAGTGTGGGTTTACCATCAAGTTAACAGTAAATCGAAGTTCAAACATGGTTACCTGCTTTCATCAACTTCAACTTGAATTCTCCCTCCAACTTTCAAAAAAGTATGAATTCTCTTCTTCAATCCAACATGAACAGCTCGTGACTCGACATCCACATGTGCAAGAGTTGATTAAAGTAACATGTAATGGCATTGATACCTCATCACGTTGGAATTTGGAATCCTTTGGACATTAAGAAGCGATTCGGACATGCATATGTGCTCGTCACTTCATATTCTATACCGAGAACTTAGAGGGAATCTCTCTCTCCCTCTCTCTCTCTCACACACATTGCAACTTTTATTTTACGAGTTTTCCCATGATCTCATTGCCCTTTTGTTCCCGATTCCTATAGTTTCACTTGATGGGACTTATGCATAAACAAACAACAATGTTTTTTATTATATCATTTGAAACTTTTTTTATGAAGTTCATCATGCCCGACACTCTTTTCTTATAATATTATTTGAAACTTCCAAAAGGGTAGCAAGATGTATCATTATCCATCGTTGAAATACCATACACTCTCTGTACTCTCCTATATAAACCTTACTCTCTCCTCATCACATTTTAACTCTCTCTCTCTCTCTCTCTCTTCCTCCCTCCCTGTGACATGACGATCATGAAGACCAAGTCTCTTAAGAAGTTCGTCTCCAAGCTGAGAATCTGTGGAAGTGGCAAACTCTGGGCATGCATCTCTAAAGAAGGTTGTTCCATTCCAAAGGACATACCAAAGGGTCACTTGGCAATCTATGTGGGGGAGGAATGCAGCAGATACGTCATCGATGTCGCGTTGCTCGAGCACCCTCTCTTCCGGTTACTACTCGACCAAGCGGCCGAGGCTTTCGACTTCACCACCCCGGCCTCGAAACTTTGCATCCCGTGCAACGAGAACCTCTTCCTCACCATCCTTTGCTCCGCGACTTGCAGCCCCAAGGCCCCCCATCCATAGATCTTCGCTCTGTCTCCGATCGATTCTCCCTTTGTGTGCATCCTGGTTTAATTAGTACATAATATGACCATTCAGGAATTGTAAGTTTAGTTTGGAGAGCTAGTACAAAGATTTTTTCTGAGATTAATTAGCTTGAATTTAGCCGTCCTGTGTAATTTCATTTTTTTCTGGTATTAAGACGCGACTGCGCGTTGCAAGAAGAGGCTCAACATTCAAGCTCGCTCTGTGGTTTCTCTTGGGCCGGGCTCACCTAATTTTTGAGATTCTCTTCGGCTTTGGGGCCATTATTTTGAGGTTCGAACCCTGGGAATCGACCGTGACATGTCCTAAATAGATCCATGTGACACTTCGGTTTTGCTAGCTAGGTAGTAGGTTGCCATTTTGGGCAGAAACCTCCTCATGGATTAGGCCAAGTGCATCGAGGAAAATCCAAAGTTGTGATATTTGTCTAGGAACGGTGTCTCATAATTGCCAATCATAGAGTTATCCTACTCTGGAGGCAACCACTCAATTTGGAATATATGTCCCATCCCAAAAGATTTATTGCCTTTTCAGGCCAATCCACAAAGAAATTCATGCTCGGTAGGTCAACCTCTTCCAAAAGTCATGGCAAAGAGGTTGGTCGGGCATCATTCTAGGCCTAAGCAAAGATAAGCAACCTTTAACTTTTTTATACATGTGGTGCCCTGAAATGATATGCATTCATTTAATTAAAATAATGTGATAGACTGAATTAATCTTGATGCATATATTGTCTGAATATCTTTTCATATTATATCAACGTGTTCCTTTTCATGAGATTAAATATAATACTGACTCTTAATATGCAACCCACTTGATCGAGTAGGATAAGTTTGGGCAAATTCCTAATGAGGGTAGCTCCCTTTAAGAAATACATGTTCATTCTGATTTTACATTTGGTAGGGTCAAGTTGGGAGATACAGTAACAATTATCTCACAATGCAAAGTAAATGTCACGATCCTTTATAAGAACGAAGAATGTAACGAAATGTATGTTGTATAATTTTTTCCTTCACGCGTTTCAACATTGTTGTTACACCGATGAAGTTCCAAGTACAAATATACATCGTTGTGGGAGGGGGGGGGGGTGTTGGCGGGGGAACAAAAGACATAGGAGACATTACAATTTTAACCGCAGTTTCTAGACCATGAAAAACTCTCTTAGGGGGCAAGTTAAATTATGAGGCAGTCTTCAGGATTTGGAAAAGTTTCTAACGGATGGGAAGCGGAGCACCATCCCAGTCCCTCAAGCACTCCAGCAAAGGATCGATCAGCTTGCCCTCGCACATGGCGGAGAACACCAGATCAAAGTCCTCGCCCGGCGAGCCGACCTTCTCCCCCCGTGAGCAAACCGGTCCCGAGCTCTTCCCTCACGAACCTGAACAGTGGGTACGACCTGCACCCCCTGATCTTGTTAGCGATCGCCGAGTTCCCGCTCTCGAACTGAACTCTCGCGTTCTCGACCTCCTTCGGGAGGAGTGCCTTGAGCTCCTCCTCGAAAGCCCCAATCTTCTGGAAGACGGAGGTGCTGGGGTTCTTCTCCCGGTCGACGTCGTCCAGCGCATCGTCCACGAGGACCTGCCTCAGCTTCTGCATCAGGGGGTACGTGGCGCTGCAGGGGTCATCGATGTAGGCGAAGACGTACTCCCGGTCGACCACCTTGATCAGGTCTTTCTCGCTGAACCTCGACGGGTGGAGCTCGTCGTTGGACCCGACGTAGAGGACCTTCTTGGCCACTTGGTTCACCGTGTTCTTGACTACGCTCTCGAGGTTCTCTTCCAGGTGCCTCAGGTCGATGGCCTGGCACAGGGCGACCAGGAAGGTGGAGGACATGAGCTTCACCACATCGACGGCCTCGGCGGTCTTCCTCGACGAGATCAGGCCCAAGGAGTTCACGTCCTGGTTGTGTTGCTCCGCGCTCTCGACATGGTTGGTCACAGGGTTGGCAAGGAACTGCAGCTCCGAGCAGTATGAGGCCATGGCGATCTCAGCTCCCTTGAAGCCGTAATCCAGGCTTGGGTTCCGTCCCCCGGACAGGTTAGAGGGCAGCCCGTTGTTGTAGAAGTCGTTGACGAGCTCGGAGAACTGCGCAAACATGAGCTTGCCGATGGAGGCGATGGCGAGACGGGTGTTGTCCATGGAAACGCCAATCGGGGTCCCCTGGAAGTTCCCTCCATGGAGAGCCTTGTTCCTGGAGACGTCGATCAGCGGGTTGTCGTTGACAGAGTTGATCTCCCTCTCGATCATTTTGGTGGCGGCCCTGATCACTTCGATCTGGGGGCCGAGCCACTGCGGGGACGTGCGGAGCGCGTATCGGTCCTTCTTCGGCTTCTGGAGAGGGTCGATCTCGTGGAGCTTTTGAGCGTCCTTCACGTAGGAGCTCCCATCCAAGATGTGCTCCATTATAGCTGCAGCTTCAATTTGTCCGGGATGATGCTTGAGCTTGTGGGTCAAGTGGTCGGTGAACTCCGGATTCCCTTGCATCACCTCGGCGAAGATCGCCGACAGAACCTCTGAGAGGACGGCCAGGATGTTCGCCTCGAACAGGACAATGGAAGCGAGCCCAGACCCGACTGCCGTGCCATTCACGATCGCGAGGCCCTCTTTGGGCTGCAGCTCAAAGAACCCGTGCTCGATCCCAGCAAGGCGGAAGGCCTCGACGGCATTCAGGGACTCGCCGTTTGGCCCGACCGCCTTCGAGTTGGGCCTGCCCGTCAGAAGCCCGGCGATGTAGGACAAGGGGACCAGGTCGCCCGAGGCTGTGACAGTACCCCTGAGAGGCAGGCATGGGGTGATGTTGCGGTTGAGGAGCTTGGCCATGGTCTCCAGGATCTCGAACCGGATGCCTGAGTAGCCCTGGAGGAGGGTGTTGATCCTCACGAGCATTGCGGCCCGGGTTGCCGAGTGGGGTAGAGTGTGGCACGACTCAGTCCCATTGCCGAATATGCCGGCGTTCAAGAACCTAGCTCAATCAGAAAATTTCGTCAGCCACATATTATTAATTATAGCAAAGAAAATGTAAATATCCATTTAGACACTTATTTAATTATAGCAAAGGTAAGTCTTATTAATTGAAAAATGAGAAATTAGGTATTCAAAAAGTAATTATTACGGGTTGTCTTCGAAATTAATTAATCTTCTCCCATATTATTTTTGGCTACCTAATATTTCAAAATTATAGAAAAATTGATTTTGGCCTTTGGGTTGATACTTGCAGCGTTTGGGTACATATCTTTTATGGAAAGGAAGCTTAGCCAGCACTTGGCAGCCCTTCACGAGAGGACTATTTATACCGCAAATGACAGGTGTTAATTTTAAATTAAAATAAATGATTTTACTTGATTTTTTTTTTAATATTCTTGTAAAAAATTGGATGTGGAAGATGGGGGTGATAAGGACGGGCTAGCTTATTGTTTTATTTTAGGGTTAATATCTTAAAAAACTTTAAACTGGTATACTTGTAACAAATTTATCATAAATTATTTTTTTAATCATGAAAACCCAAAATTAATATACATGTGATAAATTTAACCCGACTAACTATAAAAAACCATAAACTAGTATATTTATGACAAATTTACCATAAACTAATTTATTCGACTGCAAAAAACCCAAAATTGATAAATTTGTGACAAATATACTCTCCGCTAAATTGGATTAATACAAAAAAAAATCACAAAAATTGTAAACTGGGACAAACGGTGCGTAAAATCCCAAATTGATATACAGATCAACTATCACGTATCATTTAACTTAATAATTTGACTATAAAATTTAACGGAAACTAACAAAGGGTAAATTTGTCATAAGTGTACCAATTTGAAGTAAATTTATCAAAAATATACCAGTTTGGGATTTTTTGTGGTCAAAAGAATAGTTTTTGGTAAATTTGTCACATTTATGCCAGTTTAGAATTTTTTTGAGTATTAATCCTTTATTTTATTGTCTGCTGGTGGATCTTTATCAGGAGTTTGAACAAAGGAAATAATATTAAGAATTCCTTTTTTATTTGTTTAAAAAAATTGTTGCTAGTACGTTTAATAAAAAAAAAAAATGTTGGTATGCTAATCCGTACTTTTGTCTCCTGCCTCATGTGAGCCTTACGAATAGTGTCTGCACATGTAAAAAAGAAAAGAACAAAAAAACCTTATGAGCTCCATCTGCAGAGCACCACCTTGCTTGGTCCGCCTATGCGAGGTGGCGCCGAAGCCGGTGGTGACCCCGTAGCTGTCCGTGCCCTTGCTCATGCTCTCCATCACCCAGTCGCTGCTGGCCTTGACCCCCGCCCGGGCCCCCTCCGACAGCTCGACCGCCGCACCCGCCTCCCGCCCCGCGATGGCCGCCACCTGTGCGATGGTCAGCGTCTCACCGCCGAGGCGGACCACGGGCCGCCGGGACTCCTCGACCATCCGCTTCACCTCATCGAGGTGGCTCCCCGTGAGGGCCGCAGCGGCCGCGCCCCAGTTGAGCGGGTCACCGCCTGCCCCCGCGCAGAGCCCGAGGGAGCCCTTGCCGCTGCACGCTGCCGTGTCCATGTCCATCTTCGCGCTCGTGTGAATGCGAACGTCTAGAGCGGCCGAGAGCCCGAGAAGAGGAGTCGTAATCGAGCGAGGAGCGAGTGAGCGCGAAACTGAGAACGAGGTGAGGGCTGGCGAGAGAGGAAGAGCGCGGTAGCGTTTTTTGTGTGTGTTTTGCTCTAAAGGAAATTCAGCGTGAATTTCCTGAGTCTGCTCTCCTACAAATCGGACGTTTAAATAATGGAGAGGCCCGCCCGCCATTGAATGTCAGGTAGGTTAGGCCGACGGGTTAGTTGAAATCCTCCCGGGGCCGTCGGATTGCCCCCCCCGGACGGGCGGGATCATGACACGTGGACGACATGTGTGCATGTAGTGTCATTTCGGGGAATTCTTCGGCCGTTTTGCCTGCCATAAAAAAAAAAAAAAAAAAAAAAGATGAAGAAATGAAAGCGCGGTCATTTAGAGTGCGCATGATAACATTTTTATTTATTAATTTCTCTATTTTTGTGTTCTCTGGAACAGGTTTGGAACAGAAATTCGTTTGGTAACGCAATTTAATTTTTTTTTAATTTTTGAAATAGATTTCTATTCTAGAAATAGATTTGGAGTAAAAATTATAAGTTAAAATTTTTGGTATTTCTATTTCTGGAATAGAAATGAGTGTTGACACCTAATTTTTGGCGATCCAATCATTTATTGCATAGAAAATTAAGGGTTAATTTTTAACCCCTAAAAAATAGAATTAAAATTGCATAGCATATAATTTACATTTATCTATTTGTTTTTCACTTTTGCATTTGGTCGGTGGCGGATGAGCTTCAATTCGATATATTTTGGAAAAGATTAATATTCGGTGAATCTTGCGTATATTCGGTGAGGATAAGCATAGGGAGGAGATATTGCGAGCTCATCTTTGCAATGTTCGAAAGTTTATTACAATCATGAATTTTTGGAGTATATTCATATTGCATGGCCCTATGTGGAAAGATACGAGCATATGCTCAAAGGAAATTCGGAAGATCAGCATGAGAGGGGAATGTTGGGCACGTTCTGCACTGCGGGCATGGATCTGCAAAAAAAATATATCGGCATTCGATCAATAAAGAGGGAAGGAAAGAAAATATATTTCAACGCATGCACAGAAGGAAACAAAATATGCTTTCTTAATACATTCAAAACACGGCACATTGAGAGAGAGAGAGAGAAAATACATTTCAACGCATGCACAGAAAATACATTCAAAACACGGCACATAGAGAAAGAAAATATATTTCAACGCATGCACAGAAGGAAACAAAATATGCTTTCTTTCCTCATTGGTTTACGGCCTTTTAATATAAATTGACTCATTACAAGACCAAAAAGGGGGCGACAATACATTCAAAACACGGCACATTGAGAGAGAGAGAGAAAAAGGGAGGAGAGGTCAGTCGTCTTTCTTCCCCCCCAGAGGACTGCGACTGGCCTCCTCCATCTCCACAGCCTGACGTTGGGTTCTTGCTGCGAGCTTCACACCGCACTGCTGCTTTGATCGTCATCCCGAGCCTTGTCCGTGACGAGTTATTGCTTGGTGATCCTTGCCGAGTTTCCATCCACGCCAGCCTCGAGTAAGACGCTGCTGCTTTCAATCCGTGTCGCTCCTTCCAGTTCCAACGTGGGCAACGTTGCTGCTGTCACTTATCTAGGGCGTCCTTACTACTCGTGCTGATCCGAGAAGACCCGTATTGTGACGACTGAGTTGCCCGTGACCTTGCACCAGAAAAATTGTAGCTGCTCCATCCTCCGTCGACGGCGGTGCTAGTCTCGCGTCACACCGAAAGCCTTTTGGTGCACTTCGCATTAAATTTTTGTGCCTCTGCAGGTTAGGAGGAGAACTTCAAACGGTGGTCAAAAAAGCTCTAGTGGAGGTTATATTAAAATATAGTAAGGCAATCCGAAGAGGGGACGTCTTGCAAACAGGAAAGTCCATTTGAAGACTTTCGGTTGTGTCTGACAAAATCAACGCAGCCCTCACTGAGCCAAGAGCCCTTTCCACGACGAGTGCCCTGAGCGATTCCTAAAACGTTATCGTGAGCCAGCTACCGTGATGGAAAGTTGATCATGACTCCTCCTACGATCTGATACCCATCCAAACTAGGAAACAACAATTAAGGTAGGTAAAATTCCCATCTAAATTAATTCTTGAATATTTCGTTTGCTCAATTGAGGTATTGCATTGTTGATTAAACCCCCGAATAATGTTATCTTGTTCCATGTTCCCCGAATAGTCTTTCAAATTGGGAAATCTTTCTAATTTCGTAACGTACATATGATTGATGGTCGATTTCATGCTCGAAATACAACCCACAATCATACGGAAAAATCACCAATTCAATCTCACGCTCGAGATACGATTCGTGATTTTATTTAAAAATTGGTCAATCCGATCTCATGCGCAAGATGCGATTCGTCAATTTATTTCCCAAAATTAAATGGACATAGATGATATCTTGCTTGATTTGTTGCCGTGCTATTCTTAATGCCTTTATTTGTTTGTTCCCGTAAAAGAAAAAAATATTTGAGTTAGATTAGATGCATGTCAAGATATTACTTGTTTTAGGTTATTTTGCATGTCTAGAATAGGAATTTTATTTCGAATTTCAAAAAAAATAAAAATCAAAAAATCAAAAATCAAATCAATCAATTTAGGTTGCTAGTTTTTTAACTTAGGTTGCATGTTTAATAATTTGACAATTCTTAATTTCGAAATTAATAAAAAAACACAAAAAATCATCATGCATATATCATGTAGAATTAGGGCATTCTTTGTACATCATGGCATATTAGGATAAAATTGCATATTTCATTTTAAATTTAGATTGATGTAGATAGATTGCATCTTAGGTTAGAGATTGCTAGGTTAAGATAATATCCTGGTTTAAATTAGGGTTTAGCCTGACCTAATCCTTAATATAAGTTGGATAAAATCCTAATTTAGCTTCATATTTTTCTTATTTCGAATTTCACGTTAAAATAATGCAAAAAAAAAATGACATAGGATAAATTAGTTTTAATTCCTAGGATAGATTGCATTCTTTTTTTTTTTTTTTAAATAAAATAAAATAAAAAATGTCAATGCATGCCATTTAGTGATTGTTGCTAGGTCCATTTAATTAGAAATTGCATGTCATTAGGATTAGGTCATTTAGTTAATATTGCATTGCATTACATGACTCTCATTAATTAAGTGAAAACGAAAAAAAGAGAAATTGCATGTTAATTAGAAATCATATCTAGAGTTGATGATGTGAATTTTAATCTAACCACGCAGATACTTTCGTTGCTTTGAGGTAAGTTTATTTTTGCAATTTATTTATTATTTATCTGGGTGTTAAATTGGTGGTTTGCGCACCCGCATGATCGCCTCGCATGTTAGGAAAATAGATTTAAAATCAATTTAAGTTGCCTGCAAATTTTTTTTTTGAAAATAAAATAATGGTACCGAAAGGGTATTAGAGAAATCTAATGTAACCAAGTCTTCGTACTCATAAATCTCTGGTTCGTAGAAGTAAAGTATATCTCCCATTACTTTATTTGGGTTTCTAATCAACTCACCAAAAATAGATTAGTGACAACTCATAACTGAAATATCATTTGAATGTTAAGAACTTGAACCTAAGTCGCGAATTGGTATGGGTTTGGGAGAGCCCGAGTTAAATCTAGGCTTAACAATTCATTAGCCAAACCCTAGGTGGTTCAAACCCGAAAATTTAGTCGCGACAATGAGAAATCAAAATTTTTCTCATCATTCTCTTATCACCACCCATCGCCCACCGGCCGCTCGTGGGACGCTGGACACCCACCACTCGCCGCCGCTCGTTGACTGCTGCCCGTCGTCGACCGTCAGCCGTCGGCCGTTGGATGCTCGTTGGTTGTTGGTCGCTCATCACCAACCATTGGATGTCGGAGGCCCACCACTGACCACTGGACGTTCGCCACCCACTGCCCGTTGCTTGCCACTAGCCGTTGGTTGGCCACCCGCCACTGCTCATCGGACTTCGGCCATTGGCCACCGACCACCGACTGCCAAGTATCGGACTTCGGACATCGAATGCCAGACTTCGGATGTTGGACGCCGGTCGCCGGCTAGTTGGACGCCAGACGCCGAACTCTAGATGTCAGATGTCGGATGCTGGATGCTGGCCACCAACCGTCAAATACCGAATGCCGAACTCTAGACATTAGACTCCAGACTCCGGCCACTCGCCGCTGCTTGTCAGACGTCAAACTTCGGCCATCAAACGTCGGTCGTCACCACTCCTAAAAATAGAAATTTAATTCTTTTACCAAATGAATTTTTATTTTAGAAATAAAAATTTTGAATTGTCATTAAACGTGTTTCTTTGCTCAGAAACTCATTCATGGAATAGAAATTGATTTCTGTTCCAGAAATTTTATCACGTGCACCTTTATTAGTCAAAGAGGTGGTGGGGGAGGGAGGCAAGGATTTTGGCTGCCAGGGGTTGGTGAGAGCCAGAGGACTCCGTGGACGAACGAAAGCACCACGTCAACAGCGCAAATATCCTCCTTTTTTTTTCTTTATTTTCTTTTTTCTCTCTTGAGTTTCTTATTTGAACTACGTTGCATTAGACGTTAGACAATTACTGCGTTTCGAAAATTCGCTTCTAATATCACGGTCCTGCCATTCCGAATCGAATGGACATTCTCCCTCTAAGTAGCGATTTCAGGTTTTTTTTTCTCTTTTTTTGCGGGCCGAAGCTGGTTTTTGAATTGAAATTCCCGACCGGGTGGAGATTTTGAATTGGGAAATCATGGGGGAGGGAGTTAATTGGTGTTTGGTGTTGTTTAAGTGATAATTAGGCACATTGACCCTGTTCCACCGGACACTAACAAGAAATGGCTTCCTCATTTGGGGAACAATGAGGATGGCTCTCGTGTTACATCACGGGAAGGAAGATCTCAGAAATGCATCATTGGAGGAATCTAATAAGTAATATCAAGACAAATTCTTTTAATGACGATGTTAAAGCAAAAAAAAGATAAAGAGTGATCGATTTCTTTTAAGCTTATTTCGTTTCATTTCGACATTTCTTTTGCTCAATATTTCTATCTTTTTTGGCAAAATATTTATTTCCCAATTTGGCAATTTACTTTAATCTTTGAAAGGAAAATGATTTTTAGGGCACAGATCAAAAATTAATTTTAAAAAAAAAAATCCATGAAATTGTGACCCCTAGAAATTAGTACTAAATTATTTTTTCCGCTCAAATTACTTGTGCTCTTCTCAGTATTTTTGAAGTACAAGTGGGATTATAAAATGGCCTTACCTGACTCCATGGGATTGACATGCTTTGCATGAACCTGCATCGTGCGGTCACCAACCCCACTATTTGACTATTGCGCTCCCCAAATTCATTGAAACAATCCATCTCATCATCATTTTGCGTAGGAATTGATCATATCCTCTAATTTTTAATATAAGTCAAAAACCATCCTGCGCGTTTTACTCGTACCCATTCCATTTTTAACGTATTCTTTCAACAATTCTTATGAAATGTGCGGTCCGATAACATATACCAATGGAAATTATCATCGTGTTTGTGTCCATTCTAGGTCGGTCGGGTTCAGGACTCCGTCAAGGCGGCATGGCGAGTCCGTGAGTCCGGGGCGCCAAGTCTTTCCGGAAACTAGTGGAGCTTGCAATAAATAAAACACTCCGTCTTTGCAAAAAATTAAGAAATGGGCTCCAACAATGTCATTCGGGAGAGAGCACAATGTTACTCCTACCAACCAAACCAATGCACCAACCAATGCGGGTCCTCCCACTGAGCAGAGGAACGGATAAGTCACACAGCGGGTCCCAAAGACATTTTTTGATGGAACAATTCAATAAAAAGAAAATAAGTAAAGTTTCTATGCACCAACTTCTTTCTTAATATGTACAGTTGATACTCTCGAAATAGAATATTTTCTTATTAAATTTGCTTATTAAGTGCGCTGGGTACTTTTTAACATAAGTCATAATGAAAGTCATTGACATCTATTTTATATGTGTAATTCAATTTCAAGACACTGATTGTGTAGAACGCAAAGACAATCGAAGCATTGAAAGTATTTACAACTTGATCATGATTGATTATACTTTCGATATCTCGATAATTTATTAACCTTGCATGTCTTGACCCTTTAGAACACTTAATAATTAACAAATTGTTTATATTTCGCATGATGCTCGATGTTAGCAAGGGACAAGCGTGCCAAAGAATTTATGTTTTTCAATAGTAAACTAAATTTATTATCTAAGTGATGTAATTTATTAATAAGACGAGCTTGTTTATTTGCAAATAATTAAAAGAAAAGTCTATTCCCTTTTTTTTCCATCGTAATTTAAACTACTTAGATTCCAAAAAAAAAAATCATAGATATAATGTGAAAGTCTCGAACACTTCAGATTAAAAAAAAAAAAATCAACATTTGTGAACCGTAAAATTTTAATTGAATAAAAATTAAAATTCAATCCAATGATAAAATTCAGCACAAACTATAAATCTCGATGTAGTGCCATGCTTATCCAAATTGCTTAACAAGTGCGTCGGGAACTTTTTAACGTAAGTCATAATGAAAGTCATGGACATTTGTTTTATATGTGTAATTCAATTTCGAGATACTAATTGTGTAGAACACAAAAACAATCGAAGCATTGAAGGCATTTGCCTCTTGATCACAATTGACTATACTTTCAATATCTCGATAATTTATTAACCTGGCATGTATTAACCCTTTAGAACACTTAATAATTAATAAATTGCTTATATTTCGCATGACACTAAACATTTCAATGATAGCAAAGAGACAAGCAATTTCGATTTTTCACTTGTAAACTAAATTTGTTGTCTCAATGACGTAATAAGATGAGCTTGCTCGTTTGCAAATAATTAAAAGAAAAATTTATTCCTTTTGTTAAACTCCGGTGTGGAATCACGGTTTCAATGAGTTGCTGGTAAAGACAGAACTACCTTGTTTTGGGAGTAGGTCATGAAGCTATATAAAGATTAAATATGCCCAAATTGATTATTAATGAATTTAGGAATGACCATATTTTTGAATTTGTTGACCGTAGTAAACCGAAAAGTCATGTTCCAAAAATCCCATGTTAAGTTGTCGACCCAAAAAGAGTAAATCCCAAGTCATGTCCTTCTTCGTAACTTCCCGAAAATGAAAAGATATTCAGAAATTTGGGTAATGGTGTAACTATAATACTTGACTAAGTTATAAAACCGTAAGTTCCAATGCCGTTTTATCTATTTGCATGAAAAGATCCACTTCATTTTGCAAATCACGTGCGAGTCAAGTCCGTGCTCACAAGGGAAACATTCAAAGAACTCAGCTCCGAATTTTGAGATGAAGTAAATTAAATTAAGTGAGATTAGCTGGGGATTAATAAATCCCATCCATCCGATCCAAAGACTGGATATCATTACCCTTTTGTCCTACCACTTTCGATCAAATCGCCAGTCTCTGGGGAGACGGTAGCTAGCTTTTCAATTCAGATGCGGTCAGACCACGTTTTGAATGCGGACATAGGACAAAGAATTTATTAAAGTCGTGCCTACTAATTACCACCAACCCCGGACAAAATAACGGAAAATCGAGGCAAGAAAAGAAAAAGAAGACAAGAGAGAAAGGAAAGGGTCGCTACCTACCACCTAAGTGTCGCAGTTCCTTTGAGTAGGTGAAGCCAGTAAGAAATTTACATCCGACATAAAAAGGGTGACGCAAATATTCGATCGGGTCCTATGAACAGATAGCAGAAATTGGGCGCGAATGTTTTCTTGAGTTTTATTAATTAATGTGTGTTTCGGTAGCTGGAGTCGACCGGTGTGAAGCTAATCACCAAGACTTGATCAAACCATGGCCAAACCGATACATAATTCGTGGATTCAGCCAGCAATTGTGTTAGGGGTTAGCTTATCCTCTTGAGATGGCCGTCGGGAGCATGAACCTATAATGTTACTGTGGACCTTCGCTATTTGAGTCGGGATGACTAGCTCTCATAGTAGAGATTAATTGAGAGCCGAAGAAGTCTCGTGTGTTTTGTCTTAAAAAGATCGACGGAAAAAGATGTGATTGCGTATAATCACGTCTTCATCACATGTTGCGCAGAAAACATATATTGGAGGAGTTAGGAAAGATACATAAAAGGTGGTAAAAAGTAATACAAGTTGGTAACTTTAACGGGAAATTTGGAGGATTAAACAAATATAAATGTTGGTAAATAATTCGTAGAGAGTTGGTAAACCAAAACTTAAAAACCTAATTTGACAAATTAGTAAATCACACTAATTTAGGTTATTAATTTCATAAAAAAAAAAAAAAAAAGATTAGTGAATTCAAAGCATTAGCAAGATATACAAATAAAAATAGATAAGTTTGTACAAAATTTGTAAATTTGCAAACTCTAAATAAGTTGGCAATTTCATAAAGTTGTTGATAAATTTACCAACACCTTACCTGAAAAAAAAAAATTGATGACCACTGTTTTTACCAGCAAACAATTTTTAAATTCGCCACTATGATAGAAAGATTTCGTAGAATTGAACACAAGACAATAGATTTTTGTGTTCCTAGAAAGTGCATCTTAATCTATTAATCAATTTAATGATGTATATAACTTCGTTATAAATCTAATAACTGTGTTATGCAAGATATACTTTTAAAACTCCAACTTCGAAGTCCTATTAGAATTTTCAATATGTAGATACAAGGTACCAGGTGGAGGAGGCATCTAATCCCAAGTCCCAACTCCTTCTCTACATTTCATAGCCTTTACTTAGAAAGGCTAAAAGCTAATCACTACTTCAACCAACTAAAACAAGAACCTCGAAATTCTTAAGTGTATCTTATATATATGTATGTGTGTGTATGGACGAGGTTTTGGGTTTTTTTTTTTCAAGATTAAATTTATTATTGAATTCTCCATCCTGGGTTTATTTAGATCGACCTTTATTCTGGAGCTAACCTATAAACAAGGGAAGTTTTTCTAGACGTTTGACTAATATGCACGTGTAATCAACGAGTTCCTAATGTTGCGAATTTAATTGTAAATTTATTTTGTCCCTCAACAAGTTGCAACCTTGGAAGAATCGAAAGGGTGTCTCCATCCATCAGGTTTCTTGATAAGTCCAGAAGAAAATGGGAGTTTATGTGCTTTATTATATATGTATTTTAGGTACGGTAGTGTGGGTTTATCGTCGAGTTAATAGTAAATTGAAGTTCAAACGTGGTTACCTGTTTTCATCAATTTCAACTTGAATTCTATCTCCAACTTTCAGAAAAGTATGGATTCTCTGCTTCAAGATCCGTTTTTTGATGACTCATGCTCTATGTCTTCCAACACGGAACCGCTCGTGACTCAACATCCACATGTGCAAGAGTTGATTAAAGTAACATGTAATGGCATTGATACCTCATCACGTTGGAATTTGGAACCCTTTGGACATTAAGAAGCAATTCGGACATGCATATGTGCTCGTCACTTCATATTCTATACCAAGAACTTGGAGGGAATCTCTCTCTCTCTCTCTCAAATGCATTGCAACTATTATTTTACGAGTTTTCCCATGATCTCACTGCCCTTTTGTTCCCGATTCCTACGGTTTCACTTGATGGGACTTATGCATAAACAAACAACAATCTTTTTTATTATATCATTTGAAACTTTTTATGTTGAAGTTCATCAGAGGGCGGTGGCCCTTGGCCAGGCCGAGTGAGGGCCCGCGAGCCCTTGCCCCCGATCTGGGCGAGGGTCGCGAACCTCAACGAGCAATGGCCCTTGGCCCAGTCGGGCAAGGGTAGGAATCTAGGTGAGGACCGCGATCCTCTCCCAGATCGGGGGCAAGGGCTTGCAGGCCCTCACCACCGGACGGCCAGGGTCACCAGCCCTTGGCAAGGGCCCGGTGACTCCAGCCGACCCTCCCCTCTCCGTCGTCGGCCCTTCTCAGTGGCGACGGGGAGGCAGCGATGGCGAGGGCTCAACCCTTAGTCGCCCATTCCATATATATATATCTGTGTGTGTGTGTTGTAAAATATTGTGTTGCGAATATATAATAGATAAGAGATTGAGAAGAGAAAGCAAGTGAACACTACAGATAGTAGAGAAAGCCAGATATTTCACTGTATTGTGATTGTTATTCTATGTTGTTGTGTATTGTACATCAAAACTAAACTCCTATTTATAGGAGAACAAGAATGTACTTATCATTAATATTAATGTATCGAATGATACATATACAGGATAAGGGAGACGAACGTTCATTGTATAGGGAGATGTACTTAGAACATTTGATACAAATGTACCATAATAAGTACATTGGATAAGATGAATATAATGAATATTCATTCATGTATTCTATTCATTCATGTATTTCATAACGAATGTGCATCGAATGATACTGCCTCATTAAAAACCTTAAGCCAGAAAAACCCAATGGGATAAAAACCGGACAAAAGGGAAAAAGAGTGCAGAGCACACATGTTATGATCTCTCCCTTTTATGGATGCATTAATTGCCTCGTTAAAAAGTTTAAGCCGGAAAAACCCTATGGGAAAAAACCGAACATAAAGAAAAAAGAGTGCAATGCATATATAGCCACTCTTGGGGCTAATCATTATTGCATCTTGTGAACTCACCTCATATCAAGTTCATAATATCTCCCCCTCAATTGAGCCATATAGTTACTTCTGGGGCTAGTCAATCTTGCACCTTGTGAACTCGCCGCATACCAATGCCATATACTAATTTCTCA
The DNA here is from genome assembly GCA_014182725.1 of Eucalyptus brandiana. Lineage (NCBI taxonomy): Eukaryota > Viridiplantae > Streptophyta > Magnoliopsida > Myrtales > Myrtaceae > Eucalyptus > Eucalyptus brandiana. The sequence continues at coordinate 42,349,059 of CM024674.1, forward strand.
AAAGTTGATGTTGGCAATGATTTGGTAAAAAGATCTGCAAGATTATTTATGGATCGAATCTGTTTAACATCAATTTGTCGAGTTTCTTGGAGTTCATGAGTATAGAAAAATTTCGACAAGATATGCTTGGTCCTATCACCTTTGATATATCCTCCCATGACTTGTGCAACACAAGCAGCAATATCTTCATAAATTATAGTGGGAGAATTTGTAACCGGTATTAAGCAACAAGAATTATGAATATGTGTTATAACGAATCTTAACCAAACACACTCTCTTCCAGCTTCATATAAAGCAATAATCTCAAAGTGGTTAGAAGATGTAGCTACTAGCGATTGCTTCGTAGAACGCTAAGAAATAGCGGTGCCATTATAACAAAATAAATACCCGGTTTGAGAGCGAGCCTTATGTGGATCGGATCTATATCTAGCATTAGCATATCCAACTAAACTAGAGTTAGTGGAATCCTTGGAATAATATAATCACAAATCTATGATTCCTCGGAGATAACGGAAAATATGTTTAACTCCATTCCAATGTCTCCGAGTTGGCTCAAAACTAAAACGTGCCAATAAATTTACCGTAAAAGCGATATCTGGTCTCGTACATTGTACCAAGTACATCAAAGTCCCAATTGCATTGAGATATGGTATTTCAAGACCAAGTATCTCTTCATCAGATTCTCTAGGACGAAATGGGTCCTTTTGGGGATCTAGAGACCTTACAACCATAGGGGTGCTCAATGGGTAAGATTTGTCCATGTTGAAACGTTTAAGCAATCTTTCAACATATGCTTATTGATTGACGATTATTCCATTTGCTTTATGCTCAAGCTCTAGACCAAGACAAATTTTGGTTTTACCCAAATCTTTAACTTCAAACTCCCTTTTCAAATATTCAGCAGTTTCAGCTGACTCTTCTGGAGTTCCAATTAAATTTATATCGTCGACATAAACAGCTATAATAGCAAATCCGATTTCTGATTTCTTAATAAACACGCATGGGCAGATAGGATCATTCTTGTACCTTTCCTTAATTAGGTACTCACTTAGGCGTTGATACCACATGCGACCGGATTGCTTTAACCCGCACAAGGATCTTTGCAATTTTATTGAGAATAAATTGCGGGGGGTGCATGCTTCAGGCATTTTGAATCCCTCAGAATTTTCATATAAATATCGTAGAGTCTAATGAGCCATATAGATATGCCGTCACAACGTCCATAAGACGCATTTCCAATCTTTCAAAGATTGCTAGGCTAATGAGAAAACGAAATGTAATCATATCTGTCGCGACCCGATCTCGCCGCCCCCTCGAAAAGTATCCAAGGTGGGAAAGGTCGGGTTTAGGGGTACTTGATCTCAAGATCACGAGCTCTCCCAAGCTCGTACCCCGCGTGACAGCGGATTTATTTATATGATCTAGGTATTTAACAACCTAAAAATATACAGGAGTCGCCACTAGCCTCATTTTTGGGGGTCGGCTAGAAACCAATCGAGGGTCGGGAGTGTTCCCTCGATTCCTACGCAACCAGATATCTAGGTTTGGGGACTTGGGTTACGCTAATATTGCTATTAGCGCCCTTTCGGTACCTAAACAGTATGTTGTGTTTTTCCTAACATGTCAATGCATTTCTTTTTACATTTTCAGGATCGTCAATTCCTAGGCTAAGTGATCATGCGTGGTTGATCATTTTCATGCTATTCTATTTCTAAAAAAAATAGAAAGGAAAACAACCAATGAAATTGAAATTGCAAAACATTAAGTAAGCAATCAAGAAAAAACAGTAAATCTATCAGGCAGTCCTAAAAAATATAAAAGAGAAAACAATTAAAAAGAAAGAAAGAAAACCCGCAACTCGTCGGGTTTTATACAATGCATGGAACCCGAGACATATGTCGGGAAAATGGGTATTACATGAAAATGGTCGGAATGGACATCGACCTCCACCATCTTCACGCCTTCTCCATCTTCAAGGTCCTAATCTAAACCTAATCTAAGAAATTTATGACTAGGTGCATACAAGTGAAAGAAACAATCATCACAACTAAGATCAAAGCAATTGGGGTAAAACCCATGTATGATTGGCTCTAAGAAAAAGCACAGAAATCAAGTACTTTATAAAGAGCAACTTTCATGAATGGAATCTCCTGAGGCGTATCGAGTTCAAGTAAAGTCAAATTCATGGCCGAAAAGCAACAATTGCTAAAGCATGCAAATCAATCATAAGCAAATCAAAGAATGATGCATGATAACTGATTTGTTAAGCCACCTAATCAATACATGAAAATCATGAAATTTGAAAATGACGTAAGGTTAAATGTGAAGAAAAAGTTTGATTTAGACATTTAACCCTAAATCCATGTGCAAAATGCCACACAAATCCACTAACATTGATATGTGACTTGTCATTAGGAGCAAAAATGCATGACAATTTAAATTGTTGCATGTCAACTTGAATTCTAAAATTACTTGACCTTAAAAATTCTCAAATTTTAGCATGGGATGGATATGGATATTATGGACAGCTTTCATTGAGAATTTATCTTCAAGATCATTATGTATAAGATCATACAGAATTGGTAGACAGTCAAATTCATAGAGACAAGACAACATTGCAGGTCAAGACAAATTCAAACTTCAAAACTTGATCTAAAGAAAAGAAAAGAAAAAAAACAGGGCAAACGATGGGCAAATTGGACAAACAAGGCATCGTTAGAAAGCTCAAGGTGTCCTTTACGAATTCCTATTAGATGACAATTGCAATTTAGGTCTTTTTCTATCTCAAGCAAAGCTATTTGTATAAGTGGTCAGATCAGATCATAACAAGCAGAACACATCAGCAGATTAGCGTTCTTTGCAAGAAGCATCAGGCAGGGCAAATGGTGGCCAAATCCTACATATAATATGTCTATGGAAAGCTTGAGAAGTCTATTACAAATCTCTAGAAGATATTAAGTCCTAATAACATCATCTACTAGCTCATTTCAAATGATTTACACGGAAGGTCATCCGAAACAGAGAGCAAGTCTGAACAAGAAAATTTTCCAGAAAACTGGTACTAAATGCCGAGCTATTTTCAGGTAGTGAACGACATCGGATCAGAGCGTTCTATGGGTCGATGGAAAGATAATCAAACCATCTTCAACCTTCATGAAGATTCCGAACACAGAAAACCACAACAAACCGCTCATAACAGTTAAAACAGAAAATCGCAGCACAGTAAATCAACCTTAAAGCTACTGCAGAATTGACAGACTTTGTCGGTATTTTTCGATGACCGGATGATGTCTATTTAGGGCGTGCGACATATCAAAACGAAGCTCTAGAAATGTATTTTATATGTCTAGAAGGGCTCGAAGTCAAAAAACCTTATCTAACACCTCGTTTCAACCAAAACAGAAAGTTGCAGTACGTCAAAACAGCAAACACACAAAGAATTGACGCAATTCTCAACACAGCTCATCACACATCGGTACAAACACAACAAGGTGACCACAATGTAACATGTATATTCGTGGCGAGCTAGACAATCATAGATGGCAGCAAACACAGTGATACAAACAACGCTGATTCTTCACGTCTTACATTGAGACTATATAACATTCATGCATTGCATATACACCTCATTTACACAAATCAAATTGAAAGAGGCACAAAAAGAAATGAACAAATCACGATTGGGTATACACACAACCAAATCAAAAATTGCAGCTTGCCTATCATGTTTCAAACAACTATCCCCAACCGATAGAAGACAGCAGTTTCTAGAAAGGAGCATAAAGAAAACTCTTCCAATGGCCGCACAACCATATCGGTTTATTGACAGCTACAAGCTCATCAAGGGGCAAAATATAGAAAGCAATCCAGATTGAAGTGTACCAATGAACTCATAGCTTTCTAGCAAAGAACGCATTCCATATTATGAACAAGGAATTCTAAAAAAAAGAACACAGCAGCAGCAGAGGACTAATTTTTACTAAAACAAGTCAACATTCTTCTTGTACATGTCCTGTTTGCTCAGCTTGCTTTGCATTGGATGTGTATCTAACCCAAGAATTTCACTAACAAATCCTAAAACGGCTGGTTACTAAGCTCTGAAATAAAAGGAAACGAAATACAAGTAAAGTCTATACAACACAACTAATGTATCGATCAAGCAAAGGGAAACTCTCAATCATATTCTGAATCAAAACACACACTGATCTAATTCAGGAATTTTATCAAACATGTGGAGAACATTTCCAGGTTATGGAGTAAATGGCATCAACAGAACAACACAAACACAGCAATTAGCATGAACGACACACAAGCTAAGGTGACTTGGCAGGAGAGGCTAATGAAAACACACAACCTTGGAACTAAAAAAAAACAGATATAAGTACAAAATCGATAGAGAAAGAGTGATCGAGAAGAGAAAAGACAGCGATCAAACCAGGGAGAGAGTAACGAACCATGCGTGAGACAGAGCGATCAAAAGAGAGAGATAGAGAAAAACCTGATTACCTGTATCTCGAGCTCCGGAAGGGCGTGATCCGCGACGGAGGCGTCGGATTGATTAAGCGAGTGAGCGTCTGAAGGAGGGATAGAGAGAGAGAGATAGAATCGAAAGAAAACTCCCTTCAATCGAGCGAGCCAACCTCCGAGCGAGTTTTCAGAGAGCAAGCATCGGTCCGGTGAGCCCGATCCAAAGAGAAGATCGGTTAAGCGTCGTTGTCGTCGCCGCCACTACCACCGTCTTCGCCGATGACGACGCGATTGAGCAAACCAGAGAGAATCAGAGAGAGAGTCCGAGAGAAGAAACCCACAGCCAATCTCAAAGATCTGGCCTCCAATCTTCGATCCCTCGCCAATGGAGGAAAAACCCTAGCCGATCAAACCCCCTGTCATCATCGTTGTAACTACCGATGTCCCCCGCCGGCAGCTGCTTCGCCTTCGAGAACTGATCGAGTGAGAGTCCGCGATTGAGAGAGAGATTCCTCCGAGAGAACGAGCGGGAGCCCCTTCCAGAGAGAACCTCAGAGAGCCCGCAAGAGAGAGCCCCCTGTTCGCGATTTTCCCCCACAGAATGCGAGAGAGAGGGAGAGCGTCTGAGAGCCCGTGGAGAGAGAGAGAGAGATCGTGAGGAGAGAGAGAGAGCTTGTGAGGAGAGAGAGTCCGTGTGAGGAGAGAGGCCCGTGTGAGGAGAGAGGCCCAAAAAAAAAAAAAACAGAAAACGATCGTGAATCCCCCCCTGAGAGAGAATCGTCACCCTTTTTCTATTATTTTTTTCTTTCTTTTAATGTTTTTTTTTCTCTCATTTTTTCTTTTTGTTTTCTCTTTTTTTGTTTTCTTTTTGGCTCTTTATTTATTTTTTCTCTCTTTCTTTTTCTTTTTTTTTTTTTGTTTTTCCTTATTTCTAATTAATTTTTTTTTTATCTTTTCATTTCAAACAATTTTTTACTTTTGCAAATTGAATGTTTAAAACGTCGACAAAAATTTCGGGTGTCAACAATATCCATCACAGATGAATATGTCTCATTATAATCAATCCCAGGTCTTTGGGAGAATCCTTAGGCAACGAGTCGGGCTTTATACCTGACAACCTCGTTTTTCTCATTTCATTTTCGGATAAATATCCATTTATATCCAACGGACTTTACATTATCGGGGATACGAGTTACAAGTCCAAAAACCTCTCGTTTAGTTAAGGAAGCTAATTCAGCTTTAATTGCTTCCTCCCACTTAGGCCAATCTTGCCTTTGACGACATTCAATAATAGATTGCGGCTCACAATCATCATCCATAATTTTATGAGCAACTGAGAATGCAAAAGTATCATCAATGATGATTTCATTTCAATCCTAAATTTCATTACAATATGTAATGAAATTCTCGATATTCCCAAGGCTAGTGCTCCTTTCATAGGTTTGTGCCTCTTCAGGGGCAATAAGCTCTTTGGGAGCAAGCACAACGCCGGGCTCTTCTGGAGCGGATTCCTGATTCTTTTTCCTTCGTTTTCGAGGAGCATTATCTTTGATCATATTGGTCTACCACGCTTCAAGTGCGGGGGATTTTGATCCATTTTAGCCTATTCTTCGAGAACAACTATCCTAACTGGAGCATTTGCAGCTGGAATATGAGACTTCGTTACCTTAGTAACATCATTAAATGCATCAGGAAGTCTATTGGCCATTAGGGGCGAGCACGGGTAGCGGGTAGAACCGGGAACCGGAGAATCGGAACCGGAACCTCGGTCCGGTTCCCGGTTCTTAAAGGACCGGTTCCAGTTCCCGGTTCCATTTTTCCGGGAACCGGAACCGGCCGCGGAACCGGAATCGGAACCGGTCGCGGAACTGGTTAGGGTTCCAAAAGGAACCCCCCCGCTCAGCGCTCCAAGCCTCCAAGTCCAGCCTCCAGCCTCCTGTCCTCTGCATCTTCCTCAGTCCTCCAATTTCAGCTGGACGCCGCTCACCCTCAAGGCCATCGCCGCCGGACGCCGCTCGCCCTCAAGGCCACCGCCGTCGGACGCCACTGGACTGGATGCCAGTCCCCGACGTCGCTCGACGCCCACATTCGCGACACTTGAGTCGTCGTTGCCCTGAAGACCCCGGCGACGTCCCCCGCCACCGCTCCGCCGGCCACCGTCGCCGAACGCCGCCGACGCCCGTCGCTCCGCTCGGCGCCACGCCACCGTCGCCGAACGCCACGGACGCTTGAGCCCCCGACGTCGCCGACGCCCGCATTCACGAATCGCCGAAGCCGACCGACCCGACCGACGCCCCCGCTCGTGACCCGACCGACGCCCCCGCTCCGCTCGGCGCCGACCACCGTCGCCGAACGCCGCCGACGCCCGTCGCCGCGCTCAGCCCGGCCACCGTCGCCGAACGCCGCCGGACGCCGCCCCCGACGTCGCTCGACGCCCGCATTCGCGAATCGCCGAAGCCGACCGACCTTGACCGACGTCCCCGCTCGTGACCCCCGTTGCCCCGAAGACCCCGACCGACGTCCCCGCTCGTGACCCACGCCGCTCGCGCCGAAGCCCCGACGCCCCTGCCGCCGCAACGAACCGAAGCCACTTTGTTTGGGCTGCGATTTTGACCCACAGGCCACGACGCCGTTGCTGGCTGCTGTTTCCGCCTCTGACCCGACGCCCCTGCTGCTGCAACCAGACGCCAGAAGCCACTGTTTCGGCTGCGATTTTGACCCACGGGCCACGACGCCGTTGCTGGCTGCTGTCTCCGCCTCTGACCCGACGCCCCTGCTGCTGCAGTCGCGACGCCCATTTCAGAGTGACGGAAAACCATATCGCCAGAGTTCGCCGTGGATTTTCAGAGCTCCGGTCAAGCCTATTTCGCAAGTTGTTAAGTTGTTCTTCACAGATTTGGTGTCGAAGATCAAACGAAGGGTGCACACTGTAAGACTCTTTCGCTCGGTTGAGACTGTAAATATTGCTGAGGATGCACACTGTAGATGTAGCGTTGGCGTTGGCCATAGGAAAGTGCCCAGTCGATTGACTGAGATGAATGCCGCCAATTAGAATTGTCTGGAAAAATGCCCTGGAGGCAAACTGAGCAGGTTGATGTCATTGGGTAGAATTAAAAGACCATGCAGCTTCTTTGTTCTATCTTAGTGTTGGCTTGTCTTGGCAGTGTGGCCTACGATCTGTTTTTTTTTCTTGATTATAGGCCTCAAAAAGGTTGGAATATGTAGAGGAACTTTTCGAATTAAAAGCCCTAATGGTATTCCAGAGCATAGTCCCAAATTAGGATGCAATTGAATTCTATTTCTCTTACTAATGAAATGAACTAGTTTGCTAACACTTGAATCCTAAGGCTTTTAACTCAGAGCCTCTCCTTGCTCTAGCAAGTGCCTTGGATGCTTAGTGCCTCGAGCATTAGATTTCTTAGTGCCTTAAGAACGCTTGGCAAGTCTTATTTGATATTAGCAATTCCTTGAGAAAATAGACAGTGATATTCAAAGAAGCTTTGAAAGAGCATTGTGATATAGTCCTATGCCCAAAGGGTTAAAAAGTTCCTTTTAAGTTAAGATGGTTGATAAAGACTAAAGAGTTCCTTTTATACTAAAGATGGGAAAGAGATGTTTATGATTACTTAGAGTTTTGCTTGGTTTGGTGCCTTATCATAAAATAAGGGCATATTTGAATAAATCTTTTGCATTTGTATTGATAATATGATATAGTCCTAAAGTTGTGTATTGATTTGATTTTTAGCAATTGCTTGCATATTCTATAACTCAATTCACATTATGTTTTGAATTTTCTAATTATATTATATTATTATTGTGTAGTGCGGAATTAATGTATCAAGATAACACGTCAATGGGACGTGAGGAGATGACTCCGGGTATGGAATTTGAGTTTTCTGGCAATGAAATTGAAGAAGATGCACCCCCTACCTTGAGTGCCACAAATAAGGTATCCGATTCTCATGATAAGAAATATACATCTGAATGCTGGAATCATTATTCGAAAATCAGTGATAAGGATGGAAAAATATATCAAGTGAAATGCATTCATTGTGGGTCTATGCTTAAGTACCGTGTTGCTAATGGTACTTCTGCAATGAGGAAGCACTTAAACACATGTAAGAGGTTTCCTCGTAATCTAGATAAGAGGCAGAAATTCTTTGTACCACGTAATGTCAACACAGCTGGTAAGGCAGGAGGAGATTCTAGTACTGGTAGCGTCTTATCGACATGGTCATTTAATCAAGAACGAGCTAGGCACATGCTTGCTCGGTTTATCATCATTGATGAGCAACCTTTTTTCTTGGTTGAGCGTGTTGGATTTCGTGAATATGTTAGTGAGATACAACCTCTCTTCAAACATATATCACGTTTCACAGTGGCAAAAGATTGTATGAAGTTGTTTTTATGTGAAAGAACTTCTTTGAAGAATTATTTTGGAAAGATTAATTCTAGGATCGCACTCACGACTCGATACATGGAGTTCCAATCAAAATCTGAATTATTTGTGTCTCACTGCACATTTTATTGATGAAAATTGGAAGTTGCATAAAAGAATCATCAATTTTGTGGTGATGCATAGTCACAAGGGTAGGGAGATTGGGAAAATGGTGGAGACATGCATTGAGGAGTGGGGATAATGCTAGCTCGAATGATGTTGCAATTGGCTATTTGAAGGATAAACTTTCCAAATAAAGGTCGTTGATATTAGATGGTAGTGTTTTGCATATGAGATGTATAGCTCATATATTAAATTTGATTGTGAGAGATGGCTTGACTACGGTACGTGACTCCATTGCACGTATCCGAAATGTGGTTAGGTATGTAAGGAGTTCTCCCACAAGAGCCCAATGATTTAAATCTTGCATTGAGAGAGAAAAGATCACTTATAAGGGTTCGGTAGTTCTTGACGTTGCCACTAGATGGAACTCCACTTACCTCATGTTGGACACCGCCATAAAGTTCAGAAAAGCTTTCGAAAGGATGGAAGATCACGATCCATCTTTTGTAAGTGAGCTAGATCATGAAACTCCTAGGGATGATGATTGGGAAAATGCTATTATTCTTTCGAATTTTCTGAAAGCATTCTATGATGCCACCAAGAATATGTCTGGGACTTCATATGTTACTTCAAATGATTATTTTGAAGGGATAGCTATTTTGTATAGATATTTGAAAGATGCGGTCAATGCTTCGGATCCTAAGCTTCAAACTATGAGTTTGAAAATGAAAGAAAAATTTGACAAATATTATGGAAGCTTGTATAAAGTGAATATTATGGTGTTGATTGCGGTTGTGTTAGATCCTAGAGCCAAGTTAAATTATGTGAGATTCTTGTATGGACAAATTTATGATGATGAATTGAAGATTGAAGAGATGCATTGCAAGGTGAAGAATACATTGGAGCATTTGTATGAATTTTATGAGCAATCTTCTCTTATTTCAAGTGATCAAGATTTTGGTGGCCATAATTTGGGTGCAAGTAGTAGTAGTTCCACTTCCCAACCCGATACGGGTGGTAGTGAAGAACTAAAGATGCATGAAGCCCAAGATTGGAAGAAAATATTTTTATACTTGAATGAACAAGGGTGCGATAATAACAAGTCCGAGCTTGATGAGTATTTTCAAGAAAAAAATGAAAAGGATCCCGGTCTTGACATTTTGATTTGGTGGAAGGCTAATGGTTCAAAATATAAGATCCTTTCTTTGATGGCTCGAGATATTTTGTCCATTCCTGTAACAACCGTTGCTTCAGAGTCAACTTTTAGTACATCGGGTCGTGTGCTTGATGGCTTTCGAAGTTCTTTAACTCCCAAAGTAGTGGAAGCTTTGATTTGCACTCAAGATTGGTTGAGGGCCGCTCGTGTACCGCTTGGTGATGAAGAGTGTATCGAGAACGCAGAACAATTTGAATTAGGTAAGTAATGTTTATATCTTTATATATTATAATTCTTTTTGTATATTTGATAAGTGAATATTTTATTTAACCTCTTCTTTTTCTTTTTTCAAATATGGTTGGCCTTAATGCGGAGATTATTGTTGATAAATAGAGTTGGTGGTGTCGCAACGGCAATGGATGTAGCGGTAGAGAATTCAAGCAAGGTTTTTTATTGACTTTGTGCTGCTTTAACTATATTGTCAAAGAGTTTATGAGCCTTTAAATGGTTGTTGTGATCTCACCATTGATAAGTTTAATGCATGGAAAAACATTGTTGTCAAAGAGTCTATATTTTGTTTTATTGTTTTCATAGCTCGGGAAGTATATTTATGGCATGATTTTGATGTTAGAGGATTATTGCGACAGTGCTGAAGAGTCTAATAATATGCGCGTATGTTATAATTTTTTTTTTATTCATTTTTAGAGTGCGTATGTTATAATTCAACTCTAAAAATGAATAATAGAAAAAAAAAATGTTGGCATTGGTATGTTTGCTAAGATGTGAGAAGTTACCGTATAGTATACGCGTACGTTATAGTTTTTTTTGGTAACACGCGCATACGTTATATTTTTTTTTTGGTAACGTGCGCCCACGTTATAGTTTCTTTTTGATAACGTGCGCGCACGTTATAGTTTCTTTTTTATAACGTGCGCGCACGTTATAGTTTTTTTTGATAACGTGCGCACACGTTATATTTTTTTTTTTATAACGTGCACGTACGTTATATTTTTTTTGATAACATGCGCGTATGTTATAATTTTTTTTGATAATGTGCGTGTACGTTATATTTTTTTTTTGGTAACGTGCGCGTACGTTATAATTTTTTTTTTTTGGTAATGTGCGCATACGTTATAGTTCAAATTTATAAATAAAAATAAAAACAAAAAAAGGAACGTGGAACCTGTTGGAACCTGGAACCGACCCTGGAACCTGTGACAGGGTAGGTTCCAGGTTCTCGGTTCTGACGGGTAGGTTCCAGGTTCCTCATTTTGAGGAACCTGTACCCGAGGGTAGGTTCCAGGTTCCAGACGGAACCGAACCGGAACCTGGAACCGCTCACCCCTATTGGCCATAGCCTGTAAATGGATTATGCGCTACACCCCGTTTTCACATTCAGGGGTCCTTGGATCTAATTGAGATAAAAAAATTTCATTCCAAGAAAAAATCTTAATTGGTTTTTGTTTGGCAGTCATGGAAGTTGTAGGTATCCCAATTGATAGAAACCTAGTCTCATCGAAATGACAATCTGCAAACCTAGCAGTAAAAAGATCACCAGTAGTTGGTTCCAAGAACCTAATGATAGACGGTGAATTAAACCCAACATAAATGCCCAAACGGCGGTGGGGACCCATTTTCGTCCTTTTTGGCGGTGCTACAGGCACCTGTACTGCATAACCAAAGGTGCATAGATGTGAAATATCTGTTTCATAACCAAGAACCATTTGAATGGGAGATTGTAAAATACTAGCAGTGGGGCGTAATCTTATTAGAGCTGCCGCATGCAAAACTGCATGACCCCATGCTGTATCGTTGAGATTCGTTATCAATAATAGAGTGCGGGCAATGATTTGGATACGTTTAATCAAGGATTTTGCCAATCCATTCTGAGTATAAACATATGCAACTGGGTGCTCAACCTCGATTCCGAATGAAACACAATATGTATCAAAACTCTTTGATGTAAATTCACCAGTATTATCCATCCTTATGTTCTTAATTGGATAATCAGGGAATTGTGCCCGGAGCTTTATAATCTGCGCAAGTAAACGTGCAAATGCGACATTGCGTGTAAATAATAGGCAAACATGGGACCATCTACAGGATGCGTCCACTAATACCATAAAATATCGAAATGGTCCACTTGGTGGTTGTATTTATCCATAAATATCACCCTGACTTCTTTGCAAGAATAAAGGGGATTCAAGATTAACCTTTGTTATAGAAGGTTTGATAATGGGCTTTCCTTGTAAGCAAGTCTCACAATTATAATATTTGCAAAAATACCTTTATATCCTTTAAAGGATGCCCTTTTGTATTTTGAATTATCCTACGCATCATTGAAACGCCAGGATGACCAAGGCGATCATGCCACAGTCCAAATTGATCAAGGCTTACCAATCTCCATGATGTGGTAGCGTAGGTTTCAATAGCCTTAATCATGACACAATACAAAACCATAGAAGAAGCTTTTAGCTTCTCATGGATGGTTTTCAGGCCCATCTTATAAGAGAAAATGCCAATATATTCCTTATTTTATTCATAAACAGTCTCAATATGGTACCCATTACGGCGTACATCTTTGAAACCGAGCAGATTCATTTTTGATCTAATGCTTAGAAACGCATTCTCAATATGTAGGATTGTGCCATTTGGCAAAATAATTGTGGCATTCCCAAAACCATCAATAATCGGAACAGGACCTGATATTGTATGGATTTGCGCCTTACGCAATGTCATACTCGAGAAAAAGTATCTACTACAAAATATAGTATGTGTTGTTGCACTATCAAGCAAACAAACATCTTCCTTTTTCTCGGTATTTTTCATTTGCATTTATATTGACAACTTCAAGTGTCAAGTATCATAAAAGTTGCATATTAGTTATATAGTCGAATAAAATTTCAAAAATAAATATTATATAAGGTTCATAAGTATTTCATAAAGAACAATAAAAAAGTAATACATTTAAAGCGAAACAACATAAAATTCAAAGTTCAAATTATCATCCACCAATCTGATTCATCAAAGTAATCAGAGGTCCTCAAAGAAATCAGAGACATCCAATGATGTATTTGCTACTTCATGAGCAAGAGGAGTCCCACCAACGGAGATATTGTTGGCCTCAACAGTGGTTATGGCAGTAGGATTGATTTCAATGGCATGAGATTCACCACGCTTGCCCGTATTCTTTAAAGATGCATAGTATAGGTCAACAAAATATTTTGGCGTACGACAGGTACATGACCAGTGCCCAGTCATGCCACAGCGATGACAAATACTTTCATTAATCACCTTCTTTTGTTTCTTTTATTTGCCTTGATTCAGGCCAAAGTTTGATTTTCTAGGGCGGTTAAATTTCTTGCCATCCCTTTTAGGATTATGTTCTTGCCTACGCTTATAGCCTTTAAAATGGCCAGTATTTTTCTCAAAGTTAGCATGTGCTTCAGGCAATACTTTTGAGCCAGCAAGTCTAAGATCATGATTTTTTAGCAGTAATTCATTGGTTTACTCAGCAGTAAGAAGCACGGAAATTAATTTTGAATATGTGGCAAATTGTCGTTGCCAGTATTGCTGTTGCAATACAATATTCGAAGCATGAAAGGTGGAAAAAGTTTTCTCAAGCAATTCTGCATCAGTGAGTTTGATACCGCATAACTCAAGCCGATAAATGATATCAAATAAAGCAGAATTATAGTCAGACACTGATTTAAAATCTTGCAGTCTGAGATTTTGCCAATCATATTGTGCTTGAGGGAGGATAACAGTTTTTGTATGATCATACCTATCCTTCAACCTCCTCCACAAGATATGCAGGTTTCGAACGGATAAATATTGAGTTTGCAGGCTCTCATGCAAATGACGGCGAATAAAAATCAGCGCATTTGCTTTATCCTTTTCATTTGAGGTTCCATCCTCTGTAATAGTATTAGCGAAACCTTGCCCTTGGAGGTGCATTTCCATGTCAAGGCACCAGGATAGATAATTATTTCCACTCACTTTGAGGATATGGAATTTGGGCTTTTCAATATTTGCCATAATCCTTGCAAAAATAAATCCTTAAATTAATTAAAAGGATTTCCAAATATCCACCGCTACTTCAGGAGCAAAATGATACTTTTAGATTTAAAATTTGGCTTCGGGCCAAGAAAAATAAAAATGAAGAATTGATAGAAGAAGATGAAGTATAAGTTGATCAATAAAAAGAATACCCACATTGCAAAAATTACTTACTCAGTCGGTAGATCTTCGTGCTTGCAAAATTACTTACTCAGTCGGTAGATCCTCGTGCTGATAACGTGTTGTAAAATATTGTGTTGCGAATATATAATAGAGAAGAGATTGAGAAGAGAAAACAAGTGAACACTAGAGATAGTAGAGAAAGCCAGATATTTCACTGTATTGTGATTGTTATTCTGTATTATTGTGTATTGTACATCAAAACTAAACTCTTATTTATAGGAGAACAAGAATGTACTTATCATTAATATTAATATATCGAATGATACATATATAGGATAAGGGAGACGAACGTTCATTGGATAGGGAGATGTAATTAGAACATTTGATACAAATGTACCATAATAAATACATTGGATAAGATGAATATAATGAATATTCATTCATGTATTATATTTATTCATGTATTTCATAACAATATGTATTTTTATATTTTAATTGTTTAATATTTGTATTTTTATTTTAAAATATTTTAAATAAATTTATTTTTAATTTATTTTATTAATTTTTATAATTTTTTACCACATCAGCGTCAAAATAATGTTGTTTTGCACTTATTTTGCCGAAAATCACCACATCAGCATTTTCGTCGGATTTTCGCCGGAGTGGCACTAAGTGATCTATTTTACTCCGATTTTGACAATCAAATGTCACTTTCCTAACTTTTGGCACTTAACTGTCCCTCCATGCTAAGTTTTGGCACTTGAGATTCTCTTCGGCTTCGGGGCCATAATTTTGAGGTTCGAACACTAGGAATTGACTGTGACATGTCCTAAATAGATCCATGTGACACTTCGGTTTTGCTAGCTAGGTTACCATTTTGGGCAGAAACCTCCACATGGGTTAGGCCGAGTGCATCGAGGAAAATCCAAAGTTGTGATATTTGTCTGGGAAAAGTGTCTCATAATTGCCAATCATAGAGTCATCCCTACTCTCGAGGTAACCACTCAATTTGGAATATACGTCCCATTCCAAAAGATTTATTGCCTTTTCGGGCCAACCCTTGTAGAAATTCATGCTCGATAGGTCAACCTCTTCCAAAAGTCATGCCAAAGAGGTTGGTCGGGCATCATTGTGGGCCTAAGCAAAGATGAGTAGCCTTTAACTTTTTTATACATGAGAAGCCCTAAAATGATATACATTCATTTAATTAAAGTATTGTGATAGACAAAATCAATCACAATGCATATATTGTATGAATGTGTTTTCAGGTTATATTAACGTGTTCCTTTTCATGAGCTTAGATATAATATTGACTCTTAATACGCAACCCACTTGATCGAGTAGGATAAGTCCACACAAATTCCTAATGAGGGTAGCTCCTTTAAGAAATACATGTTCATTCCAATTCTACATCTGGTAGGGTCAAGTTGGGAGATACGATAAGATGTACCCGATAACAATTAGCTCACAATGCAAAGCAAATGTTGCGATCCTTTATAAGAATGAAGAATGTAACGAAATGTATGTTGTATAATATTTTCCTTCATGTGTTTCAACATTGTTGTTACACTCATGAAGTTCCAAGTACAAATAGACATCGTGGTGGGGGGGTTTGAATAAGAAAGAACTGAACAAAAGACATAAGAGACATTATAATTCTAACCGTAGTTTCTCGACCATGAAAAACTCTCTAAGTACATACCAAGTATAGGGCAAATTAATTATGAGGCAGTCTTCAGGATTTGGAAAAGTTCCTAACAGATGGGAAGCGGAGCACCATCCCAGTCCCTCAAGCACTCCAGCAAAGGATCGATCAGCTTGCCCTCGCACATGGCGGAGAACACCAGATCAAAGTCCTCGCCCGGCGAGCCGACCTTCTCCCCCGTGAGCAAACCGGTCCCGAGCTCTTCCCTCACGAACCTGTACAGTGGGTACGACCTGCACCCCCTGATCTTGTTAGCGATCGCCGAGTTCCCGCTCTCGAACTGAGCTCTCGCGTTCTCGACCTCCTTCGGGAGGAGTGCCTTGAGCTGCTCCTCGAAAGCCCCAATCTTCTGGAAGATGGAGGTGCTGGGGTTCTTCTCCCGGTCGACGTCGTCCAGCGCATGGTCCACGAGGACCTGCCTCAGCGTCTGCATCAGGGGGTACGTGGTGCTGCAGGGGTCATCAATGTAGGCGAAGACGTGCTCCCGGTCGACCACCTTGATCAGGTCTTTCTCGCTGAACCGCGACGGGTGGAGCTCGCCGTTGGACCCGACGTAGAGGACCTTCTTGGCCACTTGGTTCACCGTGTTCTTGACCACGCTCTTGAGGTTCTCTTCCAGGTGCCTCAGGTCGATGGCCTGGCACAGGGCGACCAGGAAGGTGGAGGACATGAGCTTCAGCACGTCGACGGCCTCAGCAGTCTTCCTCGACGAGATCAGGCCCAAGGAGTTCACGTCCTGGTTGTGTTGCTCCGCGCTCTCGACATGGTTGGTCACAGGGTTGGCAAGGAACTGCAGCTCCGAGCAGTATGAGGCCATGGCGATCTCGGCTCCCTTGAAGCCATAATCCAGGCTCGGGTTCCGTCCCCCGGACAGGTTAGAGGGCAGCCCGTTGTTGTAGAAGTCGTTAACGAGCTCGGAGAACTGCGCGAACATGAGCTTGCCGATGGAGGCGATGGCGAGACGGGTGTTGTCCATGGAAACGCCAATCGGGGTCCCCTGGAAGTTCCCTCCATGGAGAGCCTTGTTCCTGGAGACGTCGATCAGCGGGTTGTCATTGACAGAGTTGATCTCCCTCTCGATCATTTTGGTGGCGGCCCTGATCACTTCGATCTGGGGGCCGAGCCACTGCGGGGACGTGCGGAGCGCGTATCGGTCCTGCTTCGGCTTCTGGAGAGGGTCGATCTCGTGCAGCTTTTGAGCGTCCTTCACGTAGGAGCTCCCATCCAAGATGTGCTCCATTATAGCTGCAGCTTCAATTTGTCCGGGATGGTGCTTGAGCTTGTGGGTCAAGTGGTCGGTGAACTCAGGCTTCCCTTGCATCACCTCGGCGAAGATCGCCGACAGAACCTCTGAGAGGACGGCCTGGATGTTCGCCTCGAACAGGACAATGGAAGCGAGCCCAGACCCGACTGCCGTGCCATTCACGAGCGCAAGGCCCTCTTTGGGCTGCAGGTCAAAGAACCCGTGCTCGATCCCGGCAAGGCGGAAGGCCTCAACGGCGCTCAGGGACTCACCGTTTGGCCCGACCGCCTTCGAGTTGGGCCTGCCCGTCAGAAGCCCGGCGATGTAGGACAAGGGGACCAGGTCGCCCGAGGCCGTGACGGTACCCCTGAGAGGCAGGCACGGGGTGATGTTGCGGTTGAGGAGCTTGGCCATGGTCTCCAGGATCTCAAACCGGATGCCTGAGTAGCCCTGGAGGAGGGTGTTGATCCTCACGAGCATCGCGGCCCGGGTCGCCGAGTGGGGCAGCGTGTGGCACGACTCGGTCCCGTTGCCAAATATGCCGGCGTTCAAGAACCTGGCTCAATCGGAAAATTTCGTTAGCCACATATTATTAATTATAGCAAAGGAAATGTGAATATCGATCTAGAGACTTATTTAATTATAGCAAAGGTAAGTCTCATTAATTGAAAAATGAGAAATTAGGTATTCAAAAAGTAATTATTTCGGGTCGTCTTTGAAATTAATTAATCTTCTCCCATATTATTTTTGGTTACCTAATATTTAAAAAATATAGAGAAATTGATTCGGCCTTTGGGTTGATACTTGCACGTTTGGGTATATATCTTTTATGGAAAGGAAGCTTAGCCAGCACTTGGCAGCCCTTCACGAGGGGACCATTTATACCCCAGATGACAGGTGTTAATTTTAAATTAAAGTAAAGGATTTTACTTGATTTTTTTTTTTTTTTTAAATATGCACTTCTTGATAATTACAATTCCCGAATAACGTATTATCGCACCCATCTCCTAAAATCAGCATTTTTTTTCATTATCGATTGCTTGACAAGTATTTTCGATATATCTGCGAATATTTGTTAATAAAAACAACCGAATGAGAATTTAAAGAAATATATCGAAGTAGCACTTTTCTTTTTTTTTCCTTTTCTTTTTTTTTTTTTACCTTATGAGCTCCGTCTGCAGAGCACCACCTTGCTTGGTCCGCCTATGCGAGGTGGCGCCGAAGCCGGTGGTGACCCCGTAGCTGTCCGTGCCCTTGCTCATGCTCTCCATCACCCAGTCGCTGCTGGCCTTGACCCCCGCCCGGGCTGCCTCCGACAGCTCGACCGCCGCGCCGGCCTCCCGCCCCGCGATGGCCGCCACCTGTGCGATGGTCAGCGTCTCACCGCCGAGGTGGACCACAGGCCGCCGGGACTCCCGACCATCCTTTTCACCTCATCGAGGTGGCTCCCCGTGAGGGCCGCGGCGGCCGCGCCCCAGTTGAGCGGGTCACCGCCTGCCCCCGCGCAGAGCCCGAGGGAACCCTTGCCGTTGCACGCTGCCGTGTCCATGTCCATCTTCGCGCTCGTGTGAATGCGAACGTCTAGAGCGACCGAGAGCCCGAGAAGAGGAGTCGAAATCGAGCGAGGAGCGAGCGAGCGAGCGAGAGAGAGGAAGAGCGCGGTGGCGTTTTTTGTGTGTGTGTTTTGCTCTGAAGGAAATTCACATGCGCTAAAGAAGCTAGTGAATTTCCTGAGTCTGTTCACCTACAAATCGGACGTTTAAATAGAGGAGAGGCCCGCCCGCCATCGAGTGTCGAGTAGGTTAGGCCGACGGGTTAGTTGACGGGTCAAAGCTGGTTTCCGAATTGAAATTCCCGACCGGGTGGAGATTTTGAATTGGGAAATCATGGGAGGGAGTGAACCGGTGTGTGGTGTTGTTTAAGTGATATCAAGACAAATTCTTTTAATGACGAGGTTAAAGGAAAAAAAGATAAGAGTGATCGATTTCTTTTAGGCTTATTTCGTTTCATTTCGACATTTCTTTTGCTCAATATTTCTATCTTTTCTGGTAAAATGTTTATTTCCCAATTTGGCAATTTACTTTAATCTTTGAAAGGAAAATGATTTTAAGGACACAGACCAAAAATTGATTTTAAAAAAATCCATGAAATTGGGACCCCTAGAAATTAGCACTAAATTACTTTTTCTGCTCAAATTACTTGTGCTCTTCTCAGTATTTTTGAAGCACAAGTGGGATTATAGAATGGTCTTATCTGACTCCAAGAGCCCGTGTCATGCGGTCACCAACCCCACTATTTGACTATTGTGCTCCCCAAATTCATTGAAACAATCCATCTCACGTCATTTTG
Organism: Eucalyptus brandiana; assembly: GCA_014182725.1. Classification (NCBI taxonomy): domain Eukaryota; kingdom Viridiplantae; phylum Streptophyta; class Magnoliopsida; order Myrtales; family Myrtaceae; genus Eucalyptus; species Eucalyptus brandiana. The sequence continues at coordinate 42,368,662 of CM024674.1, forward strand.
CGCAGGAACTAGTCATATCCTCTGATTTTTAATATATGTCCACAACCATCCTACGCGTTATACTCGTACCCATTCCATTTTTGACATATTCTTTTGACAATTCTTATGAAGTGTGTAGTCCGATAACATATACCAACGGACATTATTATCGTATTTATGTACATTCTAGGTCGGCCGGGTTCAAGACTCCGTCGAAGCGGCATGGCGAGTCTGTGAGTCCGGGGCGCCAAGTCTTTTCGGAAACTGGTGGAGCTTGCAATAAATAAAACACTCCGTCTTTGCAAAAGTTAAGAAATGGGTTCCGACGATGTCATTCGGGAGAGAGCACGATGTTATTCCTACCAACCAAACCAATGCACCAACCAATGCGGGTCCTCCCACTGAGCAGAGGTACGGATAAGTCACAAAGCGGGTCCCAAAGACATTTTTTGATGAACAATTCAATAAAAAGAAAATAAGTAAAGTTTCTATGCACCAACTTCTTTCTTAATATGTACAGTTGATACTCTCGAAATAGAATATTTTCTTATTAAATTTGCTTATTAAGTGCGCCGGGTACTTTTTAACATAAGTCATAATGAAAGTCATTGACATCTATTTTATATGTGTAATTCAATTTCAAGACACCGATTGTGTAGAACGCAAAGACAATCGAAGCATTGAAAGTATTTACAACTTGATCATGATTGATTATACTTTCGATATCTCGATAATTTATTAACCTTGCATGTCTTGACCCTTTAGAACACTTAATAATTAACAAATTGTTTATATTTCGCATGATGCTCGATGTTAGCAAGGGACAAGCGTGCCAAAGAATTTATGTTTTTCAATAGTAAACTAAATTTATTATCTAAGTGATGTAATTTATTAATAAGACGAGCTTGTTTATTTGCAAATAATTAAAAGAAAAATCTATTCCCTTTTTTTCCATCGTAATTTAAACTACTTAGATTCCAAAAAAAAAAATCATAGATATAATGTGAAAGTCTCGAACACTTCAGATTAAAAAAAAAAAAAATCAACTTTTGTGAACCGTAAAATTTTAATTGAATAAAAATTAAAATTCAATCCAATGATAAAATTCAGCACAAACTATAAATCTCGATGTAGTGCCATGCTAATCCAAATTGCTTAACAAGTGCGTCGGGAACTTTTTAACGTAAGTCATAATGAAAGTCATGGACATTTGTTTTATATGTGTAATTCAATTTCGAGATACTAATTGTGTAGAACACAAAGACAATCGAAGCATTGAAGGCATTTGCCTCTTGATCACAATTGACTATACTTTCAATATCTCGATAATTTATTAACCTGGCATGTATTAACCCTTTAGAACACTTAATAATTAATAAATTGCTTATATTTCGCATGACACTAAACATTTCAATGATAGCAAGAGACAAGCAATTTCGATTTTTCACTTGTAAACTAAATTTGTTGTCTCAATGACGTAATAAGATGAGCTTGCTCGTTTGCAAATAATTAAAAGAAAAATTTATTCCTTTTGTTAAACTCCGGTGTGGAATCACGGTTTCAATGAGTTGCTGGTAAAGACAGAACTACCTTGTTTTGGGAGTAGGTCATGAAGCTATATAAAGATTAAATATGCCCAAATTGATTATTAATGAATTTAGGAATGACCATATTTTTGAATTTGTTGACCGTAGTAAACCGAAAAGTCATGTTCCAAAAATCCCATGTTAAGTTGTCGACCCAAAAAGAGTAAATCCCAAGTCATGTCCTTCTTCGTAACTTCCCGAAAATGAAAAGATATTCAGAAATTTGGGTAATGGTGTAACTATAATACTTGACTAAGTTATAAAACCGTAAGTTCCAATGCCGTTTTATCTATTTGCATGAAAAGATCCACTTCATTTTGCAAATCACGTGCGAGTCAAGTCCGTGCTCACAAGGGAAACATTCAAAGAACTCAGCTCCGAATTTTGAGATGAAGTAAATTAAATTAAGTGAGATTAGCTGGGGATTAATAAATCCCATCCATCCGATCCAAAGACTGGATATCATTACCCTTTTGTCCTACCACTTTCGATCAAATCGCCAGTCTCTGGGGAGACGGTAGCTAGCTTTTCAATTCAGATGCGGTCAGACCACGTTTTGAATGCGGACATAGGACAAAGAATTTATTAAAGTCGTGCCTACTAATTACCACCAACCCCGGACAAAATAACGGAAAATCGAGGCAAGAAAAGAAAAAGAAGACAAGAGAGAAAGGAAAGGGTCGCTACCTACCACCTAAGTGTCGCAGTTCCTTTGAGTAGGTGAAGCCAGTAAGAAATTTACATCCGACATAAAAAGGGTGACGCAAATATTCGATCGGGTCCTATGAACAGATAGCAGAAATTGGGCGCGAATGTTTTCTTGAGTTTTATTAATTAATGTGTGTTTCGGTAGCTGGAGTCGACGGTGTGAAGCTAATCACCAAGACTTGATCAAACCATGGCCAAACCGATACATAATTCGTGGATTCAGCCAGCAATTGTGTTAGGGGTTAGCTTATCCTCTTGAGATGGCCGTCGGGAGCATGAACCTATAATGTTACTGTGGACCTTCGCTATTTGAGTCGGGATGACTAGCTCTCATAGTAGAGATTAATTGAGAGCCGAAGAAGTCTCGTGTGTTTTGTCTTAAAAAGATCGACGGAAAAAGATGTGATTGCGTATAATCACGTCTTCATCACATGTTGCGCAGAAAACATATATTGGAGGAGTTAGGAAAGATACATAAAAGGTGGTAAAAAGTAATACAAGTTGGTAACTTTAACGGGAAATTTGGAGGATTAAACAAATATAAATGTTGGTAAATAATTCGTAGAGAGTTGGTAAACCAAAACTTAAAAACCTAATTTGACAAATTAGTAAATCACACTAATTTAGGTTATTAATTTCATAAAAAAAAAAAAGATTAGTGAATTCAAAGCATTAGCAAGATATACAAATAAAAATAGATAAGTTTGTACAAAATTTGTAAATTTGCAAACTCTAAATAAGTTGGCAATTTCATAAAGTTGTTGATAAATTTACCAACACCTTACCTGAAAAAAAAAAAAAAATTGATGACCACTGTTTTTACCAGCAAACAATTTTTAAATTCGCCACTATGATAGAAAGATTTCGTAGAATTGAACACAAGATAATAGATTTTTGTGTTCCTAGAAAGTGCATCTTAATCTATTAATCAATTTAATGATGTATATAACTTCGTTATAAATCTAATAACTGTGTTATGCAAGATATACTTTTAAAACTCCAACTTCGAAGTCCTATTAGAATTTTCAATATGTAGATACAAGGTACCAGGTGGAGGAGGCATCTAATCCCAAGTCCCAACTCCTTCTCTACATTTCATAGTCTTTACTTAGAAAGGCTAAAAGCTAATCACTACTTCAACCAACTAAAACAAGAACCTCGAAATTTTTAAGTGTATCTTATATATATGTATGTGTGTGTATGGACGAGGTTTTGGGTTTTTTTTTTTCAAGATTAAATTTATTATTGAATTCTCCATCCTGGGTTTATTTAGATCGACCTTTATTCTGGAGCTAACCTATGGGAAAATTACCAAAAAAGTCCTAAACCTATTGCAATTGTGCCAATTCAGTCCTAAACTTTTTTTTTTGGCCAATTTAGTCCTAAACCTTTTGTTTTTGTTCCAGTTCAGTCCATCCGGCCATGCATAGTCGGAAAAATCTGATGTGGCATCCTAGTCAGCGCCGATCGACGTTGCCAATGCTGACATGGCACCGGAGAGCAAAACGTCATCGTTTTGCTTTAAAAAAAATAAAAGCCAAAGAGAAAAGGCAGAAGAGAAAAGGGCGTGAAGAAAAAAAGGCATGAAGAGAAAAGAGCGTGGGGTTGGCTGGGTTCTTTCTCAAAATCATGCAGGAACCCTAAATTGAGAGGATCTTCCCTTGATTCATGGTGCCCAACATTGATTCTTGGTGGATGCCTCTGTTCAACACCTCCATCGAAACCCTTTGGCCTCCGCTCGCCCAACGCCTCTGCTCGATGCCTCCGTCCAACCCCTCCAGCCAACACTCGCCCAACACCTCTGTTCGAAGCCTCCATCCAACCCTTCTGGCCGACGCTCGCCTGACGTCTCCATCTGACATGTGCGTCAACCCGACGCCTTCGTCCGATGCTCGGCTCACCCAACATCTTTGTCCGACGCTCGCCCGACGCCTACATCCGACGCTTGCTTAGATTCGCCCGCTTGCTTGAGCTCACTGAACGCCTTCATCGTCTTCTTGAAATTGCAGTGCTTTATATTTATGTTGTCTTGATTTCACTTGAATTTTATTTTAAATTTCGTTGACATGGGTTTGTCGCAGTAATGAGTTTGTGGTTGTTGAATTGGATGGCTGGGCAAATTGCTGACATGAGTTTGTGGATGGTCTCGCGGAGAATGTCTCTGTCTTGCCTAGAATTTTTGGTATTGTTGCTGCTTTTGGCTCATTTGGGAAGAATATATTACTTTGAGTTGCTGCTTTTGGCTCATTTGGGAAGAATATATTACTTTGAGTTACTGCCTTTGGTTCAGATTGACAAAGTTTGTTAGGTATATGGAGTTCCTAATATACTTCTTGTTCAGATTTTCCAAAGCTCGTCTGGATCACCTAAATCTCATTGCAATTGCAGCAATTTTGGCCTGCCTATGTTGTGGATTTTATATTATACTTGGAGGGATTTTGTATATATCATCCATAAGCACATATGTCATATGATCTAATCATGTTTTGAATTCCCGATACTGATGCAGTCATTCTTATAAGAAGATTGAGAGCACAATTATTCTTTCATTGTTGGTATCTGACTATGCTTTTTGCTGTGCTGATCATGTCCACGCTGACTGATGTTTTCAGTTGGTTGGCCGGCTCGACAACAACTTTTTTTGAAATAAAAAGGGGCCAAAATTTAAAACCTAGTCCAAAATATGTTTGGACACAAAAATTTATTTGCTCAATAAGACAATGAGGTTTTAAATTAGGTGTGCGTAAAGTTTGATGGAATAATTTTGAGTACGAGAGTACATACGAATTTATTTCCGAAAGCTTTAAAGAAAAAAAAAAACAGTTGGCCAAGTTTATTTCAAAAAGAGTTGTTGGGCAAGAAATAGAAAAAAAAATGAAATGTTAGGTTTGGATGTCAAATTTTATTTGCTCAATAAAACAATGAGGTTTTAAACTAGGTGCGTGCAAAGTTTGATGGAATAATTTTGAGTACGGAAACATATACAAATTTATTTCCGAAAGCTTTAAAGAAAAAAGAAGAAGAACAGTTGGCCAAGTTTATTTCAAAAAGGGTTGTTGGGCAAGAAATAGAAAAAAAAAATGAAGTGTCGGGTTTGGATGCCAAATTTCATTTGCTCAATAAAACAATAAGGTTTTAAACTAGGTGCGTGCAAAGTTTGATGGAATAATTTTGAGTATGGGAGCACGTACAAATTTATTTCCAAAAGCTTTAAAGAAAAAAAAAGTTGGCCAAGTTTATTTCAAAAAGGATTGTTGGGCAAGAAATTAAAAAAAAAAAATGAGGTGTCGAATTTGGACGCAAAAATTTATTTGCTCAATAAGATAATGAGGTTTTAAACTAGGTGTGTGTAAAGTTTGATGGAATAATTTTGAGTACGGGAGCACGTACGAATTTATTTCTGAAAGCTTTAAAGGAAAAAAAAAACAGTTAGCCAAGTTTATTTCAAAAGGGGTTGTACGGCTAAAAAAAAAAAAGAGGTGTCGGGTTTGGACTTAAAAATTTATTTGCTCAATAAGACAATGAGGTTTTAAACTAGATCTATGCAAAGTTTAATGGAATAATTTTGAATAGAGGGACACATACGAATTTATTTCCGAAAGCTTTAAAGAAAAAAAAAAGTTGGCCAAGTTTATTTCAAAGGGTTAATACCCTCAAAAACCCCAAACTGGTACACTTATGACAAATTTACCCCAAACTATTTTTTTGACCACCAAAAACCCAAAACTGGTATACATTTGACAAATTTACCCCAAATTGGTACACTTGTAACAAATTTACCCTCTGTTAGTTTTCATTAAATTTTATTCTCAAATTATTAAGTTAAATGACACGTGACAGTTGACCGGTATATCAATTTAGGATTTTACGCTCCGTTTGTCACTATTTACAATTTTTGTGATTTTTTTTGTGTTATTAATCCAATTTAGCATAGGATATATTTGTCACAAATTTACCATTTTTGGGTTTTTTGCAGTCAAATAATTTAGTTTGGGGTAAATTTGTCATAAATGTACCAGTTTAAGGTTTTCTATAGTCAGTCGGAATAAATTTGTCACGGGTATACCAGTTTGGGGTTTTTTATGGTCAAAAAAATAATTTGGGGTAAATTTGTCACAAGTGTACCAGTTTGAGGTTTTCCAGGGTATTAACCCTATTTCAAAAAGGGTTGTTGAACAAAAAAAAAAAAAAAGTATCCGATTTGGACGTAAAAATTTATTTACTCAATAAGACAATGAGATTTTAAATTAGGTGTGTGCAAAGTTTGATGGAATAATTTTGAGTACGGGAGCACGTATGAATTTATTTCTGAAAGCTTTAAAGGAAAAAAAAAAAACAGTTGGCCAAGTTTATTTTAAAAGGGGTTGTTGGGCAAAAAAAAAAAATGAGGTGTCAGGTTTGGACCCAAAAATTTATTAGCTCAATAAGACAATGAGGTTTTAAATTACGTGTGTGCAAAGTTTGATGGAATAATTTTGAATACATGAGCACGTACGAATTTATTTCCGAAAGCTTTAAAGAAAAAAAAAAAGTTGGCCAAGTTTATTTCAAAAAGGGTTGTTGGGTAAGAAATTAAAAAAAAAATGAGGTGTCGGGTTTTGACGCAAAAATTTATTTGCTCAATAAGACAATGAGGTTTTAAACTAGGCGTGTGCAAAATTTGATGGAATAATTTTGAATACAGGAGCACGTATGAATTTATTTCTGAAAGCTTTAAAAAAAAAAAAAAAAGAACAGTTGGCCAAGTTTATTTCAAAAGGGGTTGTTGGGAAAAAAAAGAAAAATGAGGTGTCGGGTTTGGACGCAAAAATTTATTTGCTCAATAAGACAATGAGGTTTTAAACTAGGCGTGTGCAAAATTTGATGGAATAATTTTGAATACGGGAGCACGTATGAATTTATTTCTGAAAGCGTTAAAGGAAAAAAAAGAACAGTTGGCCAAGTTTATTTCAAAAGGGGTTGTTGGGCAAAAAAAAAGAATGAGGTGTCGGGTTTGGACACAAAAATTTATTTGCTCAAGACAATGAGGTTTTAAGTTAAGTGTGTGCAAAGTTTGATGGAATAATTTTGAGTACGAGAACACGTACGAAAGCTTTAAAGGAAAAAAAAAAAACAGTTGGCCAAGTTTATTTCAAAATGGGTTGTTGGGCAAGAAATAGAGAAAAAAAATAAGGTGTCGGGTTTGAACGCCAAATTTTATTTGCTCAATAAGACAATAAGGTTTTAAATTAGGTGCGTGCAAAATTTGATGGATTAATTTTAAGTATGGGAGCACGTACGAATTTATTTTTGGTAGAATGGAGAATTCTCTTGTTCTCTCTCGTTCATGCATAAACGCAAACTTACAAAACCCTAAAACTATCAAATTTTTATACGTACTTCAATCAAACCAGACTACCATGAGTACATTATAAATGTGGTCAGATTGCTTTATTCTCAACAACTTATTCTGCATTCACTCGCAAATCACAAAGTCATTTGCTACAAATACAAAGCATGAATTGCAATAAATAAACATAATAACAAATTGGGTGTGACAGATCTAATGGCGACAAATACAACCCTAACTATACTCCAAGAGAAAACCATAATGTATGCTTCCTCACTTGCTCAATAACTGGCTCCTTCAATGGATAGTGTTTCTCATTACAATTCCAAATCTAATTCTCCATCTAGAACTGAGTGGAAGTTCTGTCTAAGGATATGCAAAACTCTCACAAAGGAGTCTGCTAAAGAATTGTCACTTTTCATGCTTGATTCGGTGATCTTACATCAACAAGGTTAAGGTAAATTAATTCACTATAAGCTGCTCTTCGTGCAGTTTGCGTCTGTACCATGCTGGGTGCAATGACGATACCCAACAGTGACGAAATTCTCAAATCTTTTTAGAACTGCTGTTACTTGCCTGCAACAACCGTTCATCCTCCTCATAAATCAAATACGGTGCCTTGCCTACCTCTCTCGACAGCAACTTCACGGCCCCCTTCAGAACATGATGCTCCTAACCCTGAACATCTATTTTGACAAGAAGAACCGGTTCTGACTCTAGTATCACTTCGTCCAGTGGGATGGACCTCACTTGAAGTTTTATTTCTTCATTGGATTTGAATGCCAACTTGGCACCGGCTGATGAGACAGCACTGTTGTCGAGCCGGCCAACCAACTAAAAACATCAGTCAGCGTGGACTTGATCAGCACAGCAAAAAGCATAGTCAGATACCAACAATGAAAGAATAATTGTGCTCTCAATCTTCTTATAAGAATGACTGCATCAGTATCGGGAATTCAAAACATGATTAGATCATATGACATCTGTGCTCATGGATGATATATACAAAATCCCTCCAAGTATAATATAAAATCCACAACATAGGCAGGCCAAAATTGCTGCAATTGCAATGAGATTTAGGTGATCCAGACGAGCTTTGGAAAATCTGAACGAGAAGTATATTAGGAACTCCATATACCTAACAAACTTTGTCAATCTGAACCAAAGGCAGCAACTCAAAGTAATATATTCTTCCCAAATGAGCCAAAAGCAGCAACTCAAAGTAATATATTCTTCCCAAATGAGCCAAAAGCAGCAACAATACCCAAAATTCTAGGCGAGATAGAGACATTCTACACGAGACCATCCACAAACTCATGTCAGCAATTTGCCCAGCCATCCAATTCAACAACCACAAACCCATGTCAACGAAATTTAAAATAAAATTCAAGTGAAATCAAGACAACATAAATATAAAGCACCGCAATTTCAAGAAGACGATGAAGGCGTTCAGTGAGCGTCAAGCAAGCGGGCGAATCTAAGCAAGCGTCGGATGTAAGCGTCGGGTGAGCGTCGAACGAAGATGTTGGGTGAGCCGAGCGTCGGACGGAGGCGTCGGGTTGACGCACACGTCGGATGGAGACGTTAGGCGAGCGTCGGCCAGAAGGGTTGGATGGAGGCTTCGAACAGAGGTGTTGGGTGAGCGTTGGTTGGAGGGGTTGGACGGAGGCATCGAGCAGAGGCGTTGGGCGAGCGGAGGCCAAAGGGTTTCGATGGAGGTGTTGAACGGAGGCATCCACCAAGAATCAATGTTGGGCACCATGAATCAAGGGAAGATCCTCTCAATTTAGGGTTCCTGCTTGATTTTGAGAAAGAACCCAGCCAACCCCACGCCCTTTTCTCTTCACGCCCTTTTCTCTTCTGCCTTTTCTCTTTGGCTTTTATTTTTTTTTAAAGCAAAACGACGACGTTTTGCTCTCCGGTGCCATGTCAGCGTTGGCAACGCCGACCGGTGCTGACTAGGATGCCACATCAGATTTTTCCGACTATGCATGGCCGGATGGACTGAACTGGAACAAAAACAAAAGGTTTAGGACTAAATTGGCCAAAAAAAAAGTTTAGGACTGAATTGGCACAATTACAATAGGTTTAGGACTTTTTTTGGTAATTTTCCCGCTAACCTATAAACAAGTGAAGTTTTTCTAGACTTTTGACTAATATGCACGTGTAATCAACGAGTTCCTAATGTTGCGAATTTAATTGTAAATTTATTTTGTCCCTCAACAAGTTGCAACCTTGGAAGAATCGAAAGGGTGTCTCCATCCATCAGGTTTCTTGATAAGTCCAGAAGAAAATGGGAGTTTATGTGCTTTATTATATATGTATTTTAGGTACGGTAGTGTGGGTTTATCGTCGAGTTAATAGTAAATTGAAGTTCAAACGTGGTTACCTGTTTTCATCAATTTCAACTTGAATTCTACCTCCAACTTTCAGAAAAGTATGGATTCTCTGCTTCAAGATCTGTTTTTTGATGACTCATGCTCTATGTCTTCCAACACGGAACCGCTCGTGACTCAACATCCACATGTGCAAGAGTTGATTAAAGTAACATGTAATGGCATTGATACCTCATCACGTTGGAATTTGGAACCCTTTGGACATTAAGAAGCAATTCGGACATGCATATGTGCTCGTCACTTCATATTCTATACCAAGAACTTGGAGGGAATCTCTCTCTCTCTCTCTCTCTCTCTCAAATGCATTGCAACTATTATTTTACGAGTTTTCCCATGATCGCACTGCCCTTTTGTTCCCGATTCCTACGGTTTCACTTGATGGGACTTATGCATAAACAAACAACAATCTTTTTTATTATATCATTTGAAACTTTTTATGTTGAAGTTCATCAAAGGGCGGCGGCCCTTGGCCAGGCCGAGTGAGGGCCCACGAGCCCTTGCCCTTAATCTGGGCGAGGGTCGCGAACCTCAACGAGCAATGGCCCTTGGCCCAGTCGGGCGAGGGCAGGAATCTAGGTGAGGACCGCGATCCTCTCCTAGATCGGGGGCGAGGGCTTGCAAGCCCTCACCACCGGACGACCAAGGTCACCAGCCCTTGGCAAGGGCCCGGTGACTCCAGCCGACCCTCCCCCCTCCGTCGTTGGCCCTTCTCAGTGGCGACGGGGAGGCAGCGATGGCGAGGGCTCAACCCTTAGTCGCCCATTCCCCGCTTTTAATATATATATATATGTGTGTGTGTGTGTTGTAAAATATTGTGTTGCGAATATATAATAGATAAGAGATTGAGAAGAGAAAACAAGTGAACACTAGAGATAGTAGAGAAAGCCAGATATTTCACTGTATTGTGATTGTTATTCTATGTTGTTGTGTATTGTACATCAAAACTAAACTCCTATTTATAGGAGAACAAGAATGTACTTATCATTAATATTAATGTATCGAATGATACATATACAGGATAAGGGAGACGAACGTTCATTGTATAGGGAGATGTACTTAGAATATTTGATACAAATGTACCATAATAAGTACATTGGATAAGATGAATATAATGAATATTCATTCATCTATTCTATTCATTCATGTATTTCATAACACTCCCCCTTGAATATTCATCATATTCATTACGAATGTGCATCGAATAATACTGCCTCATTAAAAACCTTAAGCCAGAAAAACCCAATGGGATAAAAACCGGACAAAAGGGAAAAAGAGTGCAGAGCATACATGTTATGATCTCTCCCTTTTATGGATGCATTAATTGCCTCGTTAAAAAGTTTAAGCTGGAAAAACCCTATAGGAAAAAACCGGACATAAAGAAAAAAGAGTGCAATGCATATATAGCCACTCTTGGGGCTAATCGTTATTGCATCTTGTGAACTCACCTCATATCAATGCTACAATGTATAGTTCATAATATCTCCCCCTCAATTGAGCCATATAGTCACTTCTAGGGCTAGTCAATCTTGCATCTTGTGAACTCGCCGCATACCAATGCCATATACTAATTTCTCAAAAGTTGATGTTGGCAATGATTTGGTAAAAAGATCTGCAAGATTATTTATGGATCGAATCTGTTTAACATCAATTTGTCGAGTTTCTTGGAGTTCATGAGTATAGAAAAATTTCGACAAGATATGCTTGGTCCTATCACCTTTGATATATCCTCCCATGACTTGTGCAACACAAGCAGCAATATCTTCATAAATTATAGTGGGAGAATTTGTAACCGGTATTAAGCAACAAGAATTATGAATATGTGTTATAACGAATCTTAACCAAACACACTCTCTTCCAGCTTCATATAAAGCAATAATCTCAGAGTGGTTAGAAGATGTAGCTACTAGCGATTGCTTCATAGAACGCTAAGAAATAGCGGTGCCATTATAACAAAATAAATACCCGGTTTGAGAGCGAGCTTTATGTGGATCGGATCTATATCTAGCATTAGCATATCCAACTAAACCAGAGTTAGTGGAATCCTTAGAATAATATAATCCCAAATCTATGGTTCCTCGGAGATAATGGAAAATATGTTTAACTCCATTCCAATGTCTCAGAGTTGGCTCAAAACTAAAACGTGCCAATAAATTTACCGTAAAAGCGATATCTGGTCTCGTACATTGTACCAAGTACATCAAAGTCCCAATTGCATTGAGATATGGTATTTCAAGACCAAGTATCTCTTCATCAGATTCTCTAGGACGAAATGGGTCCTTTTGGGGATCTAGAGACCTTACAACCATAGGGGTGCTCAATGGGTAAGATTTGTCCATGTTGAAACGTTTAAGCAATCTTTCGACATATGCTTATTGATTGGCGATTATTCCATTTGCTTTATGCTCAAGCTCTAGACCAAGATAAAGTTTGGTTTTACCCAAATCTTTAACTTCAAACTCCCTTTTCAAATATTCAGCAGTTTCAGCTGACTCTTCTGGAGTTCCAATTAAATTTATATCGTCGACATAAACAGCTATAATAGCAAATCCGATTTCTGATTTCTTAATAAACACGCATGGGCAGATAGGATCATTCTTGTACCTTTCCTTAATTAGGTACTCACTTAGGCGTTGATACCACATGCGACCGGATTGCTTTAACCCGTACAAGGATCTTTGCAATTTTATTGAGAATAAATTGCGGGGGGTGCATGCTTCAGGCATTTTAAATCCCTCAGGAATTTTCATATAAATATCAGAGTCTAATGAGCCATATAGATATGCCGTCACAACGTCCATAAGACGCATTTCCAATCTTTCAAAGATTGCTAGGCTAATGAGAAAACGAAATGTAATCATATCCATCACAGATGAATATGTCTCATTATAATCAATCCCAGGTCTTTGGGAGAATCCTTAGGCAACGAGTCGGGCTTTATACCTAACAACCTCGTTTTTCTCATTTCGTTTTCGGATAAATATCCATTTATATCCAACGGACTTTACATTATCGGGGATACGAGTTACAGGTCCAAAAACCTCTCGTTTAGTTAAGGAAGCTAATTCAGCTTTAATTGCTTCCTCCCACTTAGGCCAATCTTGCCTTTGACGACATTCAATAATAGATTGCGGCTCACAATCATCATCCATAATTTTATGAGCAACTGAGAATGCAAAAGTATCATCAATGATGATTTCATTTCGATCCTAAATTTCATTTCAATATGTAATGAAATTCTCGATATTCCCGGGGCTAGTGCTCCTTTCATAGGTTTGTGCCTCTTCAGGGGCAATAAGCTCTTTGGGAGCAAGCACAACGCCAGGCTCTTCTGGAGCGGATTCCTGATTCTTTTTCCTTCGTTTTCGAGGAGCATTATCTTTTGATCCTATCGGTCTACCACGCTTCAAGTGCGGGGGATTTTGATCCATTTTAGCCTATTCTTCGGGAACAACTATCCTAACTAGAGCATTTGCAGCTGGAATATGAGACCTCGTTACCTTAGTAACATCATTAAATGCATCAGGAAGTCTATTGGCCATAGCCTGTAAATGGATTATGCGCTACACCTCGTTTTCACATTCAGGGGTCCTTGGATCTAATTGAGATAAATTTTTTTCATTCCAAGAAAAAATCTTAACTGGTTTTTGTTTTGCAGTCATGGAAGTTGTAGGTATCCCAATTGATAGAAACCTAGTCTCATCGAAATGACAATCTGCAAACCTGGCAGTAAAAAGATCACTAGTAGTTGGTTCCAAGAACCTAATGATAGACGGTGAATTAAACCCAACATAAATGCCCAAACGGCGTTGGGGACCCATTTTCGTCCTTTTTGGCGGTGCTACAGGCACCTGTACTGCATAACCAAAGGTGCATAGAAGTGAAATATCTGGTTCATAACCAAGAACCATTTGAATGGGAGATTATAAAATACTACCAGTGGGGCGTAATCTTATTAGAGCTGCCGCATGCAAAACTGCATGACCCCATGCTGTATCGTTGAGATTCGTTATCAATAATAGAGTGCGGGCAATGATTTGGATACGTTTAATCAAGGATTCTGTCAATCCATTTTGAGTATGAACATATGCAACTGAGTGCTCAACCTCGATTCCGAATGAAGCACAATATGTATCAAAACTCTTTGATGTAAATTCACCAGTATTATCCATCCTTATGCTCTTAATTGGATAATCAGGGAATTGTGCCCGGAGCTTTATAATCTGCACAAGTAAACGTGCAAATGCGACATTGCGTGTAGATAATAGGCAAACGTGTGACCATCTACAGGATGCGTCCACTAATACCATAAAATATCGAAATGGTCCACTTGGTGGTTGTATTGGTCCATAAATATCACCCTGAATTCTTTGCAAGAATAAAGGGGATTCAAGATTAACCTTTGTTATAGAATGTTTGATAATGGGATTTCCTTGTAAGCAAAGCCTCACAATTATAATATTTGGACAAAAATACCTTTATATCCTTTAAAGGATGCCCTTTTGTATTTTGAATTATCTTACGCATCATTGAAACGCCAGGATGACCAAGGCGATCATGCCACAGTCCAAACTGATCAGGGCTTACCAATTTCCATGATGTGGTAGCGTAGGTTTCAATAGCCTTAATCATGACACAATACAAAACCATAGAAGAAGCTTCTAGCTTCTCATGGATGGTTTTCAGGCCCATCTTATAAGAGAAAATGCCAATATATTCCTTATCTTGTTCATAAATAGTCTCAATATGGTACCCATTACGGCGTACATCTTTGAAACCGAGCAGATTCATTTTTGATCTAATGCTTAGAAACGCATTCTCAATATATAGGATTGTGCCATTTGGCAAAATAATTGTGGCATTCCCAAAACCATCAATAATCGGAACAGGACCTGATATTGTATGGATTTGCGCCTTACGCAATGTCATGCTCGAGAAAAAGTGTCTATTACAAAATATAGTATGTGTTGTTGCACTATCAAGCAAACAAACATCTTCCTTTTTCTCGGTATTTTCCATTTG